>JARQOC010000004.1:288296917-288998558 GCA_033576535.1 Allobates femoralis | reverse complement strand
CGACCGCGTCAGGGAGAAAAAGGTTGGCACCTTTGTATTCGAGCCCGAAGCGAACAGGTCGATCATAAGGACACCCCACCTGTCCGTAAGAGAGCGAAATACTTCCGGATGGAGGCACCATTCTCCTGGGTGGACCTCCGTGCGGCTCAAGAATCTGCCTGTACATTGACCATTCCCTTCAGATGTACTGCCGAGGAGGAGAGAAGATGGCGTACTGCCCACAAAAAGAACAGTCTTGCCAGCCCCTGCAAGTGTAAGCCACGAGTACCGCCTTGGTACCGCAAGAAAGCAACCGTAGTCACGTTGTCTTGACAGGACCTTGACATGATGACCCCGGAGAACGTGAGCTGCAGCAAGAAGCGCTTCCTCCACTGCCAGAAGTTTGAAGACTGGCGACTGACCGAGCGACTCCAAATCCCCTGGAAGGGTGTGCGAACTACCATCGTACCCCAACCGGAACCGCTAGCATCAGTGGGAACGGAGGTCACAGGAAGGTGTCTGGGATTCATCCCCAGGAAAGCGAGGTTACCACCCGCCCCGGGGTCCGGACCCGCGAGTTTAAGGAATCCTGACGTCTGTCCCAAGAACTCATGTGTTCCTGGAGCAGTCGGGAAGGAGCCTGAGCCCATGTTACTGACTGAATGCAGGCCGACATGGCCCCTAACAGGGACATTGCTTCTCGCAAGGAGGTCGACCCCCTTGCCCGGAAGCGGGTCAGATTCACGCGGCGCAAAAGCTGATATGCCGCAGGAAGAAACGAGGTCTGTCTGGAGGAGGCCAGCAAGACCCCCAAAATTTGACGTCGGGTTGCAGGCACCCGTTCCGATTTTTGAAGATTGGGTACCCATCCCAGGGACTGAAGAATCTCCAATGTGTTGGAGACCTTTGTGCGCAGAAGCACTGCCGAAGGAGCTACCACCAACATGTCGTCTAAATAGGGAAGCACACATATCCCCTGGGTCTGGATGAATGTGATCGCTTCCCCCATGAGTTTGGTAACCTCTGGGGCCGACGAAATCCCAAAGGGCAGCACATTAAGCCAAGAATGGACCGTCCCGCCTGCCCCGGAGATCGTGAATCGCAGAAAGCGCTTGTGGGACGGGTGAATGGGGACATGAGAATACGCGTTCTGGAGGTCCACAATAACCTGGAGTAGCGCCCCTGGCCCTCCTCTCCAAGAGGAACTGGGGACCCCACACCCGAATCCAACAGGTGTCGCAGACCCGACAAGAAATACTGTGCGAGAGTCTCCCTGAGGAAGGGAGAGGACTCGAAGACATGGAGGAACTGGCTCTCGAATTCCAAGCGTAGACCCTCCCAAATGGTCGAGAGGATCCAAGGGCACAAGGAGATTGCTTGCCACTGTGGCAGAAACCGCAGGAGCCGCCCCGCAATGGGGAAGGCGGCCTTGTTTAGGGGCGGCTGGTGATGCCGCTGCTGGGGGAGCAAGATATTACGGGTCTTGTCCCCGTACTGGAATGCCCAGCGACCAGACTTACCCTTCCCTTTAGACTGGGAGGGTTGGCTGCGCTCAGGCCAAAAGGACTGCCTCCGAAAGGGCTCCTGTTCCGGGAGACACATTTTCCGGTCTGACACCTTTTCCAGGATGTCATCCAATGCCCTTTGCAAGGGGTGGCCACACAGCTGGAGCTTTGACGTGACCTCCCCATTCCACATCGTAAGCCACACTGCCCTGCGAGCTGTGTTAGCCAACACTGCGCACCTGGCGCCAACGCGGAACGACTCAGCAGAGGCATCAGCCCGTAGAACGTCTCAGAAGTGGAATGGAGTCCAAAGCTCCTCCCTGGGAGTACCCTGCAGGAGGAATTCTCCCAGCTCGGTGAGCCACTTAAAGACAGACCTGCTCACATGTAGAGGAAATGTTCACATTTAAAGACATAGCTGCCGCCTCCCAGGATTTATTGAGGACACTCTCCATTTTACAAACGAGGGGGTCCTTCAACCGGGAGGAATCTTCAAAAGGCAACGCGGTCTTATATGCTAAGCTTCCCAAATGGAATACTGCCATAGACCTTCATGTTAGAAGTCCCATTGACTTTATAGAGACTTCCATAGAGATTTCCATTGGGTCTCTCATTTAACAGAGTGTCAAGGGCATGCACAATGGGTTTACAATGGCAGCTGATTGCTACCCTGGCCACCTGGATGTCCACCTTCGGGACCTCCCAGACAAAGTCATCACCCTCCAATCCACTCGGATGGGGTGAGCTGCTTAGCCTTCAGGCCTCTGAACATTCAGTCCTGCACAGAAGAAGGGGTTTCCACCACCTCTACTCCCATGGTACAATGGACAGTGTCCACCAATGCACCCATGGACTCCGTGGAAAAATAGTAGTGTCCAGATTCTTGTGTCTGGACAGAGGCAACAGCGGCAATATCCTCGCCGTCCTCTAAAGCTGAGCTCTGGCCAGCCTCCATGAGATCCACAGAGTCACAATCCTGGAGCTTCCTCTCTTACGGAGGGGAAGGCCCGGAAGCTGCAGCAAAACCCCGCAGTGCCGAGATACAAGCCTGCACCTCTTCCCTAATGGATTGGAGCTCCTCCAGCAGGGATGGGGAGTCCATCCTGACAACCCTGTCAGTCATGGCCGACACCTTGTTGTAGGAAGAGGGAATTTTTTGCCGCAGCCCCATTATTGCTCCTTTCCACAGACGGCCCTCGTCTCCCTATAGACAAAAAGGGAAGAGAAGGGGTCCCAGTGTGAGTGCAGGGCCTAAATAACTCGACCCCTTGTGACCACCCCCAGAAACACTTACATGAGCTGGGGAACGCTGGGCTCTGCAGAAGCAGAGGTGGAAGCCTATAACCCTCCATGTTTCAGGGATCAGCCTTACCTGGGTGTAGCTTCCGGCGGGTACTTATCCAGAAGTACCGTGCCCCCAACGAGGAACTCCTGTTCCCTCCCTCCTCCTGGTCACCGGCCGCGGGCAGTAGCGCGCGAAAGTCCTGCTGGGTTCCCTGGAGCCGCGCCCAGCCTGCCACAGCCCTTACAGGAGCCGTCGCCCGAAACCGGAAGTGCCATCCAGGAACCGGAAGTGCCACACCCGAAACCGGAAGTGCCTCCGCGGCACCTCTGATGCATGCCCCAGGGACCGCAGCTGGAGGAGGGAGACGCCGGAGAGCTGAACAGGCCTCCGGCGTTGCAATACACGGCCTGCTTTGCCCCGTAGGACGCAGGAAGGCCGGATGGTCCCACCACGGGAGCCCCGAGAAGGAGGAGGAGGCCGCCCCCGACGTCCATCCCTGGCCCGGCTGTAAGTACACCCCAATGCTGCCTCTGCCGGCCTGACAGCACTGGAACCTCTCCATGCCCCAAGGGGGACAGGAAGACACTGGAGTACTGAGGAAGGGAGGGGCTTTTAACCTCTCTGTGTTCCTGTCCCCCAATAGGGCGTGGACGACATCCTCCAATGCTGTCGTGGAAGGCGAATGGAGAAAGTAAAAATACAAACGGCTTATATCCAAGAAGACGGATAAAGTTTACCTAGGGTAAAGGAGAACAGTGCTCAGGAGAACAGGGCGGAAAAATGAAGCTCATCTCTGAAGAGGATCCATTCCGACCGGACAGCTGTGAAGTAGGCTAGAGCCTGCGTGAGCCCGGTTAAGTCTCCTCTAATCTACAAACCACCTCCATTTCAAAATACCACTCGAAGATCGAAGGGGAAGTCTGATCGTTCCAATGGCGGGGAAGCACAGACCTCGCGACGGAGAGGCAGAATCAGAGGAAATCCTTTTTCTGTGATTTGACCGATCCAGGAAGCATAGAAAGCAAAGCCATTTCAGGGGTGCTGTCAACGTGCTTACCCAAAACAAGGCCGTAATTTCGGAACACTTGTCTCCAAAATCCTTTGATCAGGGAGCAGTCCCACCATATGTGGAGAATTGTACCTACTTCGGACCCACACCTCCAAACAGCTTACAGAAAACATCGATGTAACCTGTCAGGGGTGAGATACCAGCAAAATCGCAGCTTAAAGCACTTTGCAGGGCTGCCACTAGGAATTTCGGGGCCCCTGACTGCCAAAATTTTGGGGCCCCCCTGAGACTCCGCCCAGCCTCCACCCCCTGAGACTCCACCCAGACTCCGCCTCCACCCTAGATCCGCCTCAACCAAACATACATTTCATATATAGTGAAAAATTGGACCAGCACCAAAAATTACCTCAATTTACGTGCAAAGCTTTCCCAACCAGCAATCCAGATGGTTCCTTACAATAGATTAAAAAAAGAAAAACAGCACAAAAAAAATAGAAAAAAGTGGACTTTATTGCCCAATGCGTGGCCACGCATTGGGCAATTAAGTCCACTTTTTTCTATTTTTTGTGCTGTTTTTCCTTTTTTTACACTCTCTCCATTATATGTTATACACACACACACACTTGAGACTGCTGTGGGCTGAATACACAATAGCTGTATCAGTCACGGTTCTGACGATTCTTGGTGCCAGCACCAATCTGTCCGCGGTGTTTCTGGAGAGCTGCAGCTTGCAGATCGCTTCAGGGTGCCCCCTTCCTGATCACCAGCGCTCCGGCATTCAGCCTGCTGAGCGCTCAAACAACCCGATGCACACTTCAAGTTAGCGGGTCATCACTTCCGGTTAGCATTATAGAAATGAAGTTGCAACATCGTAGGATCAACTGTGTTTATTCCCTCTTCGTGTGGTCTTACATGGTGCGGGTGGGGGGATGGGGGGGTTCTCAAAGGCGATGGCCGTTTCACACCGCAAGTGGCGCTTCAATAGGCATATAGTCCACCATATGCCTGTTGACTATATGCCTGTTGAAGCGCCACCCCAATAAACACCGCTGATTGCGTGTTGCAACTTCTTTTCTATAACGCTAAACACAATAGCTGTATATACAATAGAGAATACAGAATAGAGACAGCTGCTACCTGTATACACAATAGAGATGGCTGCGGACCGTATACACAATAGAAACTGCTGCTGGCCATACACAATAGAGAATACACAATAGAGACTACTGCTGGCCGTACGCAATAGAGATGGCTGCCAGCCATATAGACAACATCCCAACAGCCTCCCTCCATTCCGACCTTCCTCCATCCCGACAGCCTCCTTCCATCCTTCCTCCATCCCGACAGCCTCCTTCCATCCTTCCTCCATCCCGACAGCCTCACTTCATCCTTCCTCCATCCCGACAGCCTCACTTCATCCTTCCTCCATTCTGACAGCCTTCCCTCCATCCCAACAGCCTCACTTCATCCTTCCTCCATCCTGACAGCATCCCTCTATCCCAATAGCCTATTCCATCCTGACAGCCTCTCTCCATCCTTCCTCCATACCAACAGCCTCACTTCATCCTTCCTCCATCCCGACAGCCTCACTTCATCCTTCCTCCATTCTGACAGCATCCCTCTATCCCAATAGCCTATTCCATCCTGACAGCCTCTCTCCATCCTTCCTCCATACCAACAGCCTCCCTCCATCCTGACAGCCTCCCTGCCTCTATCCCCCACAGCCTCCCTGCCTCTATCCCCCACAGCCTCCCTGCCTCTATCCCCCACAGCCTCCCTGTCTCTATCCCCCACAGCCTCCCTGCCTCTATCCCCCACAGCCTCCCTGCCTCTATCCCCCACAGCCTCCCTGCCTCTATCCCCCCACAGCCTCCCTGCCTCTTATCCCCCACAGCCTCCCTGCCTCTATCCCCCACAGCCTCCCTGTCTCTATCCCCCACAGCCTCCCTGTCTCTATCCCCCACAGCCTCCCTGTCTCTATCCCCACAGCCTCCCTGTCTCTATCCCACAGCCTGCTTCCCTATATCTGGTCCCCTATTCTGTACATTACCCCCATCCCTACCACGGACCCCCCCCATAACTTACTATTGGGGGGAGCTGCGGATGCGGAGCAGGGGTGCTGGAGCCCGGAGGGCACATCTGCAGCCGGACAGGAGCTGCCTGCGGGGAGTAGCTGCAGGCCCGCGGCAGCTAGCGGTGGGCGCCGCCATGTTCTTTGTGGCCGGCGCCCACTAACTGTACAGCCGGTTGGTGGAAGTTGAGACTTCCACAAAATGGCCGCGGCTAAATGGAGACCGCGACCATTGTGTAGAAGTCTCAACCTCTACTGACCAGCTGTACAGTTAGTGGGCGCCGGCCACAAAGAACATGGCGGCGCTCACAGCTCCCTGCCGCAGCTTCTCCCCGCAACTCCAGGGCCCAGCGGCGGTGAGTAATGGGGGGGGCCTTGCAAGACATGGGGGACGGGGCCCGGAGGAGCCTGATCAAATAGGCCACACCCCCTGGAGTCACGGCCGGGCTCGGGGCCCCTGACTTTAGTCAGGGCTGTCACCCCCTGATGGCGCCCCTGATCACATGTACCTGACAACTTCTGGACCATTTGAAAGCTTTTTTCCCCACTCGCTGACGGGTATGAACCTTTCCAAGTCCCTTTCCCAAGACCTCCTATATGTGGGTGCATCGACCTTCGCAATTGAGGAAAAAATGCGGTATAGTGTAGAGATCCCTCTAGTGAGCGGGCACTCTGCCTTAAAGACAGTTTCAATAGGGAGCAAGCAAATGTTAGGGCCTCTAGGGAAATCTCCCGACTGAAGAAAGGACCTCAACTGTAAATATTCCCACCACTTCAAGTGCAGATCAGGAGAGGATCTTTGTACATCAGCAAAGGAAGGGAAATCCCGTTTTTAAAAGGTCTCCAACACGCACATCGTCGCTAAACTTCCAACCTAGCACGGCCTGTGCATTTAGACCAGGGGGAAAAGCCGGGTTATGAAACAGAGGGGTCAAAGAGCTCTCCTTCCCTGCTACAGACTCTCTTCCCAGATAGGACCGCCAAGCCCTAAGCGTCTCTAAAAGTGAGAAGTGAAAGGCCCCCCAAGAGAGCCAACAGACTGCTGGGGGATCCATTTAAGCTAATGCAGGGGGATGTGCAAGTTCGCCTGTTCCATTTGTATCCATTATTTGGAATTGACCTTATATTTCCAACCCAAAAGCCTCACCAACACTGCTGCCAAACAGTAATTATGGAAATCTGGGAGCCCTGCACCCCCCTCAGTGCGAGGGGCTGAGAGAGAGTCTTAAAACTCACCCTTGGCTTCATTCCCTTCCAGATAAATCTAGAGATCAGAGAGCGGAGTCTATGGAAAAATGAGCTTTGAGGCCAAATAGGGACTACCTGGAAGATGTAGAGAAAGCTCGGCAGAATGTCCATTGTAATGACATAAATCCTGCCAAGACAGTTTTAAAGGCCTGTATGAGTCAAGGAGGGATCCCATTTTATCCAAAATAACCTGGTGGTTCAAATGAAATACTTTAGTGGGGTCGTTGGGAAGGCTCACCCCCAAATAAGAAATGTGGCCCTGTTTCCAACGAAATGGAAAATCCTGTGTCAAGTAAGCAAGTACTGATGGGGGTAAAGAAACTGTTCATTGCTTCCGCTTTCGACTAATTAACCTTGAAGTTGCTAAGAGCTCCAAATGTTTCAAATTCCCTCAGTAAAGCTGGAAACGACACAATCGGGTGAGAAACAAAGGAGCACATAGTCGGCAAAAAGAGCCGCCTTATGGCGGGTATCAGTCACCAACAGTCCCCTGATGTTGTCGTTGTCTCTAATGACTTTAGCCAAGTGCTCCATAACAATGGTATATATCAAAGGGGATAATGGGCACCCCGTCTCGTTCCATTTTGAATGGGAAATGAATCGGACAAGGTCCCCTTAATTCTCACCCGGGCTGACTGTTTTGAGTAGAGTGATAAAACCCTACCTAAGAACTTGGGACCCAAACCAATGTGATCCAGCGCTTCTCTCAGAAATCCCCAGTGGACTCTGTAAAAGGCCTTCTCTGCATCAACTGACAACAGATATAGAGGGGACTTCCACACCCTAGCCCTATCAACGAGAAGGGGGGGGGATCTAATGATGTTGTTCCGTGCCTCTCGGCCCTTAACAAAGCCCACCTGGTCTAGATGGATAATTGAAGGTAATAACAGGGAGAGTATCAGCCAGAATCTTGGCAAATAATTTAAAGTCCAAATTTATCAAAAGAGATCGGTCTGTAGCTTGCCGCCTCCAAAGGATCCTTGCTAGGCTTCGGTATCACGCATATATGTGCCTCTAAAGCCTGGGGAGCAAAAACATCTCCCTCTGAGATTGCATTAAAAGTCAGGAGCATTTGGGGCGACAGATCATCAAACAAGGTTTTGTAAAATAAGGATGTGAAACTGTCAGGTGCCGCACTTTGAGGACGGTGAAGCCTTGACCGCCGCGGATAGTTCCTCCACTGTAATGTCTCTCTCTAGGAAGAGCAAGTCGTCTACGGAAAGGGATGGTATCTTCACTTTGTCAATAGAAGACCGAATTTTGGCCTTCAAAGCAAGAAGATCCATATCCGAAACCCCTCTGCAGATTCATCGTCCGGTCGGGGAACGGTCCCACAGAGGAAAGTGACGGCCCTTCGGAAGCTATTCCATAAGCTTTAACTGAGATATATGGAGGATCCTGAACCCTAAGGGTAGGGACTACACTTTTTTCTCTAGGGCCCATACCTCCTACAGCAGGATTGACCTGTTTTTGGTTAGTCATGGAATTCTCTCCTGGAGACCTGAGGCAGTCATAGGTAACATCGTTTTGTCGGACCATTGTCCCATTTTTCGCTCTCTGGAACTGCCCGGGTTGGCTAGGAGGGAATGGTCGTGGAGATTAAATGGCAATCTCTTACGGAATGCCGCCTGCATAGAAGACCTGAAAGCAAGTATAGCATCTTTCATTGAGTCACATGTATCCGATGCGACACCCCACCCCATTAAATGGGAGGCTCTTAATCAAGCACGGTGCCAGACTTAAGAAGCTCCGTCATGAACAGATTGGCGACCTGTTAGCCCAAATCAGTCTCTTGGAAGCGAGACACATCATCTGTCTCGCAGGAGTTACTGATAGACCTGACTACTAAAAGACTTGAGCTAAAGAAATTGCTAGACGAACAGTATCTATGAAAGATGCTATATTTGCTTTCAGGTCTTCTATGCAGGCGGCATTCCGTAAGAGATTGCCATTTAATCTCCACGACCATTCCCTCCTAGCCAACCCGGGCAGTTCCAGAGAGCGAAAAATGGGACAATGGTCCGACAAAACGATGTTACCTATGACTGCCTCAGCTCTCCAGGAGAGAATTCCATGACTAACCAAAAACAGGTCAATCCTGCTGTAGGAGGTATGGGCCCTAGAGAAAAAAAGTGTAGTCCCTACCCTTAGGGTTCAGGATCCTGCATATATCTCAGTTAAAGCTTATGGAATAGCTTCCGAAGGGCCGTCACTTTCCTCTGTGGGACCGTTCCCCGACCGGACGATGAATCTGCAGAGGGGTCAAAAACGAAATTAAATTCTCCCCCAATAATAACCTGACCTTCAGCAAAGTCTGACAACTTCAATAATAGGGCTCTACAAACCCTGGTCTGCTCTCTATTTGGGAGATACCAGTTTACGAGAGTCAGCAACATGTCTGCCACCTTCACTTTAAGGAAGATATAACGTCCATTCTTGTCAATTACTGAATCTAGTAAAGTGCAATGGAGGTTTTTGTGTAGGGCAATAGATACTCCCTTCGTCCTAGCCTCTGGATTCGTGCTGTGGATCCACTCAGTAGTACCTGCCTCCAATATTGGCCACATGATCTGTCTTAAAATGGGTCTCTTGAAGGAACAACATCTGAACACCTAGCTTATGCTAGAAGGATTTGTGCTCTCTTTTGAGGCGTGTTGAGGGGGGGACAAGGAAGGGAAAGGTCAACAGCAAAGGCTAAAAGGACCTCCAAAAGGTATTGAGGTCACATCCCAGAGGACCAACTGTGTCCCCGGAGAAGGGAAAAATAATTATGCCAACCGTCTAAAGGGGACCCTACGGTCAGGTGGAAGAGAGTGGGCTAGTGAAACAAACGTAACAAAAGTCAACCGTCCTCAGAGCGATCATCTTTGCTGCTCCTCCTCCGTAATCTGCCACCACCCCGTCCCATCTTGCGTTGGAAATGTTGAGCACTCGCGAGGGGCTACATAGGAACTTGTGGCTTGATAGCCCGGCCAGTCAGGAAAAGTGAGGCCCGGGTCTGAAAGATCCAGAGAGTCAAGAAATTCCGGGAGCTCCCGGTGATGGGCAAGCGAGAACAGCCATTTGTCTCGCCGGATCTGCAAGCGAAAGGGGTAGCCCCATGAGTAGGCTATCTGATGTTGCCGAAGGAGTTCCAGGATAGGTCTCAAGGTGCGCCTCTTTTGGAGGGTTCTCCTGGACAGGTCGGCCAGAAGTTGTAGGCGGCATCCCTGGAAACAGATCTTGGCATTCAGTCTGGCGTTGTTGAGAATCTCCTCTTTAACTTGGTAACGATGTAGACGACAAATAACGTCCCTCGGTAGTGCGCCGTCTGGAGGGGGGGGGGCCTAGAGATCTGTGGGCCCTGTCAAATTCAATAGCAGAGTCCACTGGCATATTTCGTATGGTATTAAATAACCCTTGAAGAGTAATGTAAAGTTCGCCAATAGGGACCGATTCAGGGAGACCTCGCACCCTGATGTTCTGGCACCGTTCGCGATTTTCTAGATCCTACATTGAATCTAGAAAGGCATCATAGTGAGCAGTGTGGAGTGCCAGTTGGTTCTCTAGAGGCTGGACCCTCCTAGATAACTAGTCCACGGTAGAGTCAGTCTGAGAGACTCTGTGGGAAATATCATGAACTTCACCCCGTAGCACCGCTGCCTCGTGTTTGAAGGAGGTTTCGAGTCTGGTGACAAAATTTCCTCCATGGTAGGAATGTTGAGAATACGGGCTTTGAAGTAGTCCCACACGTCTCCACCAGGGGTCAGGGTGTCATGTATGTTGGTGACTTGTACAGTTCCAGGTTCTCCAGCAGGGGGCTGATGTATGGCTGAGAAAGCAGAGGCTTTGTTGTGTGTATCCTCTTGGGGGAAGAGGGAGTCATTAATAAAGGGTGACTGTCAGCGACAGTGTGGGGGGATCCTGGTCAGACATTTCAATAGCTTGCTTGTGCCTAGTAAGGAGCAGGCCTCCAACTTGCAATCAGGAAACACGGCTATTTTCCCAGCCGGGAAGCTGGAGCTCAGGATCTAGCGTCTGCTTCCCATCTTGGCCAGGATATGCCCCTTGCTGCATTTTTTTATGCGTGAGCTCAACACAAACCAGGAGTGGAACAATCAGAGGAAAAGTATAATAGAAACAAGTGCTGCACTTCTGGTTTGTGATAAGCTTGCGCATAAAAAATGTAGCAAATACGCAGGGCGTGAACGCACTCTAATTCTATTTTCACCTCGCATCCTCCATGACAGTACACAGGAGTAATACCAAAGAAAACATGACCTTTGAATTGTAAAGCGCTGAGGAATATGTTGGCGTTATATAAAGATGATTATTTTTACAAAGAAAAAAATTTAGGGAGGGACCACAGCTTGAAGGACTTTTCTTTTGAAGGCGAGATCCATATGTTTAAAGGACATCTAAACTGTAGTGCTTGGTAAAGGTATGAACTGAAAACCAAGTGGCAGTTTTACACATCTGCTCGATGGAAGCATCCGCCTTTTCAGCCCAGAAGACAGACACAGCTCTGGTCGAATGCACTTTCAAGTTGACCGGAGGAGAGAGATCTTGGCAAGAATAAGCTATCGAAATAGCATGCTTGATCCATGTAGCAATCGTGCTCCTGGACGCTTTCTTTCCTTTGTTACGACCACTAAACTGGACAAACAAATTGTTATCCAATCTCCAGGATTGTGTCTGTTGGAGATAGAATAAAACTGTAAAACTGTTCATTGTACATCCAATGTGTGAAATTCTCTTTTCCATTTTTTTTTTAATTCTGCCAAAAACGATGTCAGGATGATCTCATGTGATCTATGAAAGTTTGATACTTTTGGAAGAAAAGATGGATCCAGACATAAAACGATCCTATCGACCAATACTTTGAGGTACGTTTGACGATGGAAAGAGTCTGGAGCTCACTGACTCTCCTAGCTGATGTTATAGCAACTAGGAAAGCCGTTTTTCGGGAGAGTCTATACAAGGATATCGAGAACAATGTTTTGAAGGATGATCTAGACAAACCATTCAGTACAATACTGAGATCCCATAGCGGACAGGAATTGAACTTTGTTGGGCGAGTTCTTGACGCTGACCTCATGAATCTTCTCATCCAAGAATGATCGGCTAGACTCTGGTTGAAGTAGGAGCTGAGAGCCGAGAGCTGTACCTTGAGGGTACTTGGTTTTAAACCTTTGTCAAGTCCGTCCAGCAGGAAGTCCAGGATCTTGGCAATATTGGGGTGAAACTGATCTGGAGGAGAAGAAAGGCACCAAGTATTAAAGACTTTCCAGACCTTCGCATAAATTGGGTCCGTGACCGGCTTCCTACTACTTTGAAGGGTGGTATTCACTTTATCTGATAAGCCTCTCATCTTCAGAGTTTCGGCTTCAGTAGCCAGACAGAGATGACACTGCTCTGGGTTTAAGTGAAGGATCAGACCCTGATGTAGAAGGTCATGACTCAATGGCAGTATAATTGGTTCTGCTGCCTTCATGGTGTTGAGAATAGCAAACCAACTCCTTTTTGGTCAGTAGGGTGCAATGAGCATCGCGTTCACTCCTTCTGATCTTCTGGATCGTCTTTGGTAAAAAAAAAAGGTATTGGAGGAAAGGCGTACACTAGACTGAAGTCCTAAGAGTGGGCCAGGGCATCGACTGCAAGACACCAGTTGTCCTGATGAAGGGAAAAATATTGAACAGCCTGTGCGCTGAGGTGAATTTCAAAAAGATCGACTTCTGGATGTCCCCAAGTTCTGGTCAGCATCTGGAACACCTTCTGATTGAGGCACCATTCACCTGGAAGCAGATCCTGTCTGCTAAGGTAATGTGCATTCACATTCTTAGTGGTCTTTAGGTGAATGGGTGAAAGGGAGATAAGGTTTTCTTCGGCCCAACAGAATGAGACTTCCTGCAGGCTTCTGTACCGTGTGTCCCCTTGGTGATGGAGATGAGCCACCTTAGTCATGTTGTCGAAAAAAAATCCTCACATGCTTCCCCCGAGTTAGTGATTGACAACTTGAGGGCTTCTTCTACTGCTCACAGTTCTCTGAAGTTGGAAGAACAGTCTCTTGTTTGGCGAGACCAGCGACCCTCAAAAGCGAATTGGGAGACCTGAGCCCCCCAGCCTCTTTTGCTGCCATCTGTGTATATAGTCTCCAACATCTCCCACTGAATTCCTTTACGCAGGTTTTTGTGGGAGAGAGAGACTGTGGGACTGCAAAGTTCTTGTGTACGGTTGAAAACAGAATATGGTTTCTGAAAAATCTGAACCTTGGATCTTAGAATAATCCGCTTGTCTGGTGGGAGAAAACAGGTCTGTTTGTGAGAGTCCAGAAGGCAAGCCAAGAAAAAAAAAAAAAAAATCTTCCTTCGATAAGGAGTTAGGCTCGATTTTTGAACATTGGTTTTTCATTCTTAGGACGTCAGGGTCTCAATCAGCTCCTTTGTGTAGGACTGCAGGAGTGACTTGGTGGGAGCGGTGATCAGTAAGTCATCCAAGTAGGGGGAACCACCTCCTGACAAACGCCATCACCTTCGCCATCACTTTTTGAACATGCGAGGCGCTGAAGACAGTCCAAATGGTAAAACACGGAACTGAAAATAATGGACCTGGTCCTGAAACAGTATTGCAAATCTCAGGAACTTCTGATCTACAGAACGTATAAGGATATGATAATATGTATCCTGCAGATCTAATGTCACCATCACGAAGCCCTTCCCTATCAAGGGAATGGTTGACCGTATGGACGCCATCTTGAATATGGAGTAAGAGACGTGTTTGTTCAGGGGTTTTAAGTTTTAAGTTTATGATGGTTCTAAATGAACCTCCCAGTTTCTTTACCAGGAAGAGATGAGAATAGTGTCCCCTTCCAATCTCTCCCTCTGGATCAGGAAATATTGGACTTCTTTCAAAAGAATCAACTGAAGTTTTTGAGAGAGCTGTCACTCTCAAATGGTGAAGAGGAGGGGAGGAAAACACTATTCTTATCCCATCTCTGATAAGCTGAAGAATTGGGCTTGACGTTATGTCCCGCCATTGGGGGAGGAAGTTGATAAGCCTCTTCCCTAAAGGAATGGCATCACTTTGTCTCCTGGGAGCGAGAAGAGAAAATGCTTCTCCCTTTAACCCCTTTTGGGTAGCTCTAGTTACCACCTTTCCCTTTGTCCTTTTGCTGATGGGACTAGGTCTGGGTCTGAAAAGTATGTTGGGGAAGAAAGGACTTGCTTTTTGGCTTCACTTCTGGAAGAACCTTTTTGTCTCCACTTTTTCAAGTAGCTGGTCTAGGACCTGGCCAAAGACCTATTCTCCCTGGAATTGTAATTGAACATAGCATGCTTTTGGATACAATATCACCGCTCCATGTTCTCAACTATACAGCACGTCTAGCAGTGTTGGACAGAACCATACTTCTAGCTGCTGCTCTAATCGATTCTGCAGAAGGATCAGCCAGAAAACTCTGGAATAGAACCCACCAGAGTGACCTTCCTTTTTTTGGATGCCGGAGGGGCAGTTGAAAAAGGAATGGGGAAAAAAAAGCCAGGGAGGATCAGATTTCCTGTTTAATCAGTCCCTTCAGTTCATCCATCGGGGCGGTTTCTCATCACTCATTCTTTTTATGCATTCCAGACACAAATTTTCTTGTGCGATGAAGATAACTTTTTATTGCAGACAACGCATTTGTGGGACAGCAGCTTACCCTTCTGCTTCTGTGTCTGTTCCTTTTCTCCCTGTAACGACAAATAGGGAGAGAAGGAATAATATTCCAGCCCTAAAAGGGAACTGTATATACCATATACCAAGTGACTCACTGGGCTTGAGGTAGTGCTGGGCTCTGCATCTGCATTGCCTGGGGAGACACCTTCCATCTGGGCAGTGTGACATTATGCAAAAAAAAAAAAAAAAAAAGCTTGTCCTGCCTGCAAGGCATGTCCCCACCAGGGATCCTTATATGTAAAATACGTGGCATCAGCAATATCTGCACCTGGTGCACCCCTTCCAAGGGTTCCTATGTGATGGCCACCATTGCCAGAGACCAGACGCCCAGGGAAAACCGCAGAAATTGTTTGTGTTCCACTGTGGAATGCCACCTGGGAGTGACACGCTCCGGCATCTGACGTCACTTCCGGGCGCAAAAGCCCACGCCGTCAGGAGAGAGGGAGGAAGGCCGAGGAGCTGCTGGAGGCCCCTGGCCCGGCTGCATCGCTCAGAGTTGCCATTAGGCGCCGGAGAGCAGTGCGGTCCAGCTCTGCCTGGAGCGGGAGCGGCCTTGGGAGGAAGGAACCCAGGCCTGATCGACCAGCCACACGGCTAGGTAAGAGACTGCGTCGTTGGCCCCACAGCCTCAGTAAAACCTCTTCATGCCCAAAGGGACAAAAAGCATTGGTGATAGGAGGTAGGAGGGGCTATTTAACCTCTTTGTGTTTCCTGCCCTTATTAGGGCCAAGAGGCAACCTCCTGTGTGCTTTCGTGGAGGATGGGAGGAGAAAAATGTTCTACCACACTGAATGCACTTGGGCATACAAATCATCAAGATTCACTGCTGGCAGCTCCATTTGCAATTGACAATTAATCCCGTCCTATAGGTGTTTCATGTGAGACAAATCTATAGATGCTGCAGGTCACGGCAGCAAGTTTAGACTATGCAGGCTACTCACTGTACCATGCATACCATGTGGTATGGCATGGTCATGGTAATAATTGGTCCTGGGACATGTTGGAGAATTTGCATTACCACTGGTTCCTCCTCCAAATCCATGTAATGAGGAGTTGTTTGTGTACATGAAAACTGAATTAGTCCTTACCGGTAATTCCTTTTCTTGGAGCCTTCCACGACAGCATTGGAGGATGTCGTCCACGCCCTATTGGGGGACAGGAACACAGAGAGGTTAAAAGCCCATCCCCTTCCTCAGTACTCCAGTGTTTACCAAGATTACCCTTAGCCATGGATTATCTGATATAAACCGGAACCAAACACCAACAAGGGGGGGAACTGATGCTGTCGTGGAAGGCTCCAAGAAAAGGAATTACCGGTAAGGACTAATTCAGTTTTCTCCATTCGCCTTCCACGACAGCATTGGAGGAATACCACAGATACTCCTCAGGGTGGGACTATTGCCTGTAGGACTCTCCTACCAAAGGACAGATCCCGACTGAAGGACAGATCTAACCTATAGAGGCGAGAAAAAGTGAGGAGAGGCTACCACGTAGCCGCTCTGGAAATCAGCTCCGATGAAGCTCCAGCCTGCTCCGTCCAGGGAGTAGCAGCAGCCCGAGTTGAAGGAGCCTTCAACCCCACCGGAGGAGCAAGGACCGGAGCGACGTAGACCTCACAGATTGCCTTCTTGATCCAGGAAGTGATGGTAGCCTGGGAAGTCTTTTTCCCTGTATTATTCCCAAAAGCCGAACAAACAGGTTCTGATCTAACCTCCAGGAAGCAGACTCTCGGAGATAGAGGACAGTCCGACGAACATCCAAGGAGTGAAACACGGCCTCAGCCGCATTAGCAGGAGATCGACAAATTGAAGGCAGAACCACATCCTGGGACCGATGGAAAGCCGACAACTTTCAGAGAAAAGATGAATGCAACCGAAGCGTAATGCGAACAACGGACACCACGGGGCACGGAGCCCGTACAGAGAGTGCCTACAGTTCTCCAACTCTGGGAGCAGAAGTGATGGCCACCAAAAACGCCACCTTGTGAGAGAGACGTAAGGGATGCAGCAGACAAGGGTGCAAAGGGACTTCGAGCAAGCCCTTGGAGAACAAGCATCAAATCCCAAGGAGGGACAGAAGGCCGAATCCGGGGACGCCACCCCCAAGCAGAAGTAAAAAACTGCTTGAGCCATGGATGGGAAGCAAGATCCTGGGCAAAAACCGCCCCAAGTGCCGACCTCTGGACTTAAAGAGTGCTCGGCCGAAGCCCCAAATCCCAGCTACGCTGCAAAAATCCAAGAGTTGGGCCACTGAGGGCCCGGGTGAAACAGAGGACCCTGGGACAGTAGGTTGAGACTGGGCTAACATAATCGGTCCCTCCAGGCCCAGGTCTCGGATGGCGTCGTACCACGCCAGTTTGGGCCCCAGGGGAGCCACCAGGATAGTGTCACCCCCTCCGCCCGAATCTGTTGCAACGTCTTGGGAAGTGGCGGGATTGGAGGAAATGCATACACCAACCGGAAGTCCCAGGGATGGGCAAAAGCGTCCAGCCCCCGAGGATGGTCCAACCGCGTCAGGGAGAAAAAGGTTGGCACCTTTGTATTCGAGCCCGAAGTGAACAGGTCGATCGAAAAGACACCCCACCTGTCCGTAAGAGAGCGAAATACTTCCGGATGGAAGCACCATTCTCCTGGGTGGACCTCCGTGCGGCTCAAGAATCTGCCTGTACATTGGCCATTCCCTTCAGATGTACTGCCGAGGAGGAGAGAAGATGGCGTACTGCCCACAAAAGAACAGTCTTGCCAGCCCCTGCAAGTGTAAGCCACGAGTACCGCCTTGGTACCGCAAGAAAGCAACCGTAGTCACATTGTCTGACAGGACCTTGACATGATGACCCCGGAGAACGTGAGCTGCAGCAAGAAGCGCTTCCTCCACTGCCAGAAGTTTGAAGACTGGCGACTGACCGAGCGACTCCAAATCCCCTGGAACGGTGTGCGAACTACCATCGTGCCCCAACCGGAACCGCTGGCATCAGTGGGAACGGAGGTCACAGGAAGGTGTCTGGGATTCATCCCCAGGAAAGCGAGGTTACCACCCGCCCCGGGGTCCGGACCCGTGAGTTTAAGGAATCCTGACGTCTGTCCCAGGAACTCAGTATGTGTTCCCGGAGCAGTCGGGAGGGAGCCTGAGACCATGTTACTGACTGAATGCAGGCCATCATGGCCCCTAACAGGGACATTGCTTCCCGCAAGGAGGGCGACCCCCCTTGCCCGGAAGCGGGTCAGATTCACGCGGCGCAAAAGCTAATATGCCGCAGGAAGGAACGAGGTCTGTCTGGAGGAGGCCAGCAAGACTTCCAAAAATTGACGTCGGGTTGCAGGCACCCGTTCCGAATCCCCCAGATTGGGTACCTATCCCAGGGACTGAAGAATCTCTAATGTGTTGGAGACCTTTGTGCGCAGAAGCACTGCCGAAGGAGCCACCACCAACATGTCATCTAAATAGGGAAGCATACATATCCCCTGGGTCTGGATGAATGTGATCGCTTCCCCCATGAGTTTGGTAACCTCTGGGGCCGACGAAATCCCAACGGGCAGCACATTAAGCCGAGAATGGACCGTCCCGCCTGCCCCGGAGATCGTGAATCGCAGAAAGCGCTTGTGGGACGGGTGAATGGGGACCTGAGAATACGCGTTCTGGAGGTCCACAACAACCTGGAGTAGCGCCCTTGGCCCTCCTCTCCAGGAGGAACCGGGGACCCCACACCCGAATCCAACAGATGTCGCAGACCCGACAAGAAAAACCGTGCGAGAGTCTCCCTGAGGAAGGGAGAGGACTCGAAGACACGGAGGGGCTGGCTCTGGAATTCCAAGCGTAGACCCTCCCAAATGGTCGAGAGGATCCAAGGGCACAAGGAGATTGCTTGCCACTGTGGCAGAAACCGCAGGAGCCGCCCCGCAATGGGGAAGGTGACCTTGTTTAGGGGGCGGCTGGTGATGCCGCTGCTGGGGGAGAAAGATATTACGGGTCTTGTTCCCGTACTGGAATGCCCAGCGACCAGACTTACCCTTCCCTTTAGACTGGGAGGGTTGGCTGCGCTCAGGCCAAAAGGACTGCCTCCGAAAGGGCTCCTGTTCCGGGAGACACCTTTTCCGGTCTGACACCTTTTCCAGGATGTCATCCAATGCCCTTTGCGAGGGGAGGCCACACAGCTGGAGCTTAGACGTGACCTCCCCATTCCACCTTGTAAGCCACACTGCCCTGCGAGCTGTGTTAACCAACACTGCGCACCTGGCGCCAACGCGGAACGACTCAGCAGAGGCATCGGCCAGGAAGCCCGTAGCACGTCTCAGAAGTGGAATGGAGTCCAAAGCTCCTCCCTGGGAGTACCCTGCAGGATGAATTCTCCCAGCTGGGTGAGCCACTTAAAGAAAGACCTGCTCACATGTAGAGGAAATGTACACCGTTAAAGACATAGCTGCTGCCTCCCAGGATTTTTTGAGGACACTCTCCATTTTACGAACGAGGGGGTCCTTCAACCGGGAGGAATGTTCAAAAGGCAGCGCGGTCTTATATGCTAAGCTTCCCAAATGGAATACTGCCATAGACCTTTATGTTAGAAGTCCCATTGACTTTATAGAGACTTCCATAGAGATTCCCATTGGGTCTCTCATGAGGTCTCCCATCCAGCCCGTGACTGAGGCTCCTGCTGCTTAGCTTCAACAGTGTGTCAAAGGCAAGCACAATGGGTTTACAATAGCAGCTGATTGCTACCCTGGCCACATTAGGATGATGCATGGTCGGGATGGAAGGAGCACACCAGGACAGGAACCGATTCCAGCCCTCCCGTGAATAGCGTTTGTCACAGGCTTCCTGCTCTGATGAAGCGTGCGGATCACTGCCTGGGAGAGACCCTTGGTCCTCAAGATCCCGGCCGCAACAGCCAGGCCGCCTGAATGAGTCCACCTTCGGGACCTCCCAGACAGAGTCATCACCCTCCAATCCACTCGGATGGGGTGAGCCGCTTAGCCTTCAGGCCTCTGAACATTTAGTCCTGCACAGAAGAAGGGGATTCCACCACCTCTACTCCCATGGTACAATGGACAGTGTCCACCAATGCACCAATGGACTCCGTGGAAAAATAGTAGTGTCCAGATTCCCATGTCTGGACATAGGCAACAGCGGCAATATCCTCGCCGTCCTCTAACGCTGAGCTCTGGCCAGCCTCCATGAGATCCACAGAGTCACAATCCTGGAGCTTCCTCTCTTACGGAGGGGAAGGCCCGGAAGCTGCAGCAAAACCCCGCAGTGCCGAGATAGAAGCCTGCACCTCTTCCCTAATGGATTGGAGCTCCTCAAGCAAGGATGGGGAGTCCATCCTGACAACCCTGTCAGTCACAGCCGACACCTTGTTGTAGGAAGAGGGAACTGTTGTGCCGCAGCCACATTGCTCCCTTTCCCAGACGGCCCTCGTCTCCCTATAGACAAAAAGGGAAGAGAAGGGGGTCCCAGTGTGAGTGCAGGGCTTAAATAACTACCCCTTGTGACCACCCCCAGAAACACTTACATGAGCTGGGGGAACGCTGGGCTCTGCAGAAGCAGAGGTGGAAGCCTATCACCCACCATGTTTCAGGGATCAGCCTTACCTGGGTGTAGCTTCCGGCGGGTACTTGTCCAGAAGTACCGTGCCCCCAACGAGGAACACCTGTTCCCTCCCTCCTCCTGGTCACCGGCCGCGGGCAGTAGCGCGCGAAAGTCCTGCTGGGTTCCCTGGAGCCGCGCCCAGCCTGCCACAGCCCTTACAGGAGCCGCCGCCCGAAACAGGAAGTGCCATCCCGGAACCGGAAGTGCCACCCCCGAAACCGGAAGTGCCTCCACGGCACCTCTGATGCATGCTCCAGGGACCGCAGCTGGAGGAGGGAGACGCCGGAGAGCTGAACAGGCCTCCGGCGTTGCAATACACGGCCTGCTTTGCCCCGTAGGACGCAGGAAGGCCGGATGGTCCCACCACGGGAGCCCCGAGAAGGAGGAGGAGGCCGCCCCGACGTCCATCCCTGGCCCGGCTGTAAGTACACCCCAATGCTGCCTCTGCCGGCCTGACAGCACTGGAACCTCTCCATGCCCCAAGGGGGACAGGAAGACACTGGAGTACTGAGGAAGGGGAGGGGCTTTTAACCTCTCTGTGTTCCTGTCCCCAATAGGGCGTGGACGACATCCTCCAATGCTGTCGTGGAAGGCGAATGGAGAAATGGAGACTAGAGGGGTTTGTCTACTGTACAATTTGTCACTCCACACCATAAACTCAAGAAGAGAATCAGAGGAACACGTCTTTATGAAGGACTCTTCAGAGCATTGCCCATTTAGTTTCCAGCGCAATCTCTAGAAATCATTCACCAAAGAGAAAAGCCAAGCTAATCACTGACTGGTATAGAACTCCATCCCAGTCTCTATTGCTGTCTTGTTCTTCACTTTGATAGCGCTGGTGTGAGGGTCAATGGAACACATGTGGCTGGATGGCTGGTTTGTTTCCCAATGTTATGCTAACATCTTATGGTTTGTGCAGACACCTTTGACTTACGTTTGGTGTGTGGTGTCGTGAAATCAGTTGTAGGCCATTTCTTCAAAGTATCACAAGACCAATATTACAACATAACACCAAGCAGCATGTTGCTCATACTACTCTGAGCAGCTTGTGGGACCTAAATATGTTAGCATATTCTGCAGCATCTCAGGATTTGTGTCCCCTCACACATAAGGGTCATCATTTGTCAGCAGTTTCAAAGGGAGCTGCCAGCAGTGGATCTTTTTGATTTGCATGCTCAAGTGCATTTAACGTGGCAAAACATTCCTCAGAAAACCAGTAATAACCTTTCTGACAACAAGAAGTGAAAGTGTGTATTTTCTACATACTCATACTTAATACTGATTGAATCAAGATGTTTTGAACATTTTGGGTCCATTTTGTCATTATTTACATATCTTTAATAAGTTAATTAATCCTGTGATTGGCAGTTAAACAGCAGAGAGCCAGTTGTCAATCAGCATGACATCGGCCCAAACCCCTAGTCCAGAGATCAGAGCAAAAGAGAAGCAGCTGCTCTGTCCATGTGACATCAGCAGAAGCTGCTAAACTACTGGCAAGAGTGGTCTAGCACCACTCTGAGCCAGCAGAGACCTGCACCAGGCAGAACAGGCCTGGTAGTTAGCAAGTAAGGCTGCGTTCACCATTTACGCAGTAGTTTAGCGCTTGCGTAAATGCAGTGAAACACGCAATGCTTTTTGCGCATGCACTTTCACCGCAAAGCGTGTCCGCAGGGAGAAGCTACATGTCAATTCTTTGCGCCTTTTTTGGCGCGCTTTTCCCATAGCTCACATTATAAAATGGGTTTGGGAAAAATGCAGCAGAAAAAGCGCGGTGTGTGCATGCAGTTGCGCTTTTTTGCGCATAGATACAGCAAAAACACACAACTGCACAAAAAGTGCTGCTATTATGCAGCATGTGAACATAGCCTAAGTCTACAAAAAGGCTTGCTTCATAGATTGGGTTTAACGGGTAACAATTCTCCTTGAGGAGAGTGACATGCCTGACATTCCACTGTAAGGAGGCTTACAAGCAATGCAATGGTCCTCTGGGGAATTCAGAGAAAAAAAACTTGAATTTTAGTGCCACTTGTTTGAAGTAGCAATCCTGAAAGTCAACATCGACCCTTTAAACAAGCCTTGACATAGGACTTGGGATAAAAGCCAAACCAGAATCTCAATTTGCAGACATGTTTCGGAGTGTTGCCCCACATCAGTTCAAAGCATGAGCTATGATTTGCCTTCGTACTGGACACATTACCTGTTTCTTTATATACACAGGGTTTTAAAGCTTTGTTGAGCAAGATGTAAGTAGCCACATTCTGGAAGTAAACTGACATAGTAATTATATCTATGTGAAATGCATGGTTTAGTCACAACCAGAACAAGTATACAGGACAATTTATTCAAAGCAGATATTAGAATTTGCATTATGGAAAGAGTTGCTTGACAGAAATCCTATCTGAAGAGTAACACTTCTCAGATTCTGCCTAATTCGCCTTTTCACAGATCAAAGCCTAACTGCCACCATATTCTTGTACATATTTTATACTTAAAAATGTATTTATCATAGGTAAAAATGAATTAAAATAGTGCTTATTTTGGCCATATGTCTTATGCTAGTGTTAATTAGCCATTTTGCCGTGAGGCACCATATGGAATACAGAGAACATTAAAAAAATCCATTGTTTTCATCTCTTAATTTTATGCAAAGTGCGCAACATATATATGGGATAGCTTCTATATATAGTAATGGAAATGGCTAATTAGTTCTAGCATGAAATGTGTAGACAACGTAAGCTATGAATATGATAGAATATCTTAAAAAAAACTTGCTACCCATCAATACAAGACTCCATTCATCCTAAAGTGACATAATTAGAGTCCTAAGGAATATGCACATCAGAGATGAATTGCATCTAAAGTTACACCCCAGAAACTGGAGTCAATATTGCGATCACACCCTGAAAACTGATCAGTCATAACTATAAACCACTGAGAAGGGAATGCAACCACATAATTTGAATTACAATGAAACCTGCCAACGAGAGGAATATACCAGGCAACAGGTGGACATCGAGGTTGATGTTTTGAACTAGGAAAAATGGGCAAGCATAACAACTTGAGCGACTACGACAAGGGACAAGTGATGGTAAGAATGTCTCCAAAATGACAGGTCCTTGTGGGGCGTTCCAGCTATGCAGTGTTTGGTAGCTTCCAATATGGTCCACAGACGCACAGCCAGTAAACATGAATAAAGATAATGGAACCAGTTTATCCTGTATAAGGGGTGTGCCGTCTAGATTACTAAAGGAATATACAGGATCAGAACCAGAAACATGTCATATGAGTGACTGGATTGCTACAAATTTAGCACACTGGTACTATTTTTAGGTAATCAATTCTTCTAAATATAGTTCACCTTCAACATCTGAAAAATATCAAGTTCACTCAATATAAGCCAAATCTGGCTGACAAGAGGGGACTCTGCCTTCAAAACCTGTACCTCCTAATTTTCATTCAGGTCAATTAATTGTTTCATGATGTTTTTTTTAACAAGTAAGGGAAAAATAAATGGTCATCAATCAATTAATTGGTAAGAAACTGTAAAGCTTTTTATTTTATAATATTGATATGATCATTCACTAACTAATTTGGAACTGAACGTATAAGAATCTTGTGGTTCCTATCTCTCTGTGCCCATTTTATCATTCCCTTGTGAAAGATTTTGATGTGGTTCAACAAACTTCCACATGGTCTGTAACATTGCCTATAGCACTAGATTTAAAGGGAACCAACCACCCCAAATGACCCCCCGGACTATTAATATGGTTCCCTACACCCAGCACATACATGTGCTGCAAGCTTTTTTGCTAAAAAAAACAGTTTTTTATAAGTTAAGATATAGCTTTTGAAAGTTTATAACGAAAGGACGGATGGGCGTTACTTAGCTCCTTCTAAAGCCGAGATTCTGCTGCCAGTCATCATCCTGTCCTGGTCACAGCAGTAACGGCCAGCCCTTTTTTCAGCGTCCCAGGCTGGTGCACGGGATGTCATGCCCGTGCACACGTCATCAGCTACAGCCGGGTCGCGAGCGCGCGCTCTGACTTCCTGCGCTCAGCTGTGGAAGTCAGAGCGTTTGCTCGCGACCCGGCTGTAGCTGATGACGTGTGCACGGGCATGACATCCCGTGCACCAGCCTGGGACGCTGAAAAAAGGGCTGGCCGTTACTGCTGTGACCAGGACAGGATGATGACTGGCAGCAGAATCTCGGCTTTAGAAGGAGCTAAGTAACGCCCATCCGTCCTTTCGTTATAAACTTTCAAAAGCTATATCTTAACTTATAAAAAACAGTTTTTTTTAGCAAAAAAGCTTGCAGCACATGTATGTGCTGGGTGTAGGGAACCATATTAATAGTCCGGGGGGGTCATTTGGGGTGGTTGGTTCCCTATAAACCCTCACGGTAGTATTAAATTTATGATTCTTAGGCCCCTTTCACATCAGCGGTAAACGCTGATCGCGGCAGTAGCGGTGAAAAAAACGCAACTGCCGCGATTATCGCATAACAGTCGCGATCGCGGCACACTTGCGGCAAGCCCTATGCAATGTCTATGGGGCTTGCGGTAAGTGTGCAGCAGGTGCGGCAACTGAGGTTTCGGGACTTGCGGCAAGTGCGGCCGCGAAACAACCGTGGCATACCGCAGTTTTTTCGCGGCCGCATCTGCCGCAAGTGCCGAAACCGCAACTACACCGCACTTGCCGCACCTGCCGCAAGCCCCATAGACACTGCATGGGGCTTGCCGCAAGTGAACCACAAGTGCGGCCGTTATGCAGTAATCGCGGCAGTTGCGGGTCTTTCACCGCAACTGCCGCGATCAGCGCAAAACGCTGATGTGAAAGGGCCCTTAATCCAGTTTTGGCAATTACCAAATACTACAATGGCCCATGCAGGTGGTTGATTCTGACCCATTAATAAGGATTGACTGACTATACAGGGTGAATGAAAAGTAGATGGGCAGTAAATTATTACATTTCTTTTGAGATTACGTATACAAATATTGGATATTCTCTAATTTCATTCAGCACGATCTCATTAAATTGCATCTGTCATCCTCCAATAGGTCATGAATTAATCATAGTTATAGTAATAACCATTGTTATAGTATTTCCCTAACCCAATTCCCCTACTTTTGGTTTACCTGGTACAAGTCAACCTATTTAAAGGGGCTGACAAACCCTCCCAGGATTAGCACAATTGTTAATGTGTGCTGTATGAGATTGGTCTGTCCCCATTAAGCATGGTGTTCTCTATCTCATTTACTTGCTAAAAAGACGTTTTTTTTAAGCCAGCATTTTGCACATTCGTAAAGTAATCGTCAGCATGTGTACATGGTCTAATAATCAGGAATGAGCGCATCTTAATTCAAGATACGGTACCTAGTTATAAATACAAGGTGGATTGTCTTTTACTACGCATTGCATAAAACAGCCCGGGGACAGAATAACACACCATCTATCACTAGGCCAGAATACTTATGATAACATGGTTAACGCTACACATTCCAAATCAGCTTCAATGTACCTCCAATACCTAGAGCAAATCCATTAACATGCATGGCATACAATAAAACAGCAGAATAAGTAAAATCCATGAACAGACTAGTAGATTGATCAGCGAGGAGTCTAGGATTAATGGAACAACGGGCCTCTGCCACAGTAGAGAATATCTGTACAAGGCTGACAGCAAAATTATATTCTGCATCATCATCCAGAGGGAAATGTTATTTATGGGTCAAGATCAAAGTATTTATCATTTAGAGGAGGAATGAAAAAAAATCTGTATGTAATTCTTGAAGAAATGGCACAGGTATTTAGTGAAATAGTAAAAAAATAAATTAAACTTGGCATGCCAGTGGAAAAACTTTATGTTCAGCAAACGCATTTGGAGCACTGAATGGTATCTAGAAAACCTGCGCTGCAGGCAGTCACATAGGCCGGGTTGTCAGATGAAGGAATAAATCCACATTAACACAACACTTACATTATTAATAACATGAGGAAGAGATAAGGCTCCTATTGACGCAGACATTTAGAAGGCAGTGTTTACAAAATTGCCTCCTGCTACTTTATTTTCTGCAGCTATTTGAAGTATGCAAAGTGTATGATAATTAGACGTTCTCACAAATAACCCTAGATGATCACTTGTGTTTCATAGAGAGGTGCCTCAATGTGTAATTCATGTAATCGTCAATGAAAACCAGAGCCGCGTAAAAGCAGAATCTGCTCCCATTGGGATGAGGCTGCGGCTTATGTAGAAGGGGGAAAAGCTTATCCTTTCTTCTCTCGTTATTGATTAGTAGTGTTTTGCTTCAGTTACTGTTGGAAAAGTTCCAAAAAACTCTTTCTCGATATTATTCCTCAAACATACAGCTTAATAGGGTTGTCAGACCCGCCATAACTTGAAGATTTCCTCACTTATCCTAAACATACATAAAATTCACAAAATAAAATTTTGAAAACAAAATGGTTAGTATGTGGAGATGTATACAACACAACAGTTGAACTGGTTTTCCGTAATCTCAATCTTCTTAACTGACAGCATCCACTGGTCAGTTTGTGTGTGTCATGTGATAATGATAACGTCATGCCTAATCAAAAGAGGACCCATGGGTACCGTTAGTTAAATGGAACCTGTCAGGTCGTTTTTACCCCATAAACTATCACAACCTGTCCCTGCACCTTCCGGGAACATCCCGAACTATCCCTGTCTGACCTAAAGCTGTCCTATAAAGGCTGTGAAAAAAGACTTTGTGACTTACATTTTCACATGCTAATGAGCATTCAGATACGCAATGTAGATTTACATGGGCGGTCTCCAGGGCACCATCTCCCCCTTGCCACTGTTATCACGACCCGCTGGGTGTGAGAATTCATTCTTCTGCACGCTCCCCATTTGATATTTCCCCCTCCTTCTTCTGGGTATGATGCGCCAGCCGGATGTCACTTCAGGTCCAGTGCATTGTGGGTGATTATCGGGTGTGCGGGCCGGCTTCGATATGCACACGGCACATGCTCCAGAGCTGACCTGTGCAGCCATTACATCCTCACACTGCACAGGACCAGAAATGACACCCAGCCGGTGTATCAGACCCGGAAGGAGGAGGCAATTTCAAATTGGAAGAGCACAGGAGAATGAATTCTCACACCCAGCAGGGTATGCCAACAGCAGCGAGAAGGGGAGACGTAGACCGCCCAGCCAGTCTACAGACCGTAGTCTGGAGGCCTCATTTGCATGTGAAAATGTATGTCACAAAGTCATTTTTCACAGCCTTTATAGGACAGTTTTAGCTTAGACAGGGATGGCTAGGGTTGTGATAGGAAGGTGCAGGGACACGTAGTGATAGGTTAGGGGGTAAAAACAACCTGACAGGTTCCCTTTAGGTCAAATTAACACAAAATACAGACCTGGCTGCAAATCTTTTATTTCATCTCTACTTATTTATCAAAGTTGCCGCCTCCATTTATTTACTGGCCCATGTCAAGACTTGCTTACAAACCAACATTTTGTCAGGTTCGTCCATCAGTTCATTTCAGTTGCTTAGTTACATTTGTGCCAGTAGTGATTACTAGATGATGAATTCTCCGGTCAGGGGCACTTCTAGATGATTGGAACTTAAGAAGGAAGCTTAATAAATACCAGTCGCGTTGGCTGGCAAATGCAGTGGTATATTAATCTAAACAGTGCAGCAACCTGCAAGTATATTCCATTTTATTATTCTCTTTGAGATCCCTGATGAGACAGAGCAGTTTTAGTGAACCACGTAGAGTTTAATTATAGGGCAAGTTCAATTCTCAAGTGATTAAATAACTTTCTACATTTTCATTTTAGAACAAGCATAAGGACAGGTCAGTTAAGCATGGCGATAAACAAAAGGTCAGTACCAGACTTTATAAAGCCCCAATGTTCTCCCATTCAAAAAGTATGCTTTCACTAGTATGTTGTGAACTTTACTTATGACTTAGGGGGCACTACCTTTATATTTCCAAAGTATACACACACATACATACACAACGTGGGTGAAATAAGTTCGGATTAAACCGGTGACTGTCTTCAATATTGTAGGCAAATATATTTCTAAATGTGCTATTGACAAATTTCTCACCAGATGTCATTGAAACACAACCAATCCACATAGACGAGGAAATCAAACTACATATCCATAAAATGTACTTATGTGTAATAATGAGAAATAAAACAAGGAAAAAGTACTGTACACATGAAGAAAGAGGTGCAAAAAAACATGGAATATAATATCAGCTGGTTCAACGAATGGCTTATGAAAAGATGTCACACAAGAAACATCTCATGATGGGTAAAACTAGGACCTTAACATTGTATACACTGGCATTCAAAATGAGAGAACTTCTTTAATGTTAAGGTCATTGTTTGAAAATATCCCAACATAAGGAAGTTAGCGGTATTGTAAGCTTATTTCATGAATTGAAAAGATTCTAAAGCACAGAATAAAAATGTAAATGAGGTAAATAAAAAAAGAACACTGATCACAATTAGAGATCACTTTCAGATACCTGCAAGTTATTGGTATTAATTTATCACCTGGTGCTATTTTCCTTAATTATCTGACAAACCCTATTTATCTGGCAGCGTAACTTCCAGTTTGTACTTACTTTGCAAAGTGACTGAAAGCCTCCAGAAGCAGGTTGTCCAGATGAAGCCCAAAGGGGTCACCCTATCAGCCATGGCAACAGAAGTTGGTTGTTCCAAGTCTGGGATTTCTAGAATATTGCAAGTTTACAACATTACTGACTCTTTCAAGTTCTCATGAAGGCTGGTTGCCCTCAAAAGACAAAGGCAAGAGAGGACAAGATAATGCGGAGAATCTACATCGTTTCAACACTGCAGCTGGAATAGCTTGCCAGTTCAGTACTGAACAAGGTAAGGATCTGTCTCATTATACAGTGTCACAATGTTTGAGTATTTGGACTGAAAGCCCACTCTGCAGTGACCAAAGCTCTCATTGGCAGAAAAAAATCAAATGCCAACGCTCACCTTTGGTGAGGAGCATGTTGTGTGGACAAAGGAAAAGTGGTCCACAGTTCATTTTAGTGATGGAAGCAAGTTTAGTTTGAGTCTGTTGGGAAGCATTATATTTGTTGATAAAGTGGTAACAGACTGAACCCAAAAGCGTGTAAAGTCGTCAATGAAAGGTGGTGGAGGAAGTGTCATTGTTTGGGATAGGTTTTCTGCTGCAGGGGATGGACCTCTCATACAGCTACATGGCAGAATGAATGTAAGTGTGTATCACAACCTTCTTCAACAACATGTGGTTCCTTACTTGCATTCAGCACTCAGCCAGCAATTTTCATGCAGGACAAAGCCCTCTGTCACACAGCAAAACGGGTAAAGCAGTTCCATGAAACCAAAACAATAAAATGGCCTGTCTACTGTCCTCATCTAAACCCAATAGAAAGCCTATGGAAAATCCTTTGTGACAAAGTTATGTCCAGGAAACCCACATCAGTTACAGAACTGTGGAAGAGACTGGAAGAAGAGTGGACCTAAATAACACCAAAGCAGTGTGAGAGACTAGTGATGTCCTGGCTGGAGATGTGCTGAAGTCATTCAAAGCAAAGGCCTGGACACTTCCTACTGATTGGTGACTGTTGTGACCTTCACAAAATTAGGTTTTAATCTTTCTCTGTGCTACCGTTATTGCTGTTCTCTAATTATGATAATCATGATTTGTGTAAAATAAAGGTTTTTAGTTGATAAACTTTGTTATTTTGGAACACACTGTGGCATGGTGTACCTCTTACACAAAAATCTTCATATGTTGATTAATGTACATTCAATTCTGTCTGAAAAAAAATCAAGTGATCATACATTGTTCTCTAATTTATATAATTTGTAAGCTGCTTATTGGAGAAGGGGGCGAGGTAAGATCAGGGCTCACATTCCATGTAGCCCAGGAAGTGATAATCACCTAGTGATAAATACTTCTGTCATGCCCCTCATCATAGGGTCGGCCTCCTCTGGGAAGGGAGGTCGGGGCCCACCATGGAGTCCCCCTAGTTCTGCCCGTCCATGTGTCATGCCCTCCACGTCTGTTACACAACCTGCCTGCAGTACCGTGCTGCCTCCTTACTTCTTGTCACCTTCCTTCTCTTCCTGAAGCTTGCATCCCATGCTTCCCGAAATGCACTTAAGTGGTGAGCTGCACTCTTCTAATAGTTAAATTGCCAGTACACCATTTCCCTGTTATGCCTCTTCGCCTATTGCTATGCGTATATAAGGCATTTTCCCCTTATGGGTGGTGTTTGAACAACATCTCCTGTCATTAGTTATAATGCTAGTCCTCAGGTTCCTTGTCCCATACCTTACCTAGTCCCTTTATCCTGCACTGTGTCACTTACTTGTTGTTTTGGCAGAACCCGCCACGTCTACAAAGAGCCCGTTGCACTTGTACCAAGCCTACACTAGCACCCGTCTGCAGGGAGTCTGCTACGCCTGCTTGCCTTCACCTTGCCTTTGGTGAGCCATCTCCACGCCTTGCAAACACCCAGCTCTGGATTCTGCTGTTCCTGGGATCCATCGCGGCACATAGCCCGCTGCATTCCATGTGATCTACAATGGACTCTGATCTGTGCTTGTGACCAGACTAGACCTCATTAAAGACTGCTACCCTCAAGTTACACCTCCTGCCTGTTCCTATACCTGGGTCAGCTTTCACAACTCATCTGTGGTCTAAGTGAGTCCACATCTCCACGCACACCTCCAAGAGAGTTACACCTTCATAATATGTATTCAGCACAATCATAACAATGACACATCACTAAAACATGTCTCAGCCTCTACATCAGTGTTCCTCAATTCCAGTCTTCAAGAGTCACCAACAGTGCAATAAATTATCACCTGTGCAGATGACTAAATTATCATCTGTGCAATACTAAGAAAAGCCTGAAAACACGCACTGTTGGTGGCTCCTGAGGACTGGAGTTGAGGAACACTGCTCTATACTATGCGGTCCTCAGATTAAATAGCAAAAACCTGTTGACAGATTCCCTTTAATGCAATATCACATATAAAGTTGTGCTCAAAAGTTTACATACCCCAGCAGATTTTTTGCTTTCTTGGCCTTTTTTTAGAGAATATGAATAACACAAAATGTTTTTTCCACTAATGGTTAATGGTTGGGTGAAGCCATGTATTGTCAAACTATTGTGTTTTCTCTTTTTAAATCATAATGACAACCAAAAACATCCAAATGACCCTGATCAAAGATTCACATACCCTGGTGATTTCAGCCTGATAACAAGCACAGAAGTTGACACAAATGGGTTTGAATGGCTAATAAAGGCAGCAACCTCACCTGTGACCTGTTTGCTTGTAATCAGTGTGTGTGCATAAAAGCTGAGTGATTTTCTGGGATCCAGACAGACTCTTGCATCATTCATCCAGCCACTGAAGTTTCTGGATTGTGAGTAATGGTGAAAGCAAAAGGATTGTCAAAGGATCTATGGGAAAAGATAGTTGAACTGTATAAAACAGGAAAGGGATACAAAGACATATCCAAGGAACTGATAATGCCAGTCAGCAGTGATTAACAAATGGAAAATCAGGGGCTCTGTAAAACCAAACCATGATCAGGTAGACCAACAAAAACTTTGTCCACAACTGCCAGGAAAATTGTTCAGGACGCAAAGAAAAACCCACAAATAACATCAGCTGAAATACAAGACTCAATGAAAACTAGCGGTGTGGCTGTTTCAAGATGCACAATAAAAAGGCACTAGAAAAAAAATGGGCTTCATGGTCGAGTCGCCAGAAGAAAGCCATTAATATACAAATGCCACAAAGTATCTTGCCTACAATATGCCAAACAGCACAGAGACAAGCCTCCAAACTTCTGGAACAAGGTAATTTGGAGTAATTGGACTAAAATCGAACTTTTTGGCCACAACCATAAATGTTACATTTGGAGAGGTGTCAACAAAGCCTATGATGAAAGGAACACCATTACTAATGTAAAGCATGGAGGAGGATCACTGATAATGTGGAGATGTGTGAGCTACAAAGGCACAGGAAACTTGGTCAAAGTTGAAGGAAAGATGAATGCAGCATGTTATCAATAAATAGTGGAGGCAAATTTGCACTCATCAGCCCAGAAGCTGCGAATGGGACATACCTGGACGTTCAAACATGACAACAATCCAAAACACAAGGCCAAGTTGGCCTGTAATTGGGTACAGCAGAACAAAGTGAAGGTTCTGGAGTGGCTCTCGCAGTCTGCTGACCTCAATATCATTGAGCTACTCTGGGGAGAACTCAAGCACTCAGTTCATGCAAGAAAGCCCAGAAACTTACAGGAAGTGGAGGCTTTTTGCCAAGAAGAATGGGCAGCTTTACCATCTGAGAAAATAAAGAGCCTCATTCACAACTACCACAAAAGCCTTCAAGCTGTCATTGATGTTAGAGGGGGCAATACATTGCATTAACATTAAGGTATGTGAACTTTTGACCAGGGTCATTTGGATGTTTTTGGTTGTCATCATGATTTAAAAAGAGAAAAAAACAGTAGTTTCACAATAAATGGATTCACCTAACCACTAACCAGGAGTGGAAAAGAGGTTTTCTGTTATCATTCATATTCTCTGGAAAAAAAAGCCCCAAAAAAAAAAAAAAAAATCTGAGGAAATATGTAAACTTTTGAGCACATTTGTATGACCATCACCCCAAACTACCATTCAGCACATTCAACTCTCTCCTCCACCCACCACTGTCCCCTCCAACCACCCGCAGCTCTGCTGAGGATTTCACCACATACTTCAAAAATAGGATCAATAAAACAAGGCAAACCTTTACTGTTTCACCACCCCAACCACTCCACATACCAGACCTCTGCCCTTCACCCATAGCCTCCCTCTCCAACATCACTGAAGGAAACCTTACTCGTCTACTTTCCAAATCACACCTCACCACCTGTGCACTTGACCTCATCCCTTCACACCTCCTCCCCAACCTCACTAAGGCTGGTTTCACATTGCGTTTAAGTTAAATCTGATGCTGTCCGATGAAAATCGGACATCAGATCCAAACTGATCCCTGCAATCGGATGCCAAATAGGCATCCGATTCTGACATTTTGCATGATCAGTTTTGTCTCCTGTCACCTCGCGCCCCCTCCTCTCTGCCTCCTGTCACCTCGTTGTCCCCCTGCTGTCCCTGTCCTCTCCTCTACCCCCGCTCCTCCTGTCATTCCAACATAAAAAAATATCTTTATTCTCACCTGCCAGCACTCCCCCGGCATTTCCATAGACCTCCCGATCAGTTTTACAGGACCTGCGATCATGTCAGAAGCGTCACCGGGTCACATGAGCGGTTACCGCAGCTCATGTGACCCGATCAACTGATCTGTTTGTGACCTCATCACAGGTCCTGTTTACATAGTGGGAATTGATGGAGACGCCGGGGGAGCGCTGGCAGGTGAGAATAAAGATTTTTTATTTTAAAACACTTGATTTTTGTTATATTTCAATTCCGCAATGTATGTATATACATTGCGGAAGTAAAATTAGGCGGCACACAATAGTTTTATGAGAAACTAGCAAGAAAAGGTCCAAGAAAGCGATACAACCTCCAAAATTAATCAAAGTATTTAACAAAATTTATTACATATCAAAAAATTCACACAGACATAGAATGATCACACAGAAAAGTAAAAACAATTAAAATAGCCAAATATAGCTATAACATTTCATATGACAGTAATGTATCATTGAAAACCTCATTGCCAATTGCCCAAGAAACTGGTTTCAGTAATATATATATATAAGGTACAAACATTTTACCTATGGGGGTCCAAAATACCATTCAGAAAGATTTCACCATATGGATCCCCATCAGTAATCAATTAAATAGAAGTATAACCTGGATTCCCCTTTTAGCAGTAAGTAAACATCAGGGAACCCCCCCTGAATGTGTCAATACCCACAATCAAATGATCAAAAAGGGATCTCCCCAACAGGCATAAGCAAATATTAAATGCAGAAAAAAAGAGGTTCATATGGTGATATGGAGATCCATATGGTCAAATCTTTCTGAATGGTATTTTGGACCCCATAGGTAAAATGTTTGTACCTTATATATATATATATATATATATATTACTGAAACCAGTTTCTTGGGCAATTGGCAATGAGGTTTTCAATGATACATTACTGTCATATGAAATGTTATAGCTATATTTGGCTATTTTAATTGTTTTTACTTTTCTGTGTGATCACTCTATGTCTGTGTGAATTTTTTGATATGTAATAAATTTTGTTAAATACTTTGATTAATTTTGGAGATTGTATCGCTTTCTTGGACCTTTTCTTGCTAGTTTCTCATGATAATTCCAAAAATGGTCCAGCGATCCCCATTTGTCTTATATATTTATATTGGTGGTGCCCTCCCTTCCCCCCTAAGTAGAATTGACACAATAGTTTTAGTGTACTGAGCATGTACTGAGCATGCTCAGTACACTACAATCGGGTCCAAGGAGACATCAGATCTTTTCTCGGACCCTGCTCCATAGGGCCCCATGTTAAAAGGATCGGATTTGGCATAATTGCCATCCGATTTGCCTCCGATCTGATTCTCTCAGATTTTTTTCAGGAGCCAAAACCGCAGCAGTCTAGGATTTTTACTCCTGAAAAAAAATCGGATCAGATGCTGTCCTATTTTCATCGGACAGCATCGGATTTAACTAAAACGTAATGTGAAACCAGCCTAACACGCTCATCCCAGCCCTAACCTCTCTTTTCAACCTATCGCTATCTTCTGGTACCTTCCCCCTCTGCTTTCAAGCATGCCACCATCATACCCAACCTCAAAAAGCCAAACTTTGACCCGACTGCCATGCCCAGCAACGTCCCATATGGCTGCTACAGTTTGCTTCAAAACTTCTCGAGCAGCATGTCCATGCTCAACTTTCCTACAATCTCACGTCTAACTCTCTCATTGACAACCTCCAAGGTTTTATTACCAGCAGATTATCACTGCATGGACTAGGTGTCACAGGCCTGATAGGCCGCTCACTCTCAATAGACAATGGTCATAGATAGCCTGGTGTGGACAGAGTTAGCTTTCAGAACTCTGTTACATGTTACAATTAAGAACTACAGTGTTTCACAACTGTTACACCCAGTAAACTAAGTGATACATTATTGGAATCAATGTCTCTTTTCCTACATTATGCTGGTCTCCCAGAGGTGGTTGCAAAAACCTGGTGACAAAATTCTCTATAACAATTTAAATGCCACAGCCAGTCTCTGACAGTGTAAGGTTTTCAGTCTTTTTTGCTATATCTGTTGTTATGTTTGCATTTAGTGTATTTTGTCGGCCATCTTGTTTCCTGTCATGTGTAATGACTTTTGCCCTCAACCAATATGGAGTTCTCAGCTTGTCGTCGGCCATCTTGTTTCCTGTCCTGTGCATTGACTCTTGCCCTCAAACAATATGGAGTCCTCAGCTTTGATGTCCCTGCCCTGTTTCTTGCCAATTGCCCTTTTAAACTACTTCAGCTGGTTAACCTGTGCTCCAGAATCAGGTCTGCAACCAGTTTGTGTCTTGCTCTCTGAAGCCTGGATTCACTCTGCCTGGAATCATCCTGTTTGCCAGCAACATCTGACAGGAAAGTAATGGACTCTGAATGACTTGTGCTATGCTTTAATGCTCTGATGTCCTTGGTTGTTTGCCTTGCACTCTGCAACTACATTTATGTTATCCTGTTGATGCACTAACTTGTATGAAGCAATACAAGAGCTGCTTAAGAAGCGTATGTCTCATGTGTCTCATTATACCCATGCATTAGACTCTATATAGACTGTATCATATATGACAGATTCTGGAGCCATAATAGAGTCTGCTGGGTCTAGGACTGCCGTGGCTGCAGGCTCAGAATCCTACGATTAACTGGGAAACTAAAGAACTGCACTTTCCAGAGAAACAGATAAGTCCAGAAGCTTCAGTCTGCTCCATTCCTAAAGGACCAACATCAGTCTCTGAGCTACCAGCCATATACCGTGAGTATGCTGACGTGTGTGACAAAAGGAACGCAGACCTGCTACCCCTCACCGTCCATATGACTGTCCAATAGACCTGTTACCAGGTGCGGGAATACCTTTTGGCAAGATTTACTCTTTGGCAGGGCCTGAGCTAAAGGCTCTCAAAGACTATATAGACGAACATCTAGCCAAGGGCTTCATACGCCCCTCTTCATCTCCTGCTGGTGCACCAATCTTCTTTGTGAAGAAGAAAGATGGATCTCTTAGGCCCTGTATAGACTATCGGGAGCTCAATAAAATCACGATCAGAAACCGTTACCCACTACCGTTGATCCCTGAATTATTGGAGAGAGTACGGCATGCAAAACTCTTTACAAAGTTGGATCTCCGTGGGGCCTATAACTTGGTCCGCATTAGACCTGGGGATGAATGGAAGACAGCTTTCAGGTCACGCTACGGACACTTTGAATATCTAGTAATGCCGTTCGGTTTATGTAATGCTCCAGCAACTTTCCAACATTTGGTGAATGACATTTTTAGGGACCTCCTGGATACATTCATTGTCATTTATTTGGATGATATTTTGATTTTTTCTAATTCCACAGAGGAGCATCACAGACATGTGAAGATGGTCTTAGAACGCCTTCGACAACACCATCTGTATATCAAACTGGAGAAGTGCGAATTCCATCGAACGGAGATCCAATTTCTGGGGTATGTAATGTCATCACGAGGAATTAGTATGGATGAGGGTAAGATCCAAGCCATTAAAGCCTGGCCGGTCCCCAAGAATGTGAAGGAGGTCCAGCGCTTTATAGGGTTTGCTAATTTCTACAGGCGTTTTATCAGGAACTTTTCTGAGGTTGTGTCTCCCATTACACGGCTTACCCGCAAGAACTCTGCTTTTACCTGGACCCCCCAGGCTCAAGAAGCATTTTCCCGTTTGAAAGAGAAATTCACCACGGCACCTATTCTGGTGCATCCTAACCCTGAACTGGCCTTCATAATAGAGGTGGATGCCTCAGACAGTGCCATCGGAGCTATCCTCTCCCAGAGGACAGGTGAGAAAGAAGTCTTACATCCCTGTGCTTTCTTTTCCCGGCGGTTGTCTCCTGCAGAACGGAACTATGATGTGGGTAATAGAGAATTGTTGGCCATCATCGCAGCCTTCAAGGAATGGAGACACCACCTTCAGGGAGCTGCGCAGCAGATAATCGTGTTGACTGACCACCGCAATCTTGAGTTTATCAGATCGGCTAAGTGCTTGACTCCTCGCCAGGCTCGTTGGAGTCTTTTCTTAAACCAATTCAGTTTTGTTATCTCCTATAGGCCAGGATCGCGTAATGGAAAGGCCGATGCGTTGTCTAGACTCTACTCAACTGAGACAATTCCACTCACGTCTCGTAAGACTGTTATCTCTGATTCCAGGTTCCTGGGAGTGCTTCATAATCAAGACTTGCTTAACGACATCAAGGAAGCATACCATACGGATCCCTGGCTGGCACAACCGTCTTGTGAAGTAAGTCTTGTATATAAGAACGGTGTGTGGATTCAGGGGCAACGCCTGTATATTCCTGAAGCAGTCAGGGTGAGAGTACTGCAACTCGTCCACGATTCTAAGATAGCGGGGCATAGAGGAGTTCTGAAGACTCAAGAATTCCTGTCTCGCTTCTTTTGGTGGCCCACATACAGAAGAGATGTTCTAGGTTACGTCACTTCTTGCGAAGTCTGTGCCAGATGCAAGACTCCACGATCTTCGCCTACGGGTCTATTACAACCCCTACCCGTTCCATCCCGTCCATGGGGATCCATATCTATGGACTTCATTGTGGAGTTGCCAACCTCTCAAGGAAAGAACACAGTTCTGGTGGTGGTGGATCGGTTAACAAAGGCAGCCCATTTCATTCCGTGTGTTGGTCTACCCACTGCGAAACACACATCGGACTTAATCATTCAAAATGTGTTTCGCCTGCATGGCGTACCGGATGAGGTTGTATCTGATCGAGGGGTGCAATTCACTTCAAAGTTTTGGCAGCACTTCTGTGCTGCGTTGGACATCAAAGTTAACCTGTCTTCTGCCTTTCATCCGCAGACAAATGGACAAACCGAGCGGACTAATCAGACCCTAGAACAGTATCTCCGCTGTTTTATCTGCCACCTACAAGATGACTGGGTGGATTTGCTTCCACTGGCTGAATTCTCTTATAACAACTCACAGAGCGCTTCCACCAAGCAGTCACCCTTTTATGCCAATTTGGGTTATCATCCTAACATCCTTCCTCGACTTCCCATAGATTCACCTCTTCCAGCTGTAGCCGACAGAATCACCTCTCTACAAAGGAACCTCGATCTGCTTAAAGAGAATCTGGAATCAGCTCAGGACAGGTATAAAAAAGCGGCAGATAGGTTTCGTAAACCTGCACCAACCTTCAAGGTAGGAGATTTGGTCTGGCTGTCAACTAAGAACCTTAAATTGAGAGTACCATCATCCAAATTGGGTCATAAGTACGTTGGGCCCTATAAGATTAATAAGCTCGTCAGCAACGTTGCCTGTCGCCTTCAACTTCCAAGATCTATGAGGATTCACCCCGTGTTCCACGTTTCTCTACTAAAGGCTGTGACTCCCAATTCATTCCCTGGTCGTTCTTCTTCCCCTCCTGCTCCGGTACTCATCGATGGCCAGGAGGAGTTTGTCGTGGAAAGGATCCTGGACTCCAGGTTGCGTAGAAACGGGGTGCAATACCTGGTAAAGTGGCAGGGCTATTCTTCTGAGGACAACTCGTGGGAGCCGGCCTCCAATCTCCATGCTCCTCGGTTACTCCGCCAGTTCCATCGGAGGTACCCGGGAAAGCCTGGACTGGGGCCATCCAGAGGCTGTCCCTAAGGGGGGAGTAATGTAAGGTTTTCAGTCTTTTTTGCTATATCTGTTGTTATGTTTGCATTTAGTGTATTTTGTCGGCCATCTTGTTTCCTGTCATGTGTAATGACTTTTGCCCTCAACCAATATGGAGTTCTCAGCTTGTCGTCGGCCATCTTGTTTCCTGTCCTGTGCATTGACTCTTGCCCTCAAACAATATGGAGTCCTCAGCTTTGATGTCCCTGCCCTGTTTCTTGCCAATTGCCCTTTTAAACTACTTCAGCTGGTTAACCTGTGCTCCAGAATCAGGTCTGCAACCAGTTTGTGTCTTGCTCTCTGAAGCCTGGATTCACTCTGCCTGGAATCATCCTGTTTGCCAGCAACATCTGACAGGAAAGTAATGGACTCTGAATGACTTGTGCTATGCTTTAATGCTCTGATGTCCTTGGTTGTTTGCCTTGCACTCTGCAACTACATTTATGTTATCCTGTTGATGCACTAACTTGTATGAAGCAATACAAGAGCTGCTTAAGAAGCGTATGTCTCATGTGTCTCATTATACCCATGCATTAGACTCTATATAGACTGTATCATATATGACAGACAGCAGCATTTAACCCCTTCACGACCCATTACATACATGTTTGTCATGGGCTGTGTCTCGCACTTTGATGTGAGCTCCGGCAGTGAGATTACATCATTCACCCAACAACTCAGCTGATCTCATCAGCTTAGGTGTGGGGCTGTTAACCCTTTGGACCACGCTGTCATCACAGACAGCGTGATCAAAAGGTGCCGTGGACCGTGCTATTCCCTGCCGTGATCGGAGATCCTGCGATAAGATTACGGGAACTCCGGCCGTCACCTCATAGCTTTTGGGGTCACTGCAGGACCCCAGGCTATCGGGGTTCACTTCCTGTGAGTGGTTGGCAAGCACTGCCAACCATTCACAGTGCTCATTTGTGCTATATCCCAATGTGCTGCACCTCATTGGGACATGGCACAAGCGATCGGACACTGCAGCACTGTGGCGCCCTATGGGGCAGTGTAAAGTATTAATTAAAAAATAAAAGTTTGAAAAAATATGAAAAAAAAACAAAACGCCAAAGTTCAAATCACTCCCTTTTGAACATTCAAAGTACAGGTATTAAAAAAAAAATGTAAAAAATACACATATTTGGTATCATCACCTTCAGAAATGCCCAATCTATCACGATATTAAATCAATCAGAGTAAAGGCCACGTTACACACACAGATATCTGTGACCAACTTCTGAACAGATCTCTGGTTGCAGTGAAATCATGGACACATTGTTACATTTGTACACAGCCACAAAATGGAACAATGTGTCCATGATTTCACTGCAACCAGAGATCTGTTCAGAAGTTGGTCACAGATATCTGTGTGTGTAAAGTGGCCTTTAGGCCGACTTCACACTACGTTTTTTCCCCCCATCAGGTCCTGTCCAATGTTTTGCAGGATACACCGGACAGCCCTGAACAAACAGAACCAGAGGCCTGTTTTGCGCCAGAATCAGCGGCTGCCGCTGTCCGTTGCTGAAATTTCAGCACTGCAGCTACAGGAGCAGGTCACGGTGCTGAAATTTCAGCCGTGGAGCTCTCCAGATGCTGAAATTCAGTGGCGGCTGATTTTAACAGCTGCTGCTCCTTCAGCACCTGGCGTCCGGGAACCGGTCTGATTTTATGTCGGATCTGGTTTTGTGCGATTTTTGCCCTGGACACAAAAAATGCTGCAAGCTCCGATTTTGTGTCTGGGGCGAAAAACTAAAGCAGCTGGATCCTCCTGGACAGACACAAAACCGGATGGCAAATCACTGCCATCCGGCCCCACAGGGATACAATAGGGGCAAAATTGGATCCAGGGCTGTCCAGTTTACAGCCGGCCTAAGATGGTTAGGTTACCTATTTTAACCGCATGGTGTCTTTGAAAATCCCACAGCTATTGAAAGAAACCAAAAGACGTTCAAGTAAGTGCAGACATTCATTCTTTCAGCATTTAACGAGCTCTTTTTTAAGCATATTACAGAGTAGATCTGCCTTAAATAGATGTTGTATGCATATACTCAATGTGACTGGTCAGTAAGGGGTGTGAGCACTTTAAGTGCCTAGGGCAGGATGAGGTCCAAATACAGCCCTGCATATCACAGCTGCAGCGGTATATGAACCAGTGGTGGATGAAGGTTGAATGATTGCGCTGTCAGACTTTTAGGACATCGAATATGAGGAGTCATCAAATTGTTACATAGAAGTGTTGGTTTATTAGTCTATTTGAGTAATAAACCAACACTTCTATACAATAATTTGCTGACTCCTGATATTTGATGTCCTGGAAGCCTGGCTGCATGGTTATTTACTAGTCACTTTGGAATGGCACACCATTTTTGCAAAGTACCGTGTTTCCCGAAAAGTAAGACACCGTCTTATATTTTTGGGGCAAAGTGGCCCATGTCTTACTTTCGGGGGGTGTCTTATATACCCTACATCCCACTGCAGCCTCCCATACACACACATACACCACACACCCATACACACACACATACACACCACACACCCACACACACACACACATACCCATACACACAAAACGTTTTTTACCAGTCTCCGGTGGCCCCCGCTCTCCGGTGTCGCGCTCTCCCCCTGGCCTCCGCTCTCCGGTGGTCCCCCGTCCTCCAGCTGGCCTCCGCTCTCCGGTGGCCCCACCTCCTGCTCTCCGGCGTCCCCCCGCTCTCCTTCTTCCCACTGTAGCTGCCAAACTCCGCCCAGGTCAGGAGCCCTGCGCCAATTACAGCGCAGGAACCGTGAGCCAATCACAGCCCAGGACCCGCTAGCCAATCAGCTAGCCAATCACATACTTGTAACACTCCCTTTTATGTAAAATAAGCTCTAGAGACAGATTTCCATGCAGATCAGTGGCCAGAGATTTTAACAGTTTGTTTATATGTTAAGAAAAATGTATGCCCACATAGAAGGCTTTGGAGGGCTTCATATGCAACCCCTGGCAAAAATTATGGACTCACCGGGCTCTGAGGATGTCCATTCAGTTGTTTAATGTTGTAAAAAAAAGCAGATCACAGACATGGCACAAAACTAAAGTATTTCAAATGGCAACTTTATGGCTTAAGAAACACTAAAAGAAATATTGAAGAAAAAAAAAAGTGCTAGCCAGTAACGGTTACTTTTGATGACCAAGCGGGGGGGGGGGGAATCATTTTGTAAATACCCTGTAAATTTTCATTCCCAAAACTAACACCTGCATCAAATTAGATCTGCTTGTTAGTCTGCATCTGAAAAGGAGTGATCACACCTTGGAGAGCTGTTGCACCAAGTGGACTGACATGAATCATGGCTCCAACACGACAGATGTCAATTGAAACAAAGGAGAGGATTATCAAACTCTTAAGAGGGTAAATCAACATGCAATGCTGCAAAAGATGTTGGTTTTTCACAGTCAGCTGGTGTCTAAAATCTGGTCCAAATACAAACAACATGGGAAGGTTGTTAAAGGGAAACATACTGGTAGACCAAGGAAGACATCAAAGCGTCAAGACCGAAACTTAATGCAATATGTCTCCAAAACAGGAAATGCACAACAAAACAAATGAGGAATGAATGGGAGGAAACTAGAGTCGAATGTCTGTGACTGAACTGTAAGAAACCACCTAAAGGAAATGGGGATTTACATACAGAAAAGCTAAACAAAAGGCATCATTAACACCTAAATAGAAAATAAACAAGGTTACAATGGGCAAAGGAAAAGCAATTGTGGACTGTGGATGACTGGATGAAAGTCATATTCAGTGATGAATCCTCGAATCTGCATTGGGCAAGATGATGATGTTGGAACTTTTGCTTGGCGTCGTTCCAATGAGATTTAACAAGATGACTGCCTGAAGAGAACATGCAAATTTCCACAGACATTGATGATATGGGGCTGCATGTCAGATAAAGGAACTGGGGAGATGGCTGTCATTACATCTTCAATAAATGCCCAAGTTTACATTGATATTTTGGACACTTTTCTTATCCCATCTGTTGAAAGGATGTTTGGGAATGATTAAATCATTTTTCAAGATGATAATGTATCCTGCCACAGAGCAAAAACTATGAAAACATTCCTTGAAAGAAGACACATAAGGTCAATGTCATGGCCAGCAAATAGTCCAGATCTCAATCCAATTGAAAATCATTGGTGGTAGTTGAAGAAAATGGTCCATGACAAGGCTCCAACCTGCAAAGCTGATCTGGCAACAGCAATCAGAGAAAGTTGGAGCCAGATTGATGATGACTACTGTTTGTCACTCATTAATTCCATGCCTCGGAGACTGCAAGCTGTTATTAAAGCCAGAGGTGGTGCAACAAAATACTAGTGATGTATTGGAGTGTTGTTTTGTTTGTTTGTTTGTCACGATTCCATAATTTGTTCCTCAGAATTGAGTGATTCCATAATTTTTCTCCCGGCTTGGTCTACAAAAGTAACCGTTACTGGCTAGCATATTATTTTTAAAGATTTCTTTCACTGTTTCTTCAAGGTACAGAGTTGCCATTTGAAATGACTTTAGTTTTGTGGCATTTCTGTGATCTGCTTTTTTTCTACAAAACTGAATGAACATCCTCCGAGCCAGGTGATTCCATAATTTTTGCCAGAGGTTGTAGCATGAATGAAATCTGCAGCAAAGACACTGGAAGAGTTTGGCCAGTGCGAAGATGTAATCTTCAATACATGTGCATGCAGCACTCAGTAGTGAACACCGCATGTGCATGCTAGCAGTGCAAGTGGGGTTTAAAGTGCCAGCAGCCGGCCCAATACAGTTGCTGGCCCAAGCACCGGGGTCCTCGGAAATCTGCCCAGGGGCCGCAGAAACATTTCTCCTTACAAAGAGAGACAGGGTTGGCAAGTCAGAGTAAGGCTGGAGTCACACTGGCATGTTACTTGCACGAATGCGATGTGAGGAAATCTTGTATTGCACTCGTGCCTATGTTTGACAACCAGGAAACTCAGATCTACAGATCGCAACATGCTGCAAGTCTCGACCACTTGCACCCATACAAGTCTATGGGAGTAAGTGAACGTCGGACAGCACTTGCATGCACTTGGCAGACAACTGAGTGCAGTGTGATATATGCCAAGGCCAAAAATTATGGAGATGAGGAGATTAATCTTTCCGTCTCTTCAGCAGCTATGATCCAATCACAGGATCAGATCACAGTAGATGACACTGTCACGCTCACAGCACAGCCTGAGCTAAGTCATTAGCATATCGTATTTGATGCTCACACGTCAGATACATATCATCCAGTGTGACTCTAACCTAAGGAGGCTTGATCCTATGGGAAATTAATTATGTAAAATTGCTTCTTCAGTGATGAAGATGACTTGAACTCTAGTGCCACCTATTGGAAGTAGCAATCCTAAAAGTTTATGTGTGATAGTAGTTTCTGTCATTATGGGAAATCACACACAAATATATATATTTGTATGTAGTGTAGGGGACATGAAGGAGAACCGGCCAACAGTAGCCTCAGATCCTTGGTGCTGGCAGTCACCTTGTCTCCTAGCAACCACACAATCCTTGTACAGAAGCTCTACTGTCACTTTAAGAATGTGTCACCTGGAAATGGCAGACTCCACTAGAATAACTTCAACAGCAAAACTGTAGTGCACAAAGTACATAGGGGATCGACAATCCCCCACCACAAGATGGTGATAAGTGTCTTCTCTATCGTCAGAGACCTCCGTTTACTGATTCACAGCTGTGAGCAGTATCCCATTTTACCCTACTGACATGGATGAAAGGACCATACTCCACACGGCTCCTCATAAAACAGTAAAGTGCGTCTAAGAGCTTATTAGCAAACAGTTATAAATAGTAGGCTGACCTCCTGAGATGGCACACCTCACCCCTCTTCCCAGGCCTGCACACCATACCTCAGCTCTCAGTATGGAACACCTCACCTGCCTGGATCCTGACTGCTACAGAACTAATGTCACTCAAAATAGCTCTCATCCGCCCTGTCCATGGACTATCCCTCACACCTCTGCAGTAACAGCCCCCTCTTAGTTCCGCTGTCACATCTCCTACCTGGACTACCCTCCTCACTTCTGCATTAACAGCCCTTCTTAGTTCCTCTCCTTCACCCCTTTCACCCAGGGGCGTAACTACAATAGGTGCAGGGGTTGCGATCACACCCGGGCCCTGCAGCCTAGGGGGGCCCCAAAAGTCCCTTTGGCCTATAGAAAAAGACTAATACTATTAAAGATTTGCAATAATTGGGGGCCCCGATGGAGCTTTCGCATCGGGGACCCTGGGCCTGAAGTTACGCCTCTGCTTTCACCGCTTAGTCCCTCCTGTCACATCTCCTGCCCGGACTGTCCCCCCCTTAGTCCCTGCTGTCACATCTCCTGCCCGGACTGTCCCCCCCATAGTCCCTCCTGTCACCCATTCCCCCTCTTAGTCCCTCATGTCACATCTCCTGCCTGGACTGTCCCCCTCTTAGTCCCTCCTGTCACATCTCCTGCCTGGATTGTCCCCCCTTAGTCCCTTCTGTCACATCTCCTGCCCGGACTGTCCCCCCTTAGTCCCTTCTGTCACATCTCCTGCCCGGACTGTCCCCCCCTTAGTCCCTCCTGTCACATCTCCTGCCCGGTCTGTCCCCCCTTAGTCCCTCCTGTCACATCTCCTGGCCGGACTGTCCCCCTCTTAGTCCCTCCTGTCACATCTCCTGGCCGGACTGTCCCCCTCTTAGTCCCTCCTGTCACATCTCCTGCCTGGACTGTCCCCCCTTAGTCCTTCCTGTCACATCTCCTGCCTGGACTGTCCCCCCTTAGTCCTTCCTGTCACATCTCCTGCCTGGACTGTCCCCCCTTAGTCCCTCCTGTCACATCTCCTGCCTGGACTGTCCCCCTTAGTCCCTCCTGTCACATCTCCTGCCTGGACTGTCCCCCCTTAGTCCCTCCTGTCACATCTCCTGCTGGACTGTCCCCCTTAGTCCTCCTGTCACATCTCCTGCCTGGACTGTCCCCCCTTAGTCCTTCCTGTCACATCTCCTGCCTGGACTGTCCCCCCTTAGTCCTTCCTGTCACATCTCCTGCCTGGACTGTCCCCCCTTAGTCCTTCCTGTCACATCTCCTGCCTGGACTGTCCCCCCTTAGTCCTTCCTGTCACATCTCCTGCCTGGACTGTCCCCCCTTAGTCCTTCCTGTCACATCTCCTGCCTGGACTGTCCCCCCTTAGTCCTTCCTGTCACATCTCCTGCCTGGACTGTCCCCCCTTAGTCCTTCCTGTCACATCTCCTGCCTGGACTGTCCCCCCTTAGTCCTTCCTGTCACATCTCCTGCCTGGACTGTCCCCCTTAGTCCTTCCTGTCACATCTCCTGCCTGGACTGTCCCCCCCTTGATGTCCTTCCTGTCACATCTCCTGCCTGGACTGTCCCCCCTTAGTCCTTCCTGTCACATCTCCTGCCTGGACTGTCCCCCCTTAGTCCTTCCTGTCACATCTCCTGCCTGGACTGTCCCCCCTTAGTCCTTCCTGTCACATCTCCTGCCTGGACTGTCCCCCCTTAGTCCTTCCTGTCACATCTCCTGCCTGGACTGTCCCCCCTTAGTCCTTCCTGTCACATCTCCTGCCTGGACTGTCCCCCCTTAGTCCTTCCTGTCACATCTCTTGCCTGGACTGTCCCCCTTAGTCCTTCCTGTCACATCTCCTGCCTGGACTGTCCCCCCTTAGTCCTTCCTGTCACATCTCCTGCCTGGACTGTCCCCCCTTAGTCCTTCCTGTCACATCTCCTGCCTGGACTGTCCCCCCTTAGTCCTTCCTGTCACATCTCCTGCCTGGACTGTCCCCCCTTAGTCCTCCTGTCACATCTCCTGCCTGGTCTGTCCCCCCTTAGTCCCTCCTGTCACATCTCCTGCCTGGTCTGTCCCCCCTTAGTCCCTCCTGTCACATCTCCTACCCGGACTGTCCCCCCTTAGTCCCTCCTGTCACATCTCCTGCCTGGTCTGTCCCCCCTTAGTCCCTCCTGTCACATCTCCTGCCCGGACTGTCCCCCTCTTAGTCCCTCCTGTCACATCTCTTACCCGGACTGTCCCCCTCTTAGTCCCTCCTGTGACATCTCCTGCCCGGACTGTCCCCCCCTTAGTCCCTCCTGTGACATCTCCTGCCTGGTCTGTCCCCCCTTAGTCCCTCCTGTCACATCTCCTACCTGGACTGTCCGCTCTTAGTCCCCCCTGTCACCCATTCCCCCTCTTAGTCCCTCAGGACCATTCCACTCTCGGCCGTCACTTACCGATCCCCAGTCCCACGACCACCCGTCCGCCGAGCAGCGTCTCCTTGTTCCCGGCAGCGGCCAGCAGCACGGCCCCGGCTATGAAGAGCAGGCTGGCCAGGAGGATGCAGGGTCTGCGCCCCGCGATGCCGTTCAGCACCCCGCCGGCCAGGGCAGACAGCGCCGCCGCGCCCACCGTGCTGGACACCAGCAGCTCCTGCCACAGCGCGGACAGGTTCATGTCCTTCTTGAGGAGCAGCATGGCCCCGGACACCACCCCGGTGTCATAGCCGAAGAGGAAGCCTCCGAGCGCGGAGAACACGGACACCACGTAGACGAACGCCGGGGTGACATCCTGCTGGAACTGCCTGCGGGCCGCCCGCTCCAGCTGCTCCCCGGAGCTCGGGGCAGCGCTCGCCTGGCTGCTGATGCTGGTGCAGGAGTCGGCGGCGATCAGGCTGCGCTCCCCGGCGCCCTCGTCCTGCTTCCTCCGCTGCTTCTTCTCCCCCATCAGGTTGCTCAGGCTCCGCAGGGTGTACTCCACATTGTCGCTGGCTTTGCGGGACATAGGTGAAGTGGTGGTCGGCAGGGATGGACAGCTGCACACGGGACGGGTCAGGACATATGTGTGGAGCCTCCGCCCACAATCCGGCTCCTCAGTGCGGCACCCAGCACCTCACTTTCCGGCCACTTTCCACATGTTTTACTATTGATCCCTCCAGGTAACCGGCTCAGACCGGGAGACAGCGAGCTGGGGGCGGACCGGCGGCTGTGAGCGACCACACGGAGCAGGAGCGCTGTCAAACTGGAGGGGCGGGGCTCCACATCACATGACCCGCAGCAGCTGATTGCTGACGTCACACGGAGGTTTCATAGGTGTTCTCGCCTCAGGTCAGCAGCTCGTCTCATTGTGATCCTGATGACGGCGGAGGGGGCGGGGCCATAACTCACCCAGGAGAGGAGGAGAGAGAAACTGGGTCAGGGCTGAGGGGAGCCCAGATCATAGAGGAACCGGAGATCCTCATGGTGTACTGACAGACATCATATACCAGCAGGGCCGGCCTGAGGCTGAATGGTGCCCCCACCTAGATAAACAACCTTATCTATCCAAATGAATGGGTCTGTCAGAAACAGGGCGTGCACTCTGAAAGCATCTGTGTCATGCTGCACTAAAGGGCCCGTTACACGCTACAATATCGTTTGTACGTCACAGCTTTTGTGGCGGTGCAACGATGTCATTGCGTGTGACACGTCGATACGACCAGCGATAAGTCGGCTGATTGTTGATCGCAGGTTTATGAACCGGACCATAAATCAGTCGTTGATCGTCTCTCCAACCTGCAGCATCAGTGTGTGTAACACCATGATAACGATGTCATTTACGACTTCGCCTATTCAGAACTGAAGAAAGTAGATGTCCAAACGACCGCAAGTATCGTTCACTTGTCGTGGAATTGTTGCTGTGTCGTTCTCGATATCAGTATGTGTGACACCTCACTAGTGATCATTGAACGTCGTTCCAGCAATCTAGGTCAAGTCGGATTGTTGGTCTGATTGCTGGGACATTGAAGCGTGTAATGGGCCCTTAACAAAAGAAGTTTGGAAATGTATATCGGTAATTTGGTGGCTCTTTATGAGAAAAAAGGGACTCCGCAACTGGTAAAATAAACCATCAGTTTTAGTAAAAAAAATCAGACTATAGCTATTTAATGCCTACCTATGACCGCTCATAAACCACTGCGGAATATGTTGGCGCTATATAAATAAAGATTTATTATTATTTAATGTGAGTGTGGAGCTTAATGGGGTTTTCTGGAAAGTTGTGTCCCCAGTCACAGTTGTCGCAAAGAAGATGAAAAAGGTCTTGCGCACCTTCCCAGATCCAACACCAAGTGTCTGCCCCCACTCCAGTGTCTGTTGTTCTCTGCAGCACTATCATCACATTGATAAAGCCCCCAATGAGCTCATGACAATAACAATGTTAGAACTTGTGCACAGAAGGGACACATTGAAGGCATTGTCCAGGTTTGTCTTGTGATACAAGTGAACTGAGGCCATGTACATCTAGTCAGAGGTGTGAAAATTGCACAGCTGTGGTCACATGAAGGCCCGCTCTCACCACTGATATTGGTAAACCCTGATGTTATGAGGATTCACAAGTCTGCAGTCAAAGGCTAGTAAACAACTGATGTCAGCTTCATATAACTGGCCAGCAGTCATTTAAAATCAGCAATTGTCCAGTATAAATTGACCCGTAGGCCCCTTCACACTGCAGGATTTCACTGATCAGTGTCCATCAGTGTTTGTGTGCCAAAACCAGGAGTGAAGCTTGCAGAGAAAAACTATCATTGAAAGATTGACACATGTTCAGAGTTTAGGAGACACTCCTGGTTCCTCTCCTGGTTTTGGCACACAAACACTGATGGACAGTGAAATCATGCAGTGTGAAGGGGGCCTTAGAGCAAGGTACCTTATTGGTTGACTTCTTCTTGGATTGGAATTGGTTCGTCCAATTCTTCTTCATCTGATTTAAGGTACCATTACACGCTTCAATGTTGTAACGATATCACCAGTGATCTCACTGGCGCAGTTGTTAGGACATCTTTTTGACATCGTTAGTGAGCTGTCACACGTCTAGATATCGTGGACGACGCACCAACGATGTAGTGAGCATCTATCATTCACATAACCCAGCAAATGATACTTGCTCACTGCTGTGAATAGGTGAAGTCGTTAAAGACATTATCGCGGTGTCGCACACAACGATGCAGCAGGTTGGCTGATCGAAGGTCGTTTGATTTGAGAACATGAAACCCGTGACGTTTCATCGATATCGTTCACAATCTCGTACCATGTAAAGGGGCCTTTAGACACCATTATGAATTTACATGTCCACAGTTAGTCTCTTGTGTAGCCCTAGGGTGTGGGGTACTCGGGTATCAGGCGGCAGAAGGGGTTAACTGTGTCACGGGGAATGGCGGCCGCGCCTGATCCCGTATCCCAGGGAACGTTTCTCTTGAAAAGGAGAATTATATATAAGGGATTATTTACAAGTTTGTAGTTGTCGTAACGCCACCTGCAGTACCTGGTGATATGTCAACAGCACCGCCACAGTCCTCCGGAAGTCGGTGGTATTGCGGCTGAGATGGTGTAGTCCTCCGCAGGCAGGACTGGAACCTCCAGGGCACAAATCCTGTTAAAGGAATCAGTTTACTGAAAGGAGATGCAGAGTCAAAGTCACTTCACCCGGGTACTTTATGGAATTTTAGCAGCGTTGTTACAGTCCTCAGTGCAGTTAGATGTTAAATGATAAGTGGCTACAGGTGGCTGCAAGCGGATCTCTGGTAGCTGGACGGAACCCCCAGCGTGTGCCTTTCTTGTTCCAATTCTTCCCTGCTTCCCAGTAGCTGGTGTGAAGTCTGACCTCATAGAGTAGATCTGACTTCCTGTTGACCTTCTTTCCTTCTCTTGCTCCCGTCAGGTAGCCCTCTGTTGAACACTGCGGCTCTGCCTGGCTGTGTCTGGTCCCCTCTTTTGGTTGCTCGAGAATCAGGGCCGTATATATATACATATATATACCCCCGTGGATCGGATATTCTGTGGGCCTTAAAGGTTACCACAGGTGCGGGCTCCGGTACCTGGTTTCTCTCCTGGGGCGAACTCTCCAGTTCCTCTATCCCCCTCTCGCTCTCTGTATCTGAGATCTGTCCTTCGTTCCTGGGTCCCTCAGCCGGGAGACCCTCCTTGCTCCCTCAGGCTATCTGCCTGGCTAACTAACTCTTGACCACAGACCTCAGACCACACACCTCTCTAGTTCCCCCTGGAGGTGACTATATCCCCTCCCGGGTTCCCTCCCTCCGAGTGACCTAGTGTGGGGTGCGGGTTTAGGGTTCCGCCTATCATCCTGAAATCCACTTGCAGCTGGGGTGACTACACCTCTTTTACGGGTGCAGTACCCCTCTGTGGCACTTACATAGTGGGGCGCCACTCTCTGCAGACATCCATCATCTCTGCTCTTGTACAGCACATCCCAAGCTGATGCCCTTAAAAATATCAACATCATTATAATTACACCTAAAGAAAAAAATATCTGCATATGCTGTATGATGGATCCCGGGTGTAGCTTTAAGGGACTGTCACTGGCGGCCAGTGCTCGAATCCGTGGCCCTGGTGGCCACGAAAAAGGGGTCTAGTAAAAATAGAATAATAAAAAATTTTTTAACGTGACGCTACCTGCAGTTTCTGGTGATGGCATCAGCGCTGCCAGCAGACCTCCGGGGAAGATAGGTAGACAGCCAGATGATGTTGCTCCCTGCATGCGGAGCGAAATCCCCAGGGCAGTGAGGTAAAGAAATGGTTTCACACCGGGAGAAGCGCAGTCTTCTCCTTAAGACTGGAACACAACCACCTTAGTAGAAATAAGACACAGGAGACCTCCTTGCTCTGCACTGGTATTTACTGGTAACTTCTCAAGCAGTTCACAAAGTACACAGTCACGGGTAGCTTGCTAGGTAGTCACCAAAGGTTGTTAAAGTCTCTCTGAGGCCCTCTACGATGTTCCTTCTGGTAACAACTTCTGTCCTTTCACTCACTGCGCTCTCCTTATGTGTGGCCCACTGGGACGGGGTACTTGGTACTGGACCGGGGTATATGCTGGAGATGTCACGGCAGTCTTGGTCCGGACCGTGTCCCGAGCCCCACAAGTAAAAGGGGTATATTTACAAAGATTGTTTGTCGTGACGCCACCCTCGGGTTGTGGTCAGTGAAGGGACCACCGCTGCAGTGTACTTCTGTCAGGAGGGTGGATGGATGCTGCAGCAAGGTGGATGAGCCCGCCGAGGGTCGGGGCTGCTCCTGACAAGGTGTAAGAGTGCAATAAAAGTTCTGTATACCAGGAATCACACACGGAAGACAGAAGCAGGGTTCACCGGGTTTTACTGACAAGTTCTTCAGTACAAATAGTTCCAACGTTACAGTTCACACAGTCACTTTACACAGGTAACTCAGGACACTCTGAACCCTTTGCAGCCAGGTTATCTTCCTGAGACCCCTCACTTTCTCTGTAACCTTTCCGGCTTACCTCAGTCTTTCCCTGTGGGTTGTATGAAGGCAAATCGGTCCCTTGGTATGACTTCTCCCTATGTGCGTGGGCAGCAAGTCTGGGTCCTATGGCGTTGCTGTGCCTCCAACCCGTGTAGTAGGAACCCTGACTTGGAATCAGTGTTCCCCGTCGGTTTGTCTGGGGAGCTGGCGTGTGCTGCAGTCCCCCTCAGAGCCGACACTCTGGTCCCAGCCTAGCTTTAAGTGTCTCTGTCTTGCAAGGGATCACCGGTTCTTTCCAACCCGTGTGACTATCCAGGTACAACAAGGGAAACTTATCCCACCTGTAGTCGGTAAACACTGCCGTACTCCTCGGACCCGGTGGCACCGGTCCGGTCTCTTTTCTTACTTTCCCTTGGGCTGCAGGCTATGGACGGGCTTTCTCTCTATGGATCTGTGTCTCTGTGGATTCCAGGGAGCCCTATCCCTCCAGGAAGTGTCTTTCTGTCTGCTAGGTCTTTACAGCTCAGCCCTCTTTAGCCTACTAACTCCCTCCGCCTACTGTTCCTCCTTTTGTACTGGTCTGTCACCTGATCTACATCCCCACCCACTTTCCTCTAAACCCTGTCACCCCTTTGCCCGCCTAGAGTCCCGGGCTCCGGGTTGGGTGTTGTGCTCTAGTGGGTGGTGTGTTGTGAGGGTGTTCCTATAGAACTGTCTCCTATCTGCCTGGCTACAGTTCCTCTTGTGGCCACCATGGTCGCAGAGGCGCCACACTTACTATCCATGCACGGCCCTGCACGGAGCCCTGTTTCTACCAGGCCCATTGGGTATATCGAGGTTACCATTCTCTCTAAGGGGCTCAACCCGATTTAGAGCTCCTGGTGGGGACGTGCGTATCGGACCAGGTCGGGGCTATATGAAAGACCTTCGACCCACCGGGTTTGGTGGCTCAGAGCTAAACTTTCCTGCACCGCACTCGGAGCCGGTACTCCATCTTGGACTGGGTTCCCTTCGGACCAGTTATCAGGACGGTCCGGCACCGGGCTTGCTCAAGCCAGGGATCCCTCTTCTGTCTGGGCTGCCTTCCTTTACAGGCACCCTCCACTTCATTCTCTTTACGACTGACTTAGGCTGGTTTCACACCACGGTTTTACCCTGATCAAGTTCGATCAGGTTTTGGTGTCAAAACCAGGAGAGGAACCAGGAGAGGAACTTGCAGAGAAAAACTATAATTGAAAGATTGACACCTGTTCTGAGTTTTTGAGACACTCCTGGTTTTGACACACAAATCTGATCAAACCTGATCAGGGAAAAAACTGTGGTGTGAAACCAGCCTAACTGTCACTCTCGCTTCTTTTACTACACCTCAGCTCCTCCCACCGGGACTGATTACCCTGGTAATGGGTACAACCAATTGGTCCCCTAGCTCTAAGTGTATGAATGCAGAGATGAGGCCCAAATTATCATTACCATCTTCTGGTGAACGGGATACTGCACACGCTAGTCTGGATGTAGTACCCCTTCTGTGGCGCAATAGCCAGTGGGGCGCCACACTACACTAAATAAGCCACTAAATTGCCCCACTATACTCCCTGCCCAAAAAGTGCCCCACACTGTATCTTTATGATACATGCCCTCCTTACTGTCCCTCTCCCACGAAATATGGCTGCATCACTTTTTCCTTATGAAAATATCCTTCAAATCAACCCCCCTTATAAATCATGCCCTATACACTGTCCAATTTAACAATGTAACTGCGATATGTATGGCGCCCCTATGGCAAGGTGCCACAGGGAGGTACTGCACCCTAATTAAAGGTGTGGTGCCTCTATAACTGTGGACGTGGGGAATCTTCAGAGTCTGCACCCCAACACCCAAGACAGGCCACTTTAATACAGGGGACTGATATTCAGTAGGTCCTAGTGGGTGGAGACTAGAGAGCGGGAGACGGGGAGTCAGACAGCACAGTCAGACAGTTGGTGTGAGGAGAGCAAGCAAGGCAGACGCAGAGGACCCTGCGGCTGCATCTGCAGGGCGCCTCTTTGGTGAGCGGCGACCCAGACTCTTGAAGAGGGTTTACCCAGAACTGGTTGGAGCCCGCTGGGGACTCAGGTGCACACCGGCATACCGGAGCCGAGGTAGCTAGATGCAAGGTTCATCCCTAACTACAGACCGGCAAGCTGAAGGCCCAACACACACAGGGAAACACCCCTAAAGCAGGCCAACATCAGTCCAGCAGCTAGGTTCACGACGCCGACGAGTGAAAGATTTTTAGGTAACAGGCCCAGTGGACTAGAGATTTGGCTCAAGAGGGGTTAAGAGAGAGAGAGAAGGTAACCAGACCACGAGCGTCATGTTGAGGGCATCACTGTCAGACTCTGAGGAAACTTTCACGACCCACGGTTACAATACCTGTTAATCCAGAATGTACTGTGTACCTGTTTCCATCTGGTGCAAGTAAAGACCCATTTGAGCTGAAGTGGTGTCTGTTCTCCTTTCATTCGGCGCCTGGAGGGCCACAGAATCATCACCGGAGGTGAGGACTACTACCCCCATCCTAAACCCCGCTGCCCTGATGTAAAGCTCCACCTGTGGGGAGCTATACTACCAAAGCTGCCTTCCATTACCTCAGCGGCCGGCTGCAGCACTGGTACCCATTACCAGGTACCACAGGTGGCGTCACGTTATCATCCCCCATATCATCATAACCCCCCATCCCTGCCACTGAGGGTCCAGGGCACGGAATCGGGAACCGACCAGCCATGATTCCCCACCGAAGCAACCACCTGTTCCGGTATCTGAGTACCCCTACCCTGTCGACCGACTCAAATTGGCGTCACGAACAGGATCCCGTGCCCGGTAAAGGGTACTGTGCGCCTCAAATTGGACTTTATTGATTGAACTTTATTTTACTGCGTAGGCCCAAAATAGTAGCCTGGAAATGTGACTAAGAATGTGCTGGCCCAGGGGCGTGCCTTGGCCCCTCATCAGGGAAGGGCCATGCAAGGGGCGCCAAAATGCCTCCCCGCCCCCATTGCTGCCAAACAACCAGAGGGAGCGGGCCAGGACCCAGACCGCACCAACCCGGGATTATAAAAACTAAGCAGTGCGCGGCCAGAAGTCAGAATGAGATACCTAGTGAGACTCCGGACCCGTTACCTGCGTGTGGCCTGGTAGAGATGTCAGTCCCCAAGTTCGGAGCGTTAATCCAGGAGGTCGAGGAGAACATAGTGGCTAACCGTGCTGCTCAGGGAGTAGCCACCCTTGAGACTGAGGGAGAGGATACCACCTTATGGGGAGCAGTGTTACAGGACCTGCGTACCCGCCTCCAGGAGACCGCCGAATGGACTATCCGGCATTTGAGTGCCGAGCTGTTTCTACAAATAAGCCGGCGTGCAGAGCAGCAAAGAGAACTCCGGCTCACAGCGGAACAAGGGGTGTTCGTAGCAACACAAACCGAGCACCTGGTAACCGGTGAGAGCCACACCTCCACAGAAGTAGCAAACTAGCCTACAGTAGAGCCCGAGGAGGCTACCGAGCAAGGAGACCTCATCCAGTTTCTGAAGGAGCCCGACGTGACCATGGAAGAGGAGGGAAACCCTGACGAGTCCACTGATGTCGGAGAGGAAGCTGGAGAAGGGAACCACGGTAGCATCAAGGAGCCCTGCGAGCTATGGAGGGCTGAATCACCAACGATATAGATTGAAGCCAGAGAGAGGAGGGTGGTCCCGTCCCTGGCTAGTAATGAACGTTCCTGGCAACCGGTGGGCCGTCCCTGGTTCACCCGACCTAACTCGAACGATGAGGTTGAGCGACTAAGGCAACATGAAGCCTGGTGGGCAAACGAATTGGAGAGCTGCCAGGCCCGTACCCAACCACCGCAGCCCCTTGATCAGCATAAGAAAGGAGTTGTAACTACCTTCAACTTGAGTATCGGGTATGGTTTTGCCGGGGAGGAAGGCCTCTACTCTGAGGTTTTCATTCCCAGGAATGGCATCTCCCTCAAGGCCAACCGGTCGGGACCTATATTGCAGTGACATGATCACATATGAACGCCATGCAGGGCCCCGAGGATGGTACGCGATCCGGGTCAGCAGAAGTGTTGACTGACCAACTTAACCCAGTATACCATACACCTGTAAATAGTTAAATAATGTATATTTTTGGTGGCATTTGCATATTGTGCCTTTTTCTTGCAGCCTTTGGACAGTATCCCCATGTATGTAAATGTGGACTGTTCTACAAAAGCCTGATTGAACTTTAAAATCAGAGACTTGATCCCGGTCCCGTTGGGCCAATGTATAGTAAAAATGTTTATATGCAACGTTTGAAGCACAGCACCTCCCGCAAGGGAAGGCTAAAATGTAATCGTATTGTTTTTGTGTTTCAAAAGTTAACCGGGTAAGTGTTAATAAAAATAAAATAAGAAGTAAGCTCAAACCCGGTCTGGTTAGGACACTCGCGGATGAGTGCATTTAACCAGGGGGGGGGGGTGGCGCCCCTATGGCAAGGCGCCACAGGTAGGTACTGCACCCTAATTAAAGGTGTGGTGCCTCTGTAACCGTGGATGTGGGGAATCTTCAGAGTCAACACCGGCGCCATATTGAGGGCATCACTGTCAGACTCTGAGGAAACCTTCACAACCCACGATTACAATACCCATTAACCCAGAATGTACTGTGTACCTGTTTCCATCTGGTGCAAGTAAAGACCCGTTTGAGCTGAAGTGGTGTCTTTTCTCCTTTAAATCGGCGCTTGGAGGGCCACAGCATCATCACCGGAGCTGAAGACTACTACCCCCATCCGAAACCCCGCTGCCCTGATGTAAAGCTCCACCTGTGGGGAGCTGTACTACCAAAGCTGCCTTCTATCACCTCAGCGGCCCGCCGCAGCACTGGTAACCATTACCAGGTACCACAGGTAGCGTCACGTTATCATCCCCCATCATCACCCCCCCATCCCGGCCACTGAGGGTCCAGGGCACGGAACGGGGAACCAACCAGCCGTGATTCTCCACTTAAGCAACCACCTGTCCCGCTGTCCGAGTACCCCTACCCTGTCGACCAACTTATAAGGACAATGTCCCCCACACTGTCAACATCTTCTGTGCCGCACCTCAGTCTACCCCCTCCCCATACTGTGCTCCCTTTTCACACCGTACCTCCTCCATAATTTACCCTCACACTGTCCCTCGTATACTGCTTATCCCATAGTGTGCCCTCACACTGTCCCTCATATACTGCTTATGTCAAGCCCCAGGCCCTGGGGTACACGGGTATCAGGCTCGGTGGGTGTTTTCACGGGGATGTCACGGGTGGCAGCGCCTGAGCCCGTGGCCTGGGTGACACTTCAATAAGGGGTGTATGTACAGTGGATTAGAGTTTGTCATGTGACGCCACCTGTAGTACCTGGTGATGGGTCATCAGCGCTGCCACAGTCCTCCGGAGGTCGATGGTAATGTGGCTAAGATGGCAAAGCTCCCTACAGGTGGAGCTGGTCCTCCGGGGCAGCGATCCTGTAAGCAAACAGGTTGATGAAGATAACCACACAAAGGCAAAATCACTTTCTCCCAGGTACTTTACTGTAGACATTCAGCAGCAAAATACAGAGTCCACATGTGGAGCCCCAGGCGGGACTGGGGTACTCGGTACCGGACCGATCTGCTGCTGGGGATGTCACTGGTGGCCTGGTCCGGACCGTGTCCCTGGGCCCTCACAATAAAAGGGGATTTATTTACAAGGGAGATTGTCACGGGTGACGCCACCCACTTGGTGCGGCCAATAATGGGGGCCGCCGCTGCTGCAGAACCTCCGGGGGTGATGGAATGGCAGCGGGGATGGCATAGTTCCAGTGGGGGGAACTTTATCCCCGGGGCAGCAAGGGTTAAAGTCTATTGTGTGTGTAGTTTGAGCACACTTACTTCACAGGCTGCAGGGATCTCTCCTCCTGGCTGCTGCTGACAAGCTGGAGCTGTGGCTCTGCAGGTTGAGGTCTTTCTGGTGCAAGCCTGTGTGGGAGAAATGGTCTGCAGATGGAAGCAGGCAAGAGGCAGTGCAGGGTTTTCCAAGGCTTTACTCTGTTGTTCTTTCAAGCAAGTTACAGGTTATTTGCAGTTGTTACACAGTTCTCAACACACAGTTGCTTTCTCCCTTTCCGGGTTCCCTTCTCTCCTGCAGCCAGGCTCCTCTCTCCCTGTGACCCCTCACACAGTCTTTGAGTATTCCATTCCGGGATTTTACGGTCTCTGTCTTACACGAGTGTGTGTGAACGCTGGACAGTATGGCAGTGACTCGGGCTTCTGTGAGTCCTAGTGCGTCACTTTGCTGCCTGTCCTTTGGGTTAGGAACTCCAGCCTGAAACTGAAGCTCCCCGTCAGTGAATCTGGGGATACCGGGTAAATATTCGGTCCCCTTCAGAGCTGACACTCTGCTTTAGCCCAGCCTGCAGTAGTCCACAGCACTAAACTACCAGGCTCCTTCCCCTCTGTTCCTTTCTGTATATATGAGGGCTACTCTGCCTGCAGTTAGTTGCTTGAGCTGTAGTTCTAGGGCCCCGGGTTACACCGTCCCTCTCGGCTCTCTCACACTCCTGGGGATCTGACTCTCTGGATGGGCTTTCTATCTCCTCTAGCTCACACACTGGCTCAGTACAGATTCTGCGCTCCAGGGGTCTTCACTCTTCCAGGCAGTGTGGCTCTCTCCTGCTCAGCTTCAGCTCAACTTCCTGCTGTTCTCTAGCCTTTTCGTCTCAGCCCCATGGCTTACTCTTAGGTCTTTACATCTCAGCCTACTACGGCCTACTGAACTCCTTCACTCCTCCCCCTCTCTATATACTGTCAGTCACCTTACCTCTGGTGTGCCCAACCCACTACCCTCGTCCACCACCCCTCTGGTCTCATATAGTCTCTAACCTCAGGGCTGGACGTAACCTCTCTGACACGTGGGTTATGTGGGCTGTGAGGGTGTTAGTGTTTAACTATTGTCCTACTTGCCTGGCTGCAGTACCCTCTTGTGGCCTCCTGGACGCAGGGGCGCCACACACAGTTCAACAAGTTGTTGAATAAACAGGTTACCGTTGTAGGTAGTGGCAAGTGAATGGATTGTTTCCATGGGGCTTGGTTAGGTATCCCTCCTTTACTGCTCTTCCAGGTTGGTGTGAAGCCTAGCTGATCTGAAATCTAGCCTGGCCTCCTGTGCTCTCTCACCTTTGCTGTCGTCGGTAACCCTCTAATGGCCTGCCGCTCTCTCTTCAGGCGGTGCCTGGCCCCCTTAATATTGACTGCGTAGGTGACCAGGAGACTTGAAGATTCCAAAGTAATCCGGATTCTCTGCTGTGCTTGTAGACTCCAGCAGTCTGCGGGCTCCGGTGCCCGGTAAGCCATCTTACCTATCACTGGCTCCTCTTTCCCAAAACTGCTGCTCTCTCCTAGAAAGCTCCTTTCCTGTCTGTCCCTCAGACATTCTCTGCAGCTGCTGCTGTTCCCAGCAGTTCCCTTCTCCTCCTCCTGCTCAGACTTGACTCTCACTTCCTTCCTCCCACCCCCACACTGCTTGCCCTCAACTCCTCCCACCGGGGCTGGGTCTCCTAGTAAAGGAATTAACCCTATAGTCCCCTGAGCTAAGGGTGTGTGTGGATGCGAGGAACAAGACACATTTTAACTTCCCCATTCACTTGCCACAGGGATAATTACACCGCTTTTATGGGTGTAATACCCCGGTGTGACGCCTGACCACTGTGGGGCGCCACATACACATAGCAAGCAATTCAGGCAGAAATAAAAACAATATAGACTTATCACAATAGGAACATAAACACACAATACACAAAAGAATTGACGTTACTAACTTCATATATTGCAGACCACAACAGATGATACACATATGCAAGCAATTGAAAACTGATTAAGGAGGCACAGCAGGGCCAAGAAACAACATAGAAAAAACTGGAGCTGAGACATTTGGTCAGAACTTGGAAAAGTAAGTCCAATAATTGGAGGGTTATTAGATAACAGATAAAAGGTGATATAACATTAACATATTAATGTTAAAATATATGGGATCACAAGATTGAGGATTACAAGGGAATCAAAGAAAAATCACCTCTAGCGTCCATAGGAGTTTGGAAAAGTAAGTCTATCATTTTTTACCCTAATGACAACTGATATAGTAAAGTATACATATAGAAAGTAAAGGAAATAAAAACCTATTGTTTACCATAGTGACAGCACAGAGAATATGTAAAAGCCAGATAAGGGAAAACAGAAAATAACCCCACAACCATCCATAGACAGAAGAGAGAAATTTTGATGTACATACTGTTGAAAGAAGTAAATAAGGTAAGACACATAAATGAGGACAGTGTAAAATATAAGGAAAATCCATACACTAATATTAGCCAATTTTAATTGCATAACGGTATAGTTGCGGTATAATTTGCGGCAGATGCGGCCGCGAAAAAAACGCGGTCATGGGGCTTGCCGCAGGTGAACCGCAAGTGCGGCTGTTATGCGGTAACTGCGGCAGATGTGTTTTTTTCACCGCAACTGCCGCGATCAGCGATTACCGCTGATGTGAAAGGGGCCTTACATATTCATTTAATGATATTTTATTTTAATTAGCAATTTTAACACATATATTAGCTAACATTTTAAGTTCAAGGTTTTACCATAATAAACTTGTTTTAACAAAATGAATAGCATGTAGGCAAAGCAGGTATAATCAGGGTTGATATGTGAATATAATTATTTTTATAAATAAATATCCCCAGTGGCATAACTTCAGGCCCAGAGGCCCCGATGCAAAAGCTCCAACGGGGCCCCCAATTATTGCAAATCTTTAATAATATTAGCCTTTTTCTATAGGCCAAAGGGACTTTTGGGGCCCTCTAGGCTGCAGGGCCCGGGTGCAATCGCAAACCCTCCACCTGTTGTAGTTACACCACTGAATATCCCATAAAGGGTAAAGGGAAAGAAGAAGAGTCTGACTTCTGTAAAGAAGGGAAATTTCTACACAAAGCCATATTAGGGGTTAGCACACAGTCTCAAATATCTCAACTAATTTAAAGTGTACAGTACACATTCGTAGGTAGCGTAGTATCTCCTGTGAACAGGTAGCAGCAACCCAAATTCAAGAACTATATGCTAGCTCCGGTGTATGTAATACAATAAAAATGTAAGCATCATATTTGTTTTCAGCACCACAATATTAGTTCAACTGTTTTCGTCTCTGAACTAATTTGGTTGTAGAATAGTGCTACCCATCTGAACTTAAATGAAAAGAAAATTGGATATAAGTAAGGAATTATAGTAAAGGAAGGAAAAAGGGGGAGAATAGGGGGAAAATGAAATAAATAAAATAAATATGAGGGGAAAAGAAAATCAATTGTCGGGCCCCACGGGACTGGGGTACTCGGTACCGGACCGGATGGTACTGGGGATGTCACAGGTGGCTTGGTCCGGACCGTGTCCCTGGCTCGGCAAATAAAGGGGAATATTTACAAGGGAGATGTCACGGGTGACGCCACCCACTTGGTGCGGCCAGCGATGGGGCCGCCGCTGCTGCAGAACCTCCGGGGGTGATGGAATGGCAGCGGGGATGGTATAGTTCCAGTGGGGAGAACTGTATCCCCCGGGGCAGTAAGGGTTAAGTCTCTGGTGCAGGTTGTAACACACTTACTTTGCAGGCTGCAGGGATCTCTCCTCCTGGCTGCTGCTGGCAGGCTGGATCTGTAGGGCGGAATAGCCTGCAGATAGGGACTGACAAGAGAGGCAATTCAGGGTTTCCAAAGCTTTACTCTTAGTTGTTCTCTCTCAGCAGGTTACAAGTCATTTGCAGTTCTTACAGCACAGTTACAGCTCTCAACACTCGGGTGCTTCCTCCCTTCTGCAGCCAGGCCTCTCTCTCCTGTGACCCCTCACACAGTCTTTAAGTGTCCTTTCCGGGCTATTGCATTCTCTTTCTCTACTTTGTGTGACACTGGACAGTATGGCGGTGACTCGGGCTTCTGTGAGTCCTAGTCTGTCACTGAGCTGCCTGTCCTTTGGGTTAGGGATCCCAGTCTGGAACTCAGACCCCTCGTCGTGTTATCTGGGGATACCGGGTGAACTACGGTCCCCTCTAGAGCCGACACTCTACTTTAGCCCAGCCTCCAACAGTCCTCTAGCATGAGGCTCTGCCAGGCTCCTTCTCTGTGTTCCTTCCAATATTCTAGGAGGGCTTCTCCACCTGCAACAGGTTGCTTCAGCTGCTGTCTAGGGCCCCGGGTTACACCGTCCCTCTCGGCTCTCTCACACTCCTGGTGGTTTCAGCGTCGGACAGGCTTTCCCCCCCATCTGGCTCACACTGGCTCAGTACGGGTCTGCACTCCTCGGCCTTACACTTCCAGAGAGCGTGATGTCCTTCAGTCTTTACATATCAGCACACTGTGGCCTACTACCTTCCTTCACTCCTCCCCCTCTCTATATACTGTCAGTCACCTGACCTCTGGTGTGCCCAACCCACTCCTCTCATCCACCACCCCTCTGATCTCATATAGTCTCTAATCTCAGGGCTGGATGTAACCTTCTCTGACACGTGGGTTGTGTGGGCTGTGAGGGTGTTAGTGTTTAACAATGTCCTACCTGCCTGGCTGCAGTTCCCTTTGTGGCCTCCTGGACGCAGGGGCACCACATTCTCCCGGAGTTAAACAGCGCGTCCTCGCGTGACTCGACATGGATTACCCTGAAAACATTTTCATTTTATATAACAGTAAACATTAAGTATTCTTGGTTTCTTCCCTTCCGGGAGGCACGATTCTTCAAACGTTGCATTAACTATAAAACAAGTGCATGGGTATATACTCGTCATTACCCCTTTTCTGTAAAAGACACATTATAAACACATTACTCTGTATAAAAGTATAAAAGTTCTTCTTTTCTAAAAGTGCAAAATTCTCAAAAAGCAGCTTCAAAGTTCTGGATTCAAAAATGCAAAGTTCGTGCATTAACTCGCATGTGCAGCTGGTCTTAAAACCAAAGGGGAGCACACCGTGGTGCTCAACTATATACAATCCAAAGTTTATATCATCTCATCGTCCATGATATCAATGTTCAGGTAAAAACATATAAGACAGACAGGGGAATGCTAGCATTCACTCAGGTAAGGTTGGGGATCAATAAGGAACAATGTACATTCACACTTACAGTTTCTTCTTTCTTCTTTTAAGGACCCGTGTTCATTCCTTCTTTGGCTGCTGTTTCCAGGGTAGCGTCTGCGGTGCTGACTTTCTCTTGGGGAATAACTCCAGGTGCTGCAGGGCGTCAATCAGCAGATAACTCTCCGGCGTTTGGGTAATAGCATCTTTGGTTAATGCTGGCGTTTCAAGGATTATCACAGGATCCGTGTTCACAGACACGTCAGTGTAACTTGTCTCCGCAAAGTCATCTCGTACCTCATAGTATTCAGCAGTTGAGGCTTCATCTTTCTCTCCTTCCTCAGATTGCAAGCAAAGTCTCTTAACTTGGAGGCCGTACGGGCCGCGCTCTCCTTGGGCAATGTGGTACGACACCCACTCTCCGATTTCCACTTGCCTGTCCGGGTGATCTGGCGGGAGCTGCTCCTCCACTTCTCTCTTGTTAATGAAAATATCGTACCGCGCTCCGGGTTCGCGGGCGAAGGCATAACCCCTTTCTTCCACAATCTTAACTATCTGGCCCTCGTGCCGTGGGGATTTCTGAATTTCGCGGTCGTGGCGGGCTACGTTCTTGGCCTCTTTAGCGCGGGCTACCATCTCCTGTTTCTGCGCTAGTCTCTCGATCTCCTCCTTCTCCCACCTTCTAACACATCGCCGGATGTATTCCTCACGGGTGACAACTTCTGCGGGGCCTACTGCGCCACCGGGCTCTCCTATGAAGCCCATCAAGTCCTCGCAGCCTTTTTCTCGCTCCCACCAGCAGCGCAGCTGCTCCCCTCTCACCTCGGTGGTTGTCGGTGGTGGTATCAGCGGTTGCGGCAGCTTCAGGAATCCTTCTGGCAGGGCTCCAAGCGGGTCAACTTCCTTCCAGGTCTTGTTTAACACAGCCGGCGGGGTAGTTACATCCACTAGTATGGCTGTATGGCCTTCGGCCTCGCTCTCCGCGGGCTCCCGTGGTTCGCTGACCCAGCCGGGTCGCCTAACCTGGGCCTCATAGCCCTGACGGTGGTCTATGTCAATCTGAATCCGGGTCCTGTTCTCTTCCTGGGCCCGTGTCATCCTTGGGGGCAGCAGCCGCAATACACCCCTACGGGTGTCTAAGAAGTAGGGACGCTCCTCGCCGCCTTCCGCCATCTCCGCACGGTCACATGGGGTCTCTCCTCGGTCGGGTTCCTCCACTAAATCGTTCTGTGGGCCCTCCGGGATCACGCGTGGTCTTCCGGGTGTAGCGCTAGTCTTTGCGTCCTTCGCTTCCGTCCTTGTGTCTCTGAATGGTGACTGCTTCTCTTCCAGTTGCTCGCTCCGCCCCCTCCTGATGACGATTTCCTTCTTCTCGATTCGCGCCAGCTTCTTGGTAGGAGGGTCTAGGGGCGGCTGTTCTTCCTTGAGAGTGACAGCTGGCTCTCCCGGAGTTAAGGAGAGCCAGGGCGGGACCTTCTTTTCGCGCCTTGGACCGGACCGGCCCATGATGGGAGTCTTAGGAACGCCCCCTCTGCACATGGCGCTAGTCCCTTATGGCCGCCATTAAGGTCAGATTTGGCGGGAAAAGTCCAGAACTCGCTGTTTAGGCGCACGAGGTCCAATTCTTTTGGACCGGGTAGATCCTGTTCGTGACGCCAGGTTGTCGGGCCCCACGGGACTGGGGTACTCGGTACCGGACCGGACGGTACTGGGGATGTCACAGGTGGCTTGGTCCGGACCGTGTCCCTGGCTCGGCAAATAAAGGGGAATATTTACAAGGGAGATGTCACGGGTGACGCCACCCACTTGGTGCGGCCAGCGATGGGGCCGCCGCTGCTGCAGAACCTCCGGGGGTGATGGAATGGCAGTGGGGATGGTATAGTTCCAGTGGGGAGAACTGTATCCCCCGGGGCAGTAAGGGTTAAGTCTCTGGTGCAGGTTGTAACACACTTACTTTGCAGGCTGCAGGGATCTCTCCTCCTGGCTGCTGCTGGCAGGCTGGATCTGTAGGGAGGAATAGTCTGCAGATAGGGACTGACAAGAGAGGCAATTCAGGGTTTCCAAAGCTTTACTCTTAGTTGTTCTCTCTCAGCAGGTTACAAGTCATTTGCAGTTCTTACAGCACAGTTACAGCTCTCAACACTCGGGTGCTTCCTCCCTTCTGCAGCCAGGGCTCTCTCTCCTGTGACCCCTCACACAGTCTTTAAGTGTCCTTTCCGGGCTATTGCATTCTCTTTCTCTACTTTGTGTGACACTGGACAGTATGGCGGTGACTCGGGCTTCTGTGAGTCCTAGTCTGTCACTGAGCTGCCTGTCCTTTGGGTTAGGGATCCCAGTCTGAAACTCAGACCCCTCGTCGTGTTATCTGGGGATACCGGGTGAACTACGGTCCCCTCTAGAGCCGACACTCTACTTTAGCCCAGCCTCCAACAGTCCTCTAGCATGAGGCTCTGCCAGGCTCCTTCTCTGTGTTCCTTCCAATATTCTAGGAGGGCTTCTCCACCTGCAACAGGTTGCTTCAGCTGCTGTCTAGGGCCCCGGGTTACACCGTCCCTCTCGGCTCTCTCACACTCCTGGTGGTTTCAGCGTCGGACGGGCTTTCCCCCCCATCTGGCTCACACTGGCTCAGTACGGGTCTGCACTCCTCGGCCTTACACTTCCAGAGAGCGTGATGTCCTTCAGTCTTTAAATCTCAGCACACTGTGGCCTACTACCTTCCTTCACTCCTCCCCCTCTCTATATACTGTCAGTCACCTGACCTCTGGTGTGCCCAACCCACTCCTCTCATCCACCACCCCTCTGATCTCATATAGTCTCTAAACTCAGGGCTGGATGTAACCTTCTCTGACACGTGGGTTGTGTGGGCTGTGAGGGTGTTAGTGTTTAACAATGTCCTACCTGCCTGGCTGCAGTTCCCTTTGTGGCCTCCTGGACGCAGGGGTGCCACACAATAATAAATGTAGTAGAAAGCCATGAATTAAGTGAATGAGAAAGTTTGTGAAAGAGGAAATCAGACAGTCTGAAATCAGCTAAATGAACTTAGAGAATCCGTGAAAGGAAGAGGGATAATCAGGGGAAGAGGGATAGTGAGAATAGGAATGGAAATGTGAAGGAAATATGAAAGATGAAAAAAAAGTATTAAATTATGAGATGTGAAAATAATTGGTCAAAAAAGAAAGGGTATGATAAGGAGTGAAGATAAAGGGAGAGGTAAAAGAAGAGACTTTATGGTTTAATAATACTTGCTGTTGCTTTTACTTATGACTCCTTTCGAGAATTGTTACAGATACCTAAAATAAATCCTGTTTCTAAATTGTATTTTCATGAACTTAAATTAGTGTCAAAACATTTAGAATTGGTTAATGTGTTAGTCCCCAGGATTATAACTTTGGGAATGACTACAAAGAATTATATGATATATTATTTTTATAAGAATGATAAAAATATTTGCCTTGAGGGGGCGTGGCTTGCCAATGCCGGAGTGAGACGCACATCGTCGCAGCTCCACGCCACGTACCCCCTTCAGTACTATTTTACAGCTCCAAGGCTGTCATTTCACATGGGGAAGAGCAGGAGACCTACCGGTGGCACCGTGGACACGGAGGCCAGAGATCATAGCAGCATGGAGTGATTCTTGCGCTCTGAAGCTTCATCTCTCCCAGGGAGCACAGGTCCCAAAATGGTGCTGGCAGCACAGCAGGCAGGCTCCATGCAGCAGGAAAGGAGTGAGAGGAGATCCCGGATGGAGGAGCTGAGAGGAGAATCCAGCAAGGAGGAGGACAGTCTGGGCTCTACAGCAGAGCTCACCATGCTTGTGATAAGTAACTACATTAAACAACTGCCTACTAAGAGGGATCTAGAGCACTTTGCCTGCAGGTTGGAAGGCTCCTATAAAAACAAACTGCATAACCTTAAGGCAGAGTTCACAGCCAGGATAGAAGATGAGGAAAAAGCCCAAGAGGTGGTCCTGGAGGAATTGCAGGCTCATAGGAAGGTCCTGGAGGCCCACACCACTAAGATTGAGGAGTTGCTTTATGGCCAAGAGGACCCTGAAAATCGCAATAGGCGTAATAATATTCACATAAGTGGGCTTCCCGAATTGTATAACCAAGTCCTAGGGGAGAACCAGGACAATCTTATTGAACTAGATAGAGTTCACAGGGCTCTGGCTCCCAGACTCTCAGCTGAATCCAGACCACGTGACATTATCTGTAGGATACACTTTTTCAGGGTTGGTTAAGGATGCCATAATGTCCGCAGCAAGACAAGCGGGACAAATTACTTTCTTGGACTTCTCTATATCCCTATTGCCGGACCTAGCCAGGTGCAGACTCCACCAGAGGAGAGGGTTGAGGCCTCTGCTCTCGATCTTAAAGGAAAAAGATATCCACTACAGATAGAGGTTCCCCTTTCAGTTGCTGGCAACCAAAGAAGGGAAGACAGCATCCTTCCATAGGCTGGAAGATCTTCCCGCTTTCTTGCAATCATTTAACCTGTCCATCATTGATCTCCCAGACCTCAGAGCTCCCAGCTCCACCCCCCAGATGGCAGAAAGTCCACCGAGAAAGAACCCCCAGTCGCTCTTCTCTGTAGAGTGCTGTTGACTGACCTCTCCCTTCTGGTACAAACCCTCTAATTTGTTGGCCTAGTAGTGGCAGCACTACAGAAAACAGACTATATACTATATCACCTCACCGAGAGGGCCTGACTTTGTTAAGAGACTTGACTTTCCTCTGTATACAGGGGTACTTGGGACGTGACTTATATGATGGGACTTGGAGTCTGGTCTCTTTCTCTGCCCGCATGGGGTTGATGTGGAGTTGCGTGGCAGTATATTCATCATCAGCTCTGCCCCTATATACATGATGCTCAGGGTCTGTGTATGGTCTTGACACTAGGGTGGCCCTTGTTCTTTCTCTTGCTTGCTTAGGAATATAATGCGCAATTTGTTTAGTTTATGATTACCAAAGGTTTACTGTTTATTACTTATGGTTGTTATTATTTCCAGCCTTCTCTTTTTTTTTAGCTACTCTGTGGTGGAAGGGGTTGGCGGCGGAGTCACTACTCCCTTGGTTTCCACGCATACCCTCTAGTGTTGGATGGTTTGGAAACTATCCTAAAGTTGCCCCAAAGTTGTTTATTTTGAGATTTCCCTTTTTTTCTGAGTAATTATAATGAGTCCCTCTTTCTACTTTCCCTACTTCTCTTTCTGCCTCTTTTTTCTACTCGTCTTCTCCTGGGGGTGTCCTGAGGCTAAGGTTACACTGTTCCTCTAATCACATTCCATATGGATAAACTGAAATGCTGTTCATATAATGTGAAGGGGTTAACCGGAAAAAAGGAAACAGATCAGCTATTCATCTCATAAACATAAAGTATCAGTACTAATGCTTCAAGAAACACATTTTAGAACTGACGCAGTTCCTAAATGTGAGTCAGGATACTATCCCACATGGTATCACAGCATGAACCCTGACTCGAAAGCCAGAGGTGTTTCTATTGCATTTCATAGATCCTTTGTACCTGTTCACAAATCCATAATTGACCCAGCAGGGAGGTTTCTTTTCTTGCAGATGTCTTGGTCCGCTCACACTTTTATCCTTGCCAATATTTACTATCCCAACAGTGGACAGCAGAGGTTTGGGGCTAGTTGTCGGAAGAAACTGGACGATTTTGTTGGAACCTGTCCGATCATCTTGGGAGGAGACTTTAACTTTCCTATGCATCCCTTGATTGACGTTTTCACAGGTAAATCGTATCATTCTGTATCATCTCTCCATCACCTAAGACGCCTTTGGGACAGTCTCCACTTGGTAGATGTTTGGAGGATTCTCTTCCCTAATATGAAAGATTATACATATTACTCTTCTGTTTTCTCAGTATACAGCAGAATTGACGGCTTCCTCCTATCTCACTCCCTATTGGATCACTGTGTGGAGGCTGAAATCGGATCCATTCTATGGTCAGATCACACTCGCATGTACTTTATCAATGAACACTGATACATAGATCGAATTTTACATGGCTTCGCAATAAGAACCTATTACAGAATCCAGTCTGCCTAGAAGATCTAAGGAGTGCGGTCAATAATTTCATGCTGGATCACTCACATAACCCGACATCTCCTCCGATCAAATGGGAGGCCCTTAAAAGTATCCTAAGAGGGGTTCTGATTTCACATGGCTCCTGTACCAAGAAGGCGAGAGCTTCAGAAATTGTTTCCCTTCAATCCCAAATTTTCCAGGTTGAATCTCAACACAAACAAACTCCAACCTCCTCCCAATATACCCAACTCTTGTTGCTCTACCACAAACTACTCTCTATCCTGGATCAGAAAGATCATACCGGTAGCTTTAGGGATAGGATTAAATCGAGATTTTACAAGCTTGGTAATAAAAGCGGCAAACTATTATCTAGGGCCCTACCCCCACAGACTGCAAATTATTTCATTCTATTCATACAGGACAGCACGGGGTCAAAAGTGTATAAAACCAAAGATATACTCTCTTGTTTCCAAATGTTCTACACCTTTTTATACAACATTAGAAGCCATTACCAAGATCTTTCTACATCACAATACAGAGATAAGATATCTGCTTTTCTCCAAAAACACAGCCTACCCCAATTATCTATTCTCTTTGATTTGGATCGAGATTTCACACTGGAGGAGGTGAAGGATATGAAAACTTGCAAAAGTCCAGGGCCAGATGGCTTCACCGCGCGGTTTTTTAAAACCCTCTCTAGTCAATTGAACCAAATTCTCCTACAAGTGTGCAACCATATCTCCATGGGAGGTTCTTTCCCTTATGGCTCACATAGTTCTCATCCCAAAACCTGGGAAAAATCCTGCATGTTGCGGCAGTTACCATCCAATCTTACTGATTAATTTGGATATTAAATTATATGCAAAATTAATTACAAATAGATTAAAGACACATTCCTGGAGTGATGGATGCAGACCAAGTGGGATTTGTCCTGGGTTGTGAAGCCAGGGACAACACCATTCCTTCGATTGCTTGGATTGATAGAGCTAGGAGAAAGAAAATCCCTATGTACATCCTGTCCATTGAAGCAGAGAAAGCATTTGACAGGGTGCACTGGGGTTTTATGTTCGCCTCACTTAGATCTATGGGCCTACAAGAGGTGATGAAGCACATGATTGAGCCACTATATACATGCCCCTTGGCCCGTATATGGATAAATGGTTCTTTATCTGAATGTTTAAATATCCGAAATGGCACTGGCCAAGGGTGCCCCCTATCTTCAATATTATATATCCTTATGATAAAAATCCCGGCGATTGCGCTTAGAGCCAATCCTGCCATACATGGCATTGATATCGCCCGGAAAGACCATAAACTGGCACTTTTTGCAGATGATCTCCTCCTCTATATCATAAATCCTCTTATCAGCATCCCCAACGTTATATCAGAGATGCGAACGTTTGGTGGTTATCATAGTAACTTTAAAATCAACATCTCTCTCCCTCAGGAGACGGTTGCACACTTAAGGTACCTTTACACGCCGCGACGGCAGGCTGGATACATCACGCTACTTCACGTGCATGAGCACGCTCAAACGGTTACAAACGGTCAACGCACCCTCTTTACACGCCGCCACAAGGTGCGCTACGCCACGCTACATCTATAGCTAGCTACATCGCCGGGTGTCTCAAGTAGCCAGCTGTTGCTTAGCGTACCCGCTTCACACGATGCCACCACAGGGTGATGTGGGAGCAACAAAGGCAGGACGTAAAACAAATAGGCGTGCCACAGTCCTGTACGCAGCGCCCAAACCACAACCATTGGCCAACACTACGGAGTTGTGATTGGGCACGACGGAAAGGGAGGATGGCCGAGACATGACGTACTAGTGAGCGGAGTGAAGCACGGAATAAGCGGTTGTGACATGGCGGAGTGTGGCGAATGCATCTAAACCGATGTTAAAGCGTCACCCAGGAGCGGTGGCCAGTCACATACCCAGTGTGCATAAAAGTAGCGGTTCCGGGGCTATGTGTACGTAGTACAAGTGTTTGCCCTGTCACGCACGATCAGCGCTTGTGACAGCGGCGTGTGTAGATTGCGGCGAGGTGCGTTTCTGCGACACACATGAGCGGCTTACAACACACAGTATGTGCGTTCTATGTGTAAATTGTATCTGTGTCAACTATGGCTAACTATGTTGGAATACAGGCTGAATGGTTTCATATATATATCTGGCAACAGATGTGAATGGAGTGGAACTGCTCCCTAGCACACCTGTGAAAGGTCTGTGTGCCAGTGTATTTGAAAACACCTGATAAGAATATGTCCTGCATCAATGTGCTGTGTGCAGGTGACCCTCTGCCTACAAGAAAATAAAGGCTCATGTACGCACAATGCCCACAAACACTGTTAGCCAAAAGACTGGGCAAAAAACATGGCTACCCACACATATTGTCTGCACAATCCCAGCCAATAGGTGGCTATGACATCCCAGGCCCCCCACCATAAACTTCATCACATTTCCCTCCTCCACCAAGTAAACAGGCTCACACATTTGTTTGGATCCAAAATAGTATTTTATAAATCAAATTCATTCATCGTGACCTTGGATTACAATTTTTTAAAAAACATACATCAAAATAAAATGGACAAGTAAAGTGCATGTCACAATCTGGCAACACATTGCAGAGACAGCAAATTGAACCCACATTGGAACCTGTGCAGCACCAAACAATTTGCAAAAAACATAAACTAACTAACTAACTAACGAAACATCATGCACATTAGGAAAACAAAGATCATGAAAATGTTAAACACAAAAGAAAAGGGGTGCAGCTACCCTGCTGTCACCTCCATTGCAAAGTTAAATAAACCTCCCAGAACAAGCCACACTACATGGCCTGGTCCTGCCAGCTCACTGCACCAGACCCATTGAAGTAGGAGCAGTAAGCGTCTCTACTGTCCCTGGCCTCCCGCCGAGTGCGGCCATGGCTCTGCGGCTGGAGTGGCAGAATCACATGGCCCTCATCACGCCAAGACCCTGGACGGAGCTCCCCTGTTGTAGCGTCGGCATTATCTACATAACCTCCTGGCGTGTATGATGCCCTATCCCTACGACGCAGGAAGTTATGCAGCACACAGCAGGCCACCACTACCGCGTCAATAGATTCCGGTTTCATATGTATAGGCGTATGAAAAACCCGGAATCTATTGGCCATTATCCCAAACGCATTTTCAACTACACGGCGGGCCCGGGATAGCCGGTAGTTGAAAATGCGTCTCTCAGAAGTAAGGGCCCTCTGTGGATATGGCCGCAGTAGGTGTTCCTGAAGTGGGAATGCTTCATCCGCCACAAACGCAAAGTTGAGATGTTCGGTCGTGTGCTCATTTGAGGGTAAGTTTAGCCCACCACTCCCTAGTAATGTTGCCAAGGAGCTGCGTGCAAACACCCCCCCATCTGAGTTGCGACCGTTCATTCCAACATTCACGTAGAGGAACTCATAGTGCGCATCTACTACAGCCATGAGGATTATACTACAATACCCTTTGTAATTGAAAAACAAAGAGCCAGAGTTGGCAGGTTTGGTAATCCTCACGTGCTTACCATCCAATGCCCCGCCACAGTTGGGGAAGTTCCACCGGGTTTCAAAGCCCCGGGCTACTTCCAGCCATTCTGCGGCTGTTTCAGGCATTTTCATGTAGGCTGGCTGCAGAGCTCTCCAGATGGCCCAACACGTTTCAGGGATCAGGCGGCTCAGCAGGGGCAGGGAGACACGTGACATGTATGTGAGTGATGTCATGGACTGCCCTGTAGCCAGGAACCGCAAAGTGATCGCCAACCGCTCAGCAGCTGATACTGATGGTCGCATTATAGTGTCCTGACGCGCTATCATTGGCCCAACACGCTCCAATAGGAAGGTGAAACAGTCCTCGGGCATACGGAGATAGTTTCGGTAATCATCAGGACAGTTAATCTCCAGCTCCCGCAACAGCTGCATGTGGCCCCGGGTTTCCCGCCTGCGAAGCCAATCCCGGGTCCACAAGCGCCGCTGTCTGCGCCTCATCAACCTTTCATACCGATCCTGAAGCCACATTTGCTCTTCCACCAACGCAAGAGCCACGATAACATTGCGGTCATGGATATTCTGCATCCTCAATATCAGCGCCTGTAGATGAGAAAGCACAACATGAGTAGGTAGAACAATATGTGCCAATGTCAGCAGGTTAAGCAAGCCACACCTATTTGTGATGACACACTATAGCCAACTGGAGGGGAACTGGCGTCAGCCCACAAAACACATCCCTGAAGCTAGGAAAGCCAAACACCCAGTAGTCACCCCAATCAAAATGGAAGACGCCCAATGATAGTGGCCTCCTCTACATCAACTTCTATGGGAGTTTGTCAAAGTAAAACATCTGCACCTAGGTGAGTTAGAAAGGGACATGTGTCACCAATAATGTATGATAACAAATTTGCAGATGTCATTACACAGACCATAATCAAAATGTGGCCATTTCCTAATCTGGGATGTTAAACAAACAATACGTACCCCGATAGCCTGGTCAAGTAAGATTACAAGAAGCCAACAACTTTGCACATGAGTGAGGTTGGGTACCCATGGTTACATATGTTTTTGCTGGTCGCATTTGTCCAAAACATCTATGTTATGTCTTGAGTGCCACACCTCCAAGCCATGTGTCATCCTATCCCCGTTGGACCAGTCTCCATTGGCCACAACCAGTATGCAGCAATTGATCCAGGTGACAGGATGAACACATTTCTGTCTACAGTCCTGCAGTCAATCTCCTGTATGGTGTCTGGAAACAAACACAGCAATGTATGTGTTCAAAACTTTTGAAGCACCAAAAAAAATGCCTACTCCAAGTCCACACAGTACACTATATCGTCCCCAGCAATACAAACCCCTATACACTCCCCTAAAACAGTGTTCTGCGGTCGCAAATAACAACAACATATGCACCCCACACCCCGCCATTTCCATGTGTGTCCACAGATACTTACTTAATGGGTCTGGCCAGCAAGCGTAATGTTTGCCGGAATGCGCAGCTTTTCAAGGGCCGCCAACCTATCACGATTCTGCGATCTCCACCAATTAGCGGAAGTTAATTGCGCCCCCAGGTGTCCCATTACGCTGTGCGTCATTGTGTCCGCTGTGATTGGTTTGCCATCCTATAAAGCCAGGCCAATGGCCACGACACCTTGTCCAGAGGTCGATGTGCATTGAGCTACTAGTGTCCTGCCTATCTTCTGCTGCTCTGACGGTAAGCCTCTTTAGCGGTTTCTATTAAAGTGCACGGAACGCTGAAGCTTGTTTTGCCGGCCGCTTAGGCAATGTGTGTATGGGCATGTTTGATACGGCCTTTAATTTTTGCCCTCTAATTATACAGATGGCTCAGTTAGTCTATTGTATGGCAATAGCCAGGTATAGCCTCAACTTGTAATGTGTGCGTATAGATTGGGCCTTTGATGTTATTTTTGAGTCCAACATATAAAGTTGACATTTAGAACTGTCATTCACATCAGCATTTGATGTGTGCAATTATTGGTTCCTTCATTGCAGGGATTCTTGTTACCTCTGTTACAATTGTAGACCCATGGATGGTGAAACAACAACATGATGATGTGTTTGCACATTACATGTAGTATGTGCAGTCTTGGCACATACCACGCCCTCCTTTCACATCTGCTTAATGTTAACCATTTTGCTCAGTACAAAGGTAGTAGCTACCACACAATGTGTTTGCTCACATGTTGGCCTAGAGGTATTTACGCACACACCGTGTCCAGGTGTTTTTTTAATAGGGACAGTGGGTTCTTAAATCATGTTCAACACATGTTTAGGTGGCCACAGATTACCTGACATGTTTAATTTTGTCACACATGTCTTTTACTTGGGAGCGGTGTGACATTGTGCAAATGGCACACATAGGCCAAGTTGTAATCAAACATTTTGCTGCCTATAATGTACATATGAGAACCTTATGAGCATGTAAATAATGTTCAAAAGGTTTTTACAGATCGATATGGCTTGTGTCGTGACGGTCTGGTTTGGCTGTGTTTTGTCTTCCCCAGATGCCAAGGTGTACTGTGGAATTTGAAACCCAGCTTCTCACGGAGTATCAGCGGCACGAATGTTTGTGGCGCAGCTCGCTGCCTCAATATAAAAATCAGGCAGCGAGGTCCGAGGCCTACAGGTCTCTTGTGGCTCTAGCCAATCGCTTGGAGCCAAGGGTAGGCAAGAGTTGGGACCAGCATGCGGTGGCCTTAAAAATTAAAAACATGCGGCAGTCGTTCATGCGGGCTCACAATGAATACCTGCACCGTCGCTCAGGAGCTGGAGCTGAGGAGGTACCATCACCTACCCTATGGTACTATCCACTCTTCACGTTCATCTTGGGCGAGGGGAGCTCGCGTGCAACGACCACCAACCGCCCCGTTGCTGCGTCCCATGTAGGCCCGGATGAATCACCATCTGCGCCACAGGAGGTGGGTAATCGTGTTACAGTGTTGCCCCACAATGTTACCTTCACATGTGTGGTTTTGCAAATCCTTAACTAGCACACTTTTGACACATTTTCTGGCTTGGTGTGGGAAACCTTTTTCTGTCTGTAAATCTGCCCTCCTTCCATGATTTAGGATTATGTAAATTTGACGCAGAGAGCCGTATTCCAAAGTAGCATCTCCCCCAAATATCGGAACTGGATAAATTACATGTGTAAGGTTGTAAAAAGTATTTTTGGGTTTAAATGAAAGAGGCACATAGTGGCATCTACGAAATGGTGCTGCCACACATGTGTGTTGGGTCTGGTGCAAGTGGGTTTTAGTTATTTGAAGGTTTGATGGTTTGACATCATATTAGTAGTCAAAATGCGAAGGTGGCCAATATCTGTCTTTGGCCAGGACAGCCCCCAGTATCAAGGTGTTGTGGTGACATGTACTCATTGGGTTACGGCTCTCTGACTGACACCTAATTCTGTATTGTGCTGAGTACCTGGAATCGTAGAGGTGAGTCTCCAGGCGCAGTACAGGTTTTGGTGTATTTAACGTTTGGTGGTTTGGTGTTTGTGTATTCCTTCCAGATATTTTGTTTTTGCTTTTAGTTTAGTGGGAGTGGTATATTGTGTCCTGTGTCCATGGTATGGTGTGGTCCTTGCCCTCACTAATGTTTTTTTTTTTCTCTCCCCCCAACAGGCCCCAGAAGAGGACGGCTCCATTGCGGAGCATTCTGTCGCTGATGATGCTCAGCCCATGACATCTGGGGCTGAGCAGGAGGGCGGGGCGAGTGATGTGGGTCCGGCCCCAGGGCCCAGCTCCAGGATCCGTCGTCGGCGACGTCCTGCACCACCAGAGACGGAGCTGGGCACCTGGGCCCGACGCGTGCTGTTGGACGACCAGCGGACCCACATCAACAGCACCGCCCTCTACATGAGCGACAGAATGCGAGGGATGGAGCCGCTCCAAAAAAAGATCCTTCTGAGGGTCTTCAACAATGCCGCTGATGCTGCCGAAGATGGGGCCCTTCAATGGGGATGCCACGTCCCACCCCCCATGCAACACACGTTATGGCCCCTTTCCCCAGCTGCCCCATCTCGGCCCGTGAGAAGACCGGCCCCGCCACAGTCACCCCATCCCCCCCCAACACATCGTCGTACATCCAGACGTTCACGGGCAGGTCGGGGCTGCCCTGTGAGGAGGGGGGAACGGGCATTGTCAGAGCCGACAGAAGATGAAGAAGTTTGACACTAGTAGCCAATGCACCGAATTGGCACTCTGGACTTTTGCATCTGGAGGAACCTCCTTTTTTTTTAGCTTACTTTATTTTATGACTTTTTAGCAGAATTGCTTCATATGATTTGTTTTTGAGTTTCCCATTCGGACTTGATTAAATTTTTGAACATACTCAATTGTGTTATTTTTTTGGGTTATGGCTTGGGGGGGGGAGCGTGGGTGAATGGTGTTGTTCACAATATAGTTTGGGCCAAGCCACACAATATGGGCCAATGGCCTCAGAGTAGGACGACCATAGGTTCCTTTGTACTGTGGTAGCACATTCACAAAGAGGTGTGGTAATGTGTGTGAGATATTTACCTGTTGAACATGTTTCCCCCCCCAATATTCGTGTTGTGACATGAATGAGGCAAATTAAAAGGTAACAAGACATTTTATTTGCTACATACATGTGTGGAAGGCATTTGCCACAATACACAGAATGCAGCTTCCAGATAGGTGTAGCCATCCCACACTCCTGATGGTCCCAATGTGGGACAGGATAGGTCCAGAAGTTAAAGGGCTGGTTAATCCACACTCCTGATGGTCCCAATGTGGGACAGGATAGGTCCAGAAGGTAAAGGGCTGGTTAATCCACACTCCTGATGGTCCCAATGTGGGACAGGATAGGTCCAGAAGTTAAAGGGCTGGTTAATCCACACTCCTGATGGTCCCAATGTGGGACAGGATAGGTGAAAGGGCCAAAGGCCTGGCCATCCCACAATCCCCCTTTTGTGATAGTGGGACACTATAAGAAAAGAGCCCAACGGGGGCAAAAAAAAAAAAAAAAACCACATCAAAAGCCAAACAGGCAACGTCTGTAAGTTCCAGGTCCAACAAGGACAACATATTTGGGGGTCAGGGGAGCAAATTTGTTTCCGGGGGGGTGAGATGTCAATGTTGGCCATCCTGATGTTGCAGGACGGTATCCACCATGTTAGACAGGCGGGTGAGATCCTGTATTCCCCGGTGTAGGTCCCGTTGCAGTCGGTGGGCAAACTGGTGGTGGGCCCTCACCACGTCCTCCATCGTGGGTACACCTGTATTGTGTGTGGGAAAAAAACATCATTACTTCTGAATCCTACCTCTGGTGTTTGTGTCAGGTTCACACAAGCAATATTGTCCTTACCCTCGGGCGCAACATCATCCTGACTATCAGGGGGTGATGGGGAGGCACTGACACTCCAGCCCGCAGCTCCAGCACGTTCTCCATCTGCAAGAGTGGGTGAAGGACATTAGGTCAGAAATGCGTAGCTTTCCCATTTCCCAACTAGCAACAACACTGCTTACAGTGTTCCGCCCCTAGAATCAAACTCAAATCACTTACCCCATAATCATCCAAGGCAGCTGCATTTGGGGGTTGAGCCAGAGCATCATGTTGGCGACCAGGCGATGCCACCTCTGCCTCCACCAACGCAAGCTCATCAGGGTCCTCCTCCTCCTCATGCCCTGGTGAGGGGCTATTCCCTTGTGGGGATGGTGGGCCAGCTGCCTCTTGGCGCGGTGGTGTGGGTGGGCCAGCTGCCTCTTGCCGCGGTGGTGTGGGTGGGCCAGCTGCCTCTTGCCGCGGTGGTGTGGGTGCTCCAGCTGCCTCTTGCCGCGGTGGTGTGGGTGCTCCAGCTGCCTCTTGCCGCGGTGGTGTGGGTGGGCCAGCTGCCTCTTGCCGCGGTGGTGTTGGTGGGCCACCTGCAGGCAGTTGTGGGGGAGCCTCATCGGGTGACACTTCAGCATCTGCAGATTATGAAACAATAATTCATGTGTCAGCATACTGTTTAGGCTCTGAGATGTATTGACAGTTCAATATTTGTTATATGTGTTTGCTCTATTTCATATATGGGATGATCTCATGTATTCTGTATGGCGTATGTATGTGGCATTAGTGTGTTAATTGGTTGGAGGGCATCTAACACTGTGGAGTAATCTTGGGTGCCACATGAACATTAGTTGTAGGCAGATGTGTAGGCAGTCTATCTATAATGTGCGGCCTATATTGTCCCCCATTGCATGTCTGCCGGTGTCCCTCTCACTATACCTAGGATGTCTGTCAACGAATTTTTATGTTTTTGTTGTGCTTACATACAATACAAATCATGTGTGGCCCTCTGAAGTACTCACCACGCAGCATGGCAATCCTGGCACGGATGTCGAGTATGCGGCCTGGGCATTTTGACTTCAGGTCCGCAATCTTCTTCTGCACAGCTTTTGCGACCCTCACCACCCCTAGTTTATTCAGCAGAGCCCGCTGAATCCGCCGGATTGTGGCGCGGTTACGCAGCCTGGGATGACGGTGCTGCCGGTGACCCCAATAATCATACCGGTCACAGTGGTCAATTAGTATGATGAGCTCAGCCATCCCCCACGTAGCAGCGCGGTGAACGGCCGCCATGACTGCAATGGTGTGTGCAGAGGAGGGGCTGGCACCTTGCAGGCAGAGTGAAAACGAAACTATCGTAATTACGTCATTACGGCCACGTTCCGGGTCACACACCCTTTGAACTAGTCCTACGCGCAGTGACACGGGCGAAGCACTTCTGCGGCACCTACTGTACAACACCCACAGAGCGATGCGTACAGCAAGCCTGTGCGCTGTGTACTGACTACTCGACTTCAATGCGGTGTGTGTATACGTGCATCAGTGTTTCAGTTGCGCGCAGACACTCAAGGGACACTTTTATGCGGCATCTGCAGTTCAATAAAGCAGGCTGGTCCGTAACACATACTTGACCGCTGTGTCCAGCATTATTCATTATGTGTTTACAGGATGTGCACACTGTATATGAGGATCATGGGCCATTTGGTTTGGTTTACCGTAAGTTTGGGGCCGCGTAATTGTACTACGGTATGATCGTGCATACGGCGCGTATCTGTAGTGCTGAAGGGACAGCTCATCCAAGATGGAGGGCTGTGAGGCATGGGCCAATCGGCACGCAGCAGCTTCCACCAATGATCGCACATGGGCGCGGTAACACGGAGCCTAGGTGACGCCTTAGCTACATTGCAGCTACATCGCAGGGTGTCCAGAGTTCCCTTCCGTTGCTTCTTTACACGCCGATACAGCTCGCTACCATCGGCGATGTAGCCATCAGTTTTCGAGCAGAGCTAGGAAACAGATGTATCTGTTGCCGGCTGTAGCGTCACGTCTTCAGACGCCGCTACGACGGGCTACATTGGCGCTACAAGCTACATTTGTAGCCTGTAGCGGGATGTATCCAGCCTGCCGTCGCGGCGTGTAAAGGTACCTTAAAAGATGGATTTCCCCTTCGAGTGGAGATCCGACTTGCTTAAAAATCTAAAAAATTAAGATGACCGCGGATCCTTCACACCTGTTCAATGCCAACTTCACTGAAATACTAAAACAGGTGGATTCTGACCTTTCTAAATGGCATAGATTACATCTCTTTTGGCTAGGTAGAGTCTATACTGTTAAAATGGATTTCCTACCTCGCTTATTATTCTTCTGTCAGACAATCCCCTTCCTTCTACTGGCCTCTTTCTTTACCAGATTGAAGAGCGCAATATTGAAATTTCTTTGTTCCCATGGAAGACCAAGAATATCATTTTTGCAACTCTGCAGGCGGGTAGAAGGAGGGGGTGGGACTTTCAGATTTTCAAATATACCAATATGCAGCCATGGGTACGTGTGTGCTAGATCTATTCCATACCGCCTCGGAGAAGAGATGGATTGAGGTGGGATCCTCTCATTCTTCCACTAATCCTTTGGCATTCATCTGGTCCCCCGGGCTCCAGGAGATAGAGACCTTCCATTCGTAACTAAGAATCTTAAATCCTTCCTTCACCGCCATAACAAATTATTACTAGGGATGAGCGAGTACCTTATTATTCGTGCTCGCTATACTCGCAACGAGTAGGTAGCGGTAGTCGCTACTCGTTGCGACTATAGCGAGTACGAATACTTTCGCAGTGTATCTGTGGATACACTGCGAAAGTAGCCTAAAAGTGAATAAAAGATGTTAAAAAACAATAAACTTACATACTCACCTGTCCGACGCCTGCACCGGGACCGGAAAACCTCACCTCCACTCGCTGGACAAGGACCTTTCACTACCAGCCAATCAGATGGCCGGTAGCGATCTGGCCAATCAGATGGCGCCACGTCACAACTACGTTATCGCTAGCGGCCACCTAATTGGCCAGTTTGCAAGGTCCTGATAGTACATCTAGGACCTTGCAAATTGGCCAATCAGGTGGCCGCTAGCGATCACGTGGTGTGACATGGCGCCATCTGATTGGATAGATCGCTACCGACCATCTGATTGGCTGGTAGTCACAGGTCCTTCTCCAGTGATCGGATGTCTTCTGGGACGGTTCCGATGCAGGCGTCGGACAGGTGAGTATGTAAGTTTATTGTTTTTTAACAACTTTTACTCACTTTTAGGCTACTTTCACAGTGTATCCATAGATACACTGCGAAAATATTAGGACTACTCGCTACTCCCGAGTACATATAAGTACTCGGAGAGTAGACCGAATACCGCTACTATTCAGCGAATACTGAATAGTAGCAAGTATACTCGCTCATCCTTAATTATTACACATGACAACCTTTCCTGGCCCACTAACCTTGGTATATAAGAACCCTTCTTTTCCAGTTGACCAACATGCCATGTCCTTTCTGAACATTCCAAAATCACACCATCTTGTCTTACTACACTTTTCTAGTTCAGAGGATGTGAAATAAATACAGGAACTGTTTCGGGAAACTCCTATTCCCCCACATGCCTGGCTTCATTACCACAGGTTTAAAAATTATGTTAGGACTCTTACTCCTTCCAATATATTCAGCCTCTTGCTGCCCTTTGAGAGGCTGTGTGTGGAGGGGGGTCCTTTAAACCATTCTTTCTCCGTGTTATATAAAATCTTTCAAGTAAAAATCTCTGTCTCATTCACCCAGTTCCCTCCGTTTGTGGGAAAGAGACCTGATAAGACCTTTCTCCCCTTCTGAGAGGGAGAAAATATTCCTTTTCTCCTACAAGGCCTCCCTTAATGCTCTTTTGCAAGAACGGAATTGTAAGGTGGTGGCGAGATGGTACAGATGCCCTGTGGACATACATGCAATGTTTCCCTCAAAGTCGGACAGTTGCTCTGGAGATGCCAAACAGACAAGGGTTTTTATCAACATTACTTGGTTCATGGTTTGTGATCTTTATAATAAAGTCTCCTCAGACCAAGTTAATCCGACACTGGAATGGCCCTCCTAAAGCTTAGTTCTGCATCCATTTCCACTTTCAAACATAGTTTGCTATGTCATTTCCTCACAGCTGCTAGGAGATTGATTCCTAGATATTGGAAACAAATGCGTTGCCCATCGAAAGAGGAGCTTGTGGCCAAAATAAATGACATCTGCAGGATAGATGACCTCATCACTCAGACCCTAGCAGAAAGCGTGGATTCTGACAAACACTTTAAGATGTGGACCCCATTGATTTTCTTTAGAGACTCCTCAGCTCTTGCCACCTGGTTATCTCAACCATAAAAACTTCTGACGTGATATGTGAGTTATGACGCTCCCAAGGAGATGTCCTTCCTTTTCCTTTTTTCGTTACATGTAGCGATGCACCAGTGATCCCGACAACCATTTGACCTAGCTGGGATCGCTGGTGCATCGCTACATGGTCGCTGGTGAGATGTCAAACAGTCAGATCTCACCAGTGACGCAGCAACGATACAGCGATACAGCGAACGAACTCTGCAGTCGTTGTGACCCTGTCACACAGCAGCTGACAACTCAGACCCCGATTTGGGCGTAGTGTTTCACGCCGTAAGCCAAGTAGGCGTGCTTTTGTGTTGCCTTTTCCGCATTCCTTCAGCTCCAATTGGTGGCCACTACTGCGTTCTGATTGGGCGGCTTTGCTTTAAAAGATGGTCACAATAGTATCGCTTCAGTCCTTTGTTCTTGAGCGCGATTGAAGTCGAACTCCATTTCGCCATGCAGTTTTCAGCGTCCCCACCGGAGTCACTATTGCGCTACTTGGGGATCGTACTACAGTTCTCTGTGCTGCGCCTCCACAGCTATACTTTACGGTAGGCATTGTGTTGGGTCTTAATTAATTTTAACTTTATAGGACACCTTACAATGTTCTGCTATCATAGCACTATTTTACATTGTGGTCATGCTTCTACAATGGCAAGCAAATGGAGGGCTTGGCTTCTGTGAACATACGCTTTTGCATGGGCAGCCATTTTAGGGGGTCTCGTGCGCAAACACCCATACTCGCGGGCCGTTCTTCTATCTGTTCTTATACTGTTTAGCGTTGTTATCCATTTTGTCTCTCTGCTCCAGCCAGAAACAGAATGGCTGCTCATGACGTAAAACAAAGACTTTTGTGAGGGCAACCATTTTAGGGTGTAGGGTTTACACAACAAACACTAGTGGGGATTTACTTTTCTAAAATGTAAGATGTATATTCTGTTCTCACTGTTTGCTTGTCTTTATTTCAGATGGCCTCCAATGACCCGGCTTTTATCTGTGAGCTGATAGAATTGTATCGCTCCCTGCCGTACCTTTGGAAGTCAAAATCTGCCGACTATAGCAATAGGTATTAAAAAAAGACAGCATATGACCAAGTAGTCGCACTCTTCAAGGAACACAATCCCAGTGACACAGTGGATGTGAGCTTTGTTAAAAAAAAGATACAGTCACTACGCACTGTGTACAAAAAGGAAATGACCAAGGTTGAGAAGTCCAAGAAGTCTGGTGCCGGTATTGATGAAGTTTATGTGCCCAAGTTATGGTACTACGACTTGCTGGCCTTCACTTGTGACCAAGAACTGCCTCGGCCAATGACATCTATAACACAGCTGACTGAGGAAGAACCAAACCCAGAGATCCGGACTGACTCGACCTTCTTTGCTTTCCTGAAAACAGCATTTACACTTTGTATGTACATGGCCTAGTTGAAGAGAAAATATTAACTCCAGTTTTACATAATAACTTATGTAGATTACAAAAGTTCTCCCTTCCAGTCCTGATAACTATACTCCTTTACTAGTTTTGGGCCACTTAGTTTTCAGACTGTTGAATGACATTTCATATCCTGTAGTACTATTCCCACCCCTCACATTTCTTCCCAGTGCACGTGTACCCATGCGACTGCTGCGCATGATATCCAATGCAAACACATGTGGTGGGGTGGTGCTGTATGATGTAATCTAATTATTGCATATTGTTTGAACATGATTATTCGGTTTCCACAGGACTGTCATGAAGATTTGTCCACACTGACAACATGTGACATAGATGACAGCGCCAGTACGCAAATACATTTTGAGGAGCCTAGTGAAGAAGCTACACCCTCTACTCTACCTTAGCGAGTCTCAACATCTCGTAAAAGAAAGGCCACCATGTCTCCATCGCCTGATCTCATTGGTTTGGCAAACAAAATTTTAACTGAGCACATCAAACCCCCCATTTGCGTACTTTGCTGATGAGCGACTCCGTAAGCTGGATGAATCTCAAAGAATCCATGCCGAAAGGGTGATGTTGGAGGTACTAACTGCAGCTGGAAGACTAGATGCCACATCTACTGTAATGAAAAGGATGGAGCATGTTCCCTCTTCCCATTACTCATGGTCCCAAATGCAAGAGCCAGTTGCTGTAGTCAAGTTTCCTACCACACCCAGACACGTAGGTTTTAATTGCATTTAGAGGCTTATACCCTCATAAGCATTTGCACCACAGACAGAGGCATAAGGTAAGGGAGACAGGGACCCGATATACATGAGAACACCTTGGCGCAGGTTATTGGGCTTAAAAAGCAATGGCCAATGCATCAACTAAGATTCTCATTTTTCATGTTGTTTCCTGAAGCAGTTTCTGCAATGTCAATTTTCCTCTTCAAAATTTGCAATAGTTCCTTATATGTCAGTCAAACATTCCTTTATCCTTTATGTCATGTATTATGCTTAGTGTGCAGCGGATAATTTTTCATTCCATAACGATAAGCGATCTCCCAGCGAGGGGGACGATCGCTGCTACATGTCACACGCAGCGAGATCGCTGGCGAGGTCACTGCTACTTTGCAGCGATATCGTTAATGATCTCGTTACGTGTAATGGGGCCTTTACTCTCTTTCTCTTAATCCTTTACTACTTCACAATTTCCTCCTCTGTTCTTCTCTCCCCTCTCTCATCCTTTTCACTTGTTGTTAAGTGTTTCAAGAATACTGTTTCATTAATTCTTGATTATCTGATTATTTGCTTTTGCTTGTATATTTGTTATATCTTCCCTTTACTGTTAATATTTGATGATCTTTGACCTTGCTGAGCGGGTAGGTGTAGTTTAGCACCATTAGAGACATGCTAGTTTTATACCCAGCTCAAGTTTCTTTGGTATTCTTTACATGGGTTTGCAATGGATCATCCTTGAACATATTTGTCTTATTTGTCATATTTCATAGTATACATAGTACACTTGTTGCTTTATTGAATAAAAACTGATTTAACGAAAAATATTTGCCTTGAATATAGTTGCAATATATTGTTATGATATTCGATCCACCGCATTAGTGTACCGTATATACTCGTGTATAAGCCGACCCCCCTACTTTTGCCCCCAAAATCTGGGAAAACCTATTGACTCGTGTATAAGCCGAGGGTGGACCCCAGCACAGGTATACAGCCCCCAGCAGTGTGGTATACAGGCCCCCGCAGTGGTATACAGGCCTCCCCAGTGGTAGAATACAGCCCCCAGAAATGTGGTATACAGCAGCCTCCCCAGTGGTACATACAGACCCCAGCAGTGTTACAGCAGCCTCCCCAGTGGTATATACAGCAGCAGCCCCAGTGGTAGTATACAGCAGCCCCAGAGATATATACAGCAGCAGCCCCAGTAGTAGTATACAGAAGCCCCAGTGGTAGTATACAGCAGCCCCAGTAGTAGTATACAGCAGCCTCAGTGGTATATACAGCAGCAGCCCCAGTAGTAGTATACAGCAGCCTCAGTGGTATATACAGCAGCAGCCCCAGTAGTAGTATACAGAAGCCCCAGTGGTAGTATACAGCAGCCCCAGTAGTAGTATACAGCAGCAGCCCCAGTGGTAGTATACAGCAGCCCCAGTAGTAGTATACAGCAGCAGCCCCAGTGGTAGTATACAGCAGCAGCCCCAGGGGGTATATACAGCAGCAGCCCCAGGGGGTATATACAGCAGCAGTCCCAGGGGGTATATACAGCAGCAGCCCCAGAGGTATACAGACCCCCCCATTAGTATACAGGGGCCCCAGCTGTATACAGCAGCCCCAGCTGTATACAGCCCCCCCGTGGTATCCAGGGCCCCCCTTGCTGCACCTGTAAAGGAAGATGTCAGTATACTTATCGCTGCCGCCGCCGCTCCGCCGCTCGGTCACCTCGCTGCTCCGGGTCTTCATGCTTCCTATTCCTTCTCCGGCGCTCGAACAATGACGTCATTTCCTGAGTGCCGGAGAAGCAACAGGAAGCATGAAGACCCGGAGCAGCGCGGTGACCGAGCGGCGGAGCGGCGGCGGCAGCGATAAGTATACTGACATCTTCCTTTACAGGTGCAGCAAGGGGGGCCCTGGATACCACGGGGGGGCTGTATATATGGGGGGGAAAACCACGGGGGGGGGGGGCTGTTATACATCAATTACCGTATATACCCGTGTATAAGCCGAGGGGGGACTTTTCAGCACATTTTATGTGCTGAAAAACTCGGCTTATACACGAGTATATACGGTAATTTAGATAAAAATCTCCTTTGAATTGCCCTTTACATAGGGCATATAATCCAATTATAAATGAATGGTTGTCTGCACCATAAACTTTTTCTTGAGGTCAAATATCAATATATGTTATGTGAAAACATAATCAATTCCAAAATCTATTAATTAGGCTCTGGGGAAACACTAGAAGTAGAAAATGTGTTAGACTGAAAGCTATGAAATAACTGCATTCATATGAACATGCTGTGCAGAAGTTAAAAACCTATCATCAGAATTTTATACCCCAATCTAATGGCAGGTATGTAAAGGTGCTTCAATGCCGAAATCATCCTTACTTTTCTTGTAGAAATCCATTTTGCTATTTTAGAGAAATCAATTGTTGAAATTGTAAACTAATGAGTTGCAAGTATCGTTAGTGGGCAGTATATTTACAGCTCTGGCACATTTCTCACCAGTGGCGTAACTTGAAGCTCATGGGCCTGATGCAAAATCTCCAACAGGGCCCCATGGCATTGCAAATCTTTAATAGCAATAGTCTTTTTCTATAGGCCAGAGATTTTTGGGGCCACCCATGCTCCGTGGCTTGGGTGTGGGTGCAACTCCTGCACCTGTTGTAGTTATGCCCGTTTCTTAACATTCCTTGTACACTGACAGACCCCTGTGTGAGGCTAACAGGTGGCTCATATATCAGCATGCTGTCAGAGACGGGACACAAGCAGTGGGCAAGGAAAAGGCAGAGAAGCAGGAGAGATGAAGGGCAGTTCTGTCCCCACTTTACTTGAATCCCATTACCATACAATTTCATCTATGGATTTCTCTAAAACAGCAAAATGGATTTCTACAAGGAAGTTAAGGATTTACTCAGCATTAAAGCTCCTTTATATACTTGCCACTGGATTGGGAATTGTCACGCCTGCACTGCTAATAGTCACCTGGCAGTTCCAAAATGGCTACTATGAACATGCTTGGCGCAAGCTACTCCATTTGCAAGAACCCAAAGATGCCCTGACCTTCACTTTTTGACCTCCTGTTTGACCTAGACTTACACAGTGGCCACTGGCTGCTGTTTTGTGGCGCAAACTGGCAAAAAGTATAGTCAGGTAGCTTATGGTGTTACACACAAGGATATCCTGAACGATATCCTTACAAAAGTCAACTGGTAAACATCGTACGAACGATATGTATATATTGTTCGTGGGTTGTCACCTCTCCATTTTGGCATTGCACCAGTATCGGAGGGAGATTTTTCCATCCGATGCTGAGCAATGGCGTTAAAATAATGTGCTAGCGCTGTGACAGCGATTCTAATGCATCGGGTATTCTAGAATGTGGGTGTGCGGCGGTGTGGGTGTACAGCAGTGCGGGTGTACGGCGGTGCGGTTGTGCGAGTGTGCAGCTCTGGCCCCCTCAGTTCTCACCCCCTCCAGGCTTCTGTACAGCCGCCTCTCACCCTAGCATGTCTTCTTCTTCTTCCTCCAGCATAGATGTCAACAATTCCAAGGCTTCAGGAGGCGGAGTTAACAGGGAGCGTCATAGTAGGCGTGTCCAAGCGCATAGCCCTGATGTGGTGGGCGTGCCCTTTTTACGGCCATTACGATGCTCCCTTTGGTAGCTCACCCCCTGCGGCCTTTGAATTTCTGGAGTCTATGCCATGAAAAGAAGAAGAATGGCGGGGTGAGCGGCGGGCAGATGGAGCATGGAGTGGCAGCCAGGAGGGCGTGTGGAGCGCGTGAGCAGTGGGCAGGAGACCGAGCGGAGGGGGACCGGAAGACCAGGAGGACTGTGCCTGTTTCGCTGTAACAGAAATCCCAGCCAGTCGCGAACAATCAGCGACGCAGGTTTTGCGTTAGAGACAGTGTGACGTGAGTGCAAGGTGAGTGTAGGGCTAAGTGTGAGGTGAGTGCAAGGTGAGTGTAGGGCTAAGTGTGAGGTCAGTGCAAGGTGAGTGGTAGGGCTAAGTGTGAGGTGAGTGCAAGATGAGTGTGACATGAGTGCAGAACTAAGTGTGATGTAAGTGCAGGACAGAGTGTGACGTGACTGCAGGACAGAGTGTTACGTGAGTGCAGGGTAAGTGTGAGTGGTGGGTGAGTGTGAGTGCAGGGTGAGTGTAGGGTGTATGGGTGTAAGTGGTCTGCAGTACCTGGCTCCTGTTGCTGTGCGCGTTTAGCTTAAGGACCTCTGGTGATGTCACAGCCATGTGATCTTGCTCCGGCCATGATTGTGACATCATCAGTGGTCCTGTAAGTATAGAGCCCCCGTCACACATAGCGACGCACCAGCGATACCGATAACGATACGACCTGGTCGGGATCGCTGGTACGTCTTTTTCACATCGCTGTTGATTTCAAATAGCGGGACAGGAAAACCGACAGTGAAGTTAGCTTTCCCGCCCGCTATGTGAGTGTATCGCTGTCGTCTCTGTCACGGCAATCCCGCGTCGCCAGTGCTTTTTGTTGTAAAAAACATATTTGCCGGTACGCATTTCAGATTAATTGACCCTATGCACAGGGGTGCAGGAAAGCTCTCTGCCGCCTGAGCCTAGATGAGGACCAGGGGGGCGTGGGGTTGCTGTCGGCGGCCGCAGGTGAGGAGCAGAGGGGGACGGGGGGACTGCTGTCGGCGACTGCGGGTGGGTGGGGTGGGGTTGCTGTCTGTAGCCACCGCTTGTGATTTTATCTTATGCTGTCGGCGCACATCACACAGGGAGCCGGCTGCATGGTGCAGGCGCCGCCCCCTTCTGCTCTGTGGCTCCCCCTGCCTCCGCCACGTCATCTATGCATGGCACTCGTCCATTATGCATGGCACACGTCCCCTATGCATGGCACACGTCCCCTATGCGTGGCACACGTCCCCTTATGCAGGGCACACATCCCCCTATGTGTGGCACATGCCCCCTGTGTTAGATATTGTCCCATGCTGCTCTATTCTTCCATCCTCCAGCGCTGATCTCCTGGTCTCCCTGTGCTGCTGTGATCGAGCAGAGATAATGCTGCAGATCTCCTCCACTTCCTGGTTCTGTGCGGTCATGTGATCGGCACAGCAGAAAGTGACATTATCACTGCGTGCATTCACAGCAACAGCAGTGAGACCGGAGAGACACCGGGAGATCAGCGCTATAGGAGGAGCCAGGAGGTAAGTATAGAGTTTATTATTTTACTATGGCAGCAGCATGGGGGCCATATCTAACATAGGGGGGGCATGTGCCATCACAGGGGGGCGCAGGACCATATAATATGCGCCGCTCCCCCAGCCCATCACTATGGTGCGGTTTCAGCACCATGGTGATGGAGAGCGGCTATGCCTATTATATGAGCGGGAGCAGGAGATCTCCTGCTCCCTCCTGCAGCCTCCACCAGCCTCCCCCAGTTCACATTTTCCGGTACACCGTACCATTGCAAAAAAAGCACTGTCTGTCGCTGTCGCCAGGTTTTGAATTCGAGCGCCTATTTGCATAGTCTGCACTCATTGGTGGCCGCCAAAGGAGGAGCTGCCTCTGTCTGGCGCACGATTTTGGCTTCAGACAGACGCCTTAGACAATTATATAGTAGATTGTGTGATTTAACATCTAAAAGCCGCTCCTGCAGCTGTGTGTTACATGTCGGCACACAGCAATCAGGAGCGACTATGATGCCGGTGTTGTAGGGGTTAATAATATTGTGACACATGGCCCCAGGCAGTTCCCACACTCCCTGGAGCCATGTAGCACATTACATTTGCACTGCAGGGGTTAAATCTTTCAGGTAGCAGAAGCCGCACATTGTCGGCTCTGCTTCATTCATTCTTACAAAGCTGGCGGGTAGTGTGATTTGTCAGTGCTGCATGAACATTTACTCAGGGGGAAGGCTGGCGGGTCATTTGCCCCAGGCGCAAGAGGCAGCAGGGGCCGGGCGCAAGAGGCAGCAGGGGCACACTCAGCCTTCTGCTGCAGCGGCTGGTCTCTCCCCGTCGCCCGCATGTTGCGCGCCCCCCCGCAGTGTGAGCAGCATTTTTTCTCCACAACAGATCCGCACACTGTGCTGACAGGACCTGTGATGATGTCAATGGAGGGGAGGAGTCAGGGGTCACATGATCAGCTCCTCAAGGTATGCAGGACTCTGCTGTGCTGGATGAGGTGAAGGTTATGTGTGGGGAAGGATGGATCTAAAGTGTGGATGTAGCAGAGCCGAGTGTGTACTAGGTGTATGGAGCGGAGCCACGTGTGTACAAGATATATGGAGCGCAGCTGAGTGTGTACGAGGTGTATGGAGCGGAGCCGAATGTGTATGAGGTGTATGGAGTGGAGCCTTATGTGTACGAGGTGTATGGAGCGGAGCCGGGCATGTACGAGGTGTACAGAGCGGAGCGTGTACGAGGTGTACGGAGCGGAGTCGGGTGTGTACGGGGTGTACGGAACAGAGCCGGGCGTGTACGAGGTGTACGAAGTGGAGCCGGGTGTGTACGGAGCGGAGCCGGGCGTGTAGGAGGTGTACAGAGTGGAGCCGGGTGTGTAGGAGGTGTACGGAGTGGAGCCGGGCGTGTAGGAGGTGTACAGAGAAGAGCCGGGCGTGTAGGAGGTGTACGGAGCGGAGCCGAGCATGTAGGAGGTGTACAGAGTGGAGGCGGGCGTGTACGAGGTGTACGGAGCGGAGCCGGGCGTGTACAGAGCTGAGCCAGGCATGTAGGAGGTGTACGGAGCTGAGCCGGGCGTGTAGGAGGTGTACGGAGCGGAGCTGGGCGTGTAGGAGGTGTACGGAGCATAGACGGGCGTGTAGGAGGTGTACAGGGCATAGCCAGGTGTGTAAGAAGTGTACAGAGCAGAGTCGAGCGTGTAGGAGGTGTACGGAGCGGAGTCGGGCATGTAGGAGGTGTACGGAGCGGAGCCGGGCGTGTAGTAGGTGTATGGAGCGGAGCCGGGCATGTAGGAGGTGTACGGAGCGGAGCCGGACGTGTAGGAGTTGTACGGAGCGGACGCGGGCGTGTAGGAGGTGTACGGAGCGGACGCGGGCGTGTAGGAGGTGTACGGAGCGGAGCCGAGTGTGTATGAGATGTACGGAGCGGAGCCGTGTATGTACAGTCACCCGCGCAGCAACCTTAAACTTATTGATTTCAACTCACTCTCTCACTCCCTTCTCCCTCTCACAGACCTCGCCTCCTCACCCAATGTTAACAGTGCTACCACCCTCTACAACTCCACACTAACTGTGGCTCTCGACCAGGCGGACCCCCCTCACACACACCAAAACCCTCACACACAGACATCCCTGGCTCACCTCTCTCACAAAAGAACTACGCCGAACGTCCAGGGTCGCTGAACGGAGATGGAAGAAATCCTACTCCATGGCCCACCTCACCATGTACATGTACAATCCCTCTCCAGCTTCAAGGACGCACTCACCGCCGCAAAGCAAACCTATTTCTCTTTTTTAATCAACACACTGTCCCGAAACCCCGAGCAACTATTCAAAACCTTCAACTCCCTACTCCGTCCCCTGGCACCTCCTCCTTCCCCCCTCATCTCTGCCGACGACTTTGCCACCTTCTTCAAACAAAAGATTGATAAAATTAGAGAAAGCTTTGGCCCAACGTCCCCCCGACCCACCCCTATTACTGCCCAACCCTCCTTGACCAAAGGAAGCTTCTCTAATGTGACTGAAGCCCAGCTCTCCGCCCTCCTGTCACGATCTCACCTCACCACCTGTGCCCTTGTCCCACTTCCCTCCCATCTCATCCCAAACCTCACCGCTGTCCTCATCCCTGCCCTAACCCACCTCTTCAACCTATCACTCACTACTGGCGCCTTTCCCTCATCCTTCAAACACGCCTTGATCTCACCCATCCTCAAAATACCCTCCCTCGACCCATCATCTGTCGCTAACTACCGTCCAATATCTCTTCTCCCTTTCGCATCCAAACTACTTGAACAACACGTCCATTCTGAACTGTCCTGCTACCTATCCTCCTGCTCCCTCTTTGACCACTTACAATCCGGTTTCTGACCTCACCACTCCACCGAAAAAGCCCTTACTAAAGTCACCAATGACCTACTGACCGCAAAGAGTAAAAAACACTACTCCGTCCTCCTCCTCCTCAACCTATCTGCCGCCTTCGACACAGTCGACCACTCCCTCCTACTACAAATCCTAGAATCTCTTGGTATCACCGACCTCACCCTCTCCTGGATCTCCTCATACCTTACTGACCGCACTTTCAGCTTCACCCACTCCCACACCTCTTCCTCGTCCTACTTCCTTACTGTCGGCGTCCCCCAGGGATCGGTACTGGGACTGCTACTCTTCTCCTTCTACACCATTGGCCTAGGTCAACTCCTTGAGTCCCATGGCCTCCAGTACCATCTCTATGCTGACGACACCCAGATCTACCTCTCCGGGCCTCACATCACCTCCCTTCTGTCTAAAATTCCCCTATGTCTGTCCGCCATCTCATCTTTCTTCTCTGCTCGCTTCCTCAAGTTGAACATGGAAAAAACAGAGTTCATTGTCCTCCCCCCAGCCACCCTACCCCTCTACCAGACCTGTCAATTTTAGTCAACGACTGCTACCTCTCCCCAGTCCCCCACGCCAAGTGCCTCGGGGTCACCCTTGACTCCTCCCTCTCCTTCAAACCCCACATCCAAGCCCTCGCCACCTCCTGCCGACTCCAAGTCAAGAACATTTCATGTATCCGCCCGTTTTTTAATCATGACACTGCCAAAGTTCTCGTCCACTCCCTCATCATCTCCCGCCTTGACTACTGCAACTTACTGCTCACCGGTCTCCCTGTCTCCTCCCTTGCACCCCTCTGCTCTATCCTAAACTCAGCCACCCGTCTAATCCACCTGCCTCCTCGCTATTCCCCTATCTCCCCTGTCCGCATGGCACTTCACTGGCTCCCCACCCCCCAAAGATCTCGATTTAAAATCCTAACCCTGATTTACAAAGCCATCCACAACTTGTTCCCCCCCTTACATCTCCGATATGGTCTCCCGATACCTACTTGCACGCAACCTACGCTCCTCACAAGAACTCCTCCTCTCCTCCCCCTCATCTCATCCTCCCACAACCGCATACAGGACTTCTCCCGCACCTCCCCCATACTCTGGAGCTCTCTCCCCAGCACATCAGACACTCGCCTACCCTTAGGGGTTTCAAAAAGAACCTGAAAACGCATCTATTCCAGCAAGCTTACAACCTATGATGAGACCCAGCGCCGCACCACCACATGCCTGGCGCTTCCCCTCCTATCGTGTCCTCTCCCACTCCTGTAGACTGTGAGCCCTCGTGGACAGGGTCCTCTCCCGTCGTGTATCAGCAAGCCTTGACTGTTCATATGTACTGTACCTGTTCTTGTTACCCCCACTTCTTATGTAAAGTGCCATGGAACCAATGGCGCTATATAAATAAATAAATAATAATAATAATACAGGGCGTATGGAGCAGAGCTATGTGTGTACGAGGTGTACAGAGGGGAGCTGTGTGTGTACGAGGTGTACGGAGCTGAGCCGTGTGTGTATGAGGTGTACGGAGTAAAGCTGGGTGTGTACGAAGTTGAGCCTCGTGTACGAGGTGTACAGAGCAGAGCCACGTGTGTACGAGGTGTGCGGAGCGGAGCCGTGTGTACGGAGCAGAGCTATGTGTGTACAAGGTGTACGGAGCAGAGATGTGTGTGTACGAGGTGTACGGAGCTGAGCAGTGTGTGTGTACAAGGTGTACAGAGCGAAGCCGCATGTGTACGGTGCGGAGCCGTGTGTGTAAGAGGTGTATGGAGTGGAGCCGTATATGTACAGGGCAAATGGAGCAGAGCTATGTGTGTACAAGAGTCGCGTGTGTACGAGGTGTGATGAGGGAGAACAGTATAAACATTGGGCAGTATAGGAGGAAACAGTGAGGATAGTGTGACCAGGGAGCCCAGTATAGAAAGGTGAGGGCAGTGTGATGAGGGGGCGGTGTGGAGGGCATGCGCCAGAAGAGGGACAGTGTATAAATCATATTTTGTGCAGAGAACACTGAGGAGGCGCAATTATTTATTCCGGGGCTCAGTGTAGGGCAGATATTTTTACTCAGGAAAATGTTGATCATTCTGCTATTTTTAAGGGTATCGTGACAGGATGTGCTGAAGACCAGAGAAGATGGACGTGTCCAGAGACGAGCTGTAGATGTGAAAAGTCATCATGGTGACTGGACAAGATGGAGAAGAAAAGAAAAAGACGACTCCCGATCAGAGACAAGGTCATCTATAAGGTACCCGGATGTAAATGCTTATTTGTGACTAGATGGTGGCCGGATTCTAACGCATCGGGTATTCTAAAATATGTATGTAGTTGACATACTGTTACTGACAGAACTTGTTCAGTCAACGTGAGTGAACTATATACATGTATATATATATATGTATAGCAGCACTATAGTATATGGTGGTACATTACATTACATGTATAGCAGCGCTATGGTATATGGCGGTACATTACAGCACATGTATAGCAGCACTATAGTATATGGCGGTACATTACAGCACATGTATAGTAGCACTAAAGTATATGGCGGTACATTACAGTACATGTATAGCAGCGCTATGGTATATGGCGGTAAATTACAGTACATGTATAGCAGCACTATAGTATATGGCGGTACATTACAGTACAGGTATAGCAGCGCTATGGTATATGGCGGTACATTACAGTACATGTATAGCAGCGCTATGGTATATGGCAGTACATTATAGCACATGTATAGCAGCACTATGGTATATGGCGATACTCCGCTCCCCGCAGTCCCCCACTCCTCCTGGCCCCCGGTCCTCCACAGTAAAAGTAAAAAAATCCTCAGTGAGGATACTCACCTGTCCGCCGGCTCACTCCACCTCCGCCTTCTAGGTCCTACAGGCCTTTAGGACCTGTCGTTGCCTGGGAAACCGATCAGCCGAGGGGGAGAGGGGGGGCAGGATTGTGTCGGGGGGGGGGGCAGAATGGACCGAGTGGGGCAGGATGGAGCGAGCGGGGCAGGATGGAGCGGGGGGGGGGGGAGGCAGGATGGAGCCGGAGGGGGCAGGATGGAGCCAGGGGGAACAGGATGGAGCTGGAGGGGGTTAGGATGGAGCCGGGGGGAACAGGATGGAGCCGGGGAAGGGGGGGGGACAGGATGGAGCGAGTGGAGCAGGATGGAGCCGTGGGAGCAAGAACAGCAGGAGGCAGGATGGAGTGAGCGGGGCAGGATGGATCGAGCGGGGCAGGATGGATCGAGTGGGGCAGGATGGAGCTGGAGGAGCAGGATGAAGCCGAAGGGGCAGGATGGAGCAGGATGGAGCCGGAGGAGCAGGATGGAGCCGGAGGAGCAGGATGGAGCAAGCGGGGCAGGATGGAGGGGGAGGCAGGATGGAGCCGGGGGAGCAAGAACAGCGGGGGGCAGGATGGAGCGAGCAGGGCAGGATGGAGCTAGCGGGACAGGATGGAGCGAGCACAGTCTGGCGGTGGCCAATGAGCGGCCTTTGTCTGTCGCACGATTTTGGTTACAGACACACTCAAAGCCTTAGACAATTATATAGTAGATAATTACGTATTCTCATCAGTTCTGTGGTTCCTGTATGCGTTTATTAACGGCTTGTAGCAACAACTCCCAGTATGTCCTCACCATTGCTACTGATGTAGTAGGAGTTGTAGGTTCATGCAGCACAAATGTGTATCGGTCTGACCTGACATTACAATTGTTTTACCATGTGATGTTGGCTCTGATGATGAATTTTGTTACAGATAAGGGTCGTAATTTGCGTCCTGATGGGGGTTATATAGATGTATTTCAGTACCTCTGGTGGGTCTGGTGATGTATTTCTGTTCTGATGGGGGTTATATAGATGTATTTCAGTACCTCTGGTGGGTCTGGTGATGTATTTCTGTCCTGATGGGGGTTATATAGATGTATTTCTGTACCTCTGGTGGGTCTGGTGATGTATTTCTGTCCTGATGGTGGTTATATAGATGTATTTCTGTACCTCTGGTCGGTTTGGTGATGTATTTCTGTTCTGATGGGGGCAGTGGCGTAACTAGAGTCCGAAGGGCCCCGGTGCGAAATTTGGACCTGGGCCCCCCCTTCCCCTGGGCGCCCACATTGGTCAGATGTACAGGTCCTACGTAATGTTCTAAATCCTATAAAGACTCACAAATTAACCCCTCTCCCCTTCATTATGTATTAATGTCCCTCTTTCAGGTATATATGATCCTCCATTATAGTATAATGCCGCCTCACAGCCGCTCCAAATAATCTAATGCCGCCTCACAGCCGCTCCAGATAATATAATGCCGCCTCACAGCCGCTCCAGATAATATAAGGCCGCCTCACAGCCGCTCCAAATAATCTAATGCCGCCTCACAGCTGCTCCAGATAATCTAATGCTGCCTCACAGCCGCTCCAGATAATATAATGCCGCCTCACAGCTGCTCCAGATAATATAATGCCGCCTCACAGCCGCTCCAGATAATATAATGCCGCCTCACAGCCGCTCCAGATAATATAATGCCGCCTCACAGCCGCTCCAGATAATATAATGCCGCCTCACAGCCGCTCCAGATAATATAATGCCGCCTCACAGCCGCTCCAGATAATATAATGCCGCCTCACAGCCGCTCCAGACAATATAATGCCGCCTCACAGCCGCTACAAATAATATAATGCCACCTCACAGCCGCTACAAATAATATAATGCCGCCTCACTATAATGCTGCCTCATAGCCGTTCCAGATAATATAATTCTGCACACACAGCCTGCTTACCGCCCACAGTCACATGCATTCCACTCACAGTCACATGCATTGCACATACAGTCACATGCATTGAACACACAGTCACATGCATTGAACACACAGTCACATGCATTGAACACACAGTCACATACATTGCATTCACAGTCACATACACTGCACACACAGTCACATACATACACTGCACACACAGTCACATACATACACTGCACACACAGTCACATACATACACTGCACACAGAGTCACATACATACACTGCACACACAGTCACATACACTGCACACACAGTCACATACATACACTGCACACACAGTCACATACATACATTGAACACACAGTCACATACATTGCATTCACAGTCACATACACTGCACACACAGTCACATACATACACTGCACACACAGTCAACACACACACTGACTGCACCTTCTCTCCTGTGTTCTCCGTGCTCCTGAAGGTCTTCATGCCAGGCCCAGGAAGCAGTGACTCCAGCGGTGCTGTGTGAGGAGGAGGAGAGCAGGCCAGGCCGGGAGACTCTAAGCAGCTCCTCTTCGGCAGAGAGGTAGGTGTGCTGCTGCATGTCTCCACTCCTACAGTCCCCACTCCCCAGCCTGCTCCCGCGGTCTGCAGGCAGAGGAAGAAGGGGGGCGGGGTGGCTGCATCGTCAGCGGTGAGGGCCAGTAGTCCTCCGGCGGCCGTGATCATCCGCCTGGGGACCGGCCGGGTAGAGCACCACACAGCTGGCGCAGCGGTAGCAGGGGTCGGCGTGCTCCGGGCCCCTGTACCTCCGGGCCCGGTCTCACTTGCGACCCCTGCGATCGCGGGTGGTACGCCACTGGATGGGGGCTATATGGATGTATTTCTGTACCTCTAGTGGGTTTGGTGATGTATTTCTGTACTGATAGGGGTTATATGGATGTATTTCTATACATTCTGTACCTCTGGTGGGTCTGGTGATGTATTTCTATCCTGTTGGGGATTATATGGATGTATTTCTGTACCTCTGGTGGATCTGGTGATGTAGTTTTGTGTTAATGTTCCGATACTGTACACATCTAACAATCCATAACTTGTAACCTTTCTTGATACATGGCTATGTTAATAAAGTGTTGTGCATTCTAACAAGTTAAGGGTTCTATGTATTTATTTGTTAGAAGCATTAAAGGGGTTGTCCCAAGCTTGTGATGAGTCTGCAGTCACTCTATGTGTCTCTATGTGACTGCAGACTTCTGAATTCTCACAGAGCGCACACTGCCTGCTGTCAAGATTGTCTGGTGCCGGTGGTGAGAGTGGAAGGTCATGTAACTATGGGTGTGCAATTTACATACATGCAGTCACGTGGTGATTAGACATGCGAGGCTTCGATCAATTAAATGAATTGAGTAAGGCTGGACACGTCTAGTCAGAATGTGGCCAGAAGTATATAAATCGCATACTTGTGTACACATCACCGTCCAATCTTACCATTGAAATGGGAGAATCCTGACAGTGTGCAGTGCACGCGCCATGAGAATTTGGAGGCCTTCAGTCACCTAGACTTTCATCGCAAACCTGGACAAGCCCTGTAATTATAACATTAAATACCTTAGCCCACTCCTAACAACGTGTAATATACTCACTGCCAGAAACAGCTCTTGCTGATTCCAGCAGTCACTGTACCTATAAGTGCAAAAATCACATATGGATGATTGGTCACATGACGTCTCCTGAGACCATTGGGGGTGGGGGGGGACGCCAAACACAACTCTTGCCCCGGGTGCCAGAAAACTTAGATACACCTCTGATTTACTAAACTGTTTTGTGAATTGCGGAGCTGTCCTCTGCTCTGGTGCTGAAGCCGGCTTGAGCATAAGCGATCATAACCACAGCAGAGGACATCTCGTTTTATACTGTAATGAGCAGATGCGCAATTTGCGTACATCTCCTCATTACAGTATAAGACGAGATGTCCTCTGCTGTGGTGATGATCGCTTACGCTGAAACCGGCTTCAGCACCAGAGCAGGGGACAGCTACGCTATTGACAAAATAGTTTAGTAAATGTTCACGCAGCACTGACAAATCACACTACCCGCCAGCTTTTTAAGAATGAATGAAGCAGAGTCGACAATGTGCGGCTTCTGCACACTTGCTTGCTTAACCCCTGAGCTGCCAATGTTATCTGGTACATGGCTCCAGGGGAGTATGGGCACTCTCTGGCGCCATGTACCTCAATAACATTAACCCTTACACTACGGCTTAATACCCGCTCCTGCAGCACGGTGCCGACATGTACCACTGAGCTGCAGGAGCGGGTTAAAATTATAAATTTAGTATTAAAACCACATTTTTAACATTTTATAAATTAAAATTAAAGCTGCAGTAGTAGAAGCCATTTGAATGATCTTGTTCAAAAGGCTTCACATTGAACGATGTGTCACATCGTTCAGTGCTTAATTGGACGACGAATGATAGATTTGAGGTCAGGATCTCAAATCTAGGATAAACGATCTAACGATCTTTTTATAGCGGCCGTCACACGCTAAGATATCGCTAGCGATATTGTAAGCGATCACGTGCACGCGCGATCGCTTACAATATCGCTCACATCGCTGGTGAGATGTCACACAGACAGACTCACCAGCGATGTGGACCAGCGAGATCGCTGGTTACCATGGTACACATCGGGTTACTAGGCGCCGCGCGTCACTTAGTAACCCGACGTGTACCATAGTTACCATCTCCCAGCATAGGCTCTGCCGCTGGGAGATCGTTCATCGTGGTGTTATACACCACGATGAGACAGATCGTGAAATCGTTCATCGCTAGATCTGAGCTCCGGAGCTCAGATCTCGATTTTGCGATTTCATCAATTCTCGCTCGTCGTATCTTGCCGTCACACGCACAGACATCGTTCAAGCGATGTTAAATCTGGCGCATTCAAGCGATATCTTTCGCGATATCGTAGCGTGTGACGGCCGCTTATCCTATATCGTTTGTTTACACACAAGGATGTACAAACGATATCGTTCCAACGATCTCAAATCTGTGATGTTGCAACGATATCGTTCAAGATATCCTTGTGGGTAACACCACCATTAGTCAGATCGGGAGATCACATTACAAAAAGAATCATAAAACAAGTGGATAGTGTAATGTCAAACTGAAGTCAAATAACAGGAATAATTATGTAAAAAACGGAGCACAGAACAGAGGTATAAATCAGGATCGCAGAACTATTGACTGGCAGTGAGAAATGATTCCCAGGGGTTTAAATAGAGAACAACGCCATCCTGTGTTGACAGCAGAAAGAAACCCAACCTAACAGAATTCCATAGCTTCTGGTCTGGCAATAGCCACAAGTCCCAGGAATAAAGCTAGGCTACTAAATAGTCACTCTACATTGGCCGAGAGCAAAGCAGAAGTATATGGAACAGGCGTTGATGTCACAGGTATAGAATCGAAATGACAGGTTACCTTTAAGAAATCAGCATTTTGTAAATAAATTATAGGAAAAATGGGTTTACTCTAATAGCCTATAGCTTACCAGCCATATTTGTTCTAGATTTCTTTGCTTTTTGTATATTTTAGTTTCAATGGCAGCAGCATGCTCCAATTGTTTTATATACGTCCTCTCATATGCTTTAAAATACCTAAACATGTAAAAGATGCATGTATAAAAGAACTAAACCCTAACAAGTGCAAGTCAAGTCCACAAAAGAACTACGGTATAACCCTGAATCAGGAAGGTGTGCTGAGATGAAAAGATTCTGGAGTGAGTCAACATAAAACCATAAAAGAAAAGTGAAAAGTGAAGAACTACTGCTAGAAAGAAATGCCTCCTACCTCAAAACAAAAAAGAAAGCAGTAGGCCAGATAGAAGAAACATGAGAGACACATAACCTAGCTGATCTCTATCTGACTGGCAGAAATCTGAAAGTAGTATGGCTGTAACTCCAAATTGAAACCACAAAGAATATCACCATCAGGAAAGATCAGCCTTGGGAAGGTTTAAATAGCCACACCCAAAAGGTGATGGGGCAGACTAAATTAACAAATGGAAACACCTGTTGTCCAAAGAGGAATGAAGCAAGGACAACAGATAAAAAGTACCTGGAAAGAAATAGAACCCATTGTGACTCAGAGGAGAAAGAAAATCACGCAACAGAATCCAGAGGCATGACAGGTAAAAGAAAAAAAATGAGCATTAACATTAATGGTGAAAAATTACCAGCCTTAAAACTAGTTAAAAGAAATACAGTTGCATCTACTGGGATGATGATTATCTGTTATACAATATGACCTAACAAAAAATATTTGGATCAGGGGCGTCGCCTAGCAAGAGAACATGGAGGCCGCATAATACAAGAGCTCCTGCACCCTATCCTCCAAACCGGCTCAACCAGAGGTTCTGACCGCCCGCTACCTCCACTATACTGCTCCTTAACCTCTCTCCCTATCCAGGAACGATTACACACGCTTGGTCTGCCAGATAACAGCAGAGACCGATCTCCCTCCCACCTGCGGTCTGCTGCGGCTCTGCTCTCCCATGCCCTGAGGCGCACGTGTGCTCCTGCACTCCAACTACCCGCAGCCCTCACAGGACTCCTGCCTCTCCCTGCATCAACTGCCACCGGCCTCATCTCTGTCCGCCAGGGGAGAGGGGCGGGCTGAGCCCGGCTTTGACCCGCTACTCCTGCCACAGCATCAATCGCAGGAGCGATCCCTGCTGGTTTCTGGGGCCCCTGCCTATTGCTCCTGCCGGCCATTTTGCCAGCGGTGCTGGAGCCCATGCGCTTCACCTTCCCTGCCGTCTACTGAGGCGAGGGACCTCTCTGCCGGCACCGACACTAAAGGGGATCAGCGCCTGACCCTTCACTCGGTTCCCTCCCGGATTGCGAGCACCGGACCCCCTACCTAATTAACGGCCTGGCTGCTTCCACTGTCTGTCCTTCGTCTCTTAATCCACGTGCCGCGGGACCGCACGTACATACAGGCTTCTCCTGCCGCCCGCTGAGGCAGCTCTCTCCTCTCATCAACACCGGAGACCGAGCTCACGGATACTTATAAGGTACTGTTTCAATAGACTCCCAACTGGGACACTGTTGACTAAGCACACTATGCTCTCCCAGCCCTATATTGTGGATCATTAATCCTCTGCCTTCTTGCTGGAGCCCATACTATAGATCCTTACTTCCCAATAACGAAGTCTATGTAAATATTGGACTGCAGCCCCTCAGCAGGGATATACAGACCTAGCCCTGAACTTCTTAATTTCTACCACCATTCGCCATCCTCACAGTCCAGCATATTTTGCAGCCGCATTGCAATCTGCTCCCATATCTGTTACATCTCCCCCATCTGGTGGACATTAGCATCTCAAGCTCAGTACTGCAACAGTTCTTCATTGTCCCTGCGAGACACATTTGTGCCCCCCCCATGGCACATCTTTTCTTCTCTTCTTTGCTGTGTGTCCTTATCCCACTACTATGGTATCCCATTCTCCCCGAGCCCCCACTCATCTCGCAGAGCATCCGTTGCCTTGTCTGGATCAATAACTAAGGAAAAGGAGGAGACACCTCTCACCATGAGCAATATGAAAGAACTGCTCTCTTCCTTATGTACATCCTTACAAAAGGATATGAGAGACATGGTAGCTGACCTGCGGGGAGAGGTTGCTGAACTTGGGGGACACACTGGCAAGATGGAGAGAAAACTAGTGGAGGTAATCAAATCGCACAATGACCTACTAGATGCGTATGAAAACCTGGGGAAGAGAATGGATAAAATGTATACCAAATCCTTAGACCTAGAGGATAGATCTTGTCGCAACAATGTTCGTATCAGAGGCATAGACGAGACAGTGCACCCTCGTGATCTCCGCTCCTTCCTTCAAGAATTCATCCAAGCAGCCATGCCGGAGGTGGAGAAGAGATGTTCTGGCCTGCATTCATTTTTACGAACTGAAGGATGACTTTCTCTACTGTCTGAGGGGAAAACCATCGTTGCCTTCCAAATTTTCACATCTGAAAGTTTTTGCGGACCTGTCACCTGGAACCCGGGCCCTGAGATGGGAATTCCAACCATATACCTCCGTTCTGCGAGACCACCAAATCCCCTACCGCTGGGGTTTCCCACCAAGCTGCTCATCCACAGGGACAATTCTAACCACGTCTGTCTCCTTCCATCTCAAGCAGAGAAGCTCCTCATCCAATGGGGTCTACGATCTCCCAAGACTCCGTCGCAGAGATCTTCATCATCCTCCCTTCACAACCACCTAATCGACCCAGAATGGAGCGTGGCCTGAGGACCTCCCACTACGAACATTGGGTGCATCTTTTTGTGACTTTCTTTGGTGATTATCTTCCACAATTTCTTTTCTCTCTATTTCTTACCATTTTAATATCCTTCCCTCCTCTTCTCTACCTTCTTTACCCTTTGTCCTCTTTCTCCCATTCTTACTCTTGTATCTCTTTACTCCAACCCAACTTGTACTCCTCCTAACTTTCCTCTCTCTAACATCCTTCTCTCTAATTCTGTAACCTGTGGAAGTACTGCCCCAAGGGTGAATTATTTCACTCTCCTGAGGTGTGATAACGTCACCCCCTTTATACTCGGTACAATACTTATATTACCGGGATGTGAGTTTGCTCATTTTCAGTTATTGTTGTATTTACTCCTGTTAATACCTCCCTCCCTTTTTATCCTCCCCACCTTTCCCCTGGTGTTTCGACACTGACGGGTTGGCATATTCTATTGGATTATTGCTTAATCTGCCAGTCCCGTTTGTACTTTACTGGGCACCATAAGTTTATCGGTATTCTCCATTAATGTTAACGGTCTTAACTCTGCCTGTAAACGTGCCTTGACATGGCGACAACTTAATAATTCCAAATGTAAAATTCTGTGTATACAAGAAACCCACTTATTGCCAAAAGATAATTTTAGAATGTACGTTGGAACTTTTCCACACTAATTCTTTGCCAATGACTCTGCAAAGAAAACAGGTGTGGGCATTTTCATCAAAAATACGGTTGCTTTCACCATGCAGAATGTTATTAGAGACCCTGAGGGACGTTACCTTATACTGGTTTGCACACAATATCCCTTACACGATCGCGTCTATATATGCCCCCAATGTGGGTCAATCCAAATTTTTCCAAAGATTCTTCAGCACCCTACATTCAGTTACCAGCAGCTATAAAATTCTATGCGAAGACCTCAATGCTCTCATGCAGAGACACTTAGATGTCTCTCAGGCCTCATGCGCCAGATTTGAATTATCCCGTTGGGTAGCTGGACATGGCTTCCATGACATTTGGAGATACATACATTGTGGGGAAAAAGATTATACATATTTCTCACCCAGATTCCAAATATACTCCAGAATTGACTATATATTAGTGGATGACTCCCTCCTACACCATTGCCTAGATGCCACCATTGGAGTTATATCCTGGTCAGACCACGCCCCCACCACCCTCTGCTTTGAAGAATCCACAGTTGTAAGACCCCCAGCTCAGTGGAAGTTAAATGACTATTTACTGACCATCCCTGACAATAACACCCATGCAACTGAGCAGCTTTAAGAATTCTTCCAAACTAATGACACAGGTGATGTTTCTGATGAGTTTCTGTGGCTCTCACACAAGGCTGTTATCAGAGGCACCTTCTTAAAACTCGCAGCACGACCAAAAACACAATACACTTCTGCTCTGAAGGAAGTGACACTTGAGGTGCAGACTTTAGAACAGCAGCATAAGTCATCTCCTACTCCCTCATTGCTATCAGAACTTCAAGCTGCTTGACAGCATTTACGTACTCTCGTCTTGAGGAAAGTGGAGTATTCTCTAAAAAAAACAAAAGCAAAGTACTATGGCATGGGGGACAGGGCTGGACGAGTGAAGAAGAGGGAAGGACAGACTAGAATAGCTCACCTAAACAAACTTGATGGATCCCAAGTTTGTAACCCATTAGATATAGCAGAAGAATTCAAATTATATTATGAATCCTTATATAATTTAAAAACTGATTACAGCATTCCCCAGCCAATCACCTACGCTACTAACACATTTCTCGACACAGCAGCTCTTCCCTCCCTCTCTCCTGCACAATTTTCAGCCCAGAATCGTCTTGTCACTCCGTCGGAGGTCACCCAAGCCATCCTTGCCTCCAAAAAACACTCAGCTCCTGGCCCAGATGGCCTCCTTTACCAATATTATATATAATTTCATTCAATTCTCACACCTTACCTTTCTAAACTTTTCACTTTCTGGCAGTCCGAGGGGAATATGTGCAGGGAAGGCCTTGAAGCTGTCATAACTACTTTACCTAAGCCTGGCAAGCCCACCACGTCTCTTGCAAATTTTTGCCCGATAGCGCTTCTGAACAGCGATGTCAAATTATATGCCAAAATCTTGGCTAACAGACTTTTCGATGTCCTTCCGTCCTTAATAGACCCCGACCAAGTGGGCTTTGTGCCAGGATGACAGGCCCGGGACGGTACGAGATGCGCGATCAACCTGTTGAATATCTTGGAACAGGGATCGACCCCGAGTGCATTCCTGTCCCTAGATGCTGAAAAAGCGTTTGACAGGGTGCACTGGGGTTACATCGACGCAGTCCTTACCAGATTTGGGTTTGGGGGTCAGGTTAAATCTGCCATCATGGCACTTTATTCTGCCCCTTCAGCCTCTGTGAAAGCCTCTGGCTTCTTTTCGAAGCATTTTCCCATTTCAAATGGTGTTCGATAAGGCTGCCCCTTATCCCCCTTAATTTTTGCAATGGCAATAGAGCCCCTAGCAGCGATAGTATGCCTTAACCCTCGCATTCATGGAGTTAAGATAGGTTCCCAGGAGCATAAAATCTACCTTTATGCGGATGACGTCATCTTCGCATGTACAGATTTAGAAATGACCATCCCAGAAATGATGCACCTCCTATCTGACTTCTCAGATGTCTCCTACTATAAATTAAATCTCACAAAATCTACTCTCTATCCAATTCACGCCCCTCTTCCACTCCAAAGAGCTTTACAGAAAACTTATCCTTTTACCTGCTCGCCTGAAGGCTTTACATACTAGGGTATCTTTATTACCTCCATGCCCCATATACAGTAGTTAGGAGAAATTGCAATATTATTTCCGCAGATATTCAGAAAGAACTTGATCCTCTCAATACCTCCTCTCTCTCTCTTGGATTGCCAGAATTTAGATAATAAAAATGAGTATTCTACCCAAACTAGTCTATCTTTTCCGCTGTCTACCCCTGCATTTTCCTCGTGTAGACATATCCCTTTTTCAGCGTTTAATTCTCCGTTTTATTTGGAGATCTAAGCCGTGCCGCGTTTCATCCCGCATTATGGTTCTTCCACATTCAGAGGGAGGTATGGGGGTGCCGGATATTAAGTCGTACCACAAATTCACATTATTAGAGGCCGCCAAATTATGGTGGTCATTGGATACTTCTCATTTGTGGCTGCAAATTGAATCGTCATTTGCTCCATCCAGCTCCACCAGACTGTTACTAGAAATGGGGCTTCTAAAATCGCTCCCTACCTCATGGCCATTGTCCATGATGTCTGCTTTACTAATTGTTTGGTCCAGATGCGGCCTGACTTATTTCACCTTTCTCTACAAACATATCTCTCTTACAGCTTTAGAATACATGATACCATACCTCTCTCATTATTTCATTGGAAAGCCACCGGTATTCACACCCTAAAAAATCTTTATGACACAACGAGCTTATCACAATTTTCTTCGTTGACTTCTGTCTACTCCTTGCCCCAGTCTTGTTTCTACCAATACCTGCAAATCCGGCACCTATTACAGACCTGCAGGCTTCCTTCGGATGACGGTTTATCCAATAACGACATACTCCCCCGTTTCTTTAAACCGGAATACCCAGACCGACATGGAGTTTCCATTTTCTACAGCAACTCATATGGCAAAATTTTCTGCGTGTATTAATCACCTGGAACAAACTAAGAAATTACAACTTAACTGGTATATCTCCCCACTTCAGTTATCACGATTTTCCCCCTCGGTCTCTCCATTATGTTGGAAAGGCTGTTCACTTACAGGTTCTCTCGAGCACGTATGGTGGTTCTGTCCTCGGATACAAACATTTTGGCTCACTGTTGAGCGCATTCTGCATGGTGTATTGCATATTCCGATTTCTCTGACCAGCCAACTCGCTCTGTTAGGAATCAGTCTTGCCGACATACCGAGGCCCTCACGTCCTATTACTGTTAATATCCTGATCGCTGCACGACAATGCATTGCGAAACATTGGAAACAACCTTCCTGCCCCACACAGCCTGAGTTGGTAACTAAAATCAACACTCATTTTCAATATGAACTCATTCTGGCACACAACATCTCCAGGAAAAACAAAGTATTGACATGGTGGGACCCATGGATAATTTCTGGTTTGATTTCTATTGCCCTACCTCCCTGAATCTTGTTAATACTGTTTTAGTAATTGACGTTATTTCTACGATAATCATCTTATTTTGCAGGAACCAGGTAGTCTCTGTCCTGTTTCTATCGTATGGTACTGCATATATCACTGTCCCATGGCCCCCTTCCTCTCCCTTACCCTTAGGCTGCGTTCACACGCTGCATATTTGTCACGGTTTTTTACGTGCATTTTTTTAAGGGAAAAAACGGGCGTAAAAAAACCCGCGACAGAACAACTTCAATTGCGCATTTTTACGCGCGTTTCTTCCAGTGCTTTTAATGGGGCCTATGGAAGAAACGCGCGTAAAAAACTGGAAAGAATTGACATGTTCATTCTTTTTACGCACACGTTTTTTTGCTCCAAAAACGCTGCGTAAAATTACGCGGCGTCTAAATGGCACAAAGTGAATGTCCATTTTTGGAGCAAATACGAGCGTAAAAAAACGCGCCAAATACGCAGCGTGTGAACGCAGCCTTAGTCGTTCTTTTCCCCATATTCCCTCTGGCATAAAACTATGTTTGTTTTTGAATTTTGCTAATATTGACTGTTGCCTTGCCTGCAATTCCATTCTTTGTGTTTCAGTTTATAAACAAATAAAAATGTATTGGTTAAAAAAAAAAAAAAAAAAGATTTGGACCAGAAGAAAACTGGATCAGATGACTTCGCACTTACCAGAAACTGTGTGTGCTTCAGCCATTCTGACTACATGACTCTACAGGAAAGACGATAACATAATTCCTTATTATAATTTAGATGTCTACATTTGCTCCTTCTGCTTCCATCAACTGGCAGTGTTGCGCCCTAACTATAGGTGGCAATATAGCAGTTCTATTTCTGTTATGGAACATGTGCCATCCAGTCAGGGAGCCAGAGGGTTAATATTTAAACATGGTATAGTCATTACCACCCTTCTGTGAGCCTTCACCAGGATTGCAGACTATATAACCCATAGCTCCATACCTCCAATTCCAGTTATAGGTTTCACTTATTCTGGTTCACGTTTTTGTTTCCCAGATCTAATACTGTTTATTCTCGTTCTTGACTTTGGCTTGTGTGTGTGGCGCCCCGCAACGAGTGCGTCACAGGAGGGTATTGCAGCCATAAATGCAGCAGCAATATTCTCCGGCCCAGCAGTTGTATGGTTAACTTAGAGATCCAACCCTGCATGCATCACTTAACATAGAGGGCCAATCCAGGGTCCTGGTGGGCGGAGCGCAAGGGTAGTGTAGTGGAAAGCTGATACACTTAGTGCAGTCAGTAGTAGAGTCTAGACAAGAGAGAGACTTGAACTTGGAGTAGGAGCGGGGGCTCTGCACCGCTGTGCAGCCCCTGGGCCGTCACCGGTCGGGTGTTAGCACCTGAGGCCTGAACAACCGGGATCGGGCATCACCAACCACGGGTTCCAAAAGACCCCCGTGCCCCAAATTACAGCCGGTTCACTGGTACCGAAGATGGCAGCAGTTCACCTCTGCTACGCGAACCAGAAGCGTGGAGGAGCAGCTTCACAGGAGCACCCCACCACCCGCCAAATTCCAGTCGTCTAACCAGCGGTGCACCCACCGAGGGATCCAAGGCTCCCCAAAACATCCATAACGTACATCTTGGATAGGGATTGAAGCAGCCTCCCCGTACCCGATCTGGTATTCCTGGGCGACAATGGCAAATACTTAGCTAGAATGGAGGAACACTGCGGATCTCTGAGGGACACCATCACTGCTGAGTCCACCCGGTCCACTACCTGTCAACTGTATGCCATGTACTGCCTGTCGGTTACAGTAAAGACCCGTTACAGAGACTTTCAGTGTCCGTGCTTCCTTATGATTGCATCCGTCCGCACACAAGGTAACCGCAGCTGCTGCAGAACATCTTAAGCAGCTCCAGCCTCCGGGGATCACTGCTCAGCCTGTGGGGAGCGTTCCATCTTGCTGCTATCCATCCCCCGGAGGTTCCGCAGCGTCGGTAACAATTACCAAACTACTCATAGGTGGTGTCACGAATAAATTAACCCCTTTAATCTGTTCCCACAAGAAGTCTTCAATTTTTGATCTGCACTCAACCGGGCCTGACTACCGGCAGGCGCGGCCCACCCGTGACAAGGAGGAAGGAGCTACAGCCTGTCTAAACCGGAGTCCCCGGGCACGGTGAGTCATGTGTTTGATTGTTAGGACTGGTGGTGTGGATGTTAGTAGGCATCATCACAGACCTTGGGTGGTCAGGGGTGTTAAATATTCTCGTGCCTCTGCACTCCAGTGACTCTCTCACACCTCCAGGCATTTCCAGCTCCCAGTCAGGTCACCAGTCACCCCTCACTGGCTATGAAGGAAGGGGCATTGCCTCCAGAGGGTGGAGCTGGTACAGATTCTTGCTCTGGCCATGTATTGTGCTTTGGACATGTTGCAGTGTTGCTGGGATGATTGGATGCCATTGCTCTCAACGATTTTACTGTTCAGGGTTCCTGGGAGGCCGGGTCCCTTAGTGTCAGCTGTTCCCAGGAGATATGCGATGCTGAGTCTCCTGGTGCAGCTATGTTGTGGGAGGTTCCTTCCACTCCACTCTCCTAGCCCCCTCCTTTGCCTCTTTGGACTGAGGGTGGAGACTGGGCATTACCTCAGCGGTGTCAGCTGATCCATGAAAGGGATATTTAAACCCACCATACCGTATGTTCAGTGCTGATTATTTTCAGTTGTCCTTAGGTGGAAAGGTTAGTACTTTTTGTGTGTTTCTTCTGGTTTGTTTTCTTACTGTAGTTGTTAGGTTTTTGCTTTTTTCCTAGCCTTTCCTTATGCATAGCTAGGATCTTAAAGGGAACCTGTCACCTGGACCTAAGCCCCTACACTATCACTACCTGTCCCTGCACCTTCCTAGCTGCTCCTATATCTATCCCTCTCTGAGCTAAATCCGCCCTATAAAAGAGCAGAAAAATAACTTATAACTTCCAGACGTCCCTGAGGCTGGGGACTGAAAAGGCGGCCCCAGGCTCCATTCTGCCCCTCCTCGATGCAGCAGCACACGCCCCGCTGGGCGGCATTACTCTTTCTTCATCGCCGCCTCCTCCATTTGGAATCTCCCGCCTGCTTTACACCTATCATGTTGTGGTGATGCGACCTTGATGTGTCCGGGGCACAGCATATGGGAGATTGTATCTTCTGTTCGGTAGCAGCACACACAGGGTTAGCTGCTGCTGGAGCTTAGTGCTGATTGAAAGCACTGACGCCCAGGTGTGCGGGTGAATAGGAGATGATATGAGCTTCCCTGGGCTGTGGGGAGGGGGTGGAGTGTGTCAGGACAGCAGCAGGAGCTGCTGTGTAGAGAGCTGTGTGAAGATTTAACACAGCCTGTGAGCTCTCTTAGAGTGGACGTTCATGAGGCTAATGAGTGGACGGTGAGGAGAGAAAGGTTGTGTGCTGACCTAACACAGCCTACCCGGGGGAAGGTACAGAGCTTCTACATCAGCTGTTGGGATTGTATGAGGTTGTACTTGGCTGCGCCCCGGAACCTGGAGGTCTGTGAATACCTGAACTGTGCCATTAAACTGTGTGCTGTGTGAGTAAATACCTGAGTCACTGCCTTCTGTCATGCCGATCCTAACCACTACCTTACAGTGTAAAGCGGGTGGGAGATTCCAAGTGGAGGAGGTGGCTATGAAGAAAGAATAACGCCGCCCAGCGGGGCGTGTGCTCCTGCATCAAGGAGGGGCAGATTGCAGCCTGGGACCACCTTTTCAGTCCCCAGCCTCAGGGACGTCTGGAAGTTATAAGTTATTTTTCTGCTGTTTTATAGGGCGGATTTAGCTCAGAGAAGGATTGATAGGGAGCAGCTAGGAAGGTGCAGGGACAGGTAGTGATAGTGTAGGGGCTTAGATCCAGGTGACAGGTTCCCTTTATCTGCTTTTCCTGTTTGTACTGGTGTGTTTGATCTAACTGTGGCTTTTGCCCAGCCACCTCACTATTTGTCACCTAGAAAGGGCTCTGCCAAAGTTCCCGTTTCTATGACTGGCCCTTTATGTTATGCATTAGTGTGACGACTAGCTCAAAATGTATCTGGCATACTGAATTTGCTAGCCAGCACTCCGGTCTTTCCACCACTACCCTAGTATTACATAATAATTAGCCCAGACAATGCATCCAGCCAAGCAGCTAGGAAAGCAGATGCAGAAATTGGTAAGTATGTTTTAGGTTCTTGATACTACGATGGGGCACCATGCTCAAGCTCTGACTCCGTTAACTCCAGCAGTTTCTATACCCCCCATGTCAGGTTCCGGTTCTGGGATCTCTACAGCCCAAGGTCCCATTACTGGAATTTTTTTGGGGGGGACTGTAAGCAATTTTTTAATTTTCATGAGAGTTTCAGATTATACTTTCAGTTCAGACCCATTTCTTTGGTGGATAAAAAGTCTTGGGTGGGCTTAGTTATTTCCTTGCTTAGAGGGGAACCCAAGAAATGGGCCTTCACCTTAACGAATGATTCTCCATCCTGTAACTCAGAATTTTATAGGGCTCTGAGACTTTTTTATGATGAGCCAGACTTAGCTTCCATTGCAGAGTCAAACCTTAGAGCATTACATCTAGGCAACCTTCCTGCTGAGGAGTATTGTTCACAGTTTCGGCGGTGGTCTATCAATGTGGGATGGAATGATGCTGATTTGCGGTATATGTTTTGGATTAGTTGGTAGATCCCCTTAAAGACATGCTGGTGCACCACTCACTGCCTCAAAGTCTGGAGGCTGCCATAACTCTTACCATGCTTCCTCTTCTTCAGGGAGGACCCTAGGCAACTGAGAAGAGTTGCCCTTTCACATGAAAAAAGACGCTGCCGTTGGGAATGGAGATTGTGCCTTTTCTGTGGGTCCGCTAAATATCTTGTGTGAGTCTTCCCTCGTCTGGAGCATCAGTGAAATGAATGTGCCTAGTTGGAGCAGGGGCTCCACAAATAGGTGCACTGGTATCCCTGTTTAAAAATGTTTTTTCCCATTGTGTTGGCTTTTTGTGGGAGGCAGGTGAAGAGTCATGCCTTTGCTGATTGTGAGGCAGAGGTAAATATTTTAGACAACTCCATGGCCAAGGCCATGGGAATACATCTTAGAGTTCTGGAGCCAGCTTACATCTCTGGACAGTTTCTTACTCAGTGCTTGGAAACTTGAACTGTGTTGGGGATAAAAACTGGGGACCCACAACATTTCTTCAATTATTTATTTATCTTTACACTAGTGTGTGTAATGAAACCAATCACAGATTTTGGAACAAAGGGTGGGAGCACAGTTTGACTGCAAGCAATCACTGACACTGTCACAGAGGGTAGATGGGTGACAAGTGAAAATGCATAAGGTTAAATGAGTCGAATCAGAAGCAGTGTGACTACGGTGCAGAAACAAAGTAAGTATAATCCAGCTTTTAATACCCATTTTGCTTCCTTTTGCTGCTCCCTAGCCCTTTATCCGGATGGCGGAACCTGAACAGTATCATGGACATCTCTTAGAAGTCTATGTTCTGGGTCTGTGCATGGACAGTTCCAGTACGTCCATCACTAGTCTTCAGTACTGATGAGAGACTACTACCATGCTCGGGTGCTCAATACTTACAACAAGCAGTTGGATAATTGGATGGGCACAACTTGAGTAGCCAAGTATAATGGAAGTCAATTGGAAAGTCGAGCATTTTTCCAGAAGTTACCTCAGGGGAAATGGTGTATCAGTGGGATATCCCTGAGGAAGACACTAGGACAGTGTTGAAACGCGTAGGAAAGGAATAAATGGATGATTGATGCAACCTACATATGGTTTCCGGATCGTTTTCTTGGGATTTCAGCAGCGCGGACACTGATACACCATTTCCCCTGAGGTAACTTCTGGATGATTCCCACGTGCATGTGGAAGGTGGAAGTCCTGCAGCAGCTGCATTTAATGCCAAATGCTTTTACACCAGTTGTGGGTCTCACAACTGTGCTAGGTGAGTGAATTCATACCCACCGCATACATTAGTGTCACTAGTGATAGGGCACTATTGCGCCTCGAGTCAAACCTTAGAGCATTACATCTAGGCAACCTTCCTGCTGAGGAGTATTGTTCACAGTTTCGGCGGTGGTCTATCAATGTGGGATGGAATGATGCTGATTTGCGTATATGTTTTGGATTAGTTGGTAGATCCCCTTAAAGACATGCTGGTGCACCACTCACTGCCTCAAAGTCTGGAGGCTGCCATAACTCTTACCATGCTTCCTCTTCTTCAGGGAGGACCCTAGGCAACTGAGAAGAGTTGCCCTTTCACATGAAAAAAGACGCTGCCGTTGGAATGGAGATTGTGCCTTTTCTGTGGGTCCGCTAAATATCTTGTGTGAGTCTTCCCTCGTCTGGAGCATCAGTGAAATGAATGTGCCTAGTTGGAGCAGGGGCTCCACAAATAGGTGCACTGGTATCCTGTTTAAAAATGTTTTTTCCCATTGTGTTGGCTTTTTGTGGGAGGCAGGTGAAGAGTCATGCCTTTGCTGATTGTGAGCAGAGGTAAATATTTTAGACAACTCCATGGCCAAGGCCATGGGAATACATCTTAGAGTTCTGGAGCCAGCTTACATCTCTGGACAGTTTCTTACTCAGTGCTTGGAAACTTGAACTGTGTTGGGGATAAAAACTGGGGACCCACAACATTTCTTCAATTATTTATTTATCTTTACACTAGTGTGTGTAATGAAACCAATCACAGATTTTGGAACAAAGGGTGGGAGCACAGTTTGACTGCAAGCAATCACTGACACTGTCACAGAGGGTAGATGGGTGACAAGTGAAAATGCATAAGGTTAAATGAGTCGAATCAGAAGCAGTGTGACTACGGTGCAGAAACAAAGTAAGTATAATCCAGCTTTTAATACCCATTTTGCTTCCTTTTTCTGCTCCCTAGCCCTTTATCCGGATGGCGGAACCTGAACAGTATCATGGACATCTCTTAGAAGTCTATGTTCTGGGTCTGTGCATGGACAGTTCCAGTACGTCCATCACTAGTCTTCAGTACTGATGAGAGACTACTACCATGCTCGGGTGCTCAATACTTACAACAAGCAGTTGGATAATTGGATGGGCACAACTTGAGTAGCCAAGTATAATGGAAGTCAATTGGAAAGTCGAGCATTTTTCCAGAAGTTACCTCAGGGGAAATGGTGTATCAGTGGGATATCCCTGAGGAAGACACTAGGACAGTGTTGAAACGCGTAGGAAAGGAATAAATGGATGATTGATGCAACCTACATATGGTTTCCGGATCGTTTTCTTGGGATTTCAGCAGCGCGGACACTGATACACCATTTCCCCTGAGGTAACTTCTGGATGATTCCCACGTGCATGTGGAAGGTGGAAGTCCTGCAGCAGCTGCATTTAATGCCAAATGCTTTTACACCAGTTGTGGGTCTCACAACTGTGCTAGGTGAGTGAATTCATACCCACCGCATACATTAGTGTCACTAGTGATAGGGCACTATTGCGCCTCTTGTTCCCCCCCCTATTTTTTTACTTTGGAGCATTTTTCCAGGAACCCTGGAAAATTGTTCAAGTTTCTCATTTACTTCCATTATACTTGGTACTTGAGTTGCATCCATTAGACCGTCCAACTGATAGTTATGAATACCGAGCCCCAGAGCAGGGTAGTGCTCGCTCATCACTAGTTTTCAGTATTTTATCATCTTAGAATGACCAATCAAAAAATGCTAACTCAGCTCCAATTACACAATTGTAATTACAGTTGCATCACCTACTTTTATAAATGCTCTCTGTGTAAGGTATAGTTTTAGATTTCTCTGCTTAGCTTCTTAGCATATTGACATGTTTCTAAATGCTTAAGGGCCTCGTTTTTAGTTTTTGCTACATATGCATCAAAATCACTTGTATCACAAAGGAGAAACTTGACTACTATGATAAGGAAAGCCTACAACCTGTATTTTGGCTGCATATTAGGAAATCTGGACAAGAGTTGGACTCCATGCATAAGCTGCAATAGATATGCATCTGATCTTACCCAGTTGTTGCATGGGGAGAGACAATCTCTGCCTTTTACAATCACCCTACCAATTACAATTTCTGCATGGTGTCCCTCATGGTGTGTCTCATTAGGAGAGGAATTTCTACGAAGAAGTGGATTTTACAGTATCCAGACATTTTATCTGCAATATGTCCAGTACCACGTACAGAAGAACTGCCTGTTCTAAAAGCACCGGAAACCTTTTCAGTTGTGTCAAGTGAGGAAGAATAGGGCGCTTGGTGTCATGAAGCATCTTCCTCTCATGACTCAGACTTTGTCAGCAATTTAACTTAACCACTTCTTATAACACAAAGTGAACTGGACAATTTTGTTAGAGATTTGGATCTGCTCAAAAGGAAGGGTGAGCTCTTATGGTGGGTTTACACACACCAATTTATCTGTTCAATATCTGAACAGATCTCTGGTTGCAGTGAAATCATGGACACATTGTATCATTTGTAAACAGCCACAAAATGGAGCAATGTGTCCATGATTTCACTGCAACCAGAGATCTGTTCAGATATTGAACAGATAAATTGGTGTGTGTAAACCCACCATTAGGTTTCAGGCTACAGCAGTGGAAAATACTTGTGTGCAATGTTCAAATTTATTTTGTGTTACAACTGAGAAAAATCTGACGCGAGTGTATGCAATGCAACTGTACGGGGGCGAGAAAATCTTGCTCCCATACAGCAAACGGTGCGATATTCGCACGAGTGTGCTGCGAAAATCGCTTCAAACTCGCCGGCTGTCAATTATGCGAAAAGATGAACCATATTGTGATTGACCTGTTGAAAACATTACCAGAGTCAGAGAGAAATCAATGGCCAGATATATTACCTGATCTGGTAGACTTATACAACCATGTTCCGGTAAGTTCTACCAACTGCACCCCAGCCTACCTTATGCGTGCAACACTTGGTAAGCTGCCAATTGATTTAGATATGACAATTCTAAAACCAGATGCAGAAGTTGAAGAATCCAATTGGGATACCCTACGTCAACAGCAGTATCGCCAAGTACAAGAGTGCGTAGAGAAAAGTCTTCAGCAAGCTAGAGCAAGACAAGAGAGAACCTTTAATCAATGTGCTCAAACAACTCCATTACAACCCGGTGAGCAAGTTCGCAAGAGAAAGAGATGCACTAACAAATTGGATAATCAGTGGGAAACCACCCCATATACAGTCTTACCATTGTGAGACTCATGTGGGGTTAGTGGAGGAGGGCAGGTATATCTCACCCAGGTATCTGTCCTATGCAACCTGACATGGGTTGTATCACCTGGCTGCTAATGAAGTAATGGGAGGCGGTTTGGGTCTGTAAAAGGAGTCTGGGAGATGGGCGGAGCTCTCTCAGCCTGGGAGCACAGACAGACTGTCTGTGTGAGGAGAAGCACGTGAGTGAAGCCATTGCTGTTTGGTTGTATGTTTAGGCTGGAAGGGAGAAGCCCTTCAGCCTGTAGTGAGGGTACATTCTGTTTAGTTAGAGCTGGACAGGCGAGGATTTTATTTTGCTGTTTTGTTTTCTTTTGTTGGCTTTCACCACAATAAACCTGGCCCAGTGCCAGTTGCATCCAAATTGCTGTGTTTGGACTAAATGACACAAGATCAACGTGCCCTTTGATCCCAGCAAAGGCGAACCACAGGCGTGTTGTCACATTTGGTGCCCCATGTGAGGATCACGTTACAGTGTCAAAATGGATGACGTGGTGAAAGCGCTGGTGCAATCCACAGCGGTGCAGCAAGAAGCTAACCGCTTAATGTCAGCACAGCTGAGGGAACTGGTGGAAACGACAACCAGAGACCGCCAATTGCTGCAGGAGGTGGCGCAGCGCCTGGCAACCGCACCTGAGCTGAATCCGGAAGCTGAGCAGAGGGTGATTCATGTGAGTCGGTACTGGCAGAAACTGACTGCGGACGATGACGTGGAAGCCTACCTGACTACGTTCGAGCGGACAGCAGAGCGGGAGAAGTGGCCGAAGGCACGGTGGGCCGGCTTGCTTGCTCCGTTTCTGGCAGGGGAGGCCCAAAAGGCTTACTTCGACCTGGAGCCCAAGGCCGCGCAGGATTTCGACAAACTAAAAGCGGAGATCCTGGCCCGGCTGGGAGTGACGACGGCGGTACGAGCACAGAGAGTGCATCAATGGACTTATCATCCCGATAAACCTCCACGGTCCCAGATGTTCGACCTGGTTCACCTGACAAAAAAATGGCTACAACCCGAGGTGCTGTCGGCGCCAGAGATAATCCAAAGGGTTGTCCTGGACAAATACCTAAGAGCTCTACCGCCAGCCCTGAGGAAGTGGGTAAGTCATGGAAATCCTACGACCGCTGATCAACTAGTGGATCTCGTGGAACGTTATTCTGTGGCGGAAGGTCTCCTGGATGATGCGGCACATCCTCCCTCTTCCCCCTCTCCCCGGGGGTCGGGTAAGACTGTATCCAGGACTAGGGGAGGGGGAAGGTATTCTAAGACAGTGGCGGAGGAGAACGGAACTTTTGGTGTCGTGAGGCCGAAGGGGACGAACTATGGAATAAGCAAGGGGCCCGTAAGGTGTTTTCGCTGCCAGGAAGCGTGTCACATTGCTGCGAACTGTCCGTTAACCACTGAACCCATGCAGTGCGAGGTCACGTACTTTGAAAAACGTGTGACTATGGTTGCTAGGGTAGTGTGTGCTGCTGCTGGTTCAGGCGATATCGAGAAACACCTGTGTGCCCTGACTGTTGATGGCAAGAATGTTGTGGCGCTGTTGGACTCAGGGAGTGTGGTAACTCTAGTCAAGGCCAGTCTGGTGTCAGTCCCGACTGGTCCGTCAGACAGATTTTCGGTGACGTGCGTGCATGGAGACACATGCTCGTACCTCACGACTGTCTCCTGCATTACTACGCTTTACGGGACTGTGCACCATAAGGTGGGACTAGTCCCAGCCTTACTGCATGATGTTATTCTAGGAAGAGATTTTCCCCACTTCTGGCAGTTGTGGGAAAACCAGTTGGTACCCCGGGCTGGAGGCCCCGGTGACCCGGTTCCGATGCCACCAGGGGGGCCGGAGCCGCTGGAGGATGATCCCCAGGAGGAGGCTGAGGGGGGATCCCGGGAAGATGTCCTGCAGTTCCCGTTTTCAGTCATGGCTGGCGATTCCGAGGAACCCAGGGCCGGAGCGGGGGTGGACAGTCGACCAATTTCCGGTTTGCTGGATTTGGAAGTCCTGAAAGATGACTTCCAAAGCGAGCAACTAAGGGATCCAACCCTGTTGCAGGCTAGGAAAAATGTAAAGACGATAAACGGGGTACAGGTGGAGGCTGATACTAGGCTGGCTTACCCTCACATGGCCCTGGAGAATGACTTTCTCTATCAGATAGAGAAAAAGGGGGACGACACGGTACAACGATTGGTCGTGCCGCAATCCTACAGGCGGAAAGTGCTGGACCTGGCACACACCCACGTGATGGGGGGTCACCTGGGGGTCCAAAAAACCACTGAAAGGATATTACATTGTTTTGTTTGGCCCGGCATGCATCACGATATTCGCAGGTATTGCGAGTCATGTCCTGAATGCCAGATCTCGGCGCCCAGGCCTCATCTATGTAGCCCCTTGGTACCCCTACCTATCATTGAGATCCCGTTTGAGAGGATCGGGATGGATTTGGTTGGGCCCCTCCCCAGGTCTGCACGTGGACACCAGCACATCCTTGTCATCTTGGACTATGCCACTCGTTACCCCGAGGCCATCCCTTTGCGTAACACGGCCACCAAGACCATTGCCAAGGAGCTGGTCCATGTGTTTAGCCGGGTTGGTATCCCGAAACAAATACTCACAGACCAGGGGACCCCTTTTATGTCGAGGGTAATGAAAGAGCTCTGCCGGCTGTTACGGATAACACAGTTACGCACCTCTGTGTATCACCCCCAAACAGACGGGCTCGTTGAGAGGTTCAACAAAACCTTGAAGCAGATGCTCCGAAGGGCGATAGAGAAAGATGGGACGAACTGGGACTACTTACTCCCGTATTTGCTTTTTGCCATCCGGGAGGTACCCCAGTCTTCCACCGGGTTCTCTCCTTTTGAGCTTCTGTATGCCCGACGTCCCCGGGGTCTGTTGGACGTCGCGAAAGAAACCTGGGAGGGACAGGTTACCCCCTTCAAAAGTGTGATAGACCATGTAACCCAAATGCAGGACCGTATTGCGGCCGTTATGCCCATTGTGAAAGAGCACATGATGCAGGCTCAAGAGGCCCAGAAACGGACCTATGACAGGGGAGCCAAGGTTCGCACTTTTGCCCCGGGGGTTAGGGTGTTAATCCTGGTCCCCACCGTGGAAAGCAAGTTCCTGGCAAGGTGGCAAGGCCCCTTTGAAATCATGGAACGGGTAGGTGAGGTAAACTATAAAGTGCATCAGGCGGGTAAAAGGAAACCGGAGCAGATTTATCATGTGAATCTGATAAAACCCTGGAAGGACCGTCCGGCTCTATCAGCGGGTCTGGCCCTTCCGATCCGCACGCGGACCATACCGGAAGTCCGGATTGCGGAGACTCTGTCAGAGCGGCAGAAGACAGACGTCAAGCGGTTTCTCGTAAACAACCAAAAGTTTTTTTCCGAGAAACCTGGGCAGACCACGCTCATCAACCACGATATTGTAACCGAGCCCGGCGTCACCGTACAGGTGAAACCCTACAGAATCCCAGAAGCTCGGCGTGACGCCGTCTCCCGAGAAGTGAAGTCGATGTTGGAGTTAGGGGTGATTGAGGAATCGCATAGTGCCTGGTCGAGCCCGATTGTGTTAATCCCTAAACCCGACGGCACCATTCGATTCTGCAACGATTTTAGGAAGCTGAATGCAGTCTCTAAGTTCGATGCCTACCCTATGCCACGGGTTGACGAATTGATAGACCGGCTGGGAAAGGCCTGGTATATCACAACCTTAGACTTGACGAAGGGGTATTGGCAGATACCCCTGACGGAGGCAGCCAAAGAGAAAACTGCGTTTTCTACACCGGACGGTTTATACCAATATGTGCATATGCCGTTTGGGCTTCATGGGGCACCTGCGACATTTCAAAGACTAATGGACCGAATCCTGCGGCCACATAGGCAGTATGCTTTGGCCTATTTGGACGACATTGTCATATACAGCCCGGAGTGGGAAACTCACCTCCGGAAAGTACAGGCCGTGATCGAGGACCTGCGGGAGGCAGGGCTAACGGCCAACCCAAAAAAGTGTCATATCGGGCTGGAAGAAGCCCGGTATTTGGGTTACGTGATTGGGAGAGGGATCGTTAAGCCCCAGACTGACAAAATACAGGCCATCCAGAACTGGCCGCAACCAATCAATAAGAAGCAGGTGAGAGCTTTTTTGGGGATTGCTGGCTATTATCGACGGTTCATTCCCAATTTTGCAGCCATCGCTGTTCCCCTGACGGATCTTACAAAAGGGAAAGACTCTGTCATGGTCCAATGGACCCCGGCAGCGGAGGAGGCCTTCCGCAACCTGAAACGGGCCCTCTGTTCTCAACCAGTGCTTGTGACTCCTGACTTCCAAAGCGAGTTCGTGGTCCAAACGGATGCTTCCGACACTGGTATCGGGGCGGTATTGTCGCAACTAAGGGACGGGGAGGAACATCCGGTCCTTTATCTCAGTCGTAAGCTAAACAAACATGAGCAACGGTATGCCATCGTGGAGAAAGAATGCCTGGCCATTAGGTGGGCTCTCGAGTCCCTCAAATATTACTTGGGGGGACGGAAGTTCCGGCTGATTACGGACCATGCCCCTCTCAAGTGGATGCACTTGAATAGGGAGCGGAACAGCCGGGTGACTCGGTGGTTCCTGGCCTTGCAGGCCTACACTTTTACGGTGGAACATCGCCCGGGGGCGCGGATGGGAAACGCTGATGCCCTGTCTAGGGTGCACTGTTTTATGGGTACCGCTGCTCAGCCGGAGTGGTCTGAGCAGAGGGGGGGGATATGTGAGACTCATGTGGGGTTAGTGGAGGAGGGCAGGTATATCTCACCCAGGTATCTGTCCTATGCAACCTGACATGGGTTGTATCACCTGGCTGCTAATGAAGTAATGGGAGGCGGTTTGGGTCTGTAAAAGGAGTCTGGGAGATGGGCGGAGCTCTCTCAGCCTGGGAGCACAGACAGCCTGTCTGTGTGAGGAGAAGCACGTGAGTGAAGCCATTGCTGTTTGGTTGTATGGTTAGGCTGGAAGGGAGAAGCCCTTCAGCCTGTAGTGAGGGTACATTCTGTTTAGTTAGAGCCGGACAGGCGAGGATTTTATTTTGCTGTTTTGTTTTCTTTTGTTGGCTTTCACCACAATAAACCTGGCCCAGTGCCAGTTGCATCCAAATTGCTGTGTTTGGACTAAATGACACAAGATCAACGTGCCCTTTGATCCCAGCAAAGGCGAACCACAGGCGTGTTGTCACACCCTCCAACTTAGACAATGCTAAAATGTGTCTAATAAGCAAAGACTAAGGAAGAACGTCAGCAGTTGTGTCCAGAGACCATCTCAAACCGTGTCCTGAAACCTTGAAGACACCAGAAGTAACAATACCCGTACAGGTCCAACCTGTCAAGGAGAAAGAAGATGAAGTTTTCCATACCGTTCTAGGAGATTTCCCCAAAACATGGCCAAATTACTACGGAGCAGTAGTAGTCCCAATGATTGCTTTCCCTCCAATGGTTGAACCAACACCAGAACCCATACAACCAGAAGTCCCAAGACCTGACGAACTGGAAGTCGGGCCTGAAGAGGAAGAACCAATTCCTGGTCCCAGTGAGCTTGCCAGTCCTACAGTCAGACTTCTATCTGCCATAGTACCAAACACTCCAAGTAGGTACATATCCACCCACACCATCAGGCTAAGTACACCCAGTACACCAGGAGTACACAGATCAGAGCATAATACCCAAGGTCAGTTACTGGCTAGATACAAAGACTGAAATGCCAAATCAACTGTAAAATGTAAATATGATTGTGTAAATGTAAATTGAACCCGGTAAATAGTGTACAGTAGGGTGGAAGAACTGGATTAACCCTCATGCACATCAAGTTAGGGAAAGAAAGTGCCTAAGGGTGGTATAAGTGAAGCCAGGCCTCCTAAGCAGAGACACCCGTAGGGACCTTATTTATTTGTTTAAATGTGCAATGTTAAAAAAGCCAAGTACCTACAGAGACTATCCTGTACGAACGTATGACAAATCCTTGAACTTTGAACTTTTCTTGTTTATTTATGGATCACACTACCACGGACTGGTTGTGGTAAAAAACTCTTTTGTATATATCTGTCCGGAGGCAATAGCCTAAACCCCGGAAAGACTGCTTTTTGAACTTTTTGACTCTTTTCAAATTTCAGTGTTTTTTATACTTTTTACTTTTATGGCTCTGTAAATATTAATTGTTATATTAACTGTTTGTTTGTTTTTTCACAGTCCCGGAGTACTGTCTTTAACTAAGGGGGAATGTGGCACCCCAGGGGTTAATGTGCCACAGAAACAACACAAAGGCTTAACTCCCCACACAACACTGGACACTGCACTAGCACCTCTGGGCCAGAAGGGGGAGCTAAAGCAGCTCCCTTATATATTCTGGGTCAAGAGGAAGTAGTTAGTTCAGTTCCTGGGAGAACTGAGAGAGCGACTGTAGTGTAAAGAGGCTGCCTCAGGCTTCTCTACACTCTGCTCCTCGATTCCAGGCCTAGCCAGGGTCTGAGGGAAGGAGTGCAAGAAACAGAGGAACACATCTGGAAGACTGAGTTACCTCATAACTCGTCCCGGAGGAGCGCACAGACTGGATACCGGATCCGAAACTGTGACTGACACACGCAGCACAGTAAACACTGGGATAGTGGAGGTTGTAGATCTACACTGTACCTCAGCAAAGCAACACGGCGGGGTCAGAAGCACATGGAAAGACTCAAGTTGCCTAGCAAAGAGGGTACCTGTGAGGAGAGACAGTGCCAGCAGCTCAGCTAAAGCAGCAGCAGGGCCACACACACAGCGCAGCAGTGGGAAGCTGAGGACCCGGTCAGGGTGGGAGCAACAGATACAGACTCCGTGGACAATATTCTGCAACAGAACATCTGCAGTAAAGACTTGGAAAACTTCAAAACTGTGAGTGTGTGTGATCCTTGTATTCAAGCTCTAATTTCCCTCACAAGCAGCCACCGTCTCCACTATCATCCCTATCCTGCAACATCTATAGCATCCATCATAGACTTTAACTACCACTGGCCCGGGGAACCAGGCTCTACCTGCGGAGAGCTGTTCCATCTCCAGTTGCCAAACATCATCCCCAGAGGTTCTGCAGCAGCGGTGGTCACCCTGACAACAACCCATGAGTGGCATCACGACAAACTCCCCTGTAAATATCCCCCCATTTACTTGCGGAACCCGGGACACGGTCCGGACCAGGACCTCCGTGATATCCCCAGCCGTACCCCGGTCTGGTACCGAGTACCCTGTCCCAGTGGGCTCCACACAAGTATCCTTCACTGGGTTGTTCGATCAATAGCTGCTCGCCACATTGTTGGTGCGTCATTCACAATATCTAGACGTGTGACATCTCACCACGCTCCCGTAAGATCGTTGATGAGATTGTTACAACATTTTAGCATGTAACGGTACCTTTAAAGGGATCCTGTCACCCCCAAACCACCTCCTAAGCTATTAAAAGCTGTCCCTAGAGCATAGTAACACTTACCCTACACTCCTTTTAGCTCCTAAATGCAGCAAGTGAAACTGAATATAAACGCTATAAAAGTACCTCATTACTGATGTTAATGAGTGACTATGGTATTCATAGTCACCCAGCCAGGCTGTCCCTCTTCATACTATCACGCCTCAATAGGCGTGATCTTCATCCTACATTCAAATGTGCGCCTCCCTGCGCGCCTCCCCGCTCTCCTCTCGGCCTGCGCAGTACGGGGCTTGAAGCTCTAACAGCGGCGCGGGTGTAAATACGTCACCCGGCGCCGGAAATGACGCGAATCGCGTCATACAGCCCCCACACAGCAGCGGTCCGGAATAGGAGAGCGGGGAGGCATGCAGGGAGGCGCTCATTTGAATGTAGGATGAAGATCATGCCTATTGAGGCGTGATAGTATGAAGAGGGACAGCCTGGCTGGGTGACTATGAATACCATAGTCACTCATAAACATCAGTAATGAAGTACTTTTATACCGTTTATATTCAGTTTCACTTGCTGCATTTAGGAGCTAAAAGGAGTGTAGGGTAAGTGTTACTATGCTCTAGGGACAGCTTTTAATAGCTTAGGAGGTGGTTTGGGGGTGACAGGATCCCTTTAATCCTTCTATGGGACTTTAACTCCTATTACTCTTATCACTGACATAATACATTTCACTGCACATGCATTGCAATGCATTACACCTGTCCATGTGACACGGAACCTTTTAATAGTAGTGCAGTTTAATGCCTTTTAATTTAAGAGATGATGTCATGATAGTTACCCTTTCTTGATTCAGCCACATTTCAACTCAGGTGCAAATAAAGCCTTGAGAGACAGGTGACATCAATGTGGACCAAGAAAACGCAGTGTAATTAGTGAAATGAGTGACAGGGAGAGAGAAGGCATTAGTACAACCGCTGGACAGAAGGATTAACCTGGCTGCTGTGCTCATGATGGATTGAAGCTGAGCCAGTCTGTTTAGTGGAATACCAATTAGTAGTGAGTTACAGTAATTGAAGCAAGAGATTAATAGGGCTTGGATAAGTATTTTATCATTGTCAGTGATTAGGAAGAAATGGATACAGAACTGGATGTTTTTTAAACAAATATTGATTGTGAAAAACAAAGCATTTAAACTACAGATGCCAACCTTAGTCCATTTGTTGTGCCTCTAATTATCTTTATATTCCAGCTGATACAGTGTTGGCTAAACTATTGACACCCCTGCAATTCTGTCAGATAATACTCAGTTTCTTCCTGAAAATGATTGCAATCACAAATTCTTTGGTATTATTATCTTCATTTAATTTGTCTTAAATGAAAAAACACAAAAGAGAATGAAGCAAAAAGCAAAACCTTGATCATTTCACACAAAACTCCAAAAATGGGCCAGACAAAAGTATTGGCACCCTCAGCCTAATACTTGGTTGCACAACCTTTAGCCAAAGTAACTGCGATGAACCGCTTCCGGTAACCATCAATGAGTTTCTTACAATGCTCTGCTGGAATTTTAGACCATTCTTCTTTGGCAAACTGCTCCACGTCCCTGATATTTGAAGGGTGCCTTCTCCAAACTGCCATTTTTAGATCTCTCCACAGGTGTTCTATGGGATTCAGGCCTGGACTCATTGCTGGCCACCTTAGAAGTTTCCAGTGCTTTCTCTCAAACCATTTTCTAGTGCTTTTGGAAGTGTGTTTTGGGTCATTGTCCTGCTGGAAGACCCATGACCTCTGAGGGAGACCCAGCTTTCTCACACTGGGCCCTACATTATGCTGCTAAATTTGTTGGTAGTCTTCAGACTTCATAATGCCATGCACACGGTCAAGCAGTCCAGTGACAGAGGCAGAAAAGCAACCCCAAAACACAAGTGAACCTCCGCCATGTTTGACTGTAGGGACCGTGTTCTTTTCTTTGAATGCCTCTTTTTTTCTCCTGTAAACTCTATGTTGATGCCTTTGCCCAAAAAGAGAGAACATTCTTCCAAAACGTTTTAGGCTTTCTCAGGTAAGTTTTGGCAAACTCCAGCCTGGCTTTTTTATGTCTCGGGGTAAGAAGTGGGGTCTTTCTGGGTCTCCTATTATACAGTCCCTTTTCATTCAGAACCAACGGATAGTATGGGTTGACACTGTTGTACCCTTGGACTGCAGGGCAGCTTGAACTTGTTTGGATGTTAGTCGAGGTTCTTTATCCACCATCCGCACAATCTTGCGTTGAAATCTCTCGTTAATTTTTCTTTTCCGTCCACATCTCGGGAAGTTAGCCACAGTGCCATGGGCTTTAAACTTCTTGATGACACTGCGCACCGTAGACACAGGAACATTCAGGTCTTTGGAGATGGACTTTTAGCCTTGAGATTGCTCATGCTTCCTCACAATTTGGTTTCTCAAGTCCTCAGACAGTTCTTTGGTCTTCTTTCTTTTCTCCATGCTCAATATGGTACACACAAGGACACAGGACAGAGGTTGAGTCAACTTTAATCCATGTCAACTGGCTGCAAGTGTGATTTAGTTATTGCCAACACCTTTTACTTTGATTGTTTATAGATATTTTAGTTTTTTGCTATAATTAGTATTGAATAATAAAAATATAAGTAGGCATCTAAATTACATAAGTTGTAATTATACAGATAATTTTTAATAAATATCCCCTGGAAGGGTAAAGAAAGTGGAAGGAATAGATTTATTTATTTATTTATTTATTTATTTATTTATTATTTTAAGAGCTAGCGCATAGTCTCACAAATAAATAATAATTGATTTAAACAACAATAAGGCGATTAAATACGTGTACTGCCTTCAGACTACTGCAGCAGCTTAAGTGCTAACTGCTAGCTCCAGTGTACTCTTACAAATAATATATATATTGCCAACACCTGTTAGGTGCCACAGGTAAGTTACAGGTGCTGTTAATTACACAAATTAGAGAAGCATCACATGATTTTTCTAACAGTGCCAATACTTTTGTCCACCCCCTTTTTTATGTTTGGTGTAGAATTATATCCAATTTGGCTTTAGGACCATTCTTTTTGTGTTTTTTTTCATTAAAGTCAAATTAAATGAAGATAATAATACCAAAGAATTTGTGATTGCAATCATTTTCAGGAAGAAACTGAGTATTATCTGACATAATTGCAGGGGTGTCAATACTTTTGGCCACCACTGTATAATATAGCAGTCTGTCAATGCCCCTCGAGAGTGTTAGCCACTACTGTGCGCTCTACTCTTATAGCATGAAACAGCAGGAGTTATCCTTGGAGCAAAGTTACAGGAGGATTGAGTCAGAGCACCATTTTTGGTTGTATTAGCAAAATATGTTTGGTTTTTTTAAGTGTGAAGATTTGATGTTGTAATATTCACCTAGGCAGGTTAACGATGCAACAACTTTTATTTGTATTCATACATGATATTACAGCAATTCCAGGTAGAAGGCCACAATGTGATGCCCCCAGTCCACAGAAACCAGCCACCAACAATAGTTAGCTAAGTTAGTTCCCAGAATCCGGAAGGTAGATCTCACGACCTTAGCATTTGTATCCAGGTTCAGTTGATAAGATGGTTCCTAAAATCTATAATGTAGATATCATGACCAAAGCACGGGAATCCAGGTTCAGTCCCTATAGTACATCCATAAGCTTTCAGACCTGTCCTCAGCACTGATCCTCTCCCTCCCAATTCACAGCACCAACTAACCTTTCCCACATATGTCTTCGACTTTTATGCCTCGTTCTTGGAATAAGCTCCCTAGTTGGGCAAAAATAAGCATGGCCAACCCCCTTAATCATCAGGTACATCTAAATCTAAGTATAATAATGTCACAGTGTAGTGAGAATACTGATGAGGGAATGGCAGTTACGGGCTGGGTGACCAGTCAGACCCTAGTCTGGAAACCCTGAATGGCCCTGATCCTGAAGGTATCTCTGATGGTGAGAAGGTTCGGGTCTCCAGCCTCTCCCTAAACGTTTTCCCCCAGCCCTGCTCTAGTCCTCCCTCACCTCCGTCCACAGAATCGAGATACAGCAACTCCAACAGAAAGAACATCAGCCACACAAACACACAGGTCAGCACAGCACTGCTTCCAGGCATAGAGTGAAACTCTATCAGCAGCACCACCTGGTGGAAGGAGAGGCTACTTAAAGGCTAGGGTGAGGGGAGTTCAGGTGAGTCACACATTAACCACTCAACCAGCAGTTGAACCTAATAGTGAATGCAGTTCTGGAGCCCAACACAGGAGGCCAGGACCTTCACAACTATCAACCATGCAGCTCTTAAAGACAAACACATACACAGCAGCATCCAACAATGTCAGCACATGACAAATATGTTTACTAAAGTTTCCAGCCAGTCTGCAACAGTATGTATCCAAGAGGCCTCCTGCAGGGAAGAAAAAGAGACTCAACCCCCACCAACCAGATGCAGGACATTGTATGGTATTATTGCATTATGCTCTGTGATACCAGACTGGAAGTTAAACTGGTAGATCCCTTTTCCCTTTTGAAATTGTGTACCTTAAACTGATAAGCAAACAAATCTCCAATAAATCACAAAAATAATATTGATGTAACCAGTGCAATGTGCTGTAAAAGTCTGTTCTACGCTAATTGGTTCAATAGTCTTTAGTCCATGGCCAGCTCCTCACATTGAGTAACCTTTACCTCCTTGTAATATCCAACATATATATATAACGCACTGTCAACTCACCACACTGTACCTGCTAAGTACCTGAGACTATTCCATCTGTAGTAGGTATTATGTGCATATGATGACCTCAGCATCTAAGCTGTTAGAAAAAACTACAGCTTAAAAAAAAGTGTCGAAGAAATAACAAAAAAGAAAAGTAATAAACAATAGCTTTCATTTCCATACAAAATTTCCTAATTTTTGGAAAAATAATCCATTGCATTCATAGAAACTGATGATAATTAAAAACCAATAACCATAAATCTGAAAAAAAGTATTGAAAAGTTTTATGGATTGAGTTATTATGAGAATTTCTGGAAAGCGACATAAGTGTGCACAAAATAGGGCAAGACTGTCTGGTAAAAGTATAAGGGATGGTAGTGCTCAACTGAAGCATTGAAGCACAACATTTATAAAATAGTATAAAGCTACTGCTGCCCCTTTGCTGGAGGAAAAAGTTCTTCCAGATATATATTGGCAAAAATGGAAATGATCACGTTAATCTGGCTACTCTAAAGGTACCTTTACACGCTGCTACAGAAGGTAGAAAACAACCGGGTTACGGAGACAAATGTATCTTGCACCGTCAAATCAACCCGAGGTAGCGGCATGTAAAGTAGCTTGCTGCCAGCCGTCACTTTCGGCACCTATTTCAGAGCAGTGCTCTAAAACAGGTTAATTTCAACCCGATGGTAGCGGCATCTAAATACGGTAGGGTAAGGTGTTTTCGCCACCTAGATAACTCCCCGGGGCGTGACACAGCCTCCGGGAAAACGCCCCCCTTCAGCAATCATTGGTGGAAGCTCCTGCGTTGCGATTGGTTGTCGCTGCATAGGGCGGCATATTTAAGGAGATGACCAGTCACACTACACAATTGCTCGAGCGTCATGTATTAGTCAGCCTCCTGCGCTGGCTGGCCAATCATGATGCTATTGCTTTGTCTTATCAGCGTACGAACGTCTCGTAAGCCACAATTCTGGCACGCCTATGTGTTGTTCCTGCTGCACCAGGTCCTCCCATATTACCTTCTGTCACGGCGTGTAAATGAGGTAAGGTGCTCTACAGAAGGTAACTTGAGCACCCGGCGGTGCATCCAGAGATAGATTAAACCTTCTGTAGAGCACCTTGTAGCGGCGTGTAAAGGCGGTATCGGGTACCGTTTGCAACCGTTGGAAGCACTCAGTTGTTCCTAACCTTCTGTAGCGGCGTGTAAAGGTACCTTGAAGGAACGGATAGCCTTGGGATTTCAAATTGGTTTTTATTAATGCTAATGTATTTGGCACCAGTCTGGTGCCTTTCTCAAAGTAAAAAAAAACAAGTCAGAAAGGTGCTGGTCCAGCACCGAAACATTTTGGTATTAATAAAAACTAACTTGGGATCTGAGGTCTCTTCATTCCTGATAAGCAGCCATCCTAAATCTGACAGTTTCCATTTTGGCCATGGATTGAGTTCTGGATCAGATAATTTAAAATGTTAAATCACTGAAGCATCTTATTCTGCATGTACTGTAACTAAATTAGTGAGTAGCTAGTTTCTGGAAGACCAAAATTATACTTTTTTGTTAGCAAATAAGTGTTACATCAAAGGTGAAGATAATTGTTCCTCAGGCAGATTGGACATGTTTGGCCCAGACTAATGACTCCACATGTCAATGGAAATGCAATTTTCCTAAACCATACCTATAATAATCTGATTTCAACTTCCTACTCTCTGGCCTCCTCTCTAGCACTCTTGTACCACTCCAATCTATCCTAAACTCTGCTGCCCAACAGTCTCTCCTCTCTACCAAGTCTTAACTGACTTCCTATTGTCCAGAGGCTCCAGTTCAAAACCCTAACTATGACATACACAGCCATCCACAACCTGTCTCCTCCATACATCTGTGACATGGTCTCCCGGTACTTATCCTACACGCAACTTTCGATCCTCTCAAGATCGCCTTCTCTAATGCCCTCTTATCTCTTCTTCCCATAACCGCATACCAAATTTATCCTGTGCTTCCCCCATACTCTGGAACTTTCTACCCCAACACATCAGACTCTCGCCCAACGTGGAAACCTTCAAAAGGAACCTGGAGACCCACCTCTTCTGACAAGTTTACAACCTGCAGTGATCCTCAGTCCACCAAACCACCGCATGGCCATCTCTACCCTCACCTACTGTACACTCACCCATCCCTTGTAGACTGTGGGCCCTCGCGGGCAGGGTCCTCTCTCTTTCTGTACTTGTGTGTGCCTTGTATTGCTCATGTTTACTGTATTTATCAATGTATGCCCCTTTTCACATGGAAAGCGCCATGGAATAAATGGTGCTATAATAATAAATAATAATAAATACATTTTGTTTGGAAATATGGTGATCAAATTATTCCACTAGGAGATTCCTTAGTGAAAATATGACTTAAAATAGGTTTATGTCCTGCATGCATTTCTGTGTGCATAAAATTAGCCATCCTCCTTTACCATGACCGGGAGAGTGATGTCCATTATAAAATCTCAGCCAGAAAATCTCAGCGTCAGATCTAGGAGATAAATTGTGAATTGTAAGTCTGCTCAAATTTCTACAGTGTCTCCTTTACAAAGAAAGCATCACTCATAGATCTAACATGTAACAACATTCTTTATTTACCCCTTTTTGTACTGTTATTCTTTGTGTTTATTGTGCTTTTTTATTGTTCCATTCCTGTGTCATTTTGTAAGTAGTGAAGTTTTAAAATATTACATTTAAAATGTAATGCATTTGTTCTTTGCTATTCTAAATGTACTCACCACCTCAATAAAGGAAAGTATAGCCTACTGCTTGATGAGCACATATCAGGAACTTGGGAATGTTGGACATGCATAATGTCATGTGGACAAGAAAATGTCCGTGCACATGGCGCAAAACGAAAGGACAGTGGGATGGTAAGGGGAAGGAGGGACTTAGCGGTAGGGAGAGGGGGATAGGGACACCTCCTGACACTGCCCTGTATTTCCCTCACTGCCCTGAACACCCTAAGCAGGTACTGCTCCCTGCTGCAGTCAGGCACCTAGTCACAGTCAGTCACCTAAGTCAACCCCAACTAATACACTGGCCAGCGAGGGTGCTAGCCTCACCACTGCAAGTAATAAACACAGGGATAGGTTGACAGACCGGGGATACAAAAAGCATACAAATACTTTAGGGAAACAGCCCAATTCCAGGGCTACAAAATGCTAGGGTTCCAGACAGCAGATCTCCAGCAGCAACAGGAGAGCTCTACACATCAGGACAGTCTGGTATAGAATGAACTATATAAATGACATTATTTGATGGGTCATGTGACTGTTTTAAGGCTGGTGGGAGTGGTCAGCAAAACCACATCACCTGACCAGCAACAGCAGCACAAAAAAAACAGACATTAACACTAGCTAGACTGAAGGAAATAAACCTGTTTAATATATGGTGTGTCCCACGAATGGGAATAATCTGTAATGTCTATTCTTTGCATTGTGTACTTTCCTTCTATCAGATAATTCCTTTATTTTTGCTAGGTAGACTAGTCTGTGTGAGAATTGTCCCTACCTCCCTCCCTTAATTGTTCTCTGTACAGGATGCTCCTCCCTTCTTCACCAGTTTAGTTTAGAGAAGCCATTACTGAAGACGCATGTGTGCAGCCCTGTACAGATTATTCCTTTTCACCTATTGCTCTATTGTAACTAATACAACTTTTGGAAGAAAACTACAGTGTTTCTCCTGGTCTTTCTACAGCTGTAGTAACGATTGAGTTGACACTGTCTGTCATATATGATACTGTCTATCCAGAGTCTAATGCATGGGTATAATGAGACACGAGACATACGCTTCTTAAGTATTCCTTGTATTGCGTCATACAAGTCAGTGCATTACCAGAATGTGAAATAAACGTAAATTGCGGAGTGCAAGCACTAAACCAAGGATATCAGAGGTAGAGCTTTAAAGCATAGCACAAGTCTCAAGGAGAATATTCAGAGTCTATGTACTTTCCTGGTAGATGGTGATGGCAAGCAGAAGAGTCCGGTATCCACAAATGGTTCCAGGGTTCCATGCAGAGTAAATCGAAGGCTTCAAGAGGCCAAGCCACAGGCAGATTGAAGACCTGATTCAGGAGCACAGGTTAACCAGCTGAAGTTGTTCAAAAGGGCAAATGGCAAGGAACAGGGCGGGAACACCGAAGCTGAGAACTCCATATTGTATGAGGGCAAAAGTCAACGCAACAGGACAGGAAACAAGATGGCAGAAAAAATACACTGGATTCAAGGATAACAGCGGATGTGGCAAAAACGTCTGAGAGCCTCACATTGTCTGTCCATCATTTGGCGATGTAAGTACAAGAATACAATTATCTAAAAGACTGGTGATTAGAGCGCTTGGGATTTGCAGTCATTTGAAGGGGACAGAAAAATATATACCACAGACTCTTGAGCTGTAACTCATGACACATACAGTGCCTCGTAGAAGTATTCATCCTCTTTGGCATTTGTTGTGCTTTGCTACCTCACAACTTGGAATTCCACAATTGTTTTGAGGATTTGCATCGGTTCATGTAAACAACATGTCTACAACTGTGAATTAATTGTTTTTCTTTATATTGTGAAGCAAACAAATAGGACACAATAACTGAATACCTTAATGTGTATAACTATATGCACCCTAAATTCAGTACTTTTGTACATCACTTTGCATAAGTCTCTATAAGCCTTCCACATCTTGCCCCTGGGATTTTTGTCCATTCTTCTAGGCAAAATTGTTCCAACTCCAGCTCCTTTGAGTTAAAAAGTTTCCTGTGCTGAACAGCAAACTTCAAATCTGACCAAAGAATTTCAATTGGATTAAGGTCTGTGTAATGCAAGCGCCAATGATCCTGCAGGAGGGCCATTTGTGCACTTACCCCTCCGGCTGTCCTGGGCGTGGCGTGCCCTGCTCCTGCTTCCGGCTCCCAGGGTGTAATGTATTGTAAGGATTTTCTCAAGAATCCAGGGGCGGACCTACCGTGGTACAGCTGGTTCAGCTGCACCAAGGCCCCGACCGACTAGGGGGCCCCTCAAGTCTGCAGAAAGGCCTCCAGTCGACCCCCGCGACCCTGTGTCAGAGGAGAGGAGGTTAACTGAGGGAAGCATCCTGCTTCCCTTGGCTGATCCCGCCCCTCCTCTGCTCTGCCACCCCAGCTCCCAGGACTGCAAGGACTGCAATGCGCGGCTCGGCGCAGATAGGAGCCGCATCACCTACAGCACCAAAACCCACCCCCCTGCTCCACGCCGACATCTGCTAGCAACACCCCCCTCGCTCCTCGCCAACATCTGCTAGCACCCTCCCTACCCCCCCACTCCTCACCGATATCTGCTAGCACCCCCCCCCGTTCCTCGACGACCTCTGCTAGCAACCGCCCCCGTCCTCAGCAGCATCTGCTGCACCAGGGCCCGCCAGGCTCAAGTTCCGCCACTGCAGGAATCTAATAGCTTATGGCAGCACAGACATAGTAAGACCAAGGTTAAAGGTGAACAAGACTGTACTAAACACACGTGGCAGTTAATAAACGTGAGATGCAGCAAGGGAGCAAGTTCATCAAACAGGCAACAAACAGGAAAGTCTCTTTAGAAGCAATTCACATCAGAAACAGTCTACGAGTCTAGTAACTCCCAGGAAAGCTTGGAAAAGGTAGTCACAAGAACAAGTCCTGAGCGTGAAACTGTGCAGTGTAGTTTAAGAAAAATCCATCAGAGACTAGAGAAGTCTAGAAGTCTAGAGACACTCCAACTGCACAAAACTAACAGGGAAGCTGTGAAGCTTACAGGCACACAAGACTTACGTTTCTCAGGGCAGGCAGGCTGCAGTTAAATCTGAAACACACGGCACAGAAGCAGGTTTGCAGGAGTAGCACTGAGCAGGTGTGGAAGCCAGAGAAGGACTGCAGATACAAGAAAAGCTGGAGTGAATTTGCTAGATAAGGTTCACTTGAGGATAACAGGGAGCCAGGAATTCAAATGAATACTCGAGCATGGATAGACTGTAGGCTGAGGTTTTTAAAGGCACAGAGGATGATCACATGAACAAGTGAGAAGCAGTGGACACCATCTTGAAAAGGGGCAAGATGCATAGAATGCCAATAGAAGATCAAAAGTCCTACCACAAGTCCAGCACACACTAAACAGAACCATGAGGAGCTTGCTTAAAGCCTTAGCATGCACATACCCCACCTCTTAAAGGGGCAGTGTGCACACTCTGTATGTGTCCCCAGTCAATGGCTGGAGGACACTAGGTACTTAAGAAACCCCTTCCTTAAGATAGGTGCCTGAGTAAAGTGGTCAGTCAGTTTGAAATTCACTTGCTAGTGATTATGTTCCTTTCCTTGCACCCTGTATCCACTGTACCAACTAACCTGTGCTTGTGTTCCAGAATCCATGGTGCTTGCCTTAGCCTTTAAGCCTCCATGTTTTTTTTTATCTGTAATATGTATGTTGATCTTTAATGGATTCATAATAAAGGCTGATTTTTAAAATAAACTTCTATTACAAATTGCTGGATCACCATTTTTTCTTTCGTAAGGATTTGTATGCACTAATGTGTTACCCAGGGCAGGCATCTTGCTAGCCTATCAAAATGGTATCAGCATAGAGTGTGGTGTAAGATATGGTGTGCACTTAGCTCATTGTCAGCCTATTGTAATAGGTGAGTGGATGATTATGAGAAGCAGAGTGTCCTTTTATGCTATTTGCCAATGCTGAGTTTGTACTACAAATTTTGGACGTCAAAAATCAGCACCTTCTGTCAGGTCCTTGTGTTGGTGGCAGTAGGTTAACATTCCAACTTGCCTCCTCCACCCTCACCTGCCAACCATACACAACACAAAGGTGATCAATATCTCCCTAATTTTCTGACTCTTCCGTGCTCATCGCCTTTTCCTACTTAATTTCTTCCTTGTCTCCTGCACATTCATCAACAGTTTGGCTGCTACCATGAACCCTCATCAGTTGCCCAACTCTACCCTACCATGCCACCCTCCTCTGTGCTGACGATAGTCCAGACCTTTCAGATCTTGTTACCTCTTCCACATCCACCTCCTCTACTTCCTCCCCTTCCTCTTGGACCATGACCTGACTCTGCACACTGATCAAAGTGTGCTTCAGGATGTAGATGACTGGAATAGTTATGCTGATAATGGCATCATCAGCATTAAACATCTTAGGGTGTGTGCCCACATAGTGGTTTAGTGACGTTCAGTTCATCAGAAAACCGGTGGAAAATTCAAGGAGCCTAGACTCCTGAGCTCAGAAGTCACCAGCGGTTTTCCAGCGGTTTCTCAGCGGTTTCCCAGCGGTTTTTTCAGCGTGTGCACAGCGTTTTCCAGTCGGTTTTTCCAGCGGTTTTTCCGGCGGTTTTCTATGGAGGATTTTGTCCATGGAAACGCTCAAAAACCGCTGAGAAGAATTGACATGTTGTATGCTGCTAAACCGCTAGGAAACCGCTCAACCTCTGGCAGATCCGCTAACATAAACCCACTATGTGTGCACAGCGTTTTCTAAATTACATAGGGTTACTTGTAAGTCCTAACGCTGCTTAGGTTTACATAAATTTAAATAAAACCTATGCTAAACCGCCGGCGGTTTTCGCTGCTAAACTGACGTAAAACCACTATGTGGGCACACACCCTTAGGCTGGTTTCACACACAATTTTTTTACTGTCCGTGGGATCCTACTTTTTGCAGGATCCCACGGACAGGAAAGGATCAGGATCGGATGCGATCTTCAAGGCTATCTCTGTGTCTGGGGCTGTGATTTTCACGGGTCCGGACACAGAAAGAGCTGTGCGGGGCACTTTCGCTTCCGCAATGTATGTATATACATTGCGGAAGTGAAATTAAGTTAAAAATTATATTCTCACCTTTTCAGCGATCCCCCGATGTCCGCATCTAGCTCCGAGCGTTGTAGGACATAGGAAGGCGGGGCTACCCGATCAGCGTCATTGGTCACATGACCGCAGTTACTGCAGTAACCGGTCATGTGACCCGATCAGCTTATCGGGTTGCCACGCAACGCTAGGTCCTGTCCTGGGAGATAGATGCTGCACATCGGGGGATCGCTGGAAAGGTGAGAATATAAATTTTTTATTTTTAACACTTGCTTTTACTTAATTTCACTTCCGCAATATATGTATATACATTGCGGAAGTGAAATTAGACGGCAAAGAGCAGTTTTAGTGCACTGAGCATGCTCAGGACACTAAAATCGGGTCAGAGAAATGATCAGCTGTTTTCTCGGACCTGTGCTCCCTAGGCCCCCATGTTAAAGGCGTCGTATCATGTCGGATCCAATTGTGTCCGATTTGGTCCGTTGTGCCCAAAATCGGAGTAGTCTACGATTTTGGGCACAGCAAAAAATCGGACCCAATCGGATCCGACACAAATCAGATGCCATTAAGGGCAAATCCGATGTGATCCGATGCCCATAGGCATACATGGTGGCCAAATCGGATCCGTGGCTGTCCGTTTTACAACAGACAGCCACCGATCCTAAAAAAAATCGCAATGTGAAAGCACCCTTAGTAGCTATTTCAAAATTATACTCGGACAGTACTTTGTCTGGCCCCGGACACAGCTCCAAAACATTTTGGGCATCATTGCAGGTCATTTCCTCTTCTTGAATCCGTGAATTTTTGGAGCATTCCTCTGATTCCCATGCAATAGTATGAGTTAACAGCTCTGCAGACTCACCCATCTGTGGTGCCCGACAGTCATAAGGGTGGCTGGGGAGTTGTGACACATGGGGAAGCAACAGTGATTGGGATACCCCTTCTGAGGACTGGACTGTCTGTGATGTTGAGGTGGAGGAGAGGCCACTTGATGCAGCGCTTGACATCCCCTGTAACATATGGTCTTTCTGGGCCTCATCTACAAGTTGTAGCGATGTGCTGCTGCCTAAAGGCCCAGTTATACACACAGATAATTGTGCAGAGATTGTTCGCAGATCTCTGGTTGCAGTGAAATCATGGACACATTGTTCCATTTTGTGGCTGTGTACAAATGTAACAATGTGTCCATGATTTCACTGCAACCAGAGATCTGTTCAGAAGTTGGTCACAGATATCTGTGTGTGTAACTGGGCCTTATGAAAGGGATGATAGTGGGCAGTCTACTGACAGAAGTTGAAATTTTCTTTGGCTAGGGCAAGCTGGTGTTTGTTGAGCAGAGCTTTCAGTAACGTTAGCACCCACCATGGACATGAAATGTTTTTGTCTTTCCAACACATCTATTCCCCTTTCAACCATGACCACGGGAACAGCTTTGGAACTCAGTTGTTCTCTGCCACAAAGGGCCTGTATGGGAATACAGCAGATTTGGCAAACACTGCTTCAAGGCGCAAAAAGAGTTTAGGGCTGTATTTAGGGAGATTTATGAAACACTGCTTTTATGCCAAAAAAAAGCTGTGGATGGGAATAAAGCAGATGGAGCAAATACTGGTTCTATGTCCAAAAAGAGTTTAGGGCAATATTTAGAGAGATATATATGAAATACTTCTTTTATGCCAAAAAAAAGCTGTAGATGAAAATACAGCTGATTTGGCAAACAGTCGTTCTATGCCCAAAAAGACTTTATGGCAATATTTAGGGAGATTTAGCAAACACTGATTTTATGCAAAAAAGAAGCTGTGGAAGAGTAGACAGCAGATGAGGCAAACACTGGTTCTATGCCCCAAAAGGGTTTAAAGCAATATTTAGAGAGATTTAGCAAACATGCTTTTTGCCCCCAAAAAAGCTGCGGATGGGAATACAGCAGATTTGGCAAACACTGGTCCTATGCCCAAAAAGAATTGAAACGGTATCTTTCACCAGGTTTTTGCCATCATATCTGAGAGCAGCATAATGTAGAGACAGAGACCCTGATTTCAGCGATGTACCACTTACTTAGCTGCTCAGTGTAGTTTTGATAAAATCACTCTTTAATCAGCTGGAGATTATCATTAGAGGCCAGCACATTCATGACCTGCTAAATCTGCAGTAGAGAAAACAGTAATTTTCTCAAAATCACAACAAGCAGCTCAGTAAATGACACATCGCTGGAATCAGGGTCTTTTTCTCTAAATTATGCTGCTCTTATGGGATGTCAAAAACCTGGTGACAGATTCCCTTTAAAGCAATATTTAGGGAGATTTAGCAAATATACTTCTCTGCCAAAAAAAACTGTGGATGGGATGTTGGAATATGTTTACTGCAACAACCCCGGTCCTGTATGAATGTCTAGTTGCTAGATTTTTATGTTGTAGATAACATTAGAGCAAAAAAACAACAACTCCCAGAGGCTCACACAGGAAGAGCATGTGACTGTATCTGGTTTCCTGTGTGTATTAGAGAAGTAGCAGCTGCAGATGCTGCATAGAGACTGATACACATAATTTTTTTTAAGGTTTTAATCCTGATTTATTAAACTTATCATATTTGTTCCTATTTGTTGCTGAATAAAGAAGCTCTGTTGTCACACGCTTGGAGGGTATCCTGAATAATCTGCTGCCAATAGGTTATGGGCCCAGAGTGACACAGAACCTGTCACACATGGAAGGTAAGGGAATCAGGTAACAAGTAGGTGTAATGGGCAAAGAGATCAGGAGGAGCTAATCTGACCCTTACCATGGGGGTCCCTAGCTCGCCCTGCTCTTGGAGGTACCTCTGATGGTGAGGAGGTCCGAGTCTCTACCCTATTCCCTGGCTCCTGAATACCCCTTGGCTGAGGGCCCCTACCTCCACCCACGGATTCGGTATCACAGCTACTCCCAAGGAAAGACTTCAGCCCAGCAGCTAAACAACAGCACACCACCAAGACCTAGAGCAAATAACTCTATCAGCAGCATCTAACAGAGGAGAGGGAATGCTATATAAAGACAGTGGGAGGGGATTCCAGGTGAGTCACAATAGTACGCTTCCACCTGACATGCTTGGACAACACCCACACATACTCATTCCCACTCAGGTCTGAACCTGTACGTTTATTTCCACACATGCGGGCACAGACAAAGGGTACAGTCTTAGGTAGGCGAGTACCAGGCACGTCTCTCTGGACCCCAGTACTCCCTCCCTTGGGACGCACAGTAGAAACAACCACCCTTCTCCTGCTGCCCCTCTTCCTAGGACGACGTCCAGAGTCTCCAGGAGTCGGGAGCATGGCGTGCACTCCACCTCCATCCCCAGGCTACCTCCTAACCTCCTTGAGCGAAGACGTTGGTGTAGCCGTCACCAACACAGCGGAGATGGAAGTACCCTGGCAAGTACCCTCACAGACAGTACCCCAGCGAATCACTTCCTGGACCGCCAGTCAATTACCGGGTTGTGTTTTCTCAGCCAAGGGAGACCCAAGACAATGGCGGTTGGTAATTTCTCCAAAATGTAAGAAGAGAGGAACTCCTGGGGATGAGTTCCTATGCTCAAGTTCACATTATGCACCACTTGGGATAATATCTTCTGGCTGAGTGGATCTGAGTCAATGGCGGAGACAGGAATGGGTCTTGCTAAGGAGCTATAGACGAAGCCATGAGTCTGCACAAAGCGAGAATCCATAAGAACGACTCCCGCTCAGCTATCAACTAGTACCGGTATAGTTTCAGTTTTTCCATCTATCAGCACCTTGGCAGACAGTGTGAACGGAGACTTAGAAAAAAAGGAGATATAAACCCTCTGGTCGTCTCCTTCCGAATGACCTGAAGTAGGCTGCGTCTGAAATTGCGTATTTGTCCCAGAGCGATGTGGACAAACTTTCATAAAATGATCAGCTTCTTCACAATAAAAACAAGCTCCGCCCACTAGATTAATTGCAACTACAGGGGGTTTAACACGAGGGCCTACTGCCCCAGCTGCATAGGTTCATCACAGGGAGCTTCCTCAACAGGTATAGCCACAGGGGACAAAGTTGGTCTCGGTCTCTATGATATTTGGGAGGCAGAATAGCGGGGCACCGATCACTTAAGATCCAAAGTAGCGGTATCTCTCCCTCAGACGTCTGTGTACCCTGATGGCTAGGAACATCGCAGGCTCCAATGACTCAGGTGTGGCGTACTGAACCAGGGTGTCTTGCAGTCTAGCTGACAAACCCAGACAGAACTGACTCCTGAGGGCAGGGTCATTCCACAGGGTGTCAGTCTCCCAACTCTGAAACTCTGAGCAGTACTCCTCCACTGCTCGTGACCCCTGCTTGAGCTTATGGAGATTTCACTCAGCAAGAGTAACCCTATCTAGTTCACCACACACCTGAGCCAGAGCAGCAAAAAAAACCTCCACTGACCGCAGCGATGGTGAGTCGGAGGGAGGAAACCCAGGTCTGGGGATCTCCCTTAAGAAGGGAGATTATAATCCCCACCCGCTCCCAGATGAATGGGGCCGAAGCCTGAAATAAAGTTTACAGGCCTCTTTGAACACCAAGAATTTATTTCTTCCCCCAGAAAACCTGTCTGGAAGAGATATATTGAGTTCAGGTATGGCCTGGGCATGAGTCGAGGCCAGATACCCCACAACCTGCTGCAGCTGCTGCACCACCTATGTCCGCAGACCAGTGACCTCAGCTGAGATGGTTTGCATCAGTTGTGAGAAGGCATCTGCAGAGGATGTCTGAGACATAAAGGCTCAGAGATAAAAAATAGTAATAGGCTGCTGATAATTTCACGCTTGGGAGGTAAGAGAATCAGGTAACAGATAGGTGTAATGGGCGAAGGGATCAGGAGGAGCCAATCTGACCCTTACCCTGGGGGTCCCTAGCTTGCTCTGCTCTTGGAGGTAATTCTGATAGTGAGGAGGTCTGAGTCTCTGCCCTATTCCCTGGCTCCTGAATAGCCCTAGGCTGAGGGCCCCTACCTTCACCCACGGACCCGGGATCACAGCTACTCCCAAGGAAAGACTTCAGCCCAGCAGAAAAGCAACAGCATAGCACCAAGACCTAGAGCAAATAACTATCAGCAGTATCTAACAGAGGAAAGGGAATGCTATATTAAAGCCAGGGGGAGGGAATTCCAGGTGAGTCACACATCAACCCCTCAACCAGCAGCTGAACATGATAGTGAATGCAGCTCTGGAGCACAACACAGGAGGCAAAGACCTTCACTACTGCACCTCATGCAGCTCTTAAAGACAAACAACATACATAACAGCATCCAGCAATGTCAGGGCCATCTAAGCGCGTGACAGAACCCCAGAGTAACAGAGCAACAGAGATGTCCACTAGCAGCAATCCTATCAAGTTTACAGTGCAAAGCTTCACTAATCAGAACTACCAGTCCTGGAAGTTCAAGGTGAACAAGCAGCTCATAAGAGAAGGTACGTGGAAATAAACTCAGGAACAAGTGCCTCATTCAATATCAGATGATTGGCTAGAGAAGGGTCAGAAAGCACAAAGCACTATCTCCCTCAATGTAGATGATGTTCAGATTGTGCATATATGCAAGTATGCAACTGCAAAGGAGATGTGGGATGGGTTACCGAAAGTGCATGAAAGATCAAATATCAGCAATAAGCATTATCTAATGAGAAAGCTGTATCAGTCTAAGCTAAGTGATGGACAGAATATGCAGGACTATATAAGAAAAACCCTAGAGATTGTGGACCATCTCAGGGGTATTGGATAAGAAATGATAGACTTTCTATTGCTGCACTTCTACTAAGTGGTCTTCCAGAAAGTTATGACATGCTTGTGTGGAGCCCACTGGGTCGGGGTACTCGGTACTGGACCGGGGCTCGAGCACAAGAATTACACAGACTCATGGTTTTGTAGTTTTCCAGGTCTTTTACTATAGATGGTAATTCAGCGGAGTCTGTATAGGGGCCAGGTTGCTCCCACCCTGGCCGGGTCCTTTGGCTCCCTGTTTCTGCGCTGTGTGTGTGTGGCCCTGCTGCCGCTTTAACTAAGCTGCCGGCCCTGTCTTCCCTCACGGGTACCAATCTGCTAGGCAACTTGAGTCTTGTCCTGTGTTCCTGACCCCGCCGTGTTGCTTTGCTGTGGTACAGTGACGATGTGTAATCATCACTAATCCGGTTTTCACTGTGCTGTTTGTGTCAGGCACAATCCTGGATCTGGTATCCGTTCTGTGCGCTCCTCTGGGGTGAGTTTCAGGGTAACTCGGTCTCCCAGGTGTGTTCCTCTTTGTTCCTGTCTCCTTTCCTCAGACCCTGGCTTGGCCTGGAACTGGACAGCGGACCGTGGGGTGAGCCTAACGCAGCTCTTTTACACCCAGGTCCTTTTTCCTCAGTCCTCCTAGGAACTGCACTGCCCACTTCCTCTCCACACCAGAATATATAGGGGAGCAGCTTGGTCTCCCCCTTCTGGCCTGGAGGTGCTGGTGTTGTGTGTTGTGTGGGGAGTTAACCCTTTGTGATGTTACTGTGACACATGAAACCTGGGATGCCATATTCCCCCTTAGTAAAGAACAGTACTCCAGGACTGTAGAAAAACAAACAAATAACATATCAATACAATTATTATGTACAGAGTCTTAAAAGTAAAATACAAAAACCACTGAAGCTCAAAAAGAGTCCAAAAAGTTCAAAAAGCAGTCTTTCTGGGGGTTTAGTCTATTGCCATCGGGGCTGGTAAACATATACAAATAGTCTTTACTACAACCAGTTCTGTGGTAAGTATGGTCCATGAGTAAATAAAAGGAAAAAAAGTTCAAAGTTCAAGAATATGCAAAGAGTTCTTACAGGACAGTCTCTGTAGATACTGGGTTTTTAACATTGCAAACAAATATAAACAAGTTTCTACGGGTGTCTCTGGTTTAAGTGCAGTAGGCTCCTAGGCCCTTGGGTCACTGCATAAGAGGCCAAGTTCTTACTCTCCGGGCTGCCACCTAACACCATGCTACTCTCACCCTTTTTGTACACTTACACTTTAAAGGTTCTATTTAGCTTTATAGCAAATATATTTACATTTCACATTTGATTCCACACTTCATTCGTTGTACCTAGCCAGTATCTGACCATGGGTACTACGCTGCGATCTGCGTAATGCTGGTGTACTGGGTGTACATTATGGTGTGGGTGGACGTGTACTTACTTGGAGTATCTGCTACTACTGAGGATGGAGATCTGACAGTAGGACTGGCAAGCCCACTGGGACCAGGAATCCGTCTTCCTCTACAGGCTCAACTTTCAGTTCTTCATGTCTTGGGACTTCTTGTGGTACGGGCTCTGGTGTTGGTTCTACCACTTGAAGGAAGGCAATCATGGCAACTACAACTGCTCCATAGTAGTTTGGCCATGTTTTGAGGAAATCTCCTGAGACGGTATGGAACACATCCTCTTCTTTCCTGACAGGTTGGACCTGTACGGGTAAGGTTACTTCTAGTGTCTTCAGGGTTTCAGGACACAGTTTGAGATGGTCTCTTGACACAATTGCTGACATCCTTCCTTCGTCCTTGCTGATTAGACACACTTTGGCATTGTCTAAATTTGATGGTAAGACTGTATATGGGGTGGTTTCCCACTGATTATCCAATTTGTTGGTGTGTCTCTTTCTTTTGAGAACTTGCTCACCAGGTTGTAATGGGGTTGCTAGAGTATGTTGGTTAAAGGTTCTCTCTTGTCTTTCTCTAGCTTGCTGGAGACTTTTCTCTACGCACTCTTGTACTTGGCAATACTGCTGTTGACGTAGGGTTTCCCAACTGGATTCTTCAACTTCTGCATCGGGCTTCAGAATTCCCATATCTAAATCAATTGGCCGCTTACCAGGCCTTCCTCGCATAAAGTAGGCTGGGGTGCAGTTTGTAGAACTCACTGGGACATGGTTGTACAAGTCTACCAAGTCGGGTAATTTCCCTGGTCATTGATTTCTCTCTGACTCTGTTTTGTTTTCAACAGGTCAATCACAATATGGTTCATCTTTTCACATAAGCCATTGGTTTGGGGATGATAGGCTGTCGTTCTTACAGCCATACATGTTGCAGAATTCCTGGAAAATGTCTGACTCAAAAGCTGGACCTTGATCTGCAAGGACTTGTTCCGGGTAGCCATGAGGTCTGCAGAAATATGTCTGAAATGCTTTTGCAGCTGTCTTCGCTGTCAGGTCCTTGACGGGTACCACCACTAAGAAGCAGGAGTAATGGTCCACGATGGTTAAGGCATAGACATAGCCTGACCGGCTTGGTGACAACTTGATGTGGTCTAATGCAACTAACTCAAGTGGTTGCTTGGTTACAATGGACTGGAGTGGGGCTCTCTGACTCTGTTGATCCTTTCTTCTGAGGTTGCACGGGCCACATTTTCTACACCAATCTTCAATTGATTTTCTCATGCCAACCCAGTAGAATAGGTGTTTGAAAGCTCTCTGGGTGGAAGAATATTCAATTAAAAATGACAATGACATGATTTCCTGTTTTGAAAACATTCATTTTACAAACACAACACAAAAAATTGGACCTAATTATAAAATCTTAGTTGCTAGAAGCAAAAGATTAGGCGTCCCAAAAAAAGGACATTGGGAGATAATGGGTTAAAAGCACTTCCAACTTCTTCCATCCAAAATGACCTGCACCGTCGTGGTAGGCTTCTAAGACCATTTTGACGTTTCTCTTGGGTATAATAATCTGCCAGACCAACTCATGTGTTTTAGGCTTGGTGTGCCTTCAGCAGAGCTTCCCTTGATATAGGAACAACTTGCTTCTTTCTTTCCAGAGTTGTTGGGTCTCAGCTGGAGCGTTCTGATTAGGGTACGCACCTTGTTGTGTAAGCAGTTCTTTCACTAGCTTCACAGCTGGATCGCTATCCTGGGTGTCAGACCATCCATGATTCGTTAACGGGTTGAGATTTGTCTTCTGTTGTTTTTGGTAGATGCCGGGTTGATGCTGTTCTACCTTAAAACGCTGGAAGGCCGATAGTTCAATTTCTTCCAGCTCCTCCGATTCCTCTTCCACGTCTTTCAGGTGTGGCATCCCGGATAAGGTCTCTGCATTCCCGTTCTTGCGGCTTGCCCTATATTTGGTGGCAAAATTGTAGTTAGACAGCCGGGCTATCTATCGCTGCTCCAGCGCACAGGGGCTGGCTGGGGTCCCTGAGTTGAGAAACGGGGGGGGGGTGCTGTCAGAAATGTTTGATGACGGGGGGTGGGGGGTGTATGCTGTCAGGAATTTTTTGATGACCGGGGGGGGGGGGGTGCTGTCAGGCCGGCCCGTTTCAGTGGGGGGGCCCTAAATGTGGGCTATACCACCGGCCCAGGGGGCACTTGCCCCCCTGCCACCTGGGCCAGTCCGCCCCTGCCAGCGCACCTAATTTGGCTGAGTCCAGGTGGGTCAATGTGTTGTTATCAGTTTAGATGGTGAATTCTGCAGCTGCCAGGTAGTGTTTGAAACGCTCGGTTACAGCCCAAACTACTGCCAGTAGTTCTAACTTGAAGGAACTGTAATTCTCAGGGTTTCTTTACGTAGGTCAAAATCCTGTCCGGGGTTGTCTGGTTTACACCGGACAGCCCGGATCGGACGCTGCCGTGGTGTGAAGCCAGCCTCAAAACAGCAGTAAAAGAAGATTCTGCATTGAATGCCAGTACAGGCCCACTTGCAAAGCATATATGGTGAATAGATTCTGGTGCAAGCAGCTATATGACAAATAACAAGGATTTTTCACTGACCTTGATAAAAGCAAGCCAGAAAAGTTCATCTTAACTAATGGCCACTATTTGACTTCAGAAGGAGTAGGAAACGGCTACCTCCACTGTCCACTGTCCAGTTTTTCAGCATACAGCACAAATATCCCAGTAAAGAATGTTCTCTATGTTCCCAGCCTTGAAAGCAATCTTCTGTCAGTAAAGAAGCTCATGCAAAAGGGGAATGTAGTTATTTTTAAAGACAACAGCTGCATAATTTCAAAGGGTGACACTCTTGCAGAAGGAAAAATCCAAAATTATCAGCTTTATCAGCTGAAATGCAAAGAAAAGTGTACTTTGCTAGACAAGATCCTGCATAAGAACTGTATCCATGTATGGCACAGATGTCTTGGGCACAGAGACCCAGAATCTGTAAGGAAGTAAGCACAACTTGCAAATGGTGTTGAAATCAACCAGAGTAGTCTAATGATGAAGCGCACTAGCTGTCTTAAAGGGAAAATGTCCAGAAAATCATTTCCTAAAGTAAACACCACCAGATCTGCTCAGCCACTGGATTCGATACATACAGATGTTTGCGGTTCAAACTCCAAGCAAGAAGAGATATTTTCTCACGTTTATTGATGACTACTCCAGATATACAATCGCCTACCTGCTTCACAGTAAGGATGAAGTTCCACAGAAAATTGAAGAATATCTTGCTGCAGGGTTTAACAAATTTGGAAGAATGCCAAAAGCCCTGCGTGCAGATAATGGAACTGAATATACAAGTGGTAAGGTGCAAACCATTTTGAAAAAGAATGGAATCGTGTTCCAGACAGCCATTCCATACAACCCAGAACAAAATGTCATTGCAGAGAGAAAGAACCACACTCTCTGTGAAAGTGGAAGAAGTATGTTGTTTGATGCAAAACCAGCTACAACACATACAGTGGGCAGAAGCCATTATGACAGCTTAATATCTTCAAAACAGACTGCCAGGTAAAGCCATGAGTAAAACTCCATATGAGCTATGGAACTGTGAGAAACCTAACCTGAAGCACCTCAGGATATTTGGGAGCAAAACGTTTGTGTATGATCCCAAAGAAAAACGATCCAAGTGGGAATCACATGCAAGCAAGGAGTCCTGGTGGGCTATACCATAACTCAAAAGGGATACAGAATCCTGCACCCAGACCAACACAGTAACAATCAGCAGAGATGTAGTGATTGATGAAAACTCTGTTTCGCTCAAATTTCATGAAGTTACACCACTTATTCAACCTAAGAAACAAGTACAAGAATCTCAATTACCAAACCCAGACACTGAAAAGGAAAATAGCAAAGGAAAAAAAAAGTTCCAGCACCAGGCATCTCTTCATTAAAATCTTCAGTGTTTTATTTCCATGTCAAGATAAAAAACATCATGCAGGGATGAAGCCTCTAAACCCTGACGCGTTTCGAACAAAGTTCTTAATCATAGAAATAGAACTTTGTTCGAAACGCGTCAGGTGTTTAGAGGCTTCATCCCTGCATGATGTTTTTTATCTTGACATGGAAATAAAACACTGAAAATTTTAATGAAGAGACGCCTGGTGCTGGAACTTTTCTCTTTCTTTTGCTATTGCTAATAAGTGGTATCCAGCCACTTGTTCCTGGCACCTGTGTTCATCTGGATTCTGGTGAGGCACCACTAATCCCCTTCCCTGCTCCCAGTATGATGTTGGACTGAAAAGGAAAACACTGAAGTCTCGATAAGCTCTGAAGCCACCAAGGAAGACACAGAAGAACTAAGTCAGTTGAGTCGCCCACTGGGGCCATGGGCTACTCGGAACCGGGCCCTCAGTCTCTCTCTTGCCGTCGTCTGAGCCTTCTGGGTTGTCACGGTGACGTGACCCAGCTCTGTGGTTCTGGCCAGTCAATAAAAGGGGATTAATAGATTTTAAAGGATAAATAGTAATGCCACCCATAGTGTGTGGCTATATGGGCCACCGCTGCAATAGGGAACACTGGGGTGATGATGCGTGCAGCAAGATGATTAGCCTTCTACGGCTAGGGCTGATCCCAGGACAACCGAATATGTCGTGCAAGTGTAAAGTCCCCAGTACCTTCAGGCAGCATCCACAGTCTATGCACAGTCACAGTTACCAACCTGCAGCCAAACAAACCAAGTCCACACAGTACTGGGCTTTACCGGGCTTTTACTCAACTTTCAGCAGTTCAGTTCACAGTTAGTTCACAACAGCTCACAGTGGACCTGGACTCTCTCAGCAGCTGGGATAGCTTGTCTGCAACACTCCCTTTTTGTGTACCTCTTGGGCCCTCTTGCTCTCCATTCCACATGTGAGTTACGGTCCGGCTGTCACGGGCTCTCAAGTTTACTAGCCCTAGTTCGACGGCTTTTCCTTCACTGCACCAGAGGTTGGGTTTCGGGACATAAAGACCCCGCTCCCCACCGATATTCCTGTGGTTGGGGCCTAAAGTTACCCGGCCACATCTACAGAGCCGGCGCTCTGGTCCTGGCCCAGCCACCAGTGTCCAGAGCAGTCAGGTCCACCTGACTCCTTGAGTCTTTCTTCAGCCTGGGTCCCGGACTAACCATCAGTGGCATCGGCTGCTGGGCCCTGCTATTCTCAGCTTGGTCTCTGTCACTGGTTAACTGATGGGTGTCTCTGCTTAGAAGTCTGGTTTTCTCTCCTCCTCTTCTTCCTCTCACTACTTTCTTCTGCTCGTCCTAACTTCTGAACCCCCTCTGACTTAGTGTTCCTGGCTTTTACACCAGTTCCTCCACTCCTTTTTACGGTTCTGTTCTACTTTCCACCCTCCACTTAACTCCACTTAGCTCCTCCCGACATCCCTTGTCTGACATGAAGTAACTTTGGCTTAGAATCGGAGGTGTGTGTGGGGTGTTGGCGTGAAGTGACCATCTTACCAATCCCAGCTGCTATGCTCTGTTGTGACCTCCTTTCCGCAGGGGCGCCACACAACCTCCAGTCAAGAGGTCAGAAAGACCAAACAAAGGTATCCCAGCTTGGCATCTTTCTTATATGGTCAAAACACTACCTGAGCCAGAGCCACAGTCATGGCAAGAAATACAAAAATTGCCTGTCCACGAGAAGCAGAAGTGGATAAATGCCGCTAATGAAGAGATGGAGTCCCTTCACCAACTTCAGACATAAGAGCTTACGGAGCTACCACAAGGAAAAAGAGATGTCAGAAAATAAAGGTGCATCAAGACCAAGGGATCTGCCCTACATAAAGTTGAAAGGAGAAGATGTGCTACCCAGCAACACAAGTTACAGGCAAACAGTGGGGGCACTTCTGTACATAGCAACCACAACTCGTCCAGATATTACAGCCACAGTCGGAATTCTCTGCCAACGTGGTGTAAGGAAGCCACACCAAAAAGACTGAAATGCAATTAAGAGAATTGTACAATATCTTACAGAAACTCAAAGGCTAAATCTTAAGATACCTGCATCAGGACATATCACTCTCAGAGGTTATGTGGATGCAGATTGGGCTGGAGATTCAAGTGATTGGAAATCAACAAGTGGTTACTTGTTCAAGTTAGGAGAAAATTCAATTTCTTCGTCCAGCAGTAAACAAGTGTCAGTTGCATGGTCTTCTACAGAAGCAGAATATATGTCCACTGCTTATGCAAGTCAAGAAGTAATTTGGTTGAAACAACTTTTGGAAGATTTCGGCAAGCCACTAGCTCAGCCAACAGTTATCTATGAGGACAACCAAGGATGTATTAAACTTGCCAGCAGTGAGTTTAGTGAAAGGACTAAGCACATTGACGTAAAACATCACTACTTAAGTGACTTAGTGGAACATGGTGTACTCAAGTTTCTTTATTGCGAGTCTGACAAGATTATAGTTGATGGTGTGACAAAGCCATTATCAAGAGCCAAGTTTGTGGACTTCAGTACTGCAATGGGACTAACAGGATAAGTAGTTATTGAGTGGGGTGTTGGAATATGTTTAGTGCAACAACTCCATTACTGTATATGAGTGTCCAGTTGCTAAATTTGTATGTTGTAGATAAAGTTAGAACACAAAAACAACAACTCCCAGAGGCTCACACAGGAAGAGCATGTGACTGTATCCAGTTTCCTGTGTGTGTATGAGAGAAGCAGCAGCAGATGCTGCATAGAGACTGAGACACATAAGATATGTTTTATTCCTAACCTATTAAGCTTATCATTCTCTGCCAAAAAAGCTGTCGATGGGAATACAGCAATGGAGTTTTCATACTCTATCTATCTATCTATCTATCTATCTAACATATCTCAGAGCAATTAGCTATCTGTCTATGTAGCAAACAGGCACACATTAGCAGCAGCAGGTACATCCCTAAGCTGTAACACTGTGAAAATGGTGACAATTGGAAATGGCCGCTTCTTATATGCCAAAGACATGTGACTTAGGCAGCCAATCACACAAGCCCTTGTGTCTGCAAGTAGTATTTGCTTCATGTGAGCTGATTGGCTGCTGGGCCAGTACTTCCACATAGTAAGTGTGGGAAAGAAAAAAAATGCAGTCCGACACTTTTCTAACCTGAAACCTCTCTCTACCCCTTCCCCATCAAACACCTTCTACCCGCCATCCGACACTGACAGTCATCATAACGTAGAAGAGAAGCAGTACTGCAAATGCAGTAATGCTTTTCATCATCTGAACAGTTAACAAACAAAACCCAACATTGACGACTTTTCAGAAATACATATGTGTTCAAGGGACCGAGTGAATGATGCAAAATTTGGGCTGGATTTGAAATTGGTGATTATGTTCAAGTTTGCTCATCACTTGTTCTGGGTGTACAAGGAACTGACAGGTTCCCTTTAAAAGATAAAATGCTGGTAGAGGTGATTTATCAGCCTGCAGCTGGGCTTTCTTCACATTTGGGCTCTGACTGCGTCCTGTAAGTGCACTTGGTTTCTGTTTTTGGCATGGATGGTAAGGTTTTTTGATGCTGCTTTTTTTCTAGTAGTTTTTGTACAGTTTTGTTAGGACTGATGAGCATGGGATTCCGTGACGTGGATCATCAGCTTAAATGTCTTGGGCCAATACATGAACCAAAATCCCATCTATAAAGGTTTTTTATTTATCATATAAAAAACTTTTGCACTTTTTTATCCATCCAGGGTGCAGTTGGGCCCATAGGTGCGCCATTCATCTGGTGGTGCAGAAGCATCGTACTGTGCGGCCCAATGCTCAGGCAGCGGAGCGGTTGGGTAGCTTTCAGACTCTCTGCATCATATGTATCAATGTGAATGGTGTCCTATGCAGGCCCAGTATATGCATGGCAGGTCGCCTCCCACATCTTGCTGGTGAAGGTGATTTATCAGCCTGGAGCTGGGCTTGCTTCACATTTGGGCTCTGACTGCGTCCTGTAAGTGCACTTGGTTTCTGTTTTTGGCATGGATGGTAAGGTTTTTTGATGCTGATTTTTTTCTAGTAGTTTTTGTACAGTTTTGTTAGGACTGATGAGCATGGGATTCCGTGACGTGGATCATCAGCTTAAATGTCTTGGGCCAATACATGAACCAAAATCCCATCTATAAAGGTTTTTTATTTATCATATAAAAAACTTTTGCACTTTTTTATCCATCCAGGGTGCAGTTGGGCCCATAGGTGCGCCATTTATCTGGTGGTGCAGAAGCATCGTACTGTGCGGCCCAATGCTCAGGCAGCGGAGTGGTTGGGTAGCTTTCAGACACTCTGCATCATATGTATCAATGTGAATGGTGTCGCCGCGGCTGGCGGAGACCAATCAGTGAAGCGGAGCACGACTTGGCAGGGGTATTGAATCCCGCGCCGCTGCTGAGAGCGGCGACCAATCAGTGGCGCTGGATTCATATTTTCCACCAAGCCGTGCCACTTTGCTGATTGGTCGCCACCGGCCGTAGCGACCAATCAGCGAAGCGTGTTTTAAAACATGCGTCAAGTGCGCTGATTGGTCGCTGCCAGCCGGGGCGACCAATCAGTGCACTTGACGCGTGTTTTAAAACACGCTTCACTGATTGGTCTCTGCGGCTGGCGGCGAGCCATCAGCGGTGCGGGATTCATATTTCCCGCCAAGCTGCGCCACTTCACTGATTGGTAGCCGCTGGCCGCAGCGACCAATCAGCAAAGCGTGTTTTAAAACATGCGCCAAGTGCGGTAATAGGTCGCCACGGCTGGCGGCGACCAATGAGTGAAGCAGAGTACGGCTTGGCAGGGGTTTTGAATCCCACCCGCTGATTGGTCGCCGCTGAGAGCGGCGACCAATCAGCGACGTGGGATTCATATTTCACGCCAAGCCACTTCGCTGATTGGTCGCTGCCAGCCACGGCGACCAATCAGCGCCCTTGGCACGTGTTTTACAACATGCTTCGCTGATTGGTGGCGCGGCCAGACGCGTTTATCCCGGCGATAGCGACGCCAATGTGTCATCGTCTCCAGGTTTCAGCTTGGTGCGAGTTTTGAATGCGCGCGGCTGTTTTGCATACGCTTCGCTCATTGGTTGCTGCAGCTGGCGCACGATTTTCTGGACAGACAGACACGATTAGGTAATTATATAGTAGATCAATCATATGTGCATACAACATTTCCATCATTTTTCCTGCAACTGTGAACCTTTGTAATTTATTTTATTATCTTACATAGAGGATCAGTACCCCATAGCTAATTTATATAAACAGTTCAAGTATAAAGAGACAGGGCACTACACATCCAGACCGGACAACAGTCAACAGCGAGCTTGTCAGAAATAGTGGAGTAGGGGAAATGCCAGTAATTGTGTTGCACTGTTTCAGGAAGATATATTAAACATAGGACCGCTCAGAAGAAACGGCACTCACCCTTGGAGATCTTGGCTTCAATTATTTATTTCCTGTATTCCATGTACAAAGGTGCAGGTGCAGATGCAGGGAGGCGGGAGGGGGACCCTTCCCCCTGCACCTGTATGTATGTACATGGAAGACTGGAAATAAATAAAGCCAAGATCTCCAAGGGTGAGTACCATTTCTTCTGAGCGGTCCTAAGTTATATAAACTTTCATTCAGCAGCATGTCTCCTTATATTTGCATCTGTTGTCCTGACAACACAGGTAATAACCTGCTTTAACCTCTAAAAGACATCCGCTGTATATGTACGGAACTATGATCACGCCGGCTAACACACAGTGCTGGCAAAATCATCAGCGAGTATAAACTATGCATCATAGCTGACATCCTGCTGCAATGCCCACAGGTAGTGTTTGATCGTGGGGCATTTAACTCCTTTGATGGCGCTGACAATAGTGACAGCGGCATCGATCTGCTTGCAGAGAAAGGAGGCTCCCTCTTTCCTTCAATTAGCACAATGCATTTGCAATCTTGAGCAGAACCTGCTACACCTCCTGCCTGTGTCCGATTCAGTGATCTAAAGCACTGCTATGCAAAAGATGATGTCTCATTCTAGAACTAGATAAAAAGCTTTTAAAGGGATCCTGTCACCTCCAAAACACCTCCTAAGCTAGCAAAACATGGCCCTGCACCATCCTATCACTAATCTCACACTTCTTTTGTCTCCTAAAAGCATCCTGTGAAAGTGGAGAAAAACGTTTTAATACTCACTCATTAGTGATTATAATTAGCAGGGGCTATATTCTTTAGTCACCAGGGGGTGTTCTTTTGCAGCTCCAGGATCCAGCCCTCTCTCTGTCTGTGCTTAAGTGAAGCTGAAACTGAAGGCAGGACTAATGATTTGCATTCTGTGAGTGATAAAGAGGGGGGAGGGAAATGCCTGCACATCACAGCAAACACACAGAGACAGGGTGGATCCTGGAGCTGCAAAACAGCCCGCCTTGGTGACTAAAGAATAGTCACTCTGCTAATTATAATCACTAATGAGTAAGTATTAAAACGTTTTTATGCACTTTCACAGGATGCTTTTAGGAGACAAAAGGAGTGTGAGATCAGTGATGGGATGCTGCAGGGACATGTTTCGCTAGCTCAGGAGGCGTTTTGGAGGTGACAGGATCCCATTAAAAAATGTGTATTTATATATATATATATATATATATATATATATATATATATATATATATATATATGTATAATAACAATGGTATAGCTGGAAACGTCATCTTGTCCCATGAATAAATAAGACCCCACCAGGTCTATCAGTGGAGAAATAAAAAAAAAACTACAGTTTTCAGAATAAAGCAATGCAAAAACAACTCTTTTTTTCAGGAAGTTGTTTTTATTGTGTAAAAGCAGCAAAACATAATAAAACAAAAATAAATATGGTATCACTGTAACCATACTGACCCAAGGGATAAAATTTACCAATTTTACTACTCACTAAATGGCAAAAAAAACTAATTAGAAAAAAAACAGTTCCTGAATTGCTTGTTTTTGTTCATTCTGCCTCCTAAAAATTAATATAGAAACCAATCAAAAAACTATATGTTCCCAAAATTGGTATAAAAAAAATCTTAAACTCGTATTACAAAAACAAGCCTTCACTTGACTTTGTTGTCAGAAGAGTAGAAAAATAATAGCTCTTAAAATATGGCAATGCAAATATTGTTTTTTTTTAAGATTAATTTTTATAAAAAGCATTTTTTAGTGTGTGATAGTAGCAACACATAAAAAAACTATATAAATCTGATATTGCTGTAATCATTCTGACCAGAACAATGAAGCTATCTAATCAATTAAACTGCACAGTGAACGGCGTGAAAAATAAATAAAGCCAATTCTTGATCTGCTGTTGACTTGTCCATTCTATCTCCCAAAGATTGCAGTAAGGTTTGGCTCACATTTATTCGGAGTGCTTACTTCGGGGTTTATATGTAAATTTGCGAAATACGTGATTCAGTCAGAACCCCAACTGAAGATTTCCTGTAATGAGGCAGATGGGGATACTGTGGACTCTCTCTGGCCTATGATCCAATGGTGTCTATATTTTTAAGAATGCATAAAAGTGCGGTCAACCACAGTCTTGTACAATTCTGAAAAGAAGAACACTCCTGAACAGAGGCCAGATACATTCCAGAGTATCTCTGCTGGTTAATAGATCACTATGGGATTTGATCTGAATCACATTATTGGTTAGATTTAGATGGAAACCCAGATGTAAGTGCTCAGCCAAAAGCATAGGATAAATATGATCCAAAATTTTATGTAAAATAATCCCAATGAGATTAAACTCAATCCATGAAAATGAAAAACAAGACCCCACCCGTCTGTCATCTGTTAGTGGAATTGTAGGGGACTTTCGTGTTACTGGAAACACAAAGGTTTTCGAAATGCAAAATGTCTCTCCCTAAACCATCAAATCATGTGCTCCCATATTCAAATGCATCTCTTCTTCTGAGCCCAACAGTGTGCCTAAATCACACTTAGCATACATATGTTTGGCATTTCTGTAGTGAGTAGAGCCCATTTAATTTACAATGTGCATACCTGCAGTGGCAAGAGTTGGACACAAGTATGGGCTCTACAATGTACTTGGTGTTACAATGTACAGGCAATAAAATGACATATATTCAATGTTCAGTCAGCAACATCCATGGAGTCAAAATTGTTACTACACCTGCAGACAAATTTTCAGAGGGGTGTAATTTTTAAAATAATAATAATCTTTATTTATATAGCACCAACATAGTCCGCAGCGCTTCACAATTCAGAGGTTCATATTTAAACAATCATAAACTGTTATCCAAAAATACAATACAATACAATACAGTACAAAAAAAATACAATACAATACAAAATACAATACAAAGCATAATACAATTATTAGAGCAGAATAATGACAGCCCTGCTCATAAGAGCTTACAATCTATCAATGAGATGGGGGTGACACAAAGTACAGGTGCTTATTTACAATGATGGTATAGTCAACTTGAGGAGATGGGGAACAGATAAGAGCAGTATAAGTGGTCACCAACCATTATTTGTGATCCACTTGAGACTGGTGGAGCCGATAGGCTATGTCTAAATGACATTGACTAGGGATCATGATAGTTGTGTTTTTAGGGATCGCTTGAAACTATGTAAGTTTGTGGATAAATCTAATTTCTTGGGGCACAGCATTCCAGAGAATTGGTGCAGCTCGGGAGAAGTCTTGGAGCCGAGAGTGGGAGGTTCGGATTAATGAAGAAGTGAATCTAAAGTCACTTCCAGAGTGAAGAGAACGGGTGAGGTGATAGACAGAGATGAGGGTGGAGAGGTAGGGAGGTGCTGCACCACGAAGAGCTTTGTGGGTGAGAACAAGCAGTTTGAATTGGATCCTATAGTGTATAGGCAGCCAGTGCAATGACTGGCATAGAGCAGAAGCATCCGAGTAACAGTTAGCTAGATAGGTGATCCTGGCTGCTGCATTAAGCATTGACTGGAGAGGGGAGAGTCTAGTGCGGGGAAGGCCGATTAAATAGAATTAAAAGAGAATTACAATAGTCAAGGCGGGAGTGAATCAGGGCGACAGTGAGGGTTTTTGTGGTTTCCAAGGTGAGAAAGGGGCAAATTCTAGAGATGTTCTTCAGGTGCAAGCGGCAAGAGTGGGCAAGAGATTGTGTATATGGGGTGAAGGAAAGATCCGAGTCAAACATAACACCCAGAGAGCGAGTCTGCTGACTAGGCGTTATCGTGGTGCCACACACTGAGAGAGTGATGTCATATTCAGGGAGGTTAGGGGAAGGTGGGAGCAGAAGTTCAGTTTTGGAAAGGTTGAGTTTCAGATAGAGGGCGGACATGAGATTGGAAACTGCAGTTAGACCGTCATTGGTGTTCTTTATTAGAGCGGGAGTAAGGTCAGGGGAAGAAATGTATAGTTGGGTGTCATCAGCATAAAGATGGTACTGAAAGCCAAATCTGCTGATGGTCTGTCCAATAGGGGCCATGTAGAGAGAGAAGAGTAGAGGTCCAAAGACTGAACCCTGAGGGACCCCAATAGTGAGAGGAAGAGGGGAGGAAGTGGAGCCAGCAAATGATACATTGAAAGAGCGGTCAGAAAGTTAGGAAGAGAACCAGGAGAGAGCCGTGTCCTTGATGCCGATGGAGTGCAGCATAGAGAGTAGGAGATGGTGGTCAATGGTGTCAAAGGCTGCAGAGAGATCTAGAAGAATAAGCAGAGAGTGATCACCATTATGTTTTGCTGTCAGAACGTCATTGGTCACTTTGGTGAGAGCAGTTTCTATAGAATGTAGGGGGCGGAAACCAGACTGTAATGGGTCTAGAAAAGAGTGAGTGGAGAGGTATGGGTGAGGCGGGAGTAGACCAGGCACTCCAGAAGTTTAGATATGATGGGGAAATTGGAGACTGCTCTGTCGTTGTTTGTGCAGGATGGGTCAAGAGAAGTTTTCTTTAATAATGATAGAGTGTTTGAAGGAAGAGGGGAAGATGCCAGAAGAGAGGGAGAGATTGAAGATTTTGGCTAGGTGAGTGGTGACCACTGGAGAGAAAGAGACTGGAGTAGGTGTGAGGGGATAGGGTCAGCGGTGCATTTGGTGGGATGAGAGGAAGAGAGGAGCCTGGAGACTTCTTCTTCTGTGACTGGGTCGAATGCGGAGAGTGAACCGGAGAAAATGTGGGAAGAGGTAGGGGTAACAGCAATTTGAGGTTGAGAGTTGATTTCCTGATGGGTGTTTTCTATTTTCTCTGTGAAGTAAGAAGCCAGACCATCAACACAGAGGTCAGTGATAGGGGCCTGTACTTTAGGACTGAAGAGAGAGTGAAAGGTGTCAAAGAGTTTTTTTGGATTGTTGGATAGTGAGGAGATCAGGGTGGCGAAGTAGGTTTGTTTGGCACGGTGAAGGGCAGAGTTGTAAGTTCTCAGCATAAATTTATAGTGAATGAAGTTTTCTGGTGTGCGGGTTTTCCTCCATAGACTTTCAACACTCCTAGAGCATCGCTGGAGGAATCGAGTTTGTGATGTGAGCCAGAGCTGTTTCACTCTGTGTTTGGAGGTTCTGAGGGTGAGGGGCGCCACTTAGTCCAGGGAGCTTCTGAAAGAGTCATTTAAGTGATTAACTGCCAGATCGGGACAGAAGAATGAGGAGATTGGGGACAGTGATGAGTGTAGAGAGTCTATGAGTGTAAAATGGTTAATGGCCTGTAGATTTCTGAATGTATGATGGGTAGGGGTGTGCTGGGGTGGGCAGGGATTTGTGAGTGTGAAGGAGTAAAAGTTGTGGTCAGAGAGGGGAAGAGGTGAATTATCTAAGGAGGAGGTTGAACAGAGCCAGAAATGGGGTCACTTGAGAAGGAATTCTGCTGTTGTGGCACTTAGGGGCTCAGTATATGGTTCCTTAAACTATTTTAAGAAAATCTATGCTCAAAGAGTCAAATAGCACGCCTTTCTTCCTCAGCCCTACCGAGGTGCTAAAAGGTACCGTACAGCCACATGTGCGGTATTGCACGTTCAGCAGAAATTGTGTGAAAAATTTTAGTGAAAATTTTACCCATTCAAAAAATGTTCACCTGGAGCTAAAACTACATTTTTGTGGTAAAATATTTTTTTCCCCTTACCACTCAATGGTATAACGTTCTGTGACACAACTGTGGTATCAATATGTGCTATCTAGATTAATTCATTGAGGTGTGTAGTTTGTATGGAGTCATTTATGGGGTGTTTGCGACACCTTAGTGGCTCTGCCAATGTGACATGACATGTCACCTGCAAACCATAACATCAACATCTGCCCTATAACATGGCAAACCTTACCTTGTGAGCATTGTCATGAGCCTGAAGTAGTACACACTCAAGAGAAATTGTACAAAAAAATTGTATGGTCCAATTTCTCCTGTTACCCTTGTGAAAATGAAAATTTTGGGTCCAAACCAACATTTTTCTTGGAAGATTATAATTTTTTATTCTGACGTGCCCCAAACAAATCAGCGTACTCAGGAGAACTTGCATAACATATTGTATTGTTAATTTTCTCCTGTTACCCTTCTGAAAATAAAAAAAAAAATGTGGGGCTAAAGCTAAATTTAAGTGGAAAAAATGTAATTTCTTATGTTCACAGCTCAATGTTATAAAACTCTGTAACGCACCTTCAGATTTAAGCTTTCTCCCACACTTATACATTTCTTGAGGGGTGTAAACTCCAAAATGGGGTCACTTGTGAGTAGTATCCACTGTTTAGGTACAGCAGGGGCTCTGCAAATGCAACATGGCATTGACTTTCTATTCCAGCTAATTTTCACTCCAAGTCTATTGGCACTCCTTCATTTCCAAGCACCGCTGTGCACCCTAAAAGTAGTTTTCCACCACAAATGGGGTATCAGTATACTCAGGAGAAATTGCACAATAAATTGTATGGTGCACTTTCTCCTTTTCAAAAAAGAGTCAGTTCACTGGGCACTGCTAAGTTGGGTGAAGTGCTTATTTTTTCATATGGGTATATGCGAGGTGGGGCATTGCTGGCCGCCTCTGGGTGCCAGCTATATATCACATCAATAATAGCATAAAAAGAAAAAAGATAGCGGCACTCACCGGGCGTGTTTCAAAGGTGCTTTATTTGGGTACCCTCATTCCAGGGTCCCACTCAGGAGGGAGGGGGTGCAGAGACAGCAGAAATGACGGAACTCCGTTTCGGGGCTCCTACCCCTTCCACGGACCTCAATGTCTGGCATATGACGTCACTTCCGCCCTTATATAAGAGCCGGTCAAACGACGTCATCGCCGCACCGTGTAATACAAAGTGCTTAATAAGTGACACATGATAAAAACAGGTATTAATTTACAACAATGACAATGTGTGCGCTAGATCATTATAAAACTATATACATTGAGCATAAATGTGTTTCATTTCAGTTAGCATATATTATGTGCAGGTCAGTGCACTACCTTACTTGGTTTCCTCATGCTATCCATGCAGTTACCGTATTACTTCTAGATGATGCTCCTATACCAACATGTCTATAGTAAAAAGTCCTCTTCCACTTGTCTGGGAAAACTGCTTGAATAGCAATTGCTAATCCCGCAGTTTATCCCTGGACCTGAATGGAATTCAGTCCACTGGAATCACTATATTGTTCTCATGCATCACCAGTGTATGCCGGGTATGATTCCCAATCACTATATTTTAATTATTTAAAAAAAAAAAAAAAAAAATTTTTTCCCTTTTTTCTTTTTTCCTTTCCCTTTCCCTTCTTTCCTTTTCTTTTTTTTTTTCTTTTTCCTTCTTCTTTCCCATCCTCCAAAAATTTTTTTTACCCTTTACGTACTTTCATCCACCGGCTCAGTCAAGGTTTCCATATTTATATATATATCTCAGATTATTGACTGGAAAATGCCAAGAATCCGTATTAAATTCCTGCTTAGGACACAAAAATACAAGGATCAACAGGGATCAGTACCCTAATAGGGGTTATACATTATATTATTTAGTTTTTTAGATTTTTTATTTTTTATTTTATATTTTTTAAAGGAAAGAAAATAAATCATTTCGCTCATTTAATCCCACTGATCCACAAGCTTTTGTATTATTGATCCATGTGCTTTCGCGCTGCAGGAGTTGTTTATGGGTGTCACCACCCTGACGTGATGGAGTCACCCGTTCTAAGCCCGTGAATGTCAGCACATCAGCTTTTCCGTTATGGTATTCCCGGCTTATTCCTAGCACACTTGGAAGATAAATTAGTATACAGCTCTAGCAATCCATATCTGAAATTTATTAAATTATATGCCCGTTTTGTGGATGACGTGTTAATAATATGGGAAAGTGATGAAAAAAATTTCGGATCTTTTGTTGGTTTTCTGAACAGTGCCAACCAACACAATATGATATTCACTTCTGTCTTTGGTGACCAATCCCTCGAGTTTTTAGATATAAAATCCAGATTAAAAATTATAGCATTGTAAGATCCCTGTATCGGAAACCAACCAGCTCTAATTCATTGCTGCACTTTAACAGTGCGCACCCCATACACACAAGGAACGCACTCCCGTATAGTCAAATGTTAAGAATTAAACGAATGAACAACAAAAAAGAAAATTTTGACAGACAATATCAACAATTAGAAAATAATTTGCGGGCAAGAGGTTACCCTGAAAATGTGTTAAAAGAAGCTGGTGACAGACTAAATGAAACGCAGTCTGATAGGACAAATAAGATAGATTCCCGAAAAAACTAAACAGCTGGCAAGAGATTCATATTTTCTTTTAAATATGGACCAATGTATAAAAAAATAACGAATGCAGTGAGAAAGCATTGGCATATCCTAGAAAAAGACAGAGACTTGGGAGCAAAACATATAGGCCCCCCTCTGTTCGCATATAGAAGATGCCATAACTTGGGGGATTTGGTCATCAGGAACAGAATTGAACCCAAAAAACAAAAAACATGGCTGGATAGCCATAGACCGGTTGGTAACATCCGGTGCAGAAACTGCAAATTCTGTTCAGCACATAGAACGGAAAACCCAGTAAAAATAGGTGGAATTGAATGTAATGTACACTCATACATCAGCTGTAAATCGAAGTGGGTGGTATATACGGTTTTCTGCACTTGCATGCGGTACTATATCGGAAAAACTGTGAGGGAACTGTACGTGAGATTTAGAGAGCACTACAAATCTGTAGAGTCAGGAGTGGGCTGCACAAGACTTATTCAACATGTACGGGAATACCATAACGGAAACGCTGATGTGCTGACATTCACGGGCTTAGAACGGGTGACTCCATCACGTCAGGGCGGTGACACCCATAAACAACTCCTGCAGCGTGAAAGCACATGGATCAATAATACAAAAGCTTGTGGACCAATGGGATTAAATGAGCGAAATGATTTATTTCCTTTCCTTTAAAAAATATAAAATAAAAAATCTAAAAAACTAAATAATATAATGTATAACCCCTATTAGGGTACTGATCCCTGTTGATCCTTGTATTTTTGTGTCCTAAGCAGGAATTTAATACGGATTCTTGGCATTTTCCAGTCAATAATCTGAGATATACCGTATATACTCGTGTATAAGCCGACCCGTGTATAAGCCGACCCCCCTACTTTTGCCCCAAAAATCTGGAAAAACCTATTGACTCGTGTATAAGCCGAGGGTGGACCCCAGCACAGGTATACAGCCCCCAGCAGTGTGGTATACAGGCCCCCCCCAGTGGTATACAGGCCTCCCCAGTGGTAGTATACAGCAGCCCCAGTGGTAGTATACAGCAGCCCCAGTGGTAGTATACAGCAGCCCCAGTGGTAGTATACAGCAGCCCCAGTGGTAGTATACAGCAGCCGTAGTATATAGCAGCCCCAGTGGTAGTATACAGCAGAACCAGCAGCCCCAGTGGTAGTATACAGCAGCCCCAGTGGTATACAGCAGGCCCCCAGGGGTACATATAGCAGCCCCCCCAGGGGGTACCCAGCAGCCCCCAGGGGGTACCCAGCAGCCCCCTGGGGGTCCCCAGCAGCCCCCTGGGTGTACCCAGCGGCCCCTTGGGGTCCCCAGCAGCCCCCAAATGCTGGCACTCGCCCCCCCTTGCAAGGGTTCCCCCTGCTTCTCTTACCATCCCGGTCTTCTGATCAGCGCTGCTCCTCGGCGCTCCGTCCTCGCGGCTCCCGTCCTGCAACATCCGGGATCCCCGGCCGTCGCGCGATGACGTCATATGCCTGCGACGGCCGGAGATCCCGGATGTAGCAGACGGACGGACGGAGCAGCGAGGAGCACCGAGGAGCGGCGCGGATCAGAAGTCCGGAATGGTAATATAACCATCGGGGGGGGGGCCCTTACAAGGGGGGGCGAGTGCCAGCATTTGGGGGCTATATGCACTGCTTCCCCCTGCCGCTGATTAACAGGGGGAAGCAGTGCATATTTAATGAGTGGCCCCACGTGACGGGGCCGCTCATACAGCAGCCTCCCCCCGCCTCCACAGCCCCACCACAGCCACCACTCCATGTGTACCGTATAGACCCGTGTATAAGCCGAGGGGGAGACTTTTCAGCCCAAATTTTGGGCTGAAAAACTCGGCGTATACACGAGTATATACGGTATATATAAACCTTGACTGAGCCGGTGGATGAAAGTACGTAAAGGGTAAAAATAATTTTGGAGGAAGGGAAAGAAGAAGGAAAAAGAAGAAAAAAAAAAAAGAAAAGGAAAGAAGGGAAAGGGAAAGGAAAAAAGAAAAAAGGGAAAATTTATTTATTTATTTATTTTTTTTTAAATAATGAAAATATAGTGATTGGGAATCATACCCGGCATACACTGGTGATGCATGAGAACAATATAGTGATTCCAGTGGACTGAATTCCATTCAGGTCCAGGGATAAACTGCGGGATTAGCAATTGCTATTCAAGCAGTTTTCCCAGACAAGTGGAAGAGGACTTTTTACTATAGACATGTTGGTATAGGAGCATCATCTAGAAGTAATACGGTAACTGCATGGATAGCATGAGGAAACCAAGTAAGGTAGTGCACTGACCTGCACATAATATATGCTAACTGAAATGAAACACATTTATGCTCAATGTATATAGTTTTATAATGATCTAGCGCACACATTGTCATTGTTGTAAATTAATACCTGTTTTTATCATGTGTCACTTATTAAGCACTTTGTATTACACGGTGCGGCGATGACGTCGTTTGACCGGCATCTACATGTTTAAAGTGCCCACAACATCTTTAAATTCCTAGAGGGATGTAGTTTGCAAAATGGGGTCATTCGACTGGGGTTTCCACTATTCAGGCACATCAGAGGCAAATGCAACATGGCGTCCACTATCTATTCCAGACAATTTTGAGCTTCAAAAGTTTAATGGCGCTCCTTCCCTTCTGAGCCCTGCCGAGTGCCCAAACAGTAGTCCTCCACCATACATATGGGTTATTGGCGTACTAAGGAGAAATTCCTCAATGAATTGTATGGTGCATTTTCTTCTGTTACCCTTGTGAAAATGAAAGATTTGGGGCTTAAGGCCACGTTACACACACAGATATATTGGTCACAGATCTCTGGTTGCAGTGAAATCATGGACACATTGTTACATTTGTACATGGCAACAAAATGTAACAATGTGTCCATGATTCCACTGCAACCAGAGATCTGTGACCAATATCTGCCCAGATATCTGTGTGTGTAACGTGGCCTTAAAGGAACATTTTTGTGTGAAAAATTTCAATTTAAATTTTTTCCTTCCACATTGCTTTAGTTCAGGGTTAATAAAACTTCTACAATGTAATGTTGAGAACTTTGAGGGGTGCAGTTTTTTAAAATTGTGTCACTTTTGGGCATTTTCTGTCACATAGGCTCCTCAAAGTCATTTCAAATGGATTTGCAAATTTTGTTGGTAAAATAAGAAATTGCTGATTAATTTTTAATCCTTTAACTTCCCAACAAAAAAATGATGTTTCAAAAATTGTGCTGATGTAAAGTATATATGTGAGAAACGTTATTTATGAAGAATTTTGAGTGATATAACGCTCTGGTTTAAGGGCATAAAAATTCATAGTGCAAAAATTGCGACTTTTTTTTGTCAAATTTTTTATATTTTCATACATATCATAGTGCCCAACATTTTCCCCCTAATATGAAGCCCAATATGTCTGGAAAAAAACAATCTTGGAATCACTGGGATTCATATAAAGTCTTCCAGAGTTATTATCTCATAAAGTGACACTGGTAAGAATTGAAAAAAATGGGCCTCGTCAGGAAGGTGTAAACAATGTAGTTCCCTCTTCGCATTCATATCCAGTCTGGCTCGCTACAATGAGGGATTATAGACAAGCTCAATGTCTCTTTCTATACATTCAACATTTCTTTCTGTATTTCTATGCATTGGATTATCTGTTCTCCACGTGAGAGAAAGACATATATTAGAGTTGCTCTAGAATTCACGTGAATCACATCTTTTTTTCCTACTTTCCTAAATTAAAGTCAATTTCACAACAACAGCTTCACAGACAAATTAACTAGATTCTAAAAAAAAACCCAGATGTGACAAGGATGCATTACGAGCAAATCAGTGAAGAAGACATGAACTAAGGCGTATTTGAGTTTTGGCCATAAGGTTAAGGTAACAATACTTAAGTTAATTTTAATAAAAGTACTAATATATATCTCACATTGCATTGTTTCAGACAGAGAAAGAACATTAGAACAGCTAAAGAAATATTGGATTTAACATTTAGTAAAAAATCAACGTTCGGCCAAAATGAGTTTCAGTAGAAGACGTTCCATACCAATTCTTGTCTGCGTCAACCATAATAATAAGTGAGTCTCAGCGTCAATCAAAAAAGTCCAAAATGCAGGTTGAACTAAGTGATCTATGACGTAGCTTAAATTCAGGATTGTTGGCTGAAATTTCATTTGCCGTCATCTATTTATGGTTTTTAGTGTGGCACAAGTTTGATAACTAATGCGATATTATTATGTATAAGTGTTGCATGAAAATTACAGTATATCAAAGTATAACTTTGAAATAACTTGGTGGAATGGGTTTCTCTTATTCTGCAACTCAGGACAACTCACTCCTGTAGGCACAAACACATGTGGCTCCAAAATGCAGACAATCTTTATTTTTGTTACAATGCTGACAGAGTGAACTGTTTTTCAGCAGTCCCCACTAATGTTATTTGGGGAACAGTGTGGTTGCCCACAAAGAAAAAAGAAAACAAGAAATCACAGTATAGCTATAATATTAATTTGATTGGCTATGGGGCCTCAACTAGAGTAAATTCTTGCTTAGAGGTCTAAGTCTTGCAGCTATAGGGTCTAAGGGGGTTCCGTGTGTATGTCCTCCCTATATGGGGATTTTAATTGACTAATTATATGATTGAGACCCCAGTGCTTACTTTCATCGGATATTAATTTATGTCTATAATACCGTATATACTCGTGTATAAGCCGACCCGTGTATAAGCCGACCCCCCTACTTTTGCCCCCAAAACCTGGGAAAATCTATTGACTCGTGTATAAGCCGAGGGTGGACCCTAGCACAAGTATACAGCCCCCAGCAGTGTGGTATACACCAGTCCCAGAGGTAGATACAGCAGCCCCAGTGGTAGTATACACGCAGCCCCAGTAGTATATACAGCCCCAGTGGTAGTATATACAGCCCCAGTGGTAGTATACAGGGCCCCAGAGGTATATAGCAGCCCCAGTGGTAGTATACAGGGCCCCAGAGGTATATAGCAGCCCCAGCGGTAGTATACAGGGCCCCAGAGGTATATAGCAGCCCCAGTGGTAGTATACAGGGCCCCAGAGGTATATAGCAGCCCCAGCGGTAGTATACAGGGCCCCAGAGGTATATAGCAGCCCCAGTGGTAGTATACAGGGCCCCAGAGGTATATAGCAGCCCCAGTGGTAGTATACAGGGCCCCAGAGGTATATAGCAGCCCCAGTGGTAGTATACAGTGCCCCAGAGGTATATAGCAGCCCCAGTGGTAGTATACAGGGCCCCAGAGGTATATAGCAGCCCCAGTGGTAGTATACAGTGCCCCAGAGGTATATAGCAGCCCCAGTGGTAGTATACAGGGCCCCAGAGGTATATAGCAGCCCCAGTGGTAGTATACAGTGCCCCAGAGGTATATAGCAGCCCCAGCGGTAGTATACAGGCAGCCCCAGTAATGCAGGCCCCCCCCCAGCGTCTCTCCGGTCACCTGTAAAGCAAGCTATACTTATCAGTGTCCCGCTCGCACCCGCCGCTGCCGACATCCACGATCCTCCATCTTCATGCGACTCCTCTTCCTGTTTCCTGTGCGCGTCGCCGGGAATGACGTCATTGCCGGCGACGCGCACAGAAACAGGAAGAGGAGTCGCATGAAGATGGAGGATCGTGGATGTCGGCAGCGGCGGGTGCGAGCGGGACACTGATAAGTATAGCTTGCTTTACAGGTGACCGGAGAGACCCTGGGGGGGCCCTGCATTACTGGGGATGCGGGGGCTGCTGTATACCGATGTATACATCGGTATGTACCGATGTATACATCGGTATACAGCACTGACTCGCGTATAAGCCGAGGGGGGTACTTTTCAGCCCAATTTTTGGGCTGAAAAACTCGGCTTATACGCGAGTATATACGGTAGTTAATAACGTAATTCTTTCTTAAAAAAATATCCATTTGTTCATATATAAAAAGTATGGTCTCCATACAGACCCAAAAAATTCATAAAACATTTACATAAAAAACAATTTTAAAACATCAATTGCCGTCTCAGATTAATTATAATCTATATAGTCCTCATTTGCAGGGATATAGTGATGTTTCTTTACTTGCACTTATTATGTGCTTTATGCTTGAATATGCTTCTGGATTCGGGATCCTTATTACGGTACCGGACGTTGCTTTCTCCTTATTTCTACAATATAAATGGTTTTTATATCACTACTGCTTTTTATTACTTGTTTATTTACCTGGCAGGGTATTCTATTTCTGCCTTACCTGCAGTTGTATATGTATACGTATGCTCTTTGATTCCCAATGGTGGCTCTCGGATGTGTCTTTCTGTTCTAAATAGAACATTTTTTCAATTTATTTATGAATAATACAAATACTATTCTTTCATCCGAATAGCTATTTAACTGCTCACCTTCATGGTGCTTAGTTGTCCTGTGCCGTTTATGACTCTGTTCAGATGCTGCTGTTTTCACTGCTATATAATAAGAGTGGCTTATATATTTGCTTAATCAATTACTCCGCTGCACCTTCTAACCTGATCTTTATATGTCTCCCGTAGTCTAATACATGAATGTCCCTCTATATGAAAGCATTGATTTATCCTTAAAAGCCGTTTCTCATGCACAGCAATGTTTCACTAGAAGTGATAGTCTCCTTATAACCTTCTCTACTGAATGGCTCTGTTTCCCCTCCGTACTGCAAGCGTAACTTGTCAGCTGTGTTACCTAATTGCTGTACTTAGTGCCTGCTATCTATGTCTAGTTTCTGTTTTAAACAATCCTATTGAGTCAGATTACGCCACTGTTGTGGCGGTACTCACAGTCTTAGTGTTCGTTGTTCATTCAGCTCTGTCCCCTGTTATTCGGTATCTTGGAGCAGCGTGCAGGCACCGTGGCCATCGGCGCTGCTAGCGTCCTCCCGTAGTCCACCCTCCGTCTACGTCACCGTCACGTCACAGTCAGGTGGTAGAGTAGGAGGATTACAGTGCCGTCGGTTAGCGCTAATGTGATTGGTCGGTGGGGGCTGTCAATCTATCGACACGTTTCGTGAGAGGGCGTCTCACTTCATCAGGATCCTTTAAAAGGAGAGGACATTCATGGGTGTGTTTCTTTCTTTGACTACTTTTAAGCTGTGTTCTCATGCAGCATTTTTTGGCATTTTTTGTAGAGTTTTTTATGCAAATTAAAAGCTGCTTTTTACAGCACCATCAGAAGCTATTAGATTTTAAAAAAATGGCATTCACATCATTGTTTTTTTTCCTGACTGAGTTTCAGAATTAGTGTTTTTTAAATGTGCAGCATGTCAACTCTTTAAGCATTTTTGCATAGTTTTTCACCCAGACGAAGGAGTGATTTAAGTGAAAAAATGTTGCAAAAACACAGACATTTTTATGGCATTTAGGCTTCATATTTGGCTGCATTTTTGATGAATAAAACTAACTTTATTAAACATGTAATGTAGACAAGGCCCAAAAAACGCTGCAAAAAAGCAACAAAGACTCAACAAAATGGTGTCACGGGGTAGGATAGCAGATAGGGAGTCAGGAGGTAAGTTGGTAAGATGGGCTAGGCATTCAGGGGAGCTAGTTTGACCCTTGAAATGAGGTTCCCTAACTCACCCTGTTGCCAGAGGTACCCCAGATGGAGAGGTCTGGGTCGCCAACCTAGCCCTTCGCTCTTGATTAGCCCTAGGTTAAGAGTCCCTACCTCCACCCACGGACTGGGAAAAGCCAACCTCTCCAATAAAAGTGAAAAGCAGCCGCTCCAGCAAACATATTTGCACAGTGCGGGTCCTAGAAGAGAAATTAACTCTTTCTGCGACACCTGGTGGAGAAAACTGCAACTACTTCTAGGCTGAGAGAGTGGAATTTAGAATGCTAAGACACATCCCTCCATCTCAATGCTATGACACACTTCTCCACCTGCAGACTGGTCCAAGGTATGACATGAACTGAATGCAGAAGACGGCTTTTTATGTGCAGGGCTCATGGGGGAAGGGCGGGAGGTTCCCCTATCTTGCAAAGGCAAGAAACATAATAGACAAAAAACTAATGAGCCATTCACACAGTGAACGTGTCTGTAGGACAGCGTTCACGTCATTCAGTCCATGTCAGACCTTGGACCTGTCTGGATCCTGCTCATATAGGTACCAATACACATGGTCAGGTTTTTGAATACAACAGATAGGGACTGCTCTGACAAGGTTACCGTGAAGAGTTAGAGTGGCTTAGCGTACATTTTTTGCAAAAAACGTATCAACTAAATACTCTGTTTTTACTACTTTTTTAGCAGCACTTGCTTTTTACTGTTTTTCTTTACAACAGAGTATTCTACACATTTGTTTGACTGTTTTTTGTGTTTCAGGTTTTTGGTTGTGTGAATGCTGTCCTACAGACACGTTCACTGTGTGCATGGGTCATTAGTTTATAGGCTTATATACTGTAGATTTCCGGTTGCCGAGTATTTTCCTATTGGCATTCATTCAATATCCACAGTATTTTAGGTTTTATTCTGTACATATATTGGACTATTTTTATACAAAGTGTATTGTCTATGATTATCTACTGATCTACTTATCTTCTGATGGATTTATATAGTTGCTATAACATATATGCTAGAAGATAGTGGAAAAGCAAGATTTCTTCACTGCTGGTGTATCCAGTAACTAGTTACCTAAAAGGGATAATTCAAGGTGGTTTATTGTCTATACGTTTCAAAAAGCCCAGTTACACACACAGATAATTGTGCAGAGATTGTTCGCAGATCTCTGGTTACAGTGAAATCATGGACACATTGTTCTATTTGTACACAGCCACAAAATGGAACAATGTGTCCATGATTTCACTGCAACGAGAGAGATCTGCGAACAATCTCTGCACAATTATCTGTGTGTGTAACTGGGCCTAAGGGCAGGGACACACTGTCCGATAGACATCCGAGTCTCTCGGACGAGACTGGGATGAGGCTGAAGCAGTGACCCAGAATGGCTTCTCCCTCTGTGGACGGGGATTTCAGCTGCTTGTGTTTTTGTGCAGCTGCACACTCCCCGTCCTCACATGGAGAGGCGTTCAGGGTCACTGCTTCAGCCTCATCCGAGTCTCGTCCGGAAGACTCGGATGTCTATCGGACAGTGTGTCCCTGCCCTTAAGTCTATTAACTTTTTCTTCAGGACAACCACATGCAGGAATGCTTAGACACAAAACACCTAGAATTATTCCTTTAGTGGGACTGGTTACTGAATTCACGAGCAGCACAGAAATCCTGCTTTTGGCATTAAGCTTTTTTGTGCCTGCATCAACTGTTTCTGAGCAATTACAGTGCTTTTATTACACAACCCCAGCAGGAGAGCAAACTCTACATCTAGCAAATCTCTGCCTACTTGTATATATCTATGCCGAAACCATGTGATCTGCCTTAACCTTATGCATCTATGGTGTCTTCTTTTGTTTATGATGCTCATTTTATTGAAGCTAAGAGAGTCTAAAGAAATTTACGTCTGGGAGCTTGCTATCTACTTTATGGAGAGACGTTTTCTACAACCATAAGGAGACAGGTTTTTGACCTTACTGAAGTGCAAATTTAAAGAAATTTAGGAATTTTTCAAAGCTTTTACACGATAATTCTTGTTTGTAAGCTTTGATGAATCTGGCCTGTAGCGCCTATTGTTTCAGAGTCAGCGTCTCCACAGCAGGGAGATCGACGTCCACAGTACACTTACCCTGCTGGAAGGCCCCTGGCATCTGCTTGGTCCTCGTCAGTTACTTCCTGTTCCTAGGTCCTGCTTACACTGCATAGGTCTACTGGGCACACGCTACACTCTTGTCCTAATCTGGAAGTGCTTCACGGCCTCTGGCTGAGAAGCACACAGTGTATTTAAGGTGCGTTCCCGTATTGGGAGATGCCTTTGCAACATGGTCTATTCCTATAGATTTGTTGCTGGTTGTTCTGACCTGAGCTTGTGTTCCTGTTTCCCCAACCTGTGTTTCGGCCTAGCTCCTGCCTGCATCTGCGGTGCCGTATAACAGCTATCATCTACTGTGCCATCATTTAATCAGCACTTGCTTGCTTCAGCAATCTGGCTGCTCCTGCCTACATCAGAGACTGTCTGTGTCTTAACCCCTGGGGCTGGCTGTCACAGCTCCTTCCAAGTGGCACCCGGTTCTACCTGCAGCACAACACCCTGAACATTAGAGGCTCTTGTGAAGACCAGGTCAAAAACCATAGTCAAACCCCTCCAAATTGACTGGGTGCTGACGCCCAGAGAGTCCACTACCAGAATCCCAGTATATTTTTTCTGTACACTATCATTACTTTGGAAGGCTTGCTACAGATTTGTTTTTCCTTTATACTTATCTATACCCCCCTTTTTTGAAACTTAAATATATCTATTGTTTCGAAGTTTTGTAGGGACATTTATTTTCATACTATTGGTGTAACACACAGAGGCAGTACTTTCCACCCTAGGACAACATGGGGTGATCCAAAAGAGTTCACAACTTTAGTAAGGAGAAGCAGTTACAATAAGTATCTGTCTTAAGGCCCCGTTACACGGCACGACATTGGAACAATGTTGGCAACGATCACGTGTGCGCGTAGTTGTTTCAGACATCGTTTTGACATCGTTGGTGAGATGTCACACGACTAGATATTGTGGAAGACGCACCAACGATGTTGTGAGGAGGTATAGTTCGCACAACCCAGCGAACCATACCTGCTCATTGCTGTGAATGGGCAAAGTCATAAATGACATCGTTATTGAGGTGTCAAACACAACGATATATCAGGTTGGCTGATCGTTGACCATGTGGTTTGAGAACAGGTTCTCAAACCTGTGATCAGCGATCCAACGATTTATCGTTACAACTTGCCAGAGTCACACGCAACGAGGTCATAATAAGGTCGCTGGAACGCCTCCAAACCTGTGACGTATCAACGATGTAGTTAACGATGTTGTGCCATGTAATGGGGCTTTACTTTGATTTGACAAATCTAAAGTCTGCTAATCTAAAGAAGAGAGAAGGAAAACTCACCAATAAACACTGCAGATTCATAGGTGCATGAAAAGTGGCGGCAGGTATCCACATAGATCAAAGATCACAAATGTAGTATCCAGAACTCCACATAATGCCTATGAGTAAGGACTTGTGCTGAAACGCATAAAGTGGGGTTACACTATTGCACTTTACACAACAAATGAATAAAGATTTACCGTATATACTCGTGTATAAGCCGACCTGTGTATAAGCCGACCCCCCTACTTTTGCCCCCAAAACCTGGGAAAACCTATTGACTCGTGTATAAGCCGAGGGTGGACCCCAGCACAGGTATACAGGCCCCCTCAGTGGTATACAGCAGCCTCCCCAGTGGTAGTATACAGCAGCCTCCCCAGTGGTAGTATACAGTAGCCTCCCCAGTGGTATATACAGCAGCCCCAGAGGGGTATACAGCAGCCCCAGAGCTGTATACAGCAGCCCCAGAGGGGTATACAGCAGCCCCAGAGGGGTATATAGCAGCCCCAGAAGGGTATATAGCAGCCCCAGAGGCGTATATAGCAGCCCCAGAGGGGTATATAGCAGCCCCAGAGGGGTATACAGCAGCCCCAGAGGGGTATACAGCAGCCCCAGAGGGGTATATAGCAGCCCCAGAGGGGTATATAGCAGCCCCAGAGGGGTATACAGCAGCCCCAGAGGGGTATACAGCAGCCCCAGAGGGGTATATAGCAGCCCCAGAGGGGTATACAGCAGCCCCAGAGGGGTATACAGCAGCCCCAGAGGGGTATATAGCAGCCCCAGAGGGGTATATAGCAGCCCCAGAGGGGTATACAGCAGCCCCAGAGGGGTATACAGAAGCCCCAGAGGGGTATACAGCAGCCCCAGAGGGGTATATAGCAGCCCCAGAGGGGTATATAGCAGCCCCAGAGGGGTATACAGCAGCCCCAGAGGGGTATATAGCAGCCCCAGAGGGGTATACAGCAGCCCCAGAGGGGTATTTAGCAGCCCCAGAGGGGTATACAGCAGCCCCGCCTGTATACAGCAGCCCCCGCTGTATACAGCGGTACCCAGCTGTATACAGCCCTCCCCCCTGGTATACCGGGCCCCCCCTGTGGCAACCTGTAAAGGAAGCGATGATTATACTTATCGGGTTGCTGTCGCCGACGCCGACGCTCTGTCACCGTCCGTCACCGCGCTCCTCCTGGTCTTCATGCTTCCTTCACCGGCACACAGAAAATGACGTCATTTCCTGTGCGACGGTGACGGAAGCATGAAGACCAGGAGGAGCGCGGTGACGGACGGTGACAGAGCGGCGGGCGGCGGCGACAGCGACCCGATAAGTATAATCATCGCTTCCTTTACAGGTTGCCACAGGGGGGGCCCGGTATACCACGGGGGGGGGGCTGTATACAGCCGGGTACCCGTATATACTCGTGTATAAGCCGAGGGGGGACTTTTCAGCACATTTTTTGTGCTGAAAAACTCGGCTTATACACGAGTATATACGGTATTAGCTATCTAATATAAAGCTGAATGTGTGTATGTGTGTGTGTGTGTGTGTATGTATGTGCGTATATCCGGGATTGGCATCTACACCGTCGCAACTACAGCCACAAAATTTTGCACAGTCACACGTCTGGACCCCGAGAGCGTCATAGGCTATGTTGTGAGGCGAAATTTTAACCCTGCGCGTTCCAGTTCACCAAACAATTTTGGCCCTATTTACATAATGGGGAAAAAGGGAAAGGAAACGTGTGGGAGGAAAATCGACACCTGCCAGCTACAGCTACAAAAATTTGCACAGTCACACGTCTGGACCCCGGGAGCGTCATAGGCTATGTTGTGAGGCGAAATTTTAACCCCGCGCATTCCAATTCACCGAACATTTTTGTCCCTATCTACATAAAGGGGAAAAAGGAGAATTTTGTATACTTACCGTAAATTCCTTTTCTCTTAGCCTCTAATTGGGGGACACAGGACCGTGGGTGTTATGCTGCTGTCCACTAGGAGGCGACACTAAGCAATCTGCAAAAGAGTAACAGTGGCTCCTCCTCCTCAGTATACACCCCTGGGGCAGGCACTGCCTCCTCAGTTTTGTGCTAAAGCAGTAGGAGAAGTAACAAGGTTAACCAATACCAACAAAGCCTGGCAAGGCCATAACGTAACAATATAAGAGTAACAAAAACCACTAGAAACAAGGCCGTATGGCCAACAGGGTGGGTGCTGTGTCCCCCAATTAGAGGCAAAGAGAAAAGGAATTTACGGTAAGTATACAAAATTCTCCTTTTCTCCTTCGCCTCATTGGGGGACACAGGACCGTGGGACGTCCCAAAGCAGTCCCTGGGTGGGAAAGACAATGGAACTAATGATACTGAACAAGTCAGTGAACAGGGAAACACCTACAGGTGGGCAACCGCCGCCTGAAGGATGCACCTACCCAGACTAGCGTCCGCCGAGGACTGGGTATGAACACGGTAGTGCTTGGTAAAAGTGTGTAAGCTCGACCAGGTGGCCGCCTTACACACTTGGAGAGCCGAGGCTTGGTGCCGAATGGCCCAGGAGGCCCCCACGGCTCGGGTAGAATGTGCCTTGATCCCCGCTGGAAGAGGAGTAGTTTTCATCTTGTAGGCCTCTTGGATAGCTGATCTAATCCATCTAGCCAGTGTAGCCTTGGAAGCTGGCATACCCTTACGGGGGCCTTCCGTCAGAATGAACAGAGTGTCTGACTTACGGAAATGTGCAGTTCTGGAGACATAAATGCGAAGCACCCTGACGAGATTCAGAGTATGCAGGGCTCGTTGGAACCTGTGAACCGGAGCAGGGCAAAAGGAAGGCAATGAAATATCCTCATTCAAATGAAAAGAGGAGACAACCTTAGGCAGGAATGACGGCACTGGGCGGAGGACGACCTTGTCCTGATGGAACACCAGGAAGGGTGGCTTACAGGAAAGCGCCGAGAGTTCGGACACTCGGCGAAGAGAAGTGATAGCCACTAGAAAAACCACCTTCAGAACCAGAAAGTGGAGGGAGATATCCCGAAGAGGTTCAAAGGGAGGTTCCTGCAGAGCCGTAAGTACCAGGTTAAGGTCCCATGTATCTAACGGTCGTTTGTACGGAGGGACGATGCGATTAACTCCCTGGAGAAAAGTTTTAACCTGCGGCTTAACAGCAAGGCGACATTGAAAGAGTACTGAAAGAGCCGAGACCTGACCCTTAAGGGAACCTAGTGAGAGACCAGACTCCAACCCCGACTGAAGGAACCCTAGAACTAGCGGCAAGGAATAGGGAAGAGGGGGTTGATCTCGAGAAGAGCACCATGCGAAGAAAGCTTTCCAGGTGCGATGATAAATCTTTGCCGATGCCGACTTCCGAGCTCTGATCATGGTCTGAATAACGGCAGGGGAGAAACCCGCTTGGGTTAGTACCCAGGTCTCAAGGGCCACGCCATCAAATTCAGGGCGTCTGAATTCTGGTGGTAAAACGGTCCCTGCGACAGAAGGTCGGGACGACAAGGGAGGCGCCAAGGAACGTCCGCCGCGAGCTGGACGAGATCGGCGTACCATGCCCGTCTGGGCCAGTCTGGGGCTATGAGAATGAGTTGAATGCCCTCTTGTTTTATCTTCCGCACGACTCTTGGAATGAGAGGTAGAGGAGGGAAGATGTAAGGCAGCTGGAACTGGGACCAGTTCTGAACTAGGGCATCCGCCCCTAGTGCTTGCGGGTCGTGAGATCTGGCCATAAACCTGGGAACCATCGTGTTGAGGCGAGATGCCATCAGGTCTACGTCCGGGGTCCCCCAGCGACGGCAGATTTGTTGGAACACGTCGGGGTGTAGGGACCACTCTCCCGAGTCCATGCCCTGGCGGCTGAGAAAATCCGCTTCCCAGTTTTCCACTCCTGGGATATGAACTGCTGACAGCGTTGAGTTCGTCGATTCTGCCCAGTGGAGAATGCGTTGCACTTCGTGCATGGCCTGGAGACTGTGTGTTCCGCCTTGATGGTTGATGTATGCCACGGCCGTGGCATTGTCCGACTGAATCCGTACCTGTGTGCCTGCCAGCATGGAATGAAAGGCCTTCAGAGCTAGAAATATGGCCCGGATTTCCAGGAGATTGATGGGCTCGGCCGACTCCGCTGGGGACCATGTTCCCTGTGCTGTGTGACGACGATGTACCGCTCCCCATCCGCTGAGGCTTGCGTCGGTGGTGACTATCTTCCAGCAAACCGGTAGAAAGGACCTCCCCCTTGTGAGGGAACGAGGTTTGAGCCACCAATGGAGGGAACTCCTTGCTGCAGGTGACAAACGGAATAACTTGTCCAGGGCAGAAGGATTCCTGTTCCACGAAGTCAAAATTGCCCGTTGGAGAGGCCTGAGGTGAAGTTGAGCAAACGGCACCGCCTCCATAGAGGCAACCATCCTTCCCAAGACTCTCATGGCGAACCGAAGTGAATGAGGACACGGCCGTAGAAGACTGTGGACCCCCTGTCGAAGGGCCTTCGCCTTGTCCTGAGGGAGGAGGACCAGACCCCTGGGGGTGTTGAAAAGCATCCCGAGGAATGTTAGAAATTGTGACGGAACTGGCGATGACTTCCGCAGATTCACCAACCAGCCTAGCCGACGCAGGGTGTCCACCGTGATGGAAACACTCTGCTGACACTCCCTGAAGGAGGGAGCTTTGATGAGCAAATCGTCTAGGTATGGTAGGACTACCATTCCTCTTGTGTGCAGTATGGTCATGACAGCCGCCATGACCTTGGTGAACACCCTGGGGGCCGTCGCTAGGCCGAACGGGAGGGCCACAAACTGATAATGATCCCGGTCGATGGCGAATCGGAGAAACCGCTGGTGAATTGTCGCGATCGGGATATGGAGGTAAGCGTCCTGTATGTCGATGGACGCGAGAAATTCGTCCTTCTCCATGGACGCTATGATGGAGCGCAGTGACTCCATGCGGAAATGCCGAACCTTCACGAAGGAGTTTAACTGTTTCAGATCCAGAATGGGGCGAACAGCCCCTCCTTTTTTGGGTACCACAAACAGGTTCGAGTAGAACCCTTGGAAGCGTTCGGCTGGCGGTACCGGAATGATGACACCGGCTTTCAAAAGGGAATCGACCGCCTGAAAGAAGGCGCGAGCTTTGGGGGGATGAGCAGGTGGGATTGACAGAAAAAAACGATTTGGAGGATAGGCCGTGAATTCTATGGCGTATCCGGAAGACACCAAGGTGTGTACCCACTTGTCGTCGGTAGAAGCGAGCCAGACCTGACGAAAGCGAGAAAGTCGGCCGCCAACCTGAATAGTGTCTCCCGAAGGGGGGGAGTCAGGAAGAAGAAAATCTGCTGGGCTTTGAGCCCTTGGATCTGGACTGGCGTGAATGGGACTGCCAGTTTGCACCAGTCTTCCGTGTCGTCTGGGAGCGTTCCCTACGGGGGGACCTATTGGCCGTCGTCGGGGGTTTCGAGACTGACCAACCAAAGGAGTTCCGAAAGGACCGGAAACGGGTTTGTTGGCGACGAGAGAAGGGTCGCTTAATCTGACGTTGTGGAAGAGAGGTACTCTTACCCCCAGTGGCATCTGAAATCAATTGATCCAGCTTTTCGCCGAATAAACGTCCACCGTTGTACGGAAGGCAGGTGAGCGACTTTTTAGACGCTGCATCTGCTTTCCACTCTCTCAACCAGAGGGCTCGCCTGATGGTTATGGCGTTGGAAGCCGCAGCCGCGGCACAGTTAGCTGAATCGAAGGCAGCGTGCATGGAGTATTCGGCGGTCACCGCTATTTGGGCAACCTGGTCTAACAAGGCTGGATCGACCTGCAAAGACCGTAGGGCCGAGTGTACGGAATTAGCTCTAGTCATAATAGCCTTTGAGGCCCAAACCGAGGCAAAAGCAGGCCCTAGAGAAGAGCCTGAGGCCTCAAAGACGGACTTCGCCATCTGCTCCACCTGACGGTCAGTGGCGTCCTTTATGGATGAACTGTCCGGTAAGGACAGGAGGGTCTTAGTAGCGAGACGAGAAACAGGAGGGTCCACCTGTGGCGGATCTGTCCAATCCTGGGTGACCTTAGGCAGAAAAGGATAACGCGTTTCCAGCGCCTTACGGTTACCAAACCTTTTGTCAGGGTGTAACCTATGTTTTTTGAGGATTTCCTGGAACTCTGGATGGTCCGAGAAATGCTTATGTGGTCTCCTGGCCCTTTTAAAGGACACCTTATGCTCTGGAGTATCAGCCGGAGGGTCTGACACCTCCAGAACCTGGTTAATGGAAGTAATTAAATCCTCCACCAACGCGACCGTATCGGTCGTATCCAAATCTAGGGAGTCATCTAAGTGATCCTCCGAGCTCGAAGAGCAGAGACCTTCGGAGTCCTGCGCGTCATCTTGACGCCTTCGGGAAGCAGAGGCTGCAGAGCCTGCATTGGACTCTGGAGAAGGTGGTGGTCTCTTACGGCCAGAGTCGGAGGCTGACGGGTCAGGGTCAGCAGTCTGTCGCGGTTCTGGGACTTCCTGCTGCGACGCAGAAGCCTGAACAGCGGCTGCAGGTGGCGAACGGGCTTGCATAAACTGCAGCAGTGTGTCAGACAATCTGTCTATGGACTGCGTCATATTCTGAGACATGACCGTGGCCCACGCAGGGGTAGGGTCAGGGGCACTGTTAGAAGCCCGGGTAGTGGGGGTCTCAGTGTCCGCAGCCTGCGTGCAGCTCTCACAATGTGGCGAGGTGCATCCTGCAGGGAGGTCAGCCTGACAAATAGTGCAGGTAGCATAGTAAGTGCTGGCTGCCTTGGAGCCTTTCTTACTCTTATTGCCAGACATTGTGGTATGGGCCAGTGAGAAGTATATAAGGTAACCAGGAGTCCCCTGTGTAATCAGGCACTGTCTAGCTGTCCAGCTAGGTGCCTGGGCCCTTAGTTGAGGGGCTGAGTAGGGTCACTGTGGTCTAACAGTGGCTGTTGCAGGGGGATACAGAGGGGAGAGATAGAGAGAGACAGAGAAACCTCTGCAGAGGAGATCCCTGCAGAGGTCTTACCAGCCCCCAGCGCCGCTGTGACAGGCCGCCTGGATCCTGTGTCCCCCCGGATGGCTGAGGCCGGGTCCACGTGCAGGGCTAATGGCGTCCGTGCAGGAGAAGGAGGAAGGGGCGGAGCTAAACGGGCGGGCTCCTTGCTGGAAAACGCGCCCGTTCTCGGCTCCGCCCCCAGTATGACGCGCGTAAGTACTGGAAGCCTGTGCTGGTGTGCAAGAGCCCCCTCCATGCAGCCTCAGCATCTTGAAGCTGTATATCCTGCTAGCCTTGCTGCAGGCAGCCGTACATCTCCAGCTCCTGCAGCCAGGGGCTGCTGATACCTGTGGTGCCACTGCCTAAAACACCCAGGGGTGATTAGGGGGACGTCATCTGGCAGGCCGTCAGCTTCTACTTCACCTCAGACCGAAGAGAATGAGGAAGGAGGGTGTTATGATGGGCTGTCTCAACTTTAACCCAGCAACCCAACAGTGGGAGGCCGAGAAAGGAGTACGGCATATGTATGGATTCTCAACCTCAACCTAGCGCCCCAACAGTGGGTGGCCGAGGAGGGAGCATGCCGGGGGTCACACCGGACCCACTTTTCTTCATCGAAAGAAAAAAAGATGAGAGTAAAAATGGTCGTGTGCCTCCTTCGACACTAAGCAAAAACTGAGGAGGCAGTGCCTGCCCCAGGGGTGTATACTGAGGAGGAGGAGCCACTGTTACTCTTTTGCAGATTGCTTAGTGTCGCCTCCCAGTGGACAGCAGCATAACACCCACGGTCCTGTGTCCCCCAATGAGGCGAAGGAGAAAAGTGACAGTTACCAGTTGACAGTTGTGAATGAGAGGGGCTTAATGATAGCACCAAAGACTAACAGCACATACCAGCATATAGTCACTAAGGTGGGGCCCCAACATGAGATATTCACCACACACGGGGACATGTATACACACCACACGCACACAAAGAGTAACAGCAAGTGTATAGTCGCTAAAGTGCAACCCCAACATTGGATATTCACCACGCACCCGAACAAACACACACACACACCACAAAGAGACACACACAACACAGAGACACACACACACCCCCAAGGGGACACACACACACTCCATAGCGACACATGCACTCAACCCACAGGGACACACACACACCACAAAGAGACAAACATAACACAGACACACACACACCACAGACCCCCCCCACAGGGACACACACACATAGCCACCCTATAGGGACACATGCACTCACCCCACAGGACACACACACCACAAAGAGACACACACACACCACACAGACCCCCCCACAGGGACACACACACATACACATCCTATAGGGACACATGCACTCACCCCTCAGGGACACACACACACACAAAGAGACACACACAACACAGACACACACACCCCACACAGACCCCCCCCCCCACAGGGACACACACACATACACACCCTATACATGCACTCACCCCACAGGGACACACACCACAAAGAGACACACACAACACAGATACACACACACACACACCACACAGACCCCCCCCACAGGGACAAACACACATACACACCCCACAGGGACACACACACACCACAAAGAGACACACACAACAGAGACACACACCACACAGACCCCCCCCACAGGGACACACACATAAACACCCTATAGGGGCACATGCACTCACCCCACAGGGACACACACACACCACAAAGAGACACACACAACACAGATACACACACACCACACAGACCCCCCCACAGGGACACACACACATACACACCCTATAGGGACACATGCACTCACCGCAAAGGGACACACACACCACACAGAGACACACACAACAGAGACACACACCACACAGACCCCCCACAGGGACACACACATACACACCCTATAGGGGCATATGCACTCACCCCACAGGGACACACACACACACCACAAAGAGACACGCACCACACAGACTAAGGTGGGGCCCCAACATGAGATATTCACCACACACGGGGACATGTATACACACCACACGCACACAAAGAGTAGCAGCAAGTGTATAGTCGCTAAAGTGCAACCCCAACATTGGATACTCACCACGCACCCGAACACACACACCACAAAGAGACACACACAACACAGAGACACACACCTCCCCAAGGGGACACACACACACTCCATAGCGACACATGCACTCAACCCACAGGGACACACACACACACACCACAAAGAGGCACACATAACACAGACACACACACCACAGACCCCCCACCCCACAGGGACACACACACATAGCCACCCTATAGGGACACATGCACTCACCCCACAGGGACACACACACATACACATCCTATAGGGACACATGCACTCACCCCTCAGGGACACACACACACCACAAAGAGACACACACAACACAGAGACACACACACACCCCACACAGAAACCCCCCCCGACAGGGACACACACACATACACACCCTATAGGGACACATGCACTCACCCCACAGGGACACACACATACCACAAAGAGACACACACAACACAGATACACACACACACACACCACACAGACCCCCCCACAGGGACACACACACATACACATCCTATAGGGACACATGCACTCACCCCTCAGGGACACACACACACCACAAAGAGACTCACACAACACAGAGACACACACACACCCCACACAGAAACCCCCCCGACAGGGACACACACACATACACACCCTATAGGGACACATGCACTCACCCCACAGGGACACACACATACCACAAAGAGACACACACAACACAGATACACACACACACACACCACACAGACCCCCCACAGGGACACACACACATACACACCCTATAGGGACACATGCACTCACCCCACAGGGACACACACCACAAAGAGACACACACAACACAGATACACACACACCACACAGACCCCCCCAAAGGGACACACACACATACACACCCTATAGGGACACATGCACTCACCCCACAGGGACACACACATACCACAAAGAGACACACACAACACAGATACACACACACACACACCACACAGACCCCCCACAGGGACACACACACATACACACCCTATAGGGACACATGCACTCACCCACAGGGACACACACCACAAAGAGACACACACAACACAGATACACACACACCACACAGACCCCCCCACACAGGGACACACACATACACACTCTATAGGGGCACATGCACTCACCCCACAGGGACACACACACCACAAAGAGACACACACCAACACAAACCCCCCCCACAGGGACACACACATACAAACCCCAGGGACACACACACCATACAGACAGACACAGATGTGCACAAATCACCTCACACAACTCGCCTCATACGTGTGCTATCTTTATTTTCCAAACATAAACATCTGATTAAAAAGAGCCAATGTGCAACACATGTGCCACATAGGGAATTAAGGCAGATGTCAGTCACATGAGCTGTCTATTATGTGTATGTGTGAGGTAACACATACTGCCCGGCCAGGGGGAGGGTTTACTGTTGGCTGGAGATTTATTAGGCTGCCTATAGCAATCAATCACAGCTCAGCTTCTATTTTCCTACAGGTCATTAAAATGACATATTCAAATTCTATTTTGTTATAGCTAACAGCAGTTATTTATTAACCCGGGTGTAGCCGGGTACTACAGCTAGTTTTAGTATAAACTGCTTACTTTATAATCCGTTTTAATTTACAGAACTCTGTAAAACAACAAAGCGACTAGAGTTTGTAGGGCTTCTCAATGTGTAGCCCATCATATTTGTGCACACAGACAGATGCGTTGTTATATATTTAAAGTTACTACTGTATGCCTAGGCATATTTAGGGTGAAAAAAGGTATTCATTGTAGAGGATCTGTTTATAAAAACTACCTACATATATCAAAAGTGACATAATTTTAGTCAATGTCTGAATTCTAAATAAACTAATTTAAAGTTATAATTTGCCACAAATTTATGATCACACATGCCCTATTTGATAAATCTGTCTTAATATACATCACAATAATTTACTTTTCCACTGACTAAAATCAAGGCACTTTCTCTAGGGAAAATGTCTGTGTGGCATAGAGAAGCTCTTGTTTTTGCATCATTTTAAAAAGTCAAATTTCAGTAATGTTTCTAAGTGTGTAACAAGTTACCAGGCAACCTTCATTCAAATTTTATACATTTTCTGGCTGGCACAAATAATTCAACTTTCTAGCATAAATAGTTAATATATATGTTACAAAGAAGATATAAGACTGTTTTAAAGTAAAATATACCAAAATCTACAATTAAACTGCTTTCACATAAGCATTTTTCGTCATTCGCGACAGATCCGGTGGTTTTGCCGAATCTGCCACGTAACGGATCACTTGCCGCAAGACTGCATTGGGCCAGATCGTGGCAAAACCACAAGTGCCGCATATGTCCGCAAGTCCCATAGGGAATGAATGAGGCCGAACGCAGTCTTGCTGTGGCTGGGGTCACACACACAGATATCTGGGCAGATATTGTTCACAGATCTCTGGTTGCAGTGAAATCATGGACAGATTGCTCCATTTGTACACAGCCACAAAATGGAACCATGTGTCCATGATTTCACTGCAACCAGAGATCTGTGAACAATATCTGCCCAGATATCTGTGTGTGTGACCCCAGCCTGTAAGTGATCTGTTACGCGGCAGATGCGGCAAAACTGCCGAATCTGCCACAAATGGCAAAAAACACTGATGTGTAAGTAGCCTTAGTCACGTGTCCTAGCTACAGCTCTGAGCTCACCATTATTGCCCTTTGGTAGTAGATTTTCTCTGCTCCTGTGCACGACATGTTATTTAGCGTGTACATCTCATGTCATTCTCCAACAGAAACCCTGAAAGAGCCTCAATGGAACCAATCACTTAAATGAAGCTGATAGGGTCACTTCGGACACCAGCTTGTGTCCTGCCAATATTCGTCTTTTTCAAACATGCAAAAAATGAGGTTGGGCAGAACAGACCAAGACAGTATTAACAGTGACTTTATTGGCTTCATTCAAAGGAATGGTTCTATTGGAGTTTCTCTCAGAATAAAAGTTTTCAGGTAGTCTGACAGAAACCCCAAAATAATGATTGGAGGAGATCGCTGCATAAGTGAGAACATAGCCATAGGTGAAAATTGTGTTTCATAAACAATATTTACAAAATATCATGCCAAACCTTTCATACCGGGAATTATATAGGTCTGTATGATTCAATAGTTAGTTGGTGAAGGTTATTGTAAAATGTCACATGATTTTCAGAAGGTCATATAAAAGACACAACGTCTCTTATCCAATTTAAATTTGCCTGAGGCTTTTGCAGTGCACACACCATTATTAGATCATATTAAGTTTTATGAAAATAATGGTTCAGAATAATTTTATTATTCACAAGAGACTTCAATGATAAAAATTAATTTGACTATAGTCTGGTCATCATGTGAAGTACTGGTTTCTGTCTTAGTAATAGATATTTAGACTTCTATTGCTTTCTCCAACAAGATTTCTTTCATGCTTGGCTAATCTTTTGCCATTCCTTGCTAGAAATGTTGTTTAGTGTTTTCTTATTAGAAATGCCACCCTTAATTGTTTAATCAATGTGTAGATGGCCCTGTAATTGCATAGAAAGATGTGCAGACACATGCTAAACGTATGGATCAAGCTGAGGGTTAAAGGGGTTGTCCCACAATCAATTGTTTTTCCTAAAACCAGAATACATTCTTAACTTCTTAAAGAAAAAAACATTCATAGATATCATACTATTAATGTCCTTTCTATGTATTTTGAAACTTTCTTCTATCTCTTCCACGGCAAATTGGTATTCCTGTGCCTCCTACCACGTGACCAACCTTAATCACAGAAAAATAGAGCAAAAAAGCCAAATTGGACAATTTCGCACACAACCCCAAAAATGGGCCAGACAAAATTGTTGCCACCTTTCCAAAATTGTGGGTAAACAACTTTGTTTCAAGCATGTGATGCTCATTCTAACTCACCAGTGGTGTCAGGTATGGGCAATATGAAAATCATACCTGAAACCAGATAAAAAGAGGAGAGATTGACTCAGTCTTTGCATTGTGTGTCTTTGTGTGCCACATTAAGCATGGAGAACAGAAAGAGGAGAAGTGAATTGCCTGAGGACTTGAAAAACAAAATAGTTGCTAAGAAACAAAGAGTCTCAAGGTTACAAGTCCATATCCAGAGAACTTGATGTTCCTTTGTCCATGATACGCAACATAATCAACAAATGTACAACCAATATAATTGTAGCTAATCTCCCTGGACATTGACGTAAGGAAAAGCAATTGATGAAACGTTACAACGCAGGATAATCCGGATGCTGGATAGGCAGCACCAATCAAGTTCCAAAGAAATTCAAGCTGTTGTGCAGGCTCAGGTTGAATGAAATGTCACATTACAGCAGGAGACTCAGGAAGATCCTACTGCTGACAGAGATATAAAAAAGTTAAACTGCAGTTTGCCAAAATGTACTTGAATAAGTCAAAATCCTTCTGAAAAAGCATTTTGTGGACAAATGAGACCAAGATAGAGCTTTTTGATAAGGCACACCATTCTACTGTTAAACCAAAAACTGAATGAGGCCTACAAAGAAAAGAACACAGTACCTACAGTCAAATATGGTGGAGGTTCAAAGATGTTTTGTATTTTTTGGATGCCTCTGGGACTGGGTGCCTTCACTGTGTGCAAGGTATCATGAAATCTTAAGATTACCAAAGGATTTTGGGTTGCAATGTCAGAAAGCTGGGTTTATGTCCAAGGTTTAAGGGTCTTCCGGTAGGACAATGGTCTCAAACATACTTCAAATAGCAGCCAGGATAGAATGGAAATAATCTGCTAGAGACTTCTGAAGTGGCCAGCATTGAGTCCGGATCTAAATCCCTTTAAACACCTATTATTATTATTTATTTGTTATTATTATTTATTTATATAGCACCATTAAATTCCATGGCGCTTTACATGCTAAAAGGGCAGACAAGGACAAGTGCAATAAATATGGACAATTTGGTCATACAGATACAAGAGGGAAGAAGATCCTGTCCGCGAGGGCTCACAATCTACAAGGGGCGGGTGGGGATACAGTAGGATTGGGAGGTGCCGGTCGTGAGGCGGTGCGGTGGACTGGGTATCATAGGAGGTTGTAGGCTTGGCGGAAGAGGTGGGTCTTTAGGCTTCTTTTGAAGGTTCTCAGAGAAGGAGAATGTCTGATGTGTTGGGGCAGAGAGTTCCAGAGAATGGGGGATGCCCAGGAGAAATCCTGAATGCGGTTGTGCGAAGAGGAGATGAGGGGGGAGTAGAGGAGGAGTTCTTGGGAGGATCGCAGGTTGTGCAAGGGTAGGTATCAGGAGACCATGTCGGAAATGTATGGAGGGGACAGGTTGTGGATGGCTTTGTATGTCATGGTTAATGTTTCAAACTGGGATCTCTGTGAAGCAGGGAGCCAATGAAGGGCTTGGCAGAGGGGGGAGACAGGGGGGTAGCGGGAGGACAGAGGGATAAGATGGACAACAGAGTTTAGGATAGATTGGAGAGGTGCAAGGGAGGTAGCAGGGAGGCCGAAGAGCAGGAGATTGCAATAGTTGAGGCAGGAGATGATGAGAGTACAGATTGTATTGCGATACCAAAAGTACACACAGCATTGCATTGCGAGACCCAGAGTACACATCGTATTGCGTGACAGAGCACAGACTGCATTGCGTGACATGGAATACAGACTGCATAATGCGACACATAGAGACACAGAGTACAGGCTGCATTGAGACACAACAACACACAGAAAAACAGACAGAAAAAATTTAAAAAGCTTGCATACTTTATATCCAGCGGCTAGAGATCCAACGTCTAGAGATCCAGCATGTAGAGATCCAGAGTCTTGAGATCCAGAGTCTTGAGATCCAGAGTCTTTGACTTCCTGTGTCCACACAATCTTTTTATACAGCTGGAATTTGGGAGGGATTTGGGAGGGCCTGAAAATCACTTCCTAGGCATGCTCAGTGTGAATTCTGCATGTGCATCGAACGCAGCCATCTGCAAGCCCTTGCGCACCAATGCGTACCCATAGTCAATAATTCGTTGTTTTTATGCACTCGTCCGCCTGCGCATATTTCAAGCATCAAAAAATGCAACATGTTGCAGTTGGCGGGCGCTGCAAAACGACGCACAGGGGCGCATATGCAGACATACTGATGCCAATGCATGTCCCTGCGTACACCTGCGCACACCATGTTAAAGCATAGGTGCGCAAGGTGCGGATTTTAGAAAACAAGTACGCAGGCTACGCTGTGCTCAGAAACGCTAATGTGAAGCCGGCCTTAAACTTTCATGTAATTATGCACTCCCTCTCAGCAGCCCTCTCCTACCTCCTCCCTCCTCCTTCTGCTCTCCGGGCACTGTGGTTTCAATTTCAGGAGATCTGTTCTGTTGCGGACACAGGGAGAGAGTGATTGCAGGTCTGCCTTATCTTATCTAGACTCCATTTGTTTCTGTAAGCAGGCATCCTTGCCGTGACAGTTTTTGTGTTGTATTTGACCTCTTTCCTGGCTGCAGATGCAGAGAGCTGAGAGGAGAAAACAGCTCCCCCCACTGATGTCCTGTGCAGTGATGTGACATGCATATTCATCGTATGGGGAGTGGATAGCAGAGAACTAAGTGGATCACTCACTGTAATTCACAGATGGAGTGAATATCTTTATTTGAAGTTTACAGAAGATAGGAGAGGAATATAAATAAAAGAAATACATGAATAGAGAGAGCTTAAAGAAAGGAATTAGGCAATGATAGCAGTTACATATGGATTTTTGACCTGACAGTTTTCCTTTAAGTATATAAACAGACCACAAGGATGGCTATAGGGGACTGATGAGGAGCTAAAATGCAAACTGAAGGTAAAAGGAAGGTTTGGGGAGTGGGGACACATTACAGGGAGAGCCAGATTGTTTTTTTGAAACCTTTAAGCTCTTTACAGTTGCACTCAGTTTATACAAATAAATCCATGTCCACAGTTATATTCATACAGTCTTTGGCCAATTTTACAAGAAAGTATTTTGATTCAGTATTTATAATAAAAAAAAAGATGGTTTGTGTCTAAAATATGGAAATGGATCAAAAAAGGTATAAAATACTAAACTAAATATGCAAAATTCATGCTGTTTGATAAACATGGTTTAATAAAAAATAGACACTAGCTGTGCACAGCCATCTATGGACCTCTCTTTCCGTGGGACTCACCAGGAATCACCAGACAATCACACCCAGAGGAGTACGACTTCAACAGCAGCAACAAGATCCAAATTACTCTGGGAAAGGAAGAAAAAAGTAGTCACTCACTGGTAAGTGACTCACCCAGGGTATGGGGACTCGGTTGTCTGGGCCCTCTTCTGTGGGGTTGTCAACAGTGGCCTGTCCAGACCCGTGGCCCTGGTGGTCTGCTTTTGAAAAGGCGAGTTGGGAATAGTAGTATTGTAGTTCTCGTGATGCCACCCGCAGCTTCTGGTGATTAGGCACCAGCACCGCCTCAGTCCTCTGGAGGGTGGTGGTATAGTGGCCTTGATGGCACAGCTCCCTGCAGGAGGAGCTAACCCCCTGGGGCAGGAATGCACCGGCGATGGACGGGGTACTGGTGATGGATGGATGGATGAGCAGAGTGTGGCGAAGCAATGAATACACAGAGACTTGTGCACTCTACCCGGGTACTTTACTGGAACGGTGCAGATGGTAATACAGATAACCGTTTCTGGACGACATAGCTGGCCGGGTAGTCACAACGGGCTGCAAAGTCTCTGGGAGTCTCCTGTGGAATGCCTGCTTGGATCTGCCCTGTGTCCTGCTCTCCGTGCCTGCCTTGAGGTGCCCATTTTGTACCAGGCCTGCTGTAAATGGGGATTCTGGTGTGACAATTCCTCCAGACAGGGTGTCGGGGCTGGTAAACGGTCCGCGACCTCCAGTGTTCTCGGTGAGGGGCTAAACTCCTTCGCCGCCTTCAGAAGCGGTGCTCTGGTAAACAGACCAGGGTTCCCTCCTGAGTATTGGCGCTCCGGGGGTTCCCTCCTTCCATCTGGGCTGCCTGTTTGCTCTCTCCAGGTCCCCTCCTTGGGATTCCTCCTTCGCTCACTCAGAGGATCCCTGTTCTGTCTTTCCTCAGCCTAGTCCGCAACTCAACTGTTTGTCATCCCTCCTCCCCTAACTCCTTTCCTAGGGTATGGGACCTCTGCCATCTGCTAAGTGGGTGTGTGTGGGAGTGCTAGGATAGGAGCCTCCAAAGGAACATTTGCATTCCATTGTGACAGGGGTAACCGCACACTCATTTATGGGTGCAGTACCCAATTTGTGCCACCTGACCAGGTGGGGTGGCACATTCCCCCTTGTGGAGTACACTCATCCACGAGTGTGGGTAAACAGGGAACAGGTAGAGTGAAATTTAACTTTTTCAATAAAGGATAACAATATTAATGGGTAACATATTTACAGATTCATGCAGCATTTTTCATCCCTTTAAGGGAGGCACTAAATTAAACGTTGCATATATAAAATAAAACATTATTGAACTTTTCATTGGCCTCACGGGGACTGGTGACTGCGCGGGCACAGCGGTAATTATTGTCCAGCACAGTCCAGTGTGTTTTATCACTGCAGCGCCGCTTTACGTAAACATTATTATTAACAGGGTAAAGTTCTCATTCAAATCTATGAGTCTCAACAGGGATAGAGTCATGGTCCATGAAAGCAGGTAGTAAAAGAAAGGCACAGCTAACTATATACATTTCACAGCAGAAATTGCATAGACATTTACAAGCGGGCCACTCTGATTGTGAACCACCCGATAGGTCCCGCGTGCCGCTTATATGTGACCTGGTCCCCTCTATACAAGTCTCGATCCGGGTGACCGCAGCGTAAATGTGGTTCTACATCCCTTCTTACGACAAAAATATCGTCCGAAAGTTCTGATTTCCTAATGAACCCCCACTCATCCCCATAACAAAACGCTACCGCAGTACCTTTCCTTCGAAGTTCCGCAGGTAACGGGGGCTGTTTGCGAGCTTCCTCCCTGATTTGGCGACACTCCATTTCCATTCGCCACCAGTCTAGTCGACGGCGCCGCCGAGCTGCCTCATCCTCCTCACTTAGTTGGGGGATGTTGGGTTCGGAGTAGTACGCAGGGGGCAATGGGCTGGGTGCCAGGTAATCCGGCGCAGCTGCGATGTTGGCGCAGAGTGCTGGCGGGGTCTCGTGTCGATACTCACAGACACCTCACCATGCTGCCTCTGGGGTGTCACCTCCAGTGGTGTCCAAGCTGCCATACAGGTCGTCTACGTCGAGGTCCTCCTCCTCGGAGCTGGCTGAGTCGTTGTCTCCCTCCTTGGTCTCGACTATCACGTCTGGATCCTTGTTGGGTTTCTCCGCATCCTGGACTGGTGGGGTGTTGGTCTGACCTGCTGGCGGGTCTACAGGGTCGTCTGTCTGGACCCCAACCTCCTGGGTCTGCACAAGTGGTCTCGCTTCCAGGGTCTCCGCTACCGCTCGTGCGACCGCTGATGCTTCCCTCGCCTCCCGGTCCATCGCTCGAGTCATGAGCTCCATGGCCCAGTTGGCGCTGCAGGTACGGACTACCCACTCCAGCGTGTTAGACAGATTGTCCCGTAGCTCTTGGAAGGCGCCTCGCCAATAGTCTGCGTCCCCCTCGTTGGTAAGGAGGGAGACTGAGTCCAGGTCCCCGTGGGCAATGCGGGCCTGCTGCTCCACTTCGCGCAGGAGGTCACTCCACCGGGTCACCATTGTATCGGGTAACACACGTTGTTCTTTGTGTCCTTTATTCCGGTTGAGCTCTTATCGACCTTAGGCGGCTCATTTCCTGTGGCCCTTGGTTGATTGGCGGCCATTGGGGAAGGCAAACAGTTTTGCGCCTCTGGATAGGCCCTCCCATTACAAGGGGCTGAGGCACACCCCTGGGCCTGTACGTTGTCCTTCACATGGCCGAAGCGCCATCTTGGGTTCCTCGGTAGAATTGGCGGGAACCCATTTTTGGCGCCATTTAATTGCGGGAAAAGTTGTTTTTCAAGCACAGAGTCCAAAGTTCGTAGGCACACAATACCCGTTGAATATGGGTCGGTCATATCCTGTTCGTGACACGCCAGAAAAAGCCTCTTATCCCTCGCCCAGGGTATGGGGACTCGGTTGTCTGGACCCTCTTCTGCTTCTCAGGGTTTTCAACGGTGGCCTGCCCAGACCCGTGGCCCCAGTGGTCTGCTTTTGAAAAGGGGAGTTGGGAATAGGAATAAATTTTGTAATGTAGTTCTCGTGACGCCACCCACAGCTTCTAGTGATTTGGCACCAGCGCCGCCTCAGTCCTCCGGAGGGTGGTGGTATAGCGGCTTTGATGGTACAGCTCCCTGCAGGTGGAGCTAACCCCCCGGGGGAGGAATGCACCGGCGATGGTCTGGGTGCTGGTGATGGATGGATGGGCAGGGTGCGGCAAAGCAATGAATACACGGAGACTTGTGCACTCTACCCGGGTACTTTACTGGAATGGTGGGTGCAGATGGTAATACAGTTCACAGCTGGACGACATAGCTGGCCGGGTAGTCACAACGGGCTGCATAGTCTCTGGGAGTCTCCCGTGGAATGCCTGCTTGGATCTGCCCTGTGTCATGCTCTTCGTGCCTGCCTTGAGGTGCCCATTTTGTACCAGGCCTGCTGTAGATGGGGATTCTGGTGTGACAATTCCTCCGGACTGGGTGTCGGGGCCGGTAAACGGTCTGCGACCTCCAGTGTTCTCGGTGAGGGGCTAAACTCCTTCGCCGCCTTCGGAAGCGGTCCTCCGGTAAACAGACCAGGGTTCCCTCCTGAGTATGGGCGCTCAGGGGGTTCCCTCATCCGTCTGGTCTGCCTGTTTGCTCTCTCCAGGTCCCCTCCTTGGGATTCCTCCTTCGCTCACTCGGAGGATCCCCGTTCTTCGTCTTTCCTCAGCCTAGTCTGCAACCCAACTGTGTGTCCTCCCTCCTCCCCTAGCTCCCCCTAGGGTATGGGACCTCTGCCATCTGCCTAAGTGGGTGTGTGTGGGAGTGCTAGGATGGGAGCCTCCTAAAGAACATTTGAATTCCATTGTGACAGGGGTAACCGCACACTCATTTATAGGTGCAGTACCCCATTTGTGCCGCCTGACCAGGTGGTGCGACACATAAGTAGTCTTCAGCAATATTTTATTTAATTTGTGGAATACAGACAGGTGGGAAGGGCAGTGAGGAGACGATGGATGATGGCAGCTGTTTCATACCTAAATGGCACTTCAACAGGTCCAAGTGAGCAGGTGACGTGTAGCAGCTTCCTTTTCAGGAAGGACTGACCCCATGTCACATGGGTATAAAAATACATAATAAGCATAAAACGGGACAACAGAAGTTACAAAGAATTATTATAAATTGATGTTATTCATAAAAATAGCAATAACAAATAGGAAATAGCATATAATAACATGACAATAACTCGTTTAAGAAAGAGGTTTTTGCCCTAGCGGTTTCTTTTCCATTGCGAAAATGATTTAACTTGAGAAAGGCTGATGTTACAGCTGAAACTTGCTGTCTATTTTCTGTAACTTTATTTTTGAGTGCTGCCTTCTTTTTTTTCTAGATGATAGATAGATAGATAGATAGATAGATAGATAGATAGATAGATAGATAACAAAACAGAAAAAAAACTGCACAGCACTCACAGACAAAATGTGAACTGGTGCCAGCAGTGACGCTGGGTCAAATAACTAGAAAAAAGTTCTCTGCAGCACTCAGCTACTACCAATGATGTACAAATCGGTGTTAGGACTCATCAGACCTGAAGTCACTTTGTCGCAGTTGATGAGCAAACAGACATTGGCCAATGTGTGTACCAAGAACTTCAGAAATAAAAAAATAAGATTTTGAGTTTTTTGAAAAAAATGTAAGTTTTTTAACTTTTTTTCTCAAATATATATAGCTTGTTAGCATTTGTACATCATTGGCAGTAGCTGAGTGCTGCAGAGAACTTTTTTCTAGATAGATAGATAGATAGATAGATAGACAGACAGACAGACAGGCAGACAGATATGTCAAATGGCTAATGTCTCACTTCTTATAAATTGTAAGCCTTTCATGTGTCACTAAAGGGTGTTTAGCCTTGTATTTAGTCCAAAAATGAGTCATTATTGAGGAAAAAAAAGACGTGGGATCCCCCTATTGTTGATATCGCAAGCTAGGGTGAAGCCGACGGCTGGAGCCTGCAGACCACAGCTTGCAGCTTTTCCTTGGCTGGTAATAATCCAAAACAGAAGTCAACCCATGCTATTTTTGCAAATATAGTGAATCTGACAGCCGTGGTTGTGATAGCAGCGACATCAAAGAGTTCATCTGAGGTTACAGCCGAGCTACCGTGGGAACCTAAAAAGGGGGGAACAATATAAATCTGTTTGACATATCTATCTAATCTATCCTATCCATTCTAGTTTTTTAGAGCATGTTAAAGACCATATTAAAAATGCATTTTTTGTGCAAACTGTGTGCTGTCCATTTGCTTTCTCACACCCATTGACTTGCATTGCTGAGTTTCCAGCGTGATATGCTGCCATGCAGCAGAATGTTGCAAATTTTTCCTTAGCTTGTTTGCAGCTAAGGAAAAATTTGCAGATGGACACTACCCTATTGTTTTAACATTGTTGTGAGTGTAACCCGATTTTTTTCTCCGATTGCACTCGGTGATTTTATATGCAGATATAATCGCACCCTTAGCCTGGAGACACACTACCGGATGACTCGTGCGAGGATTGAACACGCTGCCTGGACCGGCCGGCGGCCGTCCTGACCTGAGCGTGACAGTTTCACGTATTTCTATGCAGCTGTCAGGAGAACCCAGGCAGTGCAAATGATCCTCGAGTCATGTGGTAGTGTGACTCCAGCTATTAACTAAGAAGCTTACATCTATTTATATAATCCGCAGTTTGAAATTCGGACACTGTAGCCGAATCCCACAATGCATTGCGCCACTGCGAGCGATGACGCGTAGCGTCATCGCGAGCAGTGTCTGCTGCCCACCCGCCGCCACAACTCTCCTATCAGCCCAGTAGCGTAGCGTTGGGGGGGCCGTACTCTGCACAGCCCCCTGTATACTCTGCACAGCCCCCTGTATACTCTGCACAGCCCCCTGTATACTCTGCACAGCCCCCTGTATACTCTGCACAGCCCCCTGTATACTCTGCACAGCCCCCTGCATACTCTGCTCCCTGCACAGCCGCCTGCATACTCTGCTCCCCGCACAGCCGCCTGCATACTCTGCTCCCCGCACAGCCACCTGCATACTCTGCTCCCCGCACAGCCGCCTGCATACTCTGCTCCCCGCACAGCCGCCTGTATACTCTGCTCCCCGCACAGCCGCCTGCATACTCTGCTCCCCGCACAGCCGCCTGCATACTCTGCTCCCCGCACAGCCGCCTGCATACTCTGCTCCCCGCACAGCCGCCTGCATACTCTGCTCCCCGCACAGCCGCCTGCATACTCTACTCCCCGCACAGCCGCCTGCATACTCTGCTCCCCTCAGAGCCGCCTCTATACTCTGCTACCCGCAGAGCCGTCTGTATACTCTGCTACCCGCAGAGCCGTCTGTATACTCTGCTACCCACTGACCCACCTGTATACACACTATTCATTTCACCGCGCTCCCGATGCAATTGCATCGGGCCATTTTACTAGTAAAAAATAAACACATAACATAAAATGTCTCGTGTACATGCATGCAGTCGCTCATTTATACATTTCATAACTATTTTGATAAATAGGTCTCACTACAATGATTTTTTTAAGCTGTTTTCATATCTGAAAAATAATTTTGCAATTATGGATTGCTCACATACCGTAATTGTGAAACAGGACATGTGATTATCAAAGTCTATACAACGTTTTAGTGCTGACCTCTGCTGTTAGAGTAATGATATAGCACATATAGAACGTCACTTAAAGGCTATGGACACGTTGGAAAAATAATCTTAATTCTTTCTTTTCTTACCGTCATTTGTAGAGTGCAGCATTATCCAAGAAAAAGGTGTGAGAGTAGGGCTTTGTGGATGTAGATGATTTCATTATTTTTAAGTATGATTTTGTAAAAACTGTTCTCATGGAAAAACCATTTATCTTTCTGCTTGGTTAGCCATTCAAAAATGAAAAAAAATTTGCGCAATTGAGGGGCCAAATATTTTAACTTCTTCACTACCGCCTCTTTTCCCCTTCCTGACCAGGCCAACATTTACAATCCCAATCAGTGTCACTTTATAAGGTAATAACTCTGGAACACTTCAATATTTCTCAGTAATTCTGAGACTTTTTTTGTGACATTGTATGTCATTTTTATGGTAAACTTTGGTCAATGTGATTTGCAATCATTTATAAAAATAACAAAAAGTTGACAAAACATGTGAAAATGTCATAATTTTTACATTTTTCATTTTTATGTCCTTAAAACCAGAGACTTATAATGCACAAAATCATTAATAAATAACACTTGCCACATTGTCAACTTTACATCAGCAACATTTTTGAAATTTAATTTGTTTTGTTAAAAAGTTAAAAGGGATAAAGGCCACTTTACACACACAGATATCTGTGACCAACTTCTGAACAGATCTCTGGTTGCAGTGAAATTATGAACGCATTGTTCCATTTGTACACTATCAAACAAAAAGCCTGCAACCTCGGACATTCCCACATCATGTGTAAAATTCCAGCATTTCCATGCATGCATCTCGGACACTCTGATGTACTTCTCACACCTATTTTAAATAAGAACTCTGGGGATCGGTATACTCTATGAATAAGACATAAATGCAACAACCTACCCTGCTCACTCAATGACAATTTTGGACCATATTCCAGTATATATCCCAGGCGTTGTCCTCTATCACACCCAATTCTGTCTCCCATTTGTCTCGCGCCCAAATGGGATGTCGCAGCAGCAGTGTATGTAGGAGATCTCTATACACTGTAGAGATCACCCCCCGAGTACACCCCTCCATGCACAAATAATCCAGAACAATATTTTCTGAACTCCCAAGATTGCTCTTCCTTTTCTGTTGCCGATAGGCATGTTGGACCCTGAGATATAGAAACCTGTCTGTCTCCGGTATCTGAAGTTCCTCCCTCAGGGAGTCAAATAGCTTCAATGCCTGATTCCCCAGGACCTGTGACATCTACTCTATGCCCTTATTCAACCATGTCCTCTGTTTCCCCAGTTTATAGAATTCTCCGAAAACTGCTTTTGTGGCACCCCGCACCGAGTGCGTCACAGGAGGGTATTGCAGCCACAAATGCAGCAGCAATATTCTCTGACCCAGCAGCCATATGGTTAACTCAGAGATCCATACCCTGCATGCATCACTTAGCATAGAGGGCCAATCAAGGTCCTGGTGGGCGGAGTGCAAGGGTAGTGTGTAGTGGAAAGTTTAGAACAGTTGGAGTTCGAGGGCTGAAGGAGTAACAGCAACCTAAAAGACCCTCTGCAGAATTCCAGCTCTGCAACCTAGGAGAGGGGGCTCGCACAGTCCCGTGCGCCCCCCTGGCCATCTTCTACCGGCCATCTCCCTACCGTCACCACGGTTGAGAACCATTACTCCCAGTGCATTACCAACCGGACTACGGGCGTCAAAATGCGGGCTCAAAATCATCCCGTGCCCATCTACAGCCAGTTTGCTGGTACCGAAGCTAGCAGCAGTTCAGCTCTGCTATGCGAACCAACCAGAAGAGTGGAGGAGCCGCTTTACAGGAGCACCCCACCACCGCCAAATCCAGTCGTCTAACCAGTGGTGTACCCACCAAGGGACCCAAGGCTCCCCAAAGCATCCGGAACGTATACCCCGGATAGGGCATTCAAGCAGCCTCCCTGTACCCGACCTGGTATTCCTGGGCGACAACGGCAACCTACTTAGTTAGAATGGAGGAACACCACGGATCTCTGAGGGACACCTATCACTGCTGAGTCCACCCGGTCTGCTACCCACAAACTGTATGCCATGTATTGCCTGCTGGTTACAGTAAAGCACCTGTTACAGAGACTTACAGTGTCCGTGCTTTCTTATGAACTGTCTGTCCGCACTTCAAGGTAACCGCAGCTGCCGCACAACATCTTCAGCAGCTCCAGCCTCCGGGGATCATCGCTTAGCCTGTGGGGAGCGTTTCATCTTGCTGCATTCCATCCCCCGGAGGCCCCGCAGCGTCGGTAAGACTTTCCGAAATCACTCATAGGTGGCGTCACGACAAATTAACCCCTTAATCTGTTCCCACAAGACGTCTTCAACCTTTTGATCTGCACTCAACCGGGCCCCACTACCGGCAGGCGCGGTCCACCCGTGACAAGGAGGAAGAAGCGAATGCCTGTCTAAACCGGAGCCGCGGTGAGTCACTTTCTTCCAGATAGGGGTATATAATGTCACTCCAGAAACCTCTCTTAGTTTTTTTGATTTTAGACCAAATCTTGTGTATCAGACACATAGTAGGGAACTTCCCTCCCAGAGGGGCCCTTCGTATCATATATTCTAAGATTGTCTTTGTGGAACTCCTCCCGTCCTTTGAAGCCCACAATCTGATATGCTGACCCTGGGATGCTACAAAATAAATCCACAGATTTGGTAGAGCTAGTCCCCCTTCTTCTTTCGGCCTCTGAAAAATGTCCAATTTTAGTAAGGGTTGACATCCACCCCAAACCAAATCCCGGAATAAAGACCGTGGCCCCCACACGCCATCCTCGGGGTTACCTTAGTGCTGCCTCCCCCCCTCTCTCCATTACAGGCGGGCAGTCACGCTGATCGCAGCCAGCCTGTTATGTGTAGTGTGAGCTGCATCTGGCGCCGCGTCTATTTCCTCAGTGTGCGGCGATACAGGAAATACAGCGGCGCCGGCTGCAGCTCACACTACATATGACAGGCTGGCTGCGATCAGCGCGACTGCTCACCGGTAAGGTTAGAATGGAGAGGGGGGCAGCGCTAAGGGGGCCCGAGGACGGCATGTGTGTGCAGCGGTCAGGGGCCCCCTAGTATGACATGTGCGGGTAGCTCTCAGGGGCCAACAGGCCCCAGGATAAGTGTGGGGGCAGCTCTCATTGGCCCCCCAAGGATGAGTGTGGAGATAGACTGCACTGAGAGAGTAGAAACCGCACAAGGGGAGAGACATGCACAGAGAGAAGATAGATAACGCACAAGGGGGAACAGGCACAGAGAGGGGAGAGACTGCGCACAGGATGGGAGAGACAGACAATGGGGGAGAGACAGCATGGTAGGGATTACATTTGCGAGGGATATACAGTTAGGGCCAGAAATATTTGGACAGTGACACAATTTTCGCGAGTTGGGCTCTGCATGCCACCACATTGGATTTGAAATGAAACCTCTACAACAGAATTCAAGTGCAGATTGTAACGTTTAATGTGAAGGGTTGAACAAAAATATCTGATAGAAAATATAGGAATTGAACACATTTCTTTACAAACACTCCACATTTTAGGAGGTCAAAGGTAATTGGACAAATAAACATAACCCAAACAAAATATTTTTATTTTCAATATTTTGTTGCGAATCCTTTGGAGGCAATCAGTGCCTTAAGTCTGGAACCCATGGACATCACCAAACGCTGGGTTTCCTCCTTCTTAATGCTTTGCCAGGCCTTTACAGCCGCACCCTTCAGGTCTTGCTTGTTTGTGGGTCTTTCCGTCTTAAGTCTGGATTTGAGCAAGTGAAATGCATGCTCAATTGGGTTAAGATCTGGTGATTGACTTGGCCATTGCAGAATGTTCCACTTTTTTGCACTCATGAACTCCTGGGTAGCTTTGGCTGTATGCTTGGGGTCATTGTCCATCTGTACTATGAAGAGCCGTCCAATCAACTTTGCAGCATTTGGCTGAATCTGGGCTGAAAGTATATCCCGGTACACTTCAGAATTCATCCGGCTACTCTTGTCTGCTGTTATGTCATCAATAAACACAAGTGACCCAGTGCCATTGAAAGCCATGCATGCCCATGCCATCACATTGCCTCCACCATGTTTTACAGAGGATGTGGTGTGCCTTGGATCATGTGCCGTTCCCTTTCTTCTCCAAACTTTTTTCTTCCCATCATTCTGGTACAGGTTGATCTTTGTCTCATCTGTCATTAGAATACTTTTCCAGAACTGAGCTGGCTTCTTGAGGTGTTTTTCAGCAAATTTAACTCTGGCCTGTCTATTTTTGGAATTGATGAATGGTTTGCATCTAGATGTGAACCCTTTGTATTTACTGTCATGGAGTCTTCTCTTTACTGTTGACTTAGAGACAGATACACCTACTTCACTGAGAGTGTTCTGGACTTCAGTTGATGTTGTGAACGGGTTCTTCTTCACCAAATAAACTATGCGGCGATCATCCACCACTGTTGTCATCCGTGGACGCCCAGGCCTTTTAGAGTTCCCAAGCTCACCAGTCAATTCCTTTTTTCTCAGAATGTACCCAACTGTTGATTTTGCTACTCCAAGCATGTCTGCTATCTCTCTGATGGATTTTTTCTTTTTTCTCAGCCTCAGGATGTTCTGCTTCACCTCAATTGAGAGTTCCTTTGACCGCATGTTGTCTGGTCACAGCAACAGCTTCCAAATGCAAAACCACACACCTGGAATCAGGGGCTGGCTGGCAGATTTCAGCCTGGGTGGCAAGCACAGTTCAGAGGCCCATTGTGACGGGCCACCAGCCCCTCTGCCGCCTGAGGCGAAGTGAGGAGCGGGGGGGGGGGGGTTTGCTACTGCGGGCAAGGAGCAGGAGGTGTTGGATGCTACCAGCACCGACACATATGTTCAACAGCGGTACCATACTTTATTAGTACAAAATCTTAAATAATGGAAATAACTATACAGCAACAATGATATGTATCAATATCACAATGAAATCACTCATATCAAATAAACTATAAATGCGCTTATGCGCTTAAGGCAAAATATTTATTTAAACATACACAGTTTTTTTTGTCAGCTATGGAGTAGCACTTTAAATGTAAGCCCCCTGTCTCCTGTCTTATTCTCACCCTGTAGTGGCTCCATTCTTTTTCAGCAGTGCGCCACTCCATGGCGCCATTGTGTGTCCAAAACTTCTGACTGGCAAGAAGTCAGAAGTTACATCACAAGCTCCCAATGTATCTCCGAGAGTCAGTAGTGAGGCTGTCAGAAATGTTTTGAGTTGTGACCTCTCTGATACACTCCATGAAACACTGGAGCTGACAGAAGGTCACAAAGAAGCCCAATGGGAACAACACTGGAAATAGATTAAGATGGTGGAGGGGAAGTATAAAGCAGGGGGCAGGAGACTTAGATTTGAAGAACCATTCCAGCACTGAAGAAAAACAAATTGCTAGAGTGGTGCTTTAAACACTGAGAATTATCATGCAGTAAGTAAAGATCTCATCAGAGGTGAACTTTCACAAACAATTTCCAGTACATCTTGAAATTGAACTAGTTCCAAAAGATCTCGCTCCACGGACATGATCATAAAGGCTTCCAGCAGGTCTTGTCCCATTGTAACCCGCAGTCTTGTCTTTATGAGTTTGAGCTTGCTGAATGCTCGTTCACATGCAACTTGTGTGAAAGATAGAGTCAGTAAGTACTCATATGCCACAGACAGATTCTCATAGGCAGCTGAATAGAGATTGTACTTCAAGAGTAATCGGTGACAGCAGAGGAAGCAATTTTTACATGACTTGCATTTACTTTTGACCACGTCTGCATCTGCAGATACACCCCATTCATCTCTATCTCCTCCATCTTCTTCAGTAGCTGCAGTTGTGTTTTCTGGCTCATCCAAGTGTACCATCAACTTAGGAAAGAGGTTTGCAAAACTTCTCAGTTCACTAATAAGAGCTTCTTTATGAACTTTTGATAGTTCTGAGATTCTTGTTAGGGTGCCATTCTTGAGTTGGTTGGGGTCATTTCGAATATTTTCAAAAAATTTAGGATGCAAAAATTGTGTATCAATTATCAGCTGTTTATTTTCTGAAAATCTTTCAGTGAGGCTTGTCAAAATTTGATCAAAAATTGGCCTGTAAACTTCCACACGATAACGTTGTGTTTCATCAGCTGGACGTTCATCAACTGAGCTTTCACCTGCCATTCTTTTCTTTCTGCCAGTCCTCTTCACTTGAATCTCTGTTTCAATCTCCAAGAATGAAATATTATCATGACTCGATATTAGATCATTCATTTTTAATGCAAACTGTGTAGCAGTTTCTTTAATATGTTCAAATGTAATCTTTTTAAGCTGGTCAATTGCATTTTCGATCATTGTCCATGCTACCATAAAGTCAAGGCCACTTGTCTGCAAATATTTTGAAACAGGGCCAATAACATCAAAAATTGGAAGAAACACGTTTGCTGTTAAAATGGTCTTGAACTCACACAGCTTTTCATACAGAGAGGTAGCCTCAGATGCAGTTCTTGAATCACAGTTGTGCATTTGTGAGATTAAAAATAAAACCTCAATGGCATCCAGATAAAGAGATTGCTTCTCCCCAAATAGCCAATTAAGAGCCTTCTCCTTTGCCCACCATCTTGTTTCTCCAATTTTCTGTAATCTTAAAAGTTTTTCATGACCATTGCGTTTTTCCAGTTGTTCTCCCCAAATGTTCATTCGCTTGTGGGAATCTCCAATAAAGGATGCAATGCGATTTAACAGCCCAAAAAGGTTTTTTGCCTCAAGGACCTCACAACAATCAGAGATACATAGATTAAGGATGTGACTGTAGCACCAGATGTAGACAGAGTTGGGCACTTCTTTAGCAATCTGTGCACGTAAGCCTACATATGAACTTCGCATGTTTGCTGCACCATCAAATGATTCTCCAGCAATCTTATGGTAGTCAAGTCCAAGTACTTTGAAATTAGCCATTAACAGTTCATAAAATCCTCGACCAGATGCATCCTTAACTGGAAGAACAGAAATGAGTCGTTCCTGAATCTCTTCATCTTTTACATACCTAATAACAACTGTTGCTTGATCTACAATCCCTGCATCTTGAGTGGAATCAACTTGGATGCTAAATCTCTTCTCACCAATTCCAGAAACTATGCCTTTCTTTACACAATGAACCACTGCCATAACAACTTTATTAACGGTCTTGTTTGATAAAAAAGTCACTAAACTTCCACGGCCACCTGACATTTTCCCAGTTTTTTCTCTTTTTTCTAAACGTGTTTTTCTTTTTTCACTCTCTTGAATACATTTTTCCAGGTGAATTTGTAATGGCATATCATAATGGGATAAAAGTAAGATCATTTCCAAAAAATTGCCATGGTTAATTTCACTGTTGTTAAGGTTGTAAAGTGACTCGTTGGTCCCATGGGCACGAAATGGCAAGCCTTGCTTCCCTAATAGTTTTACCACATCAAAAATACGTTTCATGACTTCGATGTTCTGAAGTACTTCCTTCTTTCGTTTAGAAGCTTGTTCTGTGTTTATTAATATGTCGATGGATTTGCTTTTCTTTGCAATGAGATATGCATTAGCAGCATCACAATGAGTGTTTGACAGTTCATGCTTTGCAGCAGCTTGGTAGCAGTGTCTAAAATTTGTAAAGCCATCAATAAAGGGTGAAACTGCTTTTGAAAAGGCAATGCATATGCTGCAGAAAAATGCTTCGATTTTTCGATTTATCACCTTCACGGTTAGCCAAGAGCGCACAACATGATCTCCATTTTGTTTCCTCCGATAATATAAATCTGCCTCCTTAAATGGGATGTGGTCGCAATCTAAGGTAGTAGGTTGATAAGGATGTTGATCAACAAATGCAATTTTTTCTGCGAGAGAACTTGTTGAAGATAGCACAAATGAAAGGCTGGTAGATTTGACTACATCCAAGTCATGGCTTTCTGAGATCATGGTGACCTCTTGCTCTGGAAGGTTCATTTGTTCTTCCTGGAAAGTACTGCGTGATTGTGCTTGAAAGCTCTGTTGTGAGCTGCTTTCTGGAAAAATTTCCATATCACTAAGAGTAGCGTCCAAATCTCCTTCCTCCATAGGTAACATTTTTGGAGAGCTTGAAAGTTCACTTGGATCAGTCAAAATGTCCTCAGTATTACTTTTTTGGGTTTCGTCAGTTCCCTAAAATAAGATTTATGTTATTGAAACCAAAGGTCTTTAGTTTCTAATGCTTTAATACCGCATTACCACCTAAACCAATACAGGACTGGCCTGTTAGTAGCCTTGGGATCTGACAAGTGCATTGTTTTTTTCTATGAGTTGTACTATTAAAAATTCAAAAAGTGTACATTTTTAACGCAATATGGACATGGTGACATTAGATTGGTCCTCATATTGCCAAAAGCTGAACCATTTTTAGTGGTTAATGAGAATGATCATACATTCAGGTGTTAGTGCGGCTTAAAGATATTCGTGCACAAACCAAATGAACGTCACATGCTCAAGAAAATCCGTGCAATCAAACTCAAACAGCATGCAAACATCGGGTGCTGTACGTTCACTCTTACAATCACTAGCATTATATCTGTAATTTCTTTAACATTGCAATTATGTTAAAGCATGCGACATAGTCGCACTGAAATTTGCCCACAATGTTACCATTGCCCGCAGCTTTCTTGAGCCAAGCACAACAGCTGCATATGTATCTGCCAGGCTCTGCTTGGGAAAATTGCAGGCTAATCTGTATATTGTGGTCAGATTTTAATCCAATTTATACGGCACTGTGACAGCACACTTATGGTTACTGTAGAAGACTCTAAAATGTATGTCATCCCAGCGAGGTATATTGTCCAATAAGACTTACTATTAAGGACATACAATGCTCTATGCACTTGGCTCTTCCAGGACCTCAGCATTTCAGAGTAGTCTTTTGGCTAATCGGCGAATGTCTCAGCACCTGTACCCCAATGACTGTAAGCACTAAAGCCTGTATAAGGGTATGTGCACATCAGTCGGTTCTGCATTTCTGCAGACCGACCGGGAACCGGTGGACACTGGCAGAAACTGAGTTTTCTGTGCTCAGCAGTGTCCCTCGTTTTTTGCTCGTTTTTTGCTCGTTTTCCGCCCGGTTTTACAGCGTTTTTCTCGGCGGTTTTCTCGGCGGTTTTGAAAACTGAGTTTTTTGTGCACTTCATCAGCTGAAACCGCTGGAAAAACGGGGGAAAGAAGTCACTTGCTCTATTTTTGGAAAACCGGTGGAAAAACTCAGTTTTGACTGAGAAAACTCAGTTTTGACTGAAAACGACCAGAAGAAAACCGTTCTAGTGAAGACAGAGTTTTCTAAAATCCATTGACTAGCATGTTAATCCAACCGGAGGATAGGATTAACATAAATTAACATAAAACTGAGCGGAAAACGCCGACGGAAAACGTCCAAAAGCAGCCCACAAAACGACTGATGTGCACATACCCTAATATTTAAAAAATGTTTGTATATTATTGTTAGTGTTACCTTATAAACCTTTTCAGCCACAATTTCAAGAAACACAAAAGGGTATGTCACACGCGTCGATATCGCTGTCAATGTCGCTCATACGTCACGGATTTTCAGTCGCTCAAGCGACGTAAAAGTGACGCAGGAGCGACATTGAAGCGTGTGACCAAGCGATGCAACCAGCGATATGTCGCTGATTGCAGGTTTCACTGCCAGATGTAAAACCTGTCGCTCATCGCTCAGTAGACCTTGTGCATCGCTGCGTGGGACACTAAACTCAGCAACGTATTTTCTAGTTTGACAACATATGAGCGACTAAATAAAATCGCTCGCAAGATGGCGACATCACCGCATTGCTGGGTCATATTGACGCGTGTGACATCTTACCTGCGATAATTCCACATCACCCAGGCGATTAATAATTTGTGACGCATGAGCGATATCACGGGCGACATTGACAAGTGTGACAGGCCCTAAAGTAAACAAGTATTTATTTTATAACTAAGTAAGAGTGAATGCATACAGTCCCATGATGACCTGCTGCCATTTTTGAATCTGGCATTATGCAACCATCTTTAGTGTTACGAATTGGCATGTAACTGTCACTTGTTTTAGAACCAATTCTTTCCATTGTCACGGTTTTTCATTTTTGCGTGATAGAATTTTATAATAATCAATTTACATGCTGTTCGAAATGTTAACAAAGATGATGTAACTTGCCATTTTTCACTTGCTGTTTAAATGCCACTCTCACAAAAGGACGTAGATACATGTCATAGAACCAGCTGAAACGAAATCAGGGTTGCCAATTTTATTTAGTTATTATCTATCTGTACAATATAAGGTCACGGCCAGACATTTTTTTGGGACGACAAATTGAAAAGCGTAATGAATAAAGACTGTAAGTTATTTGGCTGGCTTCACAATGGCGTTTGTGTCTGTATGCGCAGGGCATGCAGACACAAACGCAGTGCAAATGCAGTCCATACTGATGTGAACACAGCGGAGAATCCCCGCATGCGTTCACATTAGCATGCATCCCGCCAGCAAATCAGCTGTCTCTGGGGGCGGCCGGGAGGAGGAGATCAGCGGCAGAGATCTCCTCCTCCCGGCACAGCTGATCTCCCGCCGGTGTCAGTGGGGAGATACAGCTGATCTGACAGCTGTTTAAATCTCCCGCTCTGACACCGGATAGGGTGATATCAGCGTGGGAGATAAGAAACAGCTGATCGCTGCTTCAAATCTCCCGCGCCGACATCACCCTATCCGGTGTCAGAGCGGGAGATTTAAACAGCTGTCAGATCAGCTGTATCTCCCTGCAGACACCGGCGGGAGATCAGTGGAGGCTGAAGCTGATCTCCCGGTGGCCGCCGCTGATCACCAGAGGGCAGCAGGAGAGATTTCAATGAGATCCGCAGCGTTCTCCTGCGCTGTCATGCGGAGAACACTGCAGATCCATTGACTTGAATGCATGGTTTGTGCGCTTGCGGGCGCTTGCAGATAAAACAAGCGCCCGTGAATACACAAAAAATGCAACATGCTGCGTTCGGAGTGCGCTCAGAGGGTGCACAAATTATGGGCATCCAAACACAAACGCAAACGAACGCAGCCAAACGCAGGCACATGCGTTCCCATGTTAAACATAGGAACACATGTGCGCAAGCGTTTGGCTGCATTCGTTGCGCTGCGCTCACAAATGGCAGTGTGAAGCCAGCCTTTCTTTGTACAGCTTTTATATTATTGAAGACATTAGCAACATTTACTGTAATTAGTTAAATCACAATAACCTACGAAAGGTCATCAAGCTTCAAATGACAGGACACACAAGAGGGGCGCTGTTTTTATGGACTGTCTAAGAATTTATATAAAGTTGGCAACCCTGATCTGATCAATTAACTTTTTACATACCACAGTAAAAGCCAGTCTCATTTGTTTTGGATCCTTTCCAGCTAAATCAAGCTCTTTCATCCTTTTCTCACGAACTTTCTGAGCACCTCCTTTACCCCTTTTTGATTTTCCACTTTCCATATTTTTTTTATAAACTACAAACAACTACCACCATAGAAAAAAAACAAAATTAAATTATAAAAGTAGCAGCTCGGCTGAAAATAAAGCTCAATATCATATCAGCCATAAAGTTACACTCCATAATAACAATATGACTTAAAGGAAACCTACGGTAGCATGTCCCCAAAAGCTGGTAAACTGCATATATGTGGTTAATCTGCAGGTTAATAGTGATTTGACATTGACACCATGATGAGGAACCTGCTCTAAGAGCTCTGATGCTGAGAGGAAATTAACTTAAATAAATATATATATAATAATAATAATAATAATAATAATAATAATAAATTTAATAAAATTTCAGTCATCACTCTGTGTATAGGGAGCGCCGGTTGCAGTATATACCAGATGCAGTGTACAAAACTACTATATACAGGGTGCAGTATATACAGGGAGCAGTATACACAAGTCCTATATACATGGTGAAGTTTATATTGGGTGCAATATACACAGGTACTATACACTGTGTATACATACTACACCATGTATATACTGCACCACACCCTGTATAGTACCTGTGTATAATACACAGGCACTATATACAGGATGGTGTAGAAACAGGGTGCAGTATACCCAGGTACCATATACAGGGTGCAGTATATTTAAAGGGTACAGTATACGCAAGTATTACATGCAGGGTGCAGTATATACAGGGTGCAGTATACACAGGTACTAGATACAGGGTGCAGTATATACACGGGGTGGGTGCAGTAAGCACTATACGCATTTCTCATGATGATGTGATGTATTGATCGAATAACAATTGGTCAATATGAGAGAATATATGATGAATAATAATACATCATGCAGTGCAGGATCAGATGGCCACTAAGGCTGCCTTCACATTTGCGTTCCCCTCCACAGCGTTCTGCAGAGGGGAACCACCATCTGTGCGCAGGCACCGCAAGTGCCTATACTTATAATGGGTGCGCACTGTGCTGCGCTTGACTAATCTTGTCTGCGCGCACCCATTTACTGCCATATGTGATTTGTATGCGCGCGCATGCCTGCGTACAAATCACACACTCTCGTCTGCAACAGAGACTCAACAAGTTGCATTTGTGGTGCGGACAGAGTGTGTGATTTGTACGCCGGCATACGCGAGCATACAAATCACATATGGCTGTAAATGGGTGCGCGCAGACAAGATTAGCTGTTCATTTGAAGTAGCCGCGGTGCTGTCAGTGAAAGGTTCATGTGAGTTTTTGCAGCATGAACTCACAAGAACTTTCCCACGCCCAGGTGCTGAACAGCTTTGCTACATCTCTGCTAGAGCTTCTCTACCAGAGATGTGGCTGAGCTAAAGAAAAGAAAAAACTTATCGGACAGAAGAAATTTTTTTTAATACGGATGTAATCTAAATATTTTCTTATTTTTTTCAAATTAAGACATTTTTCTATCTGTTGTGTTTTTTTTTTTTTTTTTTAAACTTTAATAGAAATTCATGGCGGATTGGGCGGTCATGTGTAATAATGGCGTGACCCCATGAATTTAGGGATTAGGGCCAGCTGATAACACAAAGCTGGCACTAACCCCTTTATTACCCAGTGAGCCACCGCACCAGGGCCCTGGATGAGCTGGGTTCAGCGCCAGAAGATGGCTCTTCAATGAACATGCCATTTTCTGGGGTGGCTGCGGACTGCAATTTACAGCGGGGGGGGTCAAAGCTTGGGCCTCCCTGCGCTGCGGATTCCATCCCCCAGCTGCCTACTTGTACCTGGCTGGTCTGGACATAGGAATAGCGCGAAGCCCAACATTTTTTTTTTATTTAATCCATGAATAAAAAAAAAAAAGGGGGGGCTTCCTTCTATTTCTGTTTCCAAGCAGGTACAAATAAGCACCTGGGGGTTGGAGGCAGCCCGTTCCTGCCTGCTGTACCTGGTTGCACACAAAAAGACGGCGAAGCCCACATCCAATTTTTTTGGGAAAATTTCATTAAAAAAATACATTTAGGGACTGCATCTTTATTAACCCCTCGAGGCCATAGCGCAGCATTGCAAGGGGGTAAACTCAGGTCACCTGAGGACTGTTCAGGTACCATGACCTGAGCTGTCCTCGGGTGACCTGAGTTAACCCCCCTTACAATGCCGCAGCACTCCGGCCTCGAGAGGTTAATAAAGATGCAGTCCCTAAATGGAATTTTTTTTGATGAATTTTTCCCAAAAAAATTTGACGTGGGCTTCGCCATATTTTTGTGTCTAGCCAGGTACAGCAGGCAGGAACGGGCTGCCTCCAACCCCCAGGTGCTTATTTGTACCTGCCTGGAAACAGAAATAGAAGGAAGCTTTTTTTCTTTTTCATTATTTCATGAATTTCATGAAATTAGAAACAAAAAAATACGTGGGGCTTCGCGCTATTTCTATGTCCAGCCAGGTACAGCTAAGCAGCTGGGGGCTGGAATCCGCAGCGCAGGGAGGCCCAAGCTTTCTGGGCACCCCCCGCTGCAAATTGCAGCCCGCAGCCGCCCCAGAAGATGGTGCGTTCAGAGAATCGCCATCTCCTGGCACTGTATCCAGCTCATCCAGGGCCCTGGTGCGGTGGCTCACTGGGTAATAAAGGGGTTAGGGCCAGCTTTGTGTTATCAGCTGGCCCTAAGCCCAAAATTCATGGGGTAACGCCAATATTAGACATGACCGCCATGAATTTCTAGTAAAGTTTAAAAAAAAAAAAAAAAACACAACACATAGAAAAATTTCTTTATTAGAAAAAATAACAAAACAACATTTAGACTCCATCTTTATTAAAAAAAAAATCTTCAGTCCGACGTAGTCCAATCAGCTTTTCTTCTTTAGCTCAGCTACATCTCTGGTACAGAAGCTCTACCAGAGATGTAGCTGAGCTGTTCAGCACACAGGCGTGGTAAAGTGCATGTGAGTTCATGCAGCATTAACTCACATGAACCTTTCCCTGACAGCACCGCCGCCGCGGCTACTTGTAATGAACAGTTGATGTGCATCAGCTGATCATTTGAAATAACCGGCGGGAAAGCCAGCGGTGACACTTCACCGCCAGCTCTCCTGCTCTGTACTGCGCACCCTGCTCAATGATGCCCACTCATCGCTCCCCCCACCGCCTCCCTGCCTGATACAAAGTTAGGACCGTGCCGGGGGGAGCAGCTCCAGGGAGCGAGGAGGGTGCATCAGGGATCGGGGAGCGAAGCACAAAGCAGGAAAGCCGGCGGAGAAGTCCTCTTCTTACCGCAGGTTTCCCCGCTTGTGTCTTTTGCTCCACAATCCCGATGCTGCGCTCCCTCCTCCCTGTAGTTGCTCCCCAAGCCTGGTACTAACATTAAAGCAAAGACCGCAGCCTTATCATTTCTAATGTGACGCATGGTGCCTGCAGATGCTTGCAGAGCGCCCATTGCCCGTCATGAGTGATCTGAGCGCATGCGGAGCCTGACATGCGCACAGATCACACACTCTCATCCGCACCGGGAACGCGACACACAGGTCACTCATGTCGGGCAACGGGAGCGCACGGCGGTCTGCAAGCATCTGTAGACACTGTGCGGCCCATTATAAAAGATAAGGCTGCCGGCTCCTTGCAGATGTCCTCCGCAGAACGCTGCGGAGGAATCTGCAAATGTGAACCCAGCCTTACATTTACATGTAAGGGTGCTTTCACACCACGATTTTTGCATTTCCGATGCTGTCCGAAAAAAATCGGACAGCATCGGACCGATTTTCGGACCCCATGCATCCCTATGGGGATCGGACCGAATCGGATGTGCACTAAATGCCATCCGATTTGGTCCGATCCGATTCTGCCCGATTTTGGCCGATTTTTCTCAGGAGAAAAAAATCGTTGCTTGCAACGATTTTTTCATCCGATTACAAAATCTGACAGACTCGGATCGGACCAAATCGGATGGCATTTAGTGCACATCCGATCTGACTCGATCCCTAACATGGGGCCCTATGGAGAAGGGTCCGAGGAAACATCTCGTCTCCTCGGACCCCATTTTACTGTACTGAGCATGCTCAGTACAGTAAAACTGCTCCTGGGAGCACAAGGGTTAAAAAGAAAAAAAAAAAAGTTTATTCTCACCTCTCCCCGAGCCCCCGCCGTCAACCGCCATCTTCCTCTAGGTTCCCGGTGGCTCCCGCAAGCTGCCGGTGTCAGCAGAGGTGTACCTCTGCTGTTCAGGACCTGCGGTGATGTCACAGTCATGGTGAACCCGCGGTCACGTGACTGTGACATCACCGCAGGTCCTGTGTACAGCAGAGGTACACCTCTGCTGACACCGGCAGCCTGCGGGAGCCACCTAGAGGAAGATGGCGGTTGACGGCGGGGGCTCGGGGAGAGGTGAGAATAAACTTTTTTTTTTTTATCTTTTTTTGCAGCCCGGAATCGGGTGCCTATTTGGCACCCGATTCCAGGCAACAGAAGGGAGCCGATGCTGTCCGATTTATATCGGACAGCATCGGCTCCCTAAAAATCGTGGTGTGAACGCACCCTAAGCAGCAGCAGGACAACAAACTCAGAGTCACACACACACATGCAGTTCACTTACATTTACACAGGCGAGGCGACTCAGGCGAGGCACGAGGCAGGCAGCAGTAGTGCAGCAGGCAGCAGCTCACTACTTGTCTTTGCAGCAGGCAGGGAGGTAGTGGGGGGACTCAGACTGGCCTGGCTGGCCTCCGCTCCGGCTCCAGTCCTCAGTCAATCCAACGGGCGGCACTGCCTGTGGGGCCCCCTGGCTGCCACCACCAGGCTCCAGTCTGGCTCACCGGCGGCAGGCAACAGCAGAGCAGACAGCAGAGCAGCAGCACAATCAAATTTTAAACAGTATGGCGGCCGTCACATTTTGTGCTCTGCTCTGGAGGGACTGGTGACAAGGTTCACTGTCTGCAGTGTCTGCGTGCTGACGTAGCACGCAGGCTACTACACACCGCTCTGATGTCTGATCCCTCCCTCCTCCCTGGCGCAGTGGTGCAGGCACCTTCTCTCCCTGCATCCCGCAGGCCAGGCAGCCCGGCCGGGTGCCATGACAACGCACCCGGTTGCTGCCGGAAGCCCGGACCGGCCCCGCGGTGGCGCAGGCAGCCCAGTGCAGAGCCGAGAGCTCTTCTTAGCGGTGAGTGCGGCGGCTGCGGGCGGCCGCGCCGAGCCGACAGACGGCCGCCCGCTAGCACTGACAACACAGTCAGTGCCAGTGGCGCCGCTTAATCGCACCCGGCGTCCCGCGCCGGTTGCCTGGACAACGCAGCCCTTGCTGCGATGAAGCCCGGGCGGTCCCACCAGCAGTACCGGGCGGCCCTGAACTGTGTCATATACCGGCGGCCCGGAGGGCAGTTGCCCCCCAGGCACCCGGGCCAGCCCGCCCCTGCCTGGAATCCACCCCTGACCTTTTAACTACTTCATTGATTACAGGTTAACGAGGGAGACGCCTTCAGAGTTAATTGCAGCCCTTAGAGTCCATTGTCCAATTACTTTTGGTCCTTTGAAAAAGAGGAGGCTATGCATTACAGAGCTATGATTCCTAAACCCTTTCTCTGATTTGGATGTGGAAACTCTCATATTGCAGCTGGGAGTGTGCACTTTCAGCCCATATTATATATATAATTGTATTTCTGAACATGTTTTTGTAAACAGCTAAAATAACAAAACTTGTGTCACTGTCCAAATATTTCTGGCCCTAACTGTATAGATATATACAGTTGTGGCCAAAAGTATTGACAGCCCTGCAATTCTGTCAGATAATACTCAGTTTCTTCCTGAAAATGATTGCAATCACAAATTCTTTGGTATTATTATCTTCATTTAATTTGTCTTCAATGAAAAAACACAAAAGAGAATGAAGCAAAAAGCAAAACATTGATCATATCACACAAAACTCCAAAAATGGGCCAGACAAAAGTATTGGTGCCCTCAGCCTAATACTTGGTTGCACAACCTTTAGCCAAAATAACTGCGATCAACCGCTTCCGGTAACCATCAATGAGTTTCTTACAATGCTCTGCTGGAATTTTAGACCATTCTTCTTTGGCAAACTGCTCCAGGTCCCTGATATTTGAAGGGTGCTTCTCCAAACTGCCATTTTTAGGTCTCTCCACAGGTGTTCTATGGGATTCAGATATGGACTCATTGCTGGCCACCTTAGAAGTCTCCAGTGCTTTCTCTCAAACCATTTTCTAGTGCTTTTTGAAGTGTGTTTTAGGTCATTGTCCTGCTGGAAGACCCATGACCTCTGAGGGAGACCCAGCTTTCTCACACTGGGCCCTACATTATGCTGCAAAATTTGTTGGTAGTCTTCAGACTTCATAATGCCATGCACACGGTCAAGCAGTCCAGTGCCAGAGGCAGCAAAGCAACCACAAAACATCAGGGAACCTCCGCCATGTTTGACTGTACGGACTGTGTTCTTTTCTTTGAATGCCTCTTTTTTTCTCCTGTAAACTCTATGTTGATGCCTTTGCCCAAAAAGCTCTACTTTTGTCTCATCTGACCAGAGAACATTCTTCCAAAACGTTTTAGGCTTTCTCAGGTAAGTTTTGGCAAACTCCAGCCTGGCTTTTTTATGTCTCGGGGTAAGAAGTGGGGTCTTCCTGGGTATCCTATCATATAGTCCCTTTTCATTCAGATGCCGACGGATAGTACGGGTTGACACTGTTGTACCCTCGGACTGCAGGGCAGCTTGAACTTGTTTGGATGTTAGTCGAGGTTCTTTATCCACCATTCGCACAATCTTGCGTTGAAATCTCTCGTCAATTTTTCTTTTCCGTCCACATCTAGGGAGGTTAGCCACAGGGCCATGGGCTTTAAACTTCTTGATGACACTGCGCACGGTAGACACAGGAACATTCAGGTCTTTGGAGATGGACTTGTAGCCTTGAGATTGCTCATGCTTCCTCAAGTCCTCAGACAGTTCTTTGGTCTTCTTTTCTCCTTGCTCAATGTGGTACACACAAGGACACAGGACAGAGGTTGAGTCAACTTTAATCCAAATCAACTGGCTGCAAGTGTGATTTAGTTATTGCCAACAGTTAGGTGCCACAGGTAAGTTACAGGTGCTGTTACACAAATTAGAGAAGCATCACATGATTTTTCTAACAGTTTCAATACTTTTGTCCACCTCCTTTTTTATATTTGGTGTGGAATTATATCCAATTTGGCTTTAGGAAAATTATTTTTGTGTTTTTTCATTGAAGACAAATTAAATGAAGATAATAATACCAAAGAATTTGTGAATGCAATCATTTTCAGGAAGAAACTGAGTATTATCTGACAGAATTGCAGGGGTGTCAATACTTTTGGCCACAACTGTATCTATCTTTGCACATCTTTTAGAGTGCCGTTACACACAGCGATGTTCCAGCAATCCCGACAACGACCATGATCGCTGGAACATCGCTGTGTGGTCGCTGGGGAGCTGTCAAACAGGCAGATCTCCACAGCGACCAGGGAGCCAACCTCCACATCACTGGGGGAGGACACAGGTAACCATGATAAACAGCAGGTATCTAGGCAGCGTGCACTGCCTAAATACCCGCTGTTTATCATGGTTACCAGCGTCCTCCCGCTTAGCACTGGTAACCATGATAAACACCGGGTATCTAGGCAGCGAGTGCTGCTTAGTCACCCGGTGTTTATCATGGTTACCAGCCTGTGAAGTCGCTGATCTCTCGCTGTCACGCGCAGTGATGCGTGCTGACCAGTGGGAGACCAAGGACCAAAAAAGGTCCTGAAGGATATGCAGCGAACAGCAACCTCACAGCAGGGGCCTGATCGTTGCTATATGTCACACACAGCGATATCGCTGGCGAGGTCGCTGATTTCAGAGATATCGGTAGCGATATTGCTGTGTGTGACGTACCCCTTACACATAAAATAATTTATTTCAGTGACAGGTGTTTTTCTCTGGTACACGTCACAAGGATATCATACGGATCACATCTGTGTCTGTTTCGTGTGGCATTGGTGCTGCTGGTAAAAAACTGACTTGTCTCTGTGAGAATCACATGCGTACACAAGGACATAGGTTCATACAGGATTCACAAGGACACACGCTCCTTGTCAAAACACAAGATCCCTATTGTGTTTAATTAGTATGTATGTGAACGTGTCTCCAGAAGGCATGAAAACGGACATCAACACATCCTGAATACATGAGAAGGACATGTGAAGGGGGCCACAGGTAGCTTAGTAAACCTTCAAGTTGCTTTTTAGGATTGAATGCAAAGGGGAATGACATTAACCTTTTAGTGTAAAATATATTTTTTCATTTTTAACAGACCACTATAGCTGACAGACTCAGTGGATATAACATGGTCTTGGATTGCCTTGCTAACACTAAGGGCTATACAATCACAATTTCAGGGTGCCGATGGGGTTAAAGAGGGAGCCCTCACACTATTAACTATGTAGATGCCGCTATAACTATTACAGTTAAACAGTCAAGGTGGGTGCCAACACTTATTGTGGTTAATACAGTAGAGTATAGGGTGTCAACGTCACTGTATAGCTGACAGGCACGCTGTGTAGGCTCCTTCCCCACCCTTTTAAGGCCCTATTGTGAGCTGCATATGTCTGGTTTAGTATAATGTATAATGTATATATATACAGTTAGGGCCAGAAATATTTGGACAGTGACACAAGTTTTGTTATTTTAGCTGTTTACAAAAACATGTTCAGAAATACAATTATATATATAATATGGGCTGAAAGTGCACACTCCCAGCTGCAATATGAGAGTTTCCACATCCAAATCGGAGAAAGGGTTTAGGAATTATAGCTCTGTAATGCATAGCCTCCTCTTTTTCAAGGGACCAAAAGTAATTGGACAATGGACTCAATGGGCTGCAATTAACTCTGAAGGCGTCTCCCTCGTTAACCTGTAATCAATGAAGTAGTTAAAAGGTCAGGGGTGGATTCCAGGTGTGTGGTTTTGCATTTGGAAGCTGTTGCTGTGACCAGACAACATGCGGTCAAAGGAACTCTCAATTGAGGTGAAGCAGAACATCCTGAGGCTGAAAAAAAAGAAAAAATCCATCAGAGAGATAGCAGACATGCTTGGAGTAGCAAAATCAACAGTTGGGTACATTCTGAGAAAAAAGGAATTGACTGGTGAGCTTGGGAACTCTAAAAGGCCTGGGCGTCCACGGATGACAACAGTGGTGGATGATTGCCGCATACTTTATTTGGTGAAGAAGAACCCGTTCACAACATCAACTGAAGTCCAGAACACTCTCAGTGAAGTAGGTGTATCTGTCTCTAAGTCAACAGTAAAGAGAAGACTCCATGACAGTAAATACAAAGGGTTCACATCTAGATGCAAACCATTCATCAATTCCAAAAATAGACAGGCCAGAGTTAAATTTGCTGAAAAACACCTCAAGAAGCCAGCTCAGTTGTGGAAAAGTATTCTATGGACAGATGAGACAAAGATCAACTTGTACCAGAGTGATGGGAAGAAAAAAGTTTGGAGAAGAAAGGGAACGGCACATGATCCAAGGCACACCACATCCTCTGTAAAACATGGTGGAGGCAACGTGATGGCATGGGCATGCATGGCTTTCAATGGCACTGGGTCACTTGTGTTTATTGATGACATAACAGCAGACAAGAGTAGCCGGATGAATTCTGAAGTGTACCAGGATATACTTTCAGCCCAGATTCAGCCAAATGCTGCAAAGTTGATTGGACGGCGCTTCATAGTACAGATGGACAATGACCCCAAGCATACAGCCAAAGCTACCCAGGAGTTCATGAGTGCAAAAAAGTGGAACATTCTGCAATGGCCAAGTCAATCACCAGATCTTAACCCAATTGAGCATGCATTTCACTTGCTCAAATCCAGACTTAAGACGGAAAGACCCACAAACAAGCAAGACCTGAAGGCTGCGGCTGTAAAGGCCTGGCAAAGCATTAAGAAGGAGGAAACCCAGCATTTGGTGATGTCCATGGGTTCCAGACTTAAGGCAGTGATTGCCTCCAAAGGATTCGCAACAAAATATTGAAAATAAAAATATTTTGTTTGGGTTATGTTTATTTGTCCAATTACTTTTGACCTCCTAAAATGTGGAGTGTTTGTAAAGAAATGTGTACAATTCCTACATTTTCTATCAGATATTTTTGTTCAACCCTTCAAATTAAACGTTACAATCTGCACTTGAATTCTGTTGTAGAGGTTTCATTTCAAATCCAATGTGGTGGCATGCAGAGCCCAACTCGCGAAAATTGTGTCACTGTCCAAATATTTCTGGCCCTAACTGTATATACACACACTAAACCAGACATATGTAGCTCACAATAGGGCCTTAAAAGGGTGGAGAAATTGCCTACACAGAATATCAATGTATCTAATGTGTCTGCAGTTTGCTTCAGGCTAAGGCTACGTTCACACATTGCGCATTTTTGAGCGCTTTTTTGCGTGCGCTTTTCAAAAATGCGCAATGTGCCTTGTGTCTGCCGGCAAAATGAATGTGAAATTCACTTTGCCGTACAGATACTGCATAATTTTACACAGCGCTTTTATGGGAAAATGCACCAGCGTAAAAAGAATTGACATGTGAACTCTTTATGCAGCAACGCCAGCGCTTTTTCCCATAGGGGGTGGTGCTGCTGCATCTGATATCACTGAGAGGGAGGGAGATTCCTGTTCCTCCTCCCCTCTGTGACATGTGTGACCGCCCCATTTGGGTTTCACAATGTATTAATATACATTGCGAAACCCAAATTAAAGTAAACCAAATACGTTAAAAATAATAAAAATTAAAGAGGACCTGTCACCAAACCAGGCATGGTGATCTAATTACAGCACTGGATACAGCATGTCTCCAGCATGCAGACAAGGGGTCCCCCAGCACTTGAGCAGCCCTGTACCTCGAGATAATACACTTACAAAACTTACATGTTACAGCCACTAAGGAGGTGGTTAGGGGCTGCAGCCAAGGGCAGATTCACACCCCCTGCATGTTTAATCTGCCCACCGCTGCCAATCATTCTCTCTTTGTCTGCAGCATTTATACTGAGTTTTTTTTTCTCTTCCGTGTAGCCCCGCCCCCTGAGGTGGGCAGATTAAACAGGCAGGGGGTGTGAATCTGCCCTTGGCTGCAGCCCCTAGCCACCTCCTTAGTGGCTGTAGCATGTAAGTTTTCTAAGTGTATTATCTCGGGGTACAGGGCTGCTCAAGTGCTGGGGACCCCTTGTCTGCATGCTGGAGACATGCTGTATCCAGTGCTGTAATTAGATCACCATGCCTGGTTTGGTGACAGGTCCTCTTTAAATACTTACCCTCCGCCGGGTGTTCGTGGAGGCGGGAGCCGAGCCAGGCACACATATGGAGCTGCCAGGACCTTCTGTGACGTCATGGGTGCTGATTGGCCACTCACGGTCATGTGATGTGTGTGACATTTGACATCACATATCACATGACTGTGAGCGGCCAATCAGCACCCATAACATCACAGAAGGTCCTGGCAGCTCCATACGTGTGCTTGGCTCAGCTCTGGATAGCCCGAACAAGCCGTCGGAAGCCTTACTTTTATTAAGATTTTGCAGTGTATATTAATACACTGCGAAATCAAACATGGGCGGTCACAATTGTCACAGAGTGGAGGAGGAAAAGGAATATTCCTCCCACCTGTGACATCACTTCTCCCCGTTTTTTTACGGCACTTTTTTTGCGTGGCCACGCAAAAAAAGCGCTACGTGTGAACATAGCCTATCAGGCTAAGGGACAGTGCTGAGCTCTGTCAGGTTGTCAGTACACAGCTCCTCTGATCTTATCTGACTCCTCTGCAGTCATATCAACTCCATTCTATCAGCTGATGATCCGATACAACTCCTGGTCTCGGATCGGTCTTCTCTACTTTTGGAAGATGTGTTGGGGACAATCAGCTGATACATTGGAGCAGAGCAGATGTGACTACAGAGGAGATAGAGTAGGTCACAGAAGTTTCTGCTGACAGTCTGACTGAGCTCTGTACTGTCCCTTAGCCTGATGTAAACTGCAAACACATTGATCAGCTGTAGCCAAGAACCACAGTGTAGGCTCCACCTCCAGCCTTATAAGGCCGTATTCAGTGTGTGGAGCTGAATATGGATTTCCTTAACAACCAGCATATATCTGGTTTAGAAACAGCCTAGGGAAGATATTTTCTAGCAGGTTTTTGAAAGGTTTTCTTAAAGATTGCATTTAAGTACTGTATATGTGAAAGTTTATTAAAATCACTTGTTCTTCATTATTATTGGATAAAAATTTGAACGGTGGTTGCGCTTTACAGTTAAAGTGTAAATGTAATTTCATTTAAAAAAACAACAACAATACTGCACTGGTTGTTAATGATGGGTCACACAGCAGCAAAAATAATGCTTTTTTCTGCCATACAAGTTATTTTCTCACATTTTTCTGTGCTATTTTGAAAAAGAGCATTTTCTATCCGTGTGGGAGTGGCTCATAGGGAGCAGTGTATTGTGATGTGATAGCAGAGAAATTGTTAACAGAGATCCTGAACTGTGTGGAGCCAGAAGACAAGGGGTTAACAGACATTGTGACATATCTTTCAGGCAGAAACTGGATCCTGAACTCTGACATTGCTTAGCAACTCTGCTCTGAGCCAGCCTAATCAGAATCTGATACAAATTTACATGTCCGTATTCACTGAAGATGGATGTGACTGATAAAAAACGTGTCTGCTTACATACAGTGCAGTAGGGACACTTTCTAGAAGGTTTATGAATGGTTTGCAACCAGAATTCTCTAATGAAGTATATGCTTTAAGTTTGTATTTTTTTTTTTAAATTTGAAAACTTTCTGCTAAATGGATAATCCTTTTCACATTTAAAAAAAATACTGTTAAAAAATGACACGAATATGAATATTTTTGCATATCATTTCCAGGACTTTCACATGTTAGTGCTAGTTGCACTCGCATTTAATTTTGATATTGTCTGCTTTTATTTCTGTTTCTTATACTGTTATTATTGTTTGCAATACAGTTTATTAACCAAAGCCCTTGTCTCAGTCTCATTATATTCCACGCTATCAGTTTCCCCGGGTATCTTTATAATTGTTACAATGACAATGACTAGAGATGAGCGAGTACTAAAATACTCGGATGCTTGAAGCATCCCAAGATACTCGTGTACTCAGCCACAGCACCGAGCCCAATGGAAGTCAATTAGTGACAGGCTCCGTCCACAGACTTCCGGCTATAAAACGAGTGTTTCTGGGAGAGGGTGGGAGGGTGGGCTTATTCAAATCGTCGCAACATATAACACCTTGCTGTGTCCCCCAGAGGGACCCTAACAATCAATCTGCTCTCTGTGAGGTGCCAGCTCACTGTGTGCACTGAAAGGAGCTGTGTATTTGTGTCAGATCGATAATTATTTGCGAGGAGTCCGAGCATCTCGGCGGTACTCGGTGCTCGTCGAGTACCGCGATATTCATGCAAGTACCGAGTAGCACCGAGCATGCTCGCTCATCCCTAACAATGACCCAAAACACACAGCTAGGGCAACTAAGGAGTGGCTCCATAAGAAGCTTTCCAAGGTCCTGGAGTGGCCTACCAATTTTCAGACCTAAACCCAATACAAAAGCTTTAAGGTACCTTTACACGCCTCAACCGCGGTGTAGCCTTGAAATTGCTACGAATTTGCGGCGTGTAATTTGGGAAAGTGATCAGGTTTTTCACAGTTGCTCCGGGTTGCGGTTTCTGTGCCTTGTTCTAAAATCAGAGGCAACCCAAATGGTGAATTGCCTTGGTATTGGCGTGTAAACAGGCGATAGGGATGGAATCTGCGTCGCCTAGTGATTTCCCAGGGGCGTGCCACAGCGTGCTGGATATCGCGCCTCATCAGCGATGATTGGTGGGGGTTACTGTGTTTCCATTGGCTGTCCCTTCACAGGGCGCCATATTTGAAGAGCTGTCCATTCACACTCCACAATTGGAATGGCGCCATGTATTAGCCAGCCTTCCTGCGCAGGCTGGCCAATCATGACGCTATTGCGTTGTCCAATCAGCGTGTTAACGTCACGGAATACACGAGTCTATCACGCCTATGTTTTAGCTCCACAGAACATGTACGCCCACATTCCCCTACTGATTGCGGCATGTAAAGCGGCGTCGGGATTCAACCGGATGTTTCCCGCAGAATCTGTTGGAACTTCCGGGGAACCATGTTCCCTTAGGTTGAGGGCGCAATTGCGGCGTGTACATGCAGCATCGGCGATTGTTAGCAACCGTTAAAAACGTGCACGCGCACGTACGGTTGCTACGATCGCTAGTGATAGTAGCGGTGTGTAAAGGTACCTTTAGAGGAAGCTGACACTCAATGTTGCCCAGCAACAGCCCCAAAACTTGAAATTTCTGGAGACGATCTGTGTGGAGGAGTGGGCCTAAATTCCTGCTCAGTTTGTGCCAACTTTGTGAAGAACTACAGGAAACGTTTGACCTCTATAATTGACAAACTACTCATAGAACGGGCAGCAAAAGAGAAAAAAAAACCTCACCATTTGCGGCCAAAAACAAATCCAAAAATGCACTAGCAGAGAGCAGCCAGACCCAACTAGATGGAGCAGACACAGGTGTGGATGATAAAGCCACCCCAACCTGTCAAAGCATGGGGGAGGTGGCTTGCCAAGCACTCAAGATCTGCAACCAAAAGACGCTATTCACATTGATACTAATAGTGCAAAATATCTGCAATATATTTGTAGCTGCGTTTTTGCCATTGACTGCAGCAAAAACATAGAAAAGAATTTACAGGCTCATTCTTTTCAAAACCCAGCAAAACCTGGGGTGTTGACACTTTCTGCATAAAACCATGGTAAAATGCAGCAAATACACAGGAAAAACGCACTATGTGCACATAGCCTTTCAAATACTTATTTTTCTCACTATATATGATCCGGTCGACAGGGTAGGGGGTACTCGGATACCGGGACAGGTGGTTACTTCGGTGGAAGATCACGGCTGGTTGGTTCCTGTTTCCGTGCCCTGGACCCTCAGTGGCGGGGGTGATGATGATGGGGGAATTGGTATCGTGATGCAACCTGTGGTACCTGGTAATAGGGTTACCAGTGCTGCGGCCGGCCGCTGAGGTGATGGGAACGCAGGTTTGGTAGTACAGCTCCCCACAGGTGGAGCTTTACCTCAGGGCAGCGGGGTGGATGAGGGGAGTAGTAGTAGCGGTTCTACTGTGAATGCTTCAGGCGGCAGCGGGGCCCACACACACAACTGTCTTTGTTTCGGTACCTTTTTACTAATGTCCTGTAACAGGTACGATCCAGGAGGGTAACCAGGTTTCAGTGCAGCTTGGGACTTTCACCTTGGAAAGTTGTGAGGCCTCCTCTGTTAGTGTGTGCGTCGTTTGGGGTAAGTCCTGCCTATAGCTGAACCTTGGAGTTTTCTACTTGTTACTTCAGGGGGACTAGATCCTCCTGGTCTGTCCGGGCTTTTCCTGCTATATTATTAGTAGTTGCAGACTCCAGTGTCCGGGTAGCTAAAAGGTTCTCAAATCTGTTCCCTTCTACCTTCTACTTACTTCTCCCACTGGCCTCCGTCCCTCTCCCAAGGGCGCTGCACAGCTGGGTCAGGGTTCTTGGTTCTGGGCCTGGCTTGGCCCCAACAACCAGCTCCTTCATTGCTGCTATCCCCTCTGTTCACTGCAGACTGTCTGGAACTCAATTAACTGGAACGCAACTAACTGGTACTAACTGCTCTCTTCACTGCCGAGTGCAGACTGCCTGACTCCTCCGCACAGGCCTGAATCTTTATAGGGGATCTGTCTTAAGGACAGCCAGTGGGGATTCCCCTCCAGGTTTGGGGTGGAAGGTGTTGTATGCTGTGTGTGCCAAGGTGTACATCCCTCCCTGCACCGGTGGGTCCTGTGGCAATCCTCCGCAGGGGTGCCACATATACATCAGAATGGGGGTGTGAGGCACCGCCGGCATGGTCACGCATCACATGGAGGATGAGGGTATGATCCTGTCCACACTAGCCAGTTTTACTGTGATGATGCTGTGTGAACCTATCCGGTACATAATGAGTTAAATCTGGGAGTGAGTGCTGTAGATCTGACACACAGAAGAGCCTGATGAGAGACTGTATGGGAACCGTGTGTCCTAATTGGTGGAAGCCCAGGTGGGTGTGCCCTAAGTAATAGCAGCCCAGGTGGATGTGTCAGTGAGGGAGTGGCAGGCACAATAAAGAGCCTGCCAGCTGATTGAATGGGAGATCATCAGCCAGAGAGCACCAGACGAGAGACTGAGCCAGAGATTGAGATCCAGTCTGAGTGAGAGCAGAGCAGTCCAGGGCTCTGTAGTGTGCGGACATGAAGGGAGCGTGCTAGCTCCATACTGGTGGCCAGGATCGAAGTCATTACAGCTCCTAGAGTGGGGAAGCCGTGGCTGAACCAGGTGGATGCTGGTCTGGACGTGTGGCGGGATACGTCTGGGAAGGAGCCCCTTGGGGATGCTTGGTGTACCCGTGACTCAGGTAGCAAGACCCGGATCCATGCCCGGTAAGAAGGCAGTTCCCGTATGCTAGTGTGAACTGTGTACCCTGTGCGTAAAATGTGCCAGGCGGGCAGTGAGGGACTTGTTGAGGTGTATGAGTATTTTATGGATTATGTAAAAGACCCAGCGAGCGTGTGTGGCCCCATGGGGGGGCAGATGTATGAATTGTGCCAGGCGGGCATAGCTACCATTCGGTCCGACTGATGTGGTTAGTGAAGGGACCCATTGGGGTGTGTGTAGCCCTACGGGAGGCAGATGTGTGAATTGTGCCAGGCGGGCATAGCCGCCATTGGGTTCGACTAAAACAGTCAGTGAAGGGACCCGTTGAAGTGTATGTGCCGGTGGTCAGAAGCAGGGGTTGGAAGGGCTCCTAGAGTGGAGAAACCATGGTTGAACCAGGTGGTCTCTGATCTGGATGTGTGGCGAGATACGACCAGAGAGGAGCCCCTTGGGGATGCATGGCGTACCCATAACTCAGGTTGCTCAATCCCTGTTCTGAACCCAAAGGAGCCACAGTCCATGGATAATTATATGATGGGCTGTGAGCGTGTGAAAGGACGTATGTGATCCATGGATGCTTATGTGATGGATCACATGCAGTGTGGAAGAGCCCGGCCAGGCTGGTCCGGACGTGTGCCGAAACACGGCCGGAGGGAGCCTGTACTCTAGGGTAGTGTTGAGCTGGGAAAATAAAGCCATTGGGACCCACAGGGCCCGTTGATGAATATGGTTGCTTATGTACTGCTAATGTATGGGGAACGTGTAGATAGGCCGGAGGATGTAACCACCACGGGAGCGGTTGTTAGTGCTCCAAGGGTTTGAAAGAGAGGTGGTGACAGGTCCCGGGTAACTATAGGACGTTATATGCAATATATGTGTTCTGTAATGTTATATGTAAATGTATTGTGTATTTATGTACTGTGCTTATAATCAATGTGCAATGTGTCAAACATGCTACCAGGGTTATGTTATGTACAGTTAGGGCCAGAAATATTTGGACAGTGACACAATTTTCGCGAGTTGGGCTCTGCATGCCACCACATTGGATTTGAAATGAAACCTCTACAACAGAATTCAAGTGCAGATTGTAACGTTTATTTTGAAGGGTTGAACAAAAATATCTGATAGAAAATGTAGGAATTGTACACATTTCTTTACAAACACTCCACATTTTAGGAGGTCAAAAGTAATTGGACAAATAAACATAACCCAAACAAAATATTTTTATTTTCAATATTTTGTTGCGAATCCTTTGGAGGCAATCACTGCCTTAAGTCTGGAACCCATGGACATCACCAAACGCTGGGTTTCCTCCTTCTTTATGCTTTGCCAGGCCTTTACAGCCGCAGCCTTTAGGTCTTGCTTGTTTGTGGGTCTTTCCGTCTTAAGTCTGGATTTGAGCAAGTGAAATGCATGCTCAATTGGGTTAAGATCTGGTGATTGACTTGGCCATTGCAGAATGTTCCACTTTTTTGCACTCATGAACTCCTGGGTAGCTTTGACTGTATGCTTGGGGTCATTGTCCATCTGTACTATGAAGCGCCGTCCAATCAACTTTGCAGCATTTGGCTGAATCTGGGCTGAAAGTATATCCCGGTACACTTTAGAATTCATCCGGCTACTCTTGTCTGCTGTTATGTCATCAATAAACACAAGTGACCCAGTGCCATTGAAAGCCATGCATGCCCATGCCATCACGTTGCCTCCACCATGTTTTACAGAGGATGTAGTGTGCCTTGGATCATGTGCCGTTCCCTTTCTTCTCCAAACTTTTTTCTTCCTATCATTCTGGTACAAGTTGATCTTTGTCTCATCTGTCCATAGAATACTTTTCCACAACTGAGCTGGCTTCTTGAGGTGTTTTTCAGCAAATTTAACTCTGGCCTGTCTATTTTTGGAATTGATGAATGGTTTGCATCTAGATGTGAACCCTTTGTATTTACTGTCATGGAGTCTTCTCTTTACTGTTGACTTAGAGACAGATACACCTACTTCACTGAGAGTGTTCTGGACTTCAGTTGATGTTGTGAACGGGTTCTTCTTCACCAAATAAAGTATGCGGTGATCATCCACCACTGTTGTCATCCTTGGACGCCCAGGCCTTTTAGAGTTCCCAAGCTCACCAGTCAATTCCTTTTTTCTCAGAATGTACCCAGCTGTTGATTTTGCTATCCAAGCATGTCTGCTATCTCTCTGATGGATTTTTTTTTTTTTTTCAGCCTCAGGATGTTCTGCTTCACCTCAATTGAGAGTTGCTTTGACCGCATGTTGTCTGGTCACAGCAACAGCTTCCAAATGCAAAACCACACACCTGGAATCCACCCCTGACCTTTTAACTACTTCATTGATTACAGGTTAACGAGGGAGACGCCTTCAGAGTTAATTGCAGCCCTTAGAGTCCATTGTCCAATTACTTTTGGTCCCTTGAAAAAGAGGAGGCTATGCATTACAGAGCTATGATTCCTAAACCTTTTCTCCGATTTGGATGTGGAAACTCTCATATTGCAGCTGGGAGTGTGCACTTTCAGCCCATATTATATATATAATTGTATTTCTGAACATGTTTTTGTAAACAGCTAAAATAACAAAACTTGTGTCACTGTCCAAATATTTCTGGCCCTAACTGTATGTGAGCAAATAAACGGGTAGTCATTGGTTAAATTATAAGCACGTGTTGGTTTCGTTATGCCGCAAGCGAGTTCCCCGGGTCGCTACCTCACAGGGGACATATGTACCTGTACCTGAAAGGGGCCCAGGATGGGAGACATTACCTACAGGATTGGGGTCCTTATCCACATAACAGTGTCAGCAGCAGATGTCCCCAATAGAGGTGCATTGTGACCACATTTATGGCTTAACATTTTTCCTATTTTCTTCCTCTAAATCTTATAGGCCAGTGTATCTTTCAGTGCAAGTAAAAAAAAAAATATGGTACATCACTCTTGTTGAGCATTTGTGCCCTTTCAGGCAACAGAGCATGTAAGCATTGTGAGGTCAGACACTAGTATTGAATAAGGAGGTTTGGATTGTAAATACATGCTCCAATTCATCCTAAAAGGGTTCAAAAGACCAGTGACCTGTGCAGATCTTTTGACCTCATCCAAACCATGATTCATGAGCCATGATTTGTTTTGTTAACAGAGGAACAGTTATGCTAGAACATGAAAGGGCCTTTCCAGGAATGCTGCCAAAATCTGAAACAATGGTTTAAAATGCATTTGAATGATGTAGCATTTATGATGGTCTTCACTAGAAATAATAGGAATCTATCAACTCAAATTTCTCCTTATCAGTATGAACTATGTATGCACAAAGTAGCATTCTCCATACATCTGCTGAAGTCAGATTGAGCTATCATCAGATGGATTCATCATTTCAAGGCGGCCGTCACACGCATCAATTTCTTGAACGATATCGCTTAAGCGATCTGCTTTTTGATCGCTTAAGCGATATCGTTTGTGCGTCACTGCGTGTAATCAAGCGATTTTACAATGTAAAATCGCTTGATTGTTTGATCGCAGATTTGTGAGCCGGAGCTCATATCAAGCGATAATCGCTTGATCAATCTGCCTCATCGTGGTGTGTGACACCACAATGAACAATCTCCCAGCGGCAGAGCCTATGCTGGGAGATGGTATCAATGGTAAACGTCGGGTTACTAAGCGCCGCGCGGCGCCTAGTAACCCGATGTGTACCATGGTTACCAGCGATCTCGCTGGTCCACATCGCTGGTGAGTCTGCCTGTGTGACAGCTCACCAGCGATGTGAACGATATTGTTAGCGAGTGCATGTGATGTGGCCAGGGCTGTGGGGGGTACTCGGTCACCGGGTTTGCTGAGTAGGGAGTCACAGGTGGACGGTATCCCGGTGCCGTGCCCTGGGGATCATTTGAAGGGGGGGGTTAAGGGAATTATTTACAGGGGGACGTGACGCCACCTGTAGGATCCGGTAAGGTGGTACCGGCACTGCCAGCCGGCCGCTGAGGTGATGGAGGGGGCAGCAAAGTGTGGTACAGCTCCCCACAGGTGGAGCTTTACCTCAGGGCAGCAATAAAGGAAGATGGTGAGGGAGAGCAGTGAAGGAGGAAGATGGTGGGTTATAGCCGATGAACAGTCACACATACACACAGGGATAGTTGTTACGGTACCTTTTACTGGTAGTCACAAAACAGGTACAGTTCTGAGTAATAACTGGGTCCCTGGTGCAATTTAGGATCAACTCCTTAGAAAGATATGAGGTCTCCTTTATCTCTATTCTTTCTCTTGAGGGATGAGTCTTGCCTGAGTTTGAGCTCTCCAATTCTCTATTGTCTAAAACTAACAATCAGGCCCTTCTGCGGGAACCCGGTTTATCCTGTGGCCCCTGGTCCTCTGGTTGGTTAGTTTTTAATGTCTCTATTCTCTTCCTTCAAGGCTAAACTTCTCCTGAAATTGCTGGGCTTTTACTGTGGCTATACAAGCCCACAGCATCGGACTCCAGTGTCTGTTTGTCCTCAAGGGGGAATATCTTTTAGTCCCTCTTCTTATTCCCTACCTCTTCTCCTTGCCTCCGACCCCTTCCCTGGGGTGTGAACAGCTGACAAAATGGTCCCTTCTGGTCCTGGCATCTGTCTTTTCCAGAGACCAGCAGCTCAGCCTCCTCCTTTTCTCCTCTCCTCACACGAACTACTCCCTAGCAACCGTCTCCTAGGACCAACTGTCTCCTCCTCTCAGCCTGGATCTCATTAAAGGGGAACTGACTTAATGCAGCCAGTAGAGCTCCCCCTTCAGGTCTGGAGTGGAAGGTGTTGTGTGCTGAACAAACCAAGGTGTCAATCCTTCCTTGCACCAGTGTAACCTGTGGCAATCCCCCGCAGGGGTGCCACACATGTGATCGCTAACAATATCGGTCACAAGATTGAAGCGTGTGACGGCCGCCTAAGCCACATTTTTTCCACCTCTTATGCAGCCATTGGCAGTCTGATTTACCTCAGATTAGCCAATGATTGTTACTGTACATGGTCATATAGTGTTCATCTGCTGGAATGTTGACGCTCATAAAGTTCCTGGTGCACAGATCTTGTACTTATACAGTGGGTGAAATAAGTATTGAAAACATCACCAATTTTCTAAATAAATATATTTATAAGGGTCTTTTCACACTGGGGTTTTTTGAAAAATGCAGCAATCGCGGTAAAAAAACGCATCTGGCGCTTTTTCCGCCTAACGGCTGCACTTGTACCACACTTGCGGCAAGCCCCATGCATTATGTATGGGGCTTGCGGTAAGTGTGCGGCAGGTGCGGTTCTGGCAGTTGCGGCCGCGAAAAAAAACGCCGCTGACTGCGTTTTTTTCGCAGCCGCAACTGCCACAATTGCCGGAACCGCACTTGCTGCACCTGCCGCACACTTACCGCAAGCCCCATACATAATGCATGGGGCTGGCCGCAAGCATGGCGCAAGTGCGGCCGTTAGGCGGAAAAAGCGGCAGATGCGTTTTTTTTCCCGCCCTGCCACATTTTTAAAAAAACCCCAGTGTGAAAGGGCCCTAAAGTTGCTAGTGAGATGAAATTCTCACCATGTGTCAGTAACAACTCATGCATTTATTCCACACAGGCATAGAAATCAAACCATAGATGTCCAAGAGTTACATTCTATGTAATAATGAGAAATGACACAAGTAAAATGTTTTGAACACATGCAGAAAGAGAGGTACACAAAGCCATTGAAAGCTAGCCAGTCACGCATTGAAAAATAATATCAGCTGGTTTAACTAATGGCATATAAAAAGGTGTCTCAATACCAAGGTGCCATGCAAAAAACATCTCATGATAGGTAAAACCAGTAAGCTGTTTCAAGACCTTTTCAACCTTATTGTTTTAGTACACTGATGGCATTAGTTACAGAAGAATTTCTAAACTACTGAAGATTCCAGTGAGTTCTCTTGGAGCCATAATCTGGAAGTGGAAAGAACAGCATTTCACCATAAACCAGCCATGACCAGGTGCTCACCGCAAGTTTCAGACAGAAGAGTGAAGAGAATTATCAGAAGACTTGTCAAAGAGCCAAGGACCACCTATGGAAAGCTACAGAAAGACCTGAATCAGTAGGCACAATTGTTTCAAAGGAAACAATAACTAATACACTTAACCTCCATGATCTGTATGCACGCTCACAGCGGAAGACTCCATTGCCACATAAAAAGCATGTTCAAGACCGCTAAAAATCTGCTCAACAATATTTGGAGAAACCAAGGCTTCATTAAAGATTTCCACTCACCTACTTCTATTTATTGCTGAAACTGCACATCTGTAATGATATAAGTTTCTACAGGTTACATGTTAATTTGCAACTGTGAACTGATAAAGGTCTTTCTTTTGCAGGTGTTAAATTGGTGTGAGGTGTGATAATGGACCCAGTGGAATACAGAGCAGTCATCAAGTTGCTGTACTTGAAAGGATTGTTTATGAGATACAAAATAGGGTTTTGACTAGTCAAGGGGGCTTTAGTTCCCCAACCAGTCAGCCCACTTAGCATGTTATCACACCCCACAGTGCGTCTGGGCGCATGGCTGTGTACCCCCAGCATTTAGCTTCTCTGATGCCAGATGTATAAGAAGGCTCACTGTGCAAGATCAGACATAATCCGCACTTCGTCAGGCGCAATATACAGTTGTGGCCAACAATATTGACACACCCCTGCAATTCTGTCAGATAATACTCAGTTTCTTCCAGAAAATGATTGCAATCACAAATTATTTGGTATTATTATCTTCATTTAATTTGTCTTCAATGAAAAAACACAAAAGAGCAAAAAGCAAAACATTGATCATTTCACACAAAACTCCAAAAATGGGCCAGACATACGTATTGGCACCCTCAGCCTAATACTTGGTTGCACAACATTTAGCCAAAATAACTGCGATCAACCGCTTCCGGTAACCATCAATGAGTTTCTTACAATGCTCTGCTGGAATTTTAGACCATTCTTCTTTGGCAAACTGCTCCAGGTCCCTGATATTTGAAGGGTGCCTTCTCCAAACTGCCCTTTTTAGATCTTTCCACAGGTGTTCTATGGGATTCAGGTCTGGACTCATTGCTGGCCACCTTAGAAGTATCCAGTGCTTTCTCTCAAACCATTTTCTAGTGCTTTTTGAAGTGTGTTTTGGGTCATTGTCCTGCTGGAAGACCCATGAGCTCTGAGGAGACCCAGCTTTCTCACACTGGGCCCTACATTATGCTGCAAAATTTGTTGGTAGTCTTCAGACTTCATAATGCCATGCACACGGTCAAGCAGTCCAGTGCCAGAGGCAGCAAAGCAACCCCAAAACATCAGGGAACCTCCACCATGTTTGACTGTAGGGACCGTGTTCTTTTCTTTGAATGCCTCTTTATTTCTCCTGTAAACTCTATGTTGATGCCTTTGCCCAAAAAGCTCTACTTTTGTCTCATCTGACCAGAGAACATTCTTCCAAAACGTTTTAGGCTTTCTCAGGTAAGTTTTGGCAAACTCCAGCCTGACTTTTATATGTCTCGGGTAAGAAGTGGGGTCTTCCTGGGTATCCTACCATACAGTCCCTTTTCATTCAGACGCCGACAGATAGTACGGGTTGACACTGTTGTACCCTTGGACTGCAGGGCAGCTTGAACTTGTTTGGATGTTAGTCGAAGTTCTTTATCCACCATCCGCACAATCTTGCGTTGAAATCTCTCGTTAATTTTTCTTTTCCATCCACATTTAGGGAGGTTAGCCACAGTGCCATGGGCTTTAAACTTCTTGATGACACTGTGCACGGTAGACACAGGAACATTCAGGTCTTTGGAGATGGACTTGTAGCCTTGACATTGCTCATGCTTCCTCACAATTTGGTTTCTCAAGTCCTCAGACAGTTCTTTGGTATTCTTTCTTTTTTCCATGCTCAATGTGGTACACACAAGGACACAGGACAGAGGTTGAGTCAACTTTAATCCATGTCAACTGGCTGCAAGTGTGATTTAGTTACTGCCAACACCTGTTAGGTGCCACAGGTAAGTTACAGGTGCTGTTAATTACACAAATTAGAGAAGCATCTCATGATTTTTCTTACAGTGCCAATACTTTTGTCCACCCCTTTTTTATGTTTGGTGTGGAATTATATCCAATTTGGCTTTAGGACAATTCTTTTTGTGTTTTTTCATTGAAGACAAATTACCGTATATACTCGTGTATAAGCCGACCCGTGTATAAGCCGAGCCCCCTACTTTTGCCCCCAAAACCTGGGAAAACCTATTGACTCGTGTATAAGCCGAGGGTGGACTCCAGCACAGGTATACAGCCCCCAGCAGTGTGGTATATAGGCCCCCCAATGGTAGTATACAGCAGCCTCCCCAGTGGTAGTATACAGCAGCAGCCCCAGTGGTATATACAGCAGCAGCTCCAGTAGTTAGTATACAGCAGCCCCAGAGGTATATACAGCCCCAGTGGTAGTATACAGCATCCCCAGAGGTATATACAGCCCCAGTGGTAGTATACAGCATCCCCACAGGTAGTATACAGCAGCCCCAGAGGTAGTATACAGCAGCCCCAGAGGTAGTATACAGCAGCCCCAAAGGTATATACAGCAGTCCCAGTGGTAGTATACAGCAGCCCCACAGGTATATACAGCCCCAGTGGTAGTATACAGCAGCCCCACAGGTATATACAGCCCCAGTGGTAGTATACAGCAGCCCCACAGGTATATACAGCCCCAGTGGTAGTATACAGCATCCCCAGAGGTATATACAGCCCCAGTGGTAGTATACAGCATCCCCACAGGTAGTATACAGCAGCCCCAGAGGTAGTATACAGCAGCCCCAGAGGTAGTATACAGCAGCCCCAGAGGTAGTATACAGCAGCTCCAAAGGTATATACAGCAGTCCCAGTGGTAGTATACAGCAGCCCCACAGGTATATACAGCCCCAGTGGTAGTATACAGCAGCCCCACAGGTATATACAGCCCCAGTGGTAGTATACAGCAGCCCCACAGGTATATACAGCCCCAGTGGTAGTATACAGCAGCCCCACAGGTATATACAGCCCCAGTGGTAGTATACAGCATCCCCACAGGTAGTATACAGCAGCCCCAGAGGTAGTATACAGCAGCCCCAGAGGTAGTATACAGCAGCCCCAGAGGTAGTATACAGCAGCCCCAAAGGTATATACAGCAGTCCCAGTGGTAGTATACAGCAGCCCCACAGGTATATACAGCCCCAGTGGTAGTATACAGCAGCCCCACAGGTATATACAGCCCCAGTGGTAGTATACAGCAGCCCCACAGGTATATACAGCCCCAGTGGTAGTATACAGCAGCCCCACAGGTATATACAGCCCCAGTGGTAGTATACAGCAGCCCCAGAGGAATATACAGCCCCAGTGGTAGTATACAGCAGCCCCAGAGGTATATACAGCCCCAGTGGTAGTATACAGCAGCCCCAGAGGTATATACAGCCCCAGTGGTAGTATACAGCCCCAGAGGTATATACAGCCCCAGTGGTAGTATACAGCAGCCCCACAGGTATATACAGCCCCAGTAGTTAGTATACAGCAGCCCCACAGGTATATACAGCCCCAGTGGTAGTATACAGCAGCCCCAGAGGTATATACAGCCCCAGTGTAGTATACAGCAGCCCCACAGGTATATACAGCCCCAGTGGTAGTATATAGCAGCCCCAGTGGTATATACAGCCCCAGTGGTAGTATACAGCAGCCCCAGAGGTATATACAGCCCCAGTGTAGTATCCAGCAGGCCCAGTGGTAGTATGCAGCCCCCCCTCCTTAATATGCGTCCCCCAGTATTAATAAACAGCCCCCCCCTCCTTATCATGTCCCCCCCCCGGCTGCGGCAGCTGTTAAAATAACAAACACTTTATACATCACCTTCCGACGCAGCTCTCCGCTCCTCCGGTCCTCAGCGTCTCCGCTCGCGGCTTCTTCTTCCTTGATGTGCCGGCTTGTGACCGCGCGCAGGAAATGACGTCATCTCCTGCGCCCGGTCACATGACACCGGCACAACAAGGAAGAAGAAGCCGCGAGCGGAGACGCTGAGGACCGGAGGAGCGGAGAGCTGCGTCGGAAGGTGATGTATAAACTGTTTGTTATTTTAACAGCTGCCGCAGCCGGGGGGGGGACATGATAAGGAGGGGGGGGCTGTTTATTAATACTGCGGGACGCATATTAAGGAGGGGGGGCTGTGTAGTGCAATATGCACGGCATCCCCCCGCCGCTGATGGACAGGGGGATGCCGTGCATATTCATTGCACTAATGAGGCGGCCCCACGTGACCGCCTGCGGTCACCGCGGCCCCCTCCTGCCTCCTCCAGCCCCCGGTCACAGCTCCCCCCCCCACAGCATACCGTATGACCCGTGTATAAGCCGAGGGGGGACTTTTCAGCCCAATTTTTGGGCTGAAAAACTCGGCTTATACACGAGTATATACGGTAAATGAAGATAATAATAAAAAAAAATTTGTGATTGCAATCATTTTCAGGAAGAAACTGAGTATTATCTGACAGAATTGCAGGGGTGTCAATACTTTTGGCCACAACTGTATGTGTACAAAACTGCTAGTGGTTCTGAATGCACAGAAGACCTGACAGGGTCTCTTTAATATTATGTAATAAAAGCAGAAATAACTAGATTTTTTAATAGTGGTTTACAGGTTATAGAACAATATTGTGATAAGGCTAAGCTAAATTTGAACATGAAACAAGTAAGATTTTGTTTTTACTTCAAGAAATTCAAAGGTTCATATATTTTATGTATTAGTCTACATACCTACTGTATATGAAGTGTATTTTTTTTGTCATTATGAAATGTTGTATACTACTTGTATTAACTCTTTAAGAGTTGAATTTAAGTTTCTGCACTATTCATATTATCAATTGCCAAGTCGGAGAAATTATGTTTATTATTATAATAATAATCTTTATTTATATAGCGCCAACATATTCTGCAGCGATTTACAGTTCAGTGGTTCATAATCAAACGGTCATAGATACAATTCTATACGAACAATACAATACAGTAATTAAAGTAGAGAATCAATGTACAAAGTACAATACAATAATTAAAGCAGAGAAACAATGTAAAAAATAAAATATAATAATTAAATCAGAGAAGCAATGTAAAAAATACAATACAATAATTAAAGCAGAGAAACAATGTAAAAAATACAATACAATAATTAAAGCAGAGAAACAATGTAAAAAATACAATAATTAAAGCAAAAATAAAGGTGACCCTGCTCAAGAAAGCTTACAATCTACAAGATGGGTGTTACACAAAGTACAGGGGCTTATTACAATAATGGTCCAGGCATCTTGAGGAAGAGGGGGATAGAAAAAGTACATGAATGGTCATCAGCCAATCTGTGTAGAGCTTTTAGGTTTGGTGGATAGATAGACCATTATTTTTAATCTTTAAAGATTCCATAATAACAGGGCCTGTACCACAGGACTGGCGTATAGCAAATGTGGTGCCAATATTCAAAAAGGGGACAAAAACTGAACTTGGAAATTATAGGCCAGTAAGCTTAACCTCTACTTAGTATCTGAAGAAAAATAACCTCATGACCCAATATCAACATGGGTTTACGGTCCACACTCAGAATGGGTCACAGTTAACAGTGAGGTACCACAGGGGTCAGTAATGAGCCCGCTTCTTTTTACCATATTTATTAATGACCTTGTAGGGGCATACAGAATAGAATCTCAGTATTTGCAGATGACACTAAACTCTGCTGGGTAATCAATACAGAGGAGGACAATTTTATATTACAGGAGGATTTATGTAAACTAGAAGCTTGGGCTTATAAGTGGCAAATGAGCTTTAATGGGGATAAATGTAAGGTCATGCACTTGGGCAGAGGAAATAAAATGTATAATTATATGTTTGATTGTAAAACACTTGGCAAAACTGTCACTGAAAAAGACCTGGGTGTATGGGTAGATGACAAACTCGCATTTAGTGGCCAGTGTCAGGCAGCTGCTGCAAAGGCAAATAAAATAATGGGATGCATTAAAAGAGGCATAGATGCTCATGAGGACAACATCATTTTATCTCTATTCAGGTCACTAGTGCGACCACACTTAGTATACTGTGTGCAATTCTGGTCTTCGGTGTATAAGAAAGACATAGCTGAACTAGAGCGAGCCCAGAGAAGAGCGACCAAGGTAATTAGAGGACTGAGGGGTCTGCAATACCAAGAAAGGTTATTAAACTTGGGGTTATTTAGCTTGGAAAAACAAAGGCTTAGGGGTGATCTTATAATAATGTATAAATATATGAGGGGACAGTACAGAGACCTTTTTAAGGATCTTTTTACTCTTAGGCCTGAGATGGGGAGGAAAGAAGGTTTAATCATCATCACAGATGCAGATTCTTTACTGTAAGAGCAGTGAGACTATGGAACTCTCTGCCAAATGATGTTGTAATAAGTGATTCACTACTAAAATTTAAGAAGGACCTAGATGCCTTTCTTGAAAAGTATAATATTACCGATTATATATACTAAATTCTTGATAGGGCATTGATCCAGGGAACTAGTCTGATTGCCATATGTGGAGTCAGGAAGGAATTTTTTTCCCCAATGGGGAGCTTAGTTTTGCCACATGGTTTTTTTTTTTGCCTTCCTCTGGATCACCATGTTAGGCTATGGGTTGAACTAGATGGACTTAAAGTCTTCCTTCAACCTTAAAAACGATATTACTATGTTACTATGAATCTGAGAGTCCTCAGTGGTTGATACCTTTCAATGGCTAACTGAAAAGATGGTAAGTAAAGCAAGCTTTCGGTACACAATGGCCCCTTCATCAGGCTGAAAATGACACAAATTCAGAAGACACATACATATATATATAAGAAGGGTGAGATGAAGCAGTAAATACGACAGGTAACGTAAAGCAGAGTCAGTCTTGGGAGGGGGAGAGGAGCTGGAGAAGTAAAATCAAAATTCTGAGATAAGAGGAACAGATTGCATTATTGTTCTATAATTAGTGGTCTGTGGAGACCTGAAAATTCCTCAGTGAGTGTAGAAAGCTATAAATCCATGCAAAACAGTTCATGTAAGAAGTGTCAAAAGTTAATTGTCCTCTAACTGGGTCTTTTCAGTTAGCCATTAAAAGGTATCAACCACTGAGGACTCTCAGATTCTAATATTTTTCTATCTACTGGTTAAAGGGAACCTGACCCCTAAAAATCAGTTCCCAGACCATTTATACCTGTCACTGCACCTCCAGTAATGCATTGTAAGCATCCCTTTGTGTAAAAAAATGGTATTTGTAAAGTATCTAAAAGTGCTTTTATTACCTTGCTTTCTGCGGCTTCTCAGTGCTTGAGAAGTCGCACAGGGCGTTCCCTGTGGCTTCTCAGCACAGCCTGCAGATCAATTATTCACGCCCAGATAGGCGTGCTAATGTATTGTGAGCTCCCTCGCCCCCCTCCATGGGCGGTATAGGCTGTATGACGCTATTTGCATCATATCCATATCACAGGACTTCGTGCTGCGCATTGCGCATGCGCGAGTTGGCTCTGCGGCAGGTAATCCCAGACTAGCTGCCGTAGAGCAAACTCACGCATGCGCAATGCGCAGCGCTAAGTCCTATGATAAGGATATGACGCGATTTGCGTCATACAGCCTATACCGCCAATGGAGTGGGGCGAGGGATCTCACAATACATTAGCACGCCCATCTGGGCGTGAATAATTGATCTGTAGGCTGTGCTGAGAAGCCACAGGGAAACGCCCTGTGTGACTTCTCAAGCACTGAGAAGCCGCAGAAAGCAAGGTAATAAAAGCACTTTTAGATACTTTACAAATACCATTTTTTTACACAAAGGGATGCCTACAATGCATTACTGGAGGTGCAGGGACAGGTATAAATGGTCTGGGGACTGATTTTCAGGGGTCAGGTTCCCTTTAACACGGTACAAACATTTTTTACCTCATGTTATTATCTAAATGTACAGGCAGTCCTGGGTACGAACTAGATGCTCCTGCTCCTTTGCACTGTGTGAGAAAAACAGGAATAGCGGTCTCAGAGGGTGCTAAAGAAGGAGCTATAAATATATTTATTTATTTATCATTCATTTATTTATACATCTCCTTTGCACTGTCACCGTTTCTTCGGCCTCTTTACTATAGACTAGGATTTCCAGCCATGTCCAGGCTCCAGAGGTTACTGTGCATTATAATGTCAATGTTGCAACCTAATAACACGCAGTGAACTTCAGAGACCGGACACAGCCATAAATCTTGGAGGTGAAGTTAATGATGGAAAGAAGAGGACGAGCAATGGGATGGCTGGAAAGGTGAGGTTTTTTTTAATCAATATTTCTCCAGCTATTTTGCTGCTAGCCATCAGGTTTTCTTCTTTCCATCATTGTGTGCACCTCATCTCTAGCCTCTTCCCTGTAGCGCAGAACGTCTGGCTGTTTCCATGCCAGAGCTTATGGCACATCTTGAAGGTGCGATGGGGAGTTCTGGTGTATAATGAAAAGGCTGGAGATGCGGTGCGCGATGACAGAAACAAGAGGACCGGATGACAGCTGGAGTAGTCAGCAGTGAGGTATTAGTTTGTTTGTTTGTTTTTTGAATATTCAATGTTCACAACTAGAGTTCGTACGCAAATCAGCTAAATAAATCCCTATAAAGATTTGTATGTAATTCCATGCAGTCTAGTCACAGGTATTGGAGAATCTTAATTTATCAGTAAGTGACACACTGTTCATATGTTATAGACAAGTCCTTGATCAAAACATTAATGGTTGTCTGAAACTTTTACAGCGATGGCCTATTCTTAGGGCTGTGACACTGCATTGTATTATCTGGAGGGCTATGACTCTGTATTATACTATATGGAGGGCTATGACGCTGCATTATATTATATGAAGGGCTATGATGCTGCATTATATAAAGGGCTGTGAAGCTGCATTATATTATATGAAGAGCTTTGACTCTGCATTGTAATATCTGGAGGGCTATGCCACTGCATAATATTATATGAAGGACTGTGAGGCTGCATTATACTATATGGAGGGATGTGAGCCTGCATTATACTATATAGAGGGCTGTGAGGCTGCATTATACTATATGGAGGGCTGTGAGACTGCATTATACTATATGGAGGGCAATGAGGCTGCATTATTCTATATGGAGGGCTGTGAGGCTGAATTATACTATATGACTGGCTATGAGGCTGTATTATGCTATATGGTGGGCTGTGACGCTGTATCATACAATATGAAGGGCTGTGACGCTGCATTATACTATATGGAGGACTGTGAGGCTGCATTATAGCATATGGAGGGCTGTGAGGCTGCATTATAGCATATGGAGGGCTGTGAGGCTGCATTATACTATATGGAGGACTGTGAGGCTGCATTATACTATATGGGGGGCTGTGAGGCTGCATTATACTATTTGGTGGGCTGTGAGGCTGTATTATTCTATATGAAAGGATATGAGGCTGCATTATACTATACGGAGGGCTATGAGGGTGCGTTATGCTATAATGAGGGACCATAAATACCAGGAAAAGGGCATATTCCAGGAGGAGGACCATATATAGCAGGATGAGGGACATTAATACATAATGAAGGGGGTAGGGGTCAATTTGCGAGTCTTTATAGGATTTAATGTGGGCGTGCAGGGGGGGGGGAGCAGGTTCAAATTTCACTCCGGGGCCCTTTGAACTCTAGTTACACCACTGTTGACCACTATGTACAATTATTAAGTTAGGGGTGTTTGCTGTACAAAGCAAAGCTTAAATTTTCTAATAGCATTTTTGTCTTTTTGAAGACTCGCTGTTGAAGTTACTCACGTGAATAGAAATCTTGACGAGACAGGCGGAAGACATTGTGCACTGAAGCAATTAGTGTGGTGACCACAATACAATGTGTAATGAAGCAATCAGTTTGAGAAGTGGGACACTGTCTCTCCTCATAAAACAGATTATATTTGGCCACTTTGTTTTGCTCAGGGTAGAATTTGTTCTGCTGCCAGCATAAAACATAAAAGTATGTGATAAACAGCTATCGTCATAGTGTGTGCAGTAATAATGGTGTCTACAAAAAGCAATAAAAAGTACGGAAGACATCTATTAAGACACAATTACAGCTCAGTCTCTATCGATTTATCAGCAAAAAGCCTGATAAAGAGACAGTTAATCAGCTAATGGATTAACTATTAGAGACCCAATAGGAAGCCATAGATACTGAAAATTCTGTAACTGGAGAAAATCTTTACAAATGTAGACAGAACAAACAGCTTAGCCCAGTGATCGGCTGCAGTGGTCACATGTTAAGTCATGACGTCACCACTACAGTTTGTCAAAAAAGACCAAAGCAGCTATAGAGCCATTAATATATTTTTCCTTCTCTATGTAAATTTAATCAAGTCATACATTAGAATGGTAAATGCAAACAATTCGAGAAAAATCTCATTGTGGGGCCAAATCTACATAACTTATAACAAAGGATTGCTAATTGGACTTAAAAAATGTCCATGGATTGCACTATATTTGGACAGGATATATAGACTTGGTAGAATACTTATCCTCTAGGTCAGGGGTCCCAAACACGCGGCTCGAGGGCCGCATGCGGCCCCAGGGGCTTCACTATGCGGCCCGCGGCACCCTGGACAACTTAATGATGCATCGCCCCATTGCAGGGGGCCGCTGCAGTCCCCACTGTGTGATGACTTCCGTCGGTGGCAATAACAAGCTCTGCCACTCCGCAAGATCAATGCAAGCTGCCACAGCCAATGAGAGGTCTGCAGCTGATGGCAGAATATGACGTCACAAGCGGGCCTCTGCCTGGCTGATTGCATTGATCTTCCTGAGCAACAGAGCTTGTCTGAGTGGCGGCTGGAGAAAGTCATAGCACAGCAGAGGCCGGAAGTCAGCACAGCGGGGACTGCAGCGGCCCCCTGCACTGGAGCGATGCATCATTAAAGTGAGAAAAGTGTGAGTGTGTGTGAGAGGGTGTGTGTGAGAGGGTGTGAGTGTGAGTGTGTGAGTGAGGATATGTGTATAAGAAAGTGTGTGTGAGGTGTGTGTGAGTTTCAGTGTGTGTATGAGAGTGTGTGTGAGTGTGTGAGAGAGTATGTGTGTGTGTGGGTTTGTGTGAGTGAATGAGTGTGTATGTGAGTGTGTAATAAGAAAGTAAAACAGGATGGGGACATCACTATAAAAGTAGATCAGGATGGGGGACATCAGTACAAAAGGGGACCAGGACGCGGGACCTCACTACAAAAGGGGTCCAGGATGGGGGACATCTCTACTAAAGGGGATCGGGATGGGCGATGTTGTAGGGCTGGTTCTGTGTATCGGTTATTATTGTCGGTTATGACTACAATCACAGATATCCAGAATCTTCCCTTCCTACCGCTTTCTGTTCCTATGCGGATTAACTATATATATATATCCTGACGACTTAATGAAAACAAGTCTGTTCTTATAAATGAATATTTATTAAACACACCCAAAAAGTTTACAACAATAATATATATATTCTAGATAACTAACACACAATCAATTACTGTTGCAATGATGTAAAACACCCAGAGTTACTAATACCCACGTTACCTAAATATACATGCACACTATATTAGTTAATTACATTCATTCACCTGCCCCTAACTATCCCTGAATATATAGACAGAATATTATTAGAGAGAGAGAGTTAGTTACAGGAAAGATATAGAGGAGATATGATATGATACTTAGGCCAGATGGGAAGGTCCTATTCCATGGTGGTTCCAAGTAGAAAGAGAGAGAGACTTCCTGTCTCAGAGTGCATTTTAACCTGACCCTCAGCTGTGCACGTGACGGACACACCTCCTCATCCGTGCATTTCTGACAGGGGGTTTTAAAGGTGCACGCTAACCGTGCACTCTATTGGAATGGCCGAAAGCTTACACTATAGATTGGCAAACAATGGACATAAAGGTATCTCTAAGAAGTATTATGTCTACACCAATCACCTTGGACATCTTGGCTGCTGTATTTTGTTAGAAGAAAGGGGTGAGAATAACCTTTGTGCCAGCAGCCTGTAGATCTTTGATATTTAAATTAAGAGTCTTATCTGATAGCTTCCCACATTGAAATGCAAGAATGGACATCTTCTGATATGTTAATTAACCATGTCAGTAGAACAGATTTCCATCAGATACAACTGAATTGGTCAATGTTATAACTAAAATATGAAGGGACATTTATTATGGCCTATTACACCAATGTGGGCATAAATATAGATATATACACATACATGCCCACAAAGAGAGATATATATTTATGTGTCATATTAATTGTTAATTATACCATCACTTCCCCCTCAACATTCCCCTTTTGTCGGAAAATACGACAATAAAATGAGTGGCAAGTGTGGAATATATTTGCCTACTCAATCCTATCACCAATAACCGTTCAGGATGAAATGAAGTAAAATTTTCCTAGACATCACCCATCGCCATCACCTCTCCCCTGCCGTTCGCCGTAATCCAGTGTCTCCATCCATAGATTACACCAAAGTCATCTTTGTGGATCTTCTTGGTCTCTTTGGTTCAGGAATAAAGTTCTCTATTTGTCAGTACACTTCTGATCTTCTCGTTGCCAATCTCGAGAAACACGCCTATCCCCAAGTAGTCTTCTTCCAGCTTGACTGCTTAGACTCTGGAGTTGCTGCACCTTCGTCTCTTGATCGGCCCACAAAGTTTTCCTGTGTTCGCCCCTCTCCCTACCAGATTTTTTTTTTTTTAAGTCTGGTGTGTAGGGACTGCCGGGAATCACAATCTGTAGCTGGGCCTCACCAGGTGGTTTCTTGGAGCTCCTCCTTCTTGGGATTAGATCAATCAGGGGATGGCATTCTTCTTAGCTGAGGCACGACTTTCAACAGAGACTTCTCCTGTAAGCTTGATTGAAGCATCTATCGTTAATGTGGTTCTTCCATGGATAGACAGTTGAATATGATATCAGCACACCTAAGTTGACTGTGAGAAGAACGCAGTTCAACCGACCTTCAATCCATCCCTTATGAACGTTACCGTCTCAAGGATTGAAGTAGCAAATATCTTAGACAATGATGGGGCCTGTCCCTGCAGAACCTTACTCTTTCCTCATTCATACAAAAAAAACAAACAAACCTATATCCCTCCCTCCGCAAACAAATACCATACCAATGTAAAAATTAAACAGTATATAACAATACTATATTTCCCTCCCCCATTCCTTAACCATAAATCAATGTAAAAGCCAAACAAAATATACAATGTTATGAGGTTTCAGGGCGGAGTTGACGTAATGTCCTAAACACTCTTATCAAATATAATATCAAGGTTTCAGGACTTTTAGTGCTAAGTCCTGGACCTTCTTCGGCGGTTAAATTCGTGAAGTTCTGCCAGGTTCTCTTGTATCTGGTGGGCAATTCTCTTTACTCTCCGGTAAACTAGGCACAGTCCAATGTACATAACAAGAACAAGAACCAGAATGATGTAGCTGTCGGACTATAGCCAAATATACTTTCCCACCAGGACACCTTAGAGTCTGTATCTAAGGCATTGGTAATCCTCGTTATCTTGGTTTTGTCATGCTCAAGCTGTATTGTGGCTTGATTCTCAGCCTCATGATGATTTCGGAGTATGTCGTCTTCTTCGCTGAAATCTAACAAGAGACACTTGAGCTCACGACCAAAACCAAGAGGAATCTTTTGCAGTCTCACAGGAGTGTCAGGGCGAATGTTGAGTCTCTTCTCCGGTGTTATCGGGGTCCTCCCCTGCTGATCTGTGACATCTAAACCTAAAACGGGACTAAGGGTACAATATGCTCCTGGGAGGAGTATGCCTCTTTCGGTGCAATTAGTGCCATATAAAGAATACGTTACGTTTTTCCCTTGGTACCAACACCAATACCCTTGACCCAAATATTTCAGACGAGAGGAGGGTATTGTCTTAGTCTTCATCTCACATGATCCCTCAGAGTCCCAACACTGGTGCCTAAGCACCCTATCTTGACTCCCTTGACAGAGGGTAGCATCCTCTTTCCTCCAACATCCCTCTGTATCAAACAGATAAGGATGGCCTCGCTCATAGGTTAGGATGTCTGAGGTGAGCTGTGGATGAAGCACCGTCTGATTGCTAACAACAATTCCTATATTCATGGCACTGTACCCCTTCTTGATATTACCAGATACAGGTGCCAAAGAAGATGCAGTGCAGGTGAGATTATGACACCCATGCCATTGAACCAGCCACCAGTTTGTATGGTTAGCTGCAAACGGGGAGATTAGGGAACTTACTCTTTGTCTGAGGTTGAATGGGAAGTGGCCCTTGTATAGAGAGGACACTATATGCTTTAGGTTGTCAGAGAGTTCACTCTGGACATGCGTACATGCTAGGGCAAACTGAACTCTGTCTTGCACTTCTACAAGACCTGCAACTAACCTTCTAAACTTCTCTCGTAGAGCTGAAGATAGAGAGGTAGTGGCATCAATGTGCGAATGTTGCAAACCCTCTAAGACATGGTTTACATCAAGCTGAGTTCTGAACCCTTCCCCAGCATGTCGCGCAATGTCCCCGAGCTTACCTCTCAGGACTTCCATATCCATAGTGTTCAGGGCACCTACTCCCAATGCACCTCCACTAATTCCCATCTCTATCAAGTCTCTCCTACTCCTGAATTTCCTGTGTCGGGGATCATCTTTTCTCACTTCTTGCCCCGCCTCTACCCATCCTCTCATCATGTCAATTTGGTTCCTCACAAACTCCTCACATCTGTGATCCCAGTGATCTACTCTGAAGTCATCTACAGAAATTCGCCATGTATATAGGACGAATTTAGTTCCTGTGATGATCTTCCATGGAGATGACAGTTGAGGAGCTATGGGATCTGCCAATTGGTGGGTAGAAACATTGCAAGAATCCAGGTGCGGTTTGACTGGTTGGAGACCTTCAGCCTCATATGGGACCCTTACCACTGTCACACATACTTGTCCTCTACCACTGAACTGGTACCACTGATCGCTATCTCCTACCTGTAACTGTTGCTGGATTACTGGTAGAGGCAGTTGTGGGGTACCAGTATCATGACTCAGAATCCCCTGACATATTGTCCAGGGATGTTGTGGAGCTGCGATATGTGTCATTAGAACGGGATCTGTTGCCTGTTCCTCTTCAAATGACACAGGTCCATCTTTTAGTTTGGTTTGCCTCACTGCAATGTGGAATGCAGGGATCTGCTCAGTTCCTGGTTCTTGAAGGACACCAGACACTGCTGCGAACTTGGCCAGTTTGTCGGCCTTGTTATTGCCTATGGTCAAAGGCTGTTCTCCACTTTGATAATGGCAGCCTCCGTTGGATGTGCCATGCTCCAATCCCACAATTCCTTTAGGACTGTAATGTGGGCCAGAGGTTTATTCTGGCTGTCCACAAACCCTCGTTTTCTCCATGTGTCCAGGTGCAGGGTGAGATATTGAACTACATATGAACTGTCACTATATATAGTTCGATTCCCTGGAGGTTGAAGGAGGAACTCCTCCTTGACAGCCTCCAGTTCAGCCCGTTGTGCTGACATGTGACCTGGCAACCGGACGAGACTCTGGGTGCCTGTGGTCTCATCCAGCACTGCAAATCCGTACACATATGTGCCGTCCAGACAGAAACGAGAGCCGTCAACAAAGATGACCCTGTCTTCTGGATGTCTGTCGGTCCTGAATATTTGTGGTGTACTGGATAGTGATGGTTGACCACAGTCATGTTCGGTCCCTGTCATGTTTAACAACTGGGACAGAACATACTTTGCCTTGTGGTCCACTTTCAGATTCCGGCCACTGAGGTCCATGATCCATTTCCCGAATCTCTATTGGGAGACTCCAGGGAGTGTATCTCTGAGTAAAAGAACCAAAGGAGAATGTGGCATCTGTACAGTCAGAGATCTGAAACCTACAATATGCTCAGTGGTTTTAACGGCATAGTGTATGGCAGCCAGTTGTTTGGCACATTCGTCGAACCCTCGTTCGACCGCGAGAGGAGTCAGAAAAAGTATCCCAGTGGTCTACTGTCATGTCCTATCTGCTGTAGAAGGACAACAGAGATAGACTCAGTCCCAGCATGTGCCTGGATGGCCATTTCTCCATCTGGGTTGAGGGTGGCTAACACAGGTGCAGAGGAGAGGTCTCTTTTCAGAGTTGAAAAGGCCTCATCCTGTGCTTCTGACCAGCCCTGGAGTGAGGGTTCTTCTCCTCTGAGGAGTTCATAAAGGGGTTTCGCTTTGGCAGCAAAATCCTCTATGAATTCCCTCATGAAGTTGGCCACTCCCAGGAACTTCCGTAAGTCCTGTAGAGTGCCAGGCTGAGGTAACTTGACCATAGCTTCCACTCGGGCCGCCACAATTCCTTTGGCTCCAAAATAGACCTGCACCCCAAGGAAAGTCACCTCTGTTCTAGCCAAATTTGCCTTGTGAGGACTCAGCTTGAGTCCAGATTTAGATAGGAGTCCCAAGAGCTCCCTTAACAGAATCAAGTGTTCTTCCATGGTCTCTGTGTGCAGGAGTAAGTCATCTACATATTGCAGGAGACATTCCGGCCGAGAAAACACGCTCAGTACGGCCGCCAATGCCTGATGAAAATACGTAGGACTACTGTGGAACCCCTGGGGGAGCACATTAAACATGTACTGTTTGTTCCCCACTGTGAAAGCAAATTTGTACCTACAGTTTTCTGTGAGTTCAATAGAGAAGAACCCATTGGCGACATCAATGGTCAAGAATATGCGGCTTTTGCCACTTATCCTCGCCATTATGTCAGGAGTTTGTGCAACTACGGGGGCAGACATCGGAGTGTACTTATTAAGGACACGTAGGTCTATGGTGAGACGCCACGCATCAGTGTCCTTTTTCTTCACAGGCCATAGAGTGTTGTTGCACTTTGAATTCCCCTCTATGACCACACCCTTGGTCTCCAATTCCAGGACAGTGTTGACTATCGACTGTGTCGCTTCCGGTGGAAAGCGATATTGACGTTGAGGGGGTGGGTATGGCCCCTGTATGTCCACCTGGACACCAATCAATCTTCCACAGTCGTTTTTACCCTGGGCCCACAGATCAGGATGTTCGTACACAATGGGTTCAAGGTCTATATTATGAGAGACCTCTGGCCATTTGTGTTCGAGCATATCAGCTGAATTCTCCATTGCTGGCAAAGGTGGTCCCAGACACTGGCGTTCTATGACACATATATTGTCTGGGTCCCTTCCACACAATGCAGTTTGCCAAATCCAGGATCCATCCATTTTGGGTCATTACATCAGTTCCGATAATGTTGTCAGAACCAGGGTAATACCACATTGGGATCTTGAGGGTTAAGTGTTTGGCAATGTGGACAATCACTTCCTCAATTCTGTGGGCCTTCACCCCCCCTCGTTGGTGATCAAATCCGATCACCACACACTGAGGGCTGTTTGGATGCAAATCATGTTTGATATTGGTAATGGAGATTTCCGCACCAGTATTAAGCATAATTTGTGTGTCTTGATCTTTAATTCTGGCTTTTATGTGGGGCCTCCCTGAAGAATCCAGTGTGACATGACATACTGGAGCCAGCTCTTTAGGGATCCCTAATTGTCAATCGATGTTGACAAGATTTCCAGTAGGTACCTGAGAGGTACATACTGCAATTTGGAGATCCTCAACTGTAGTTCTATTTGTGGAATCAGTAGATTCCACAACCCCTGTACCATCAACTGGGGCATTTACAGTGGCAACACATTTTGGTGTCTGCTCTTGTAAATATCCCCGAGACCGATCAGCCTGTTCCCCCACTGTTCTGGCATAATTAGGTTTCATCTTGAAACCATTATTATTGCCAGATTTTTCAGGGCTGTTTCGGTTCCGTACCCACTGAGGACAATTTTTCTTCATGTGCCCAAATTGCAAACATAGAAAGCATTGAATGCTCCCTGTCCTCTCAAATGGTGGGGCCGAGGGGCGAACAGCTGACTTCTTTCTAGCATGACGCACACGTTCATCTTGTGATCTAACGTGTACAGGCACATGCTCCCTAACCTTAACTGACTTTTTATTGTGCAGTAGATCTTGTCTAAACTGCTCAATAATCATGGCCGCATCAGTGAGCGATGGTTCCCTCGCTGGACTCAACCTAATTGCAGTATCAAGGTATGGGAATTTTTCCACAAACATGCGGATCATGCCTTGTGGAATACCGACACCTTGATCCATAGTGACCTTCCTGTACATAGCTTCAAACCGACTACACAGCGATAAAGGTTCATCGTGTATAGTTGGTCTGAATTTCTTTAGGATTTCTGGAGTCACGTCCCCGTGGCCCGTTGCCAGTGTCATTAGTAAGGAAAGGCGTTCTTCCTTATGAAACTGTCCATTACTGGGTTCCGTGCTCCCCATTGCCTCATACCTCTGATTGAGGTGTGTAGGCAACCACAACTTGAATAGCTCCATTCGAAGTTCTGGAGCCACAGAATATTTATTGCAGTGACCTTCACAGATATCACATGCAGTAAACGCATCTAGACTGGGATCATATTTTGGGATCTCCTTGCAGATCCGTAACAGAAATTTTATCCTTTCCATACTGTTACGGTTAGGATAAAATTCATCTGACCTTACTGAACAATTTGGCGGATTGGAAGTGGTGTGATCCCTTTCCCACCTACCTCCATACCCCCAACTCTCGTCCTGACCCTGAAAGCGGTCGCTACGTGTATGCTCCCTTGGTGTTTGAGTGAAATGTAGCGACCGTTCCACCTGTCCCCTGGAATCTATAGCTCCGGATCTCTGATCCATGGGAGACATGGGCCCTGTTGCCGCGGTCTCCCCATCCTGTGCAGTACCCCAAACACAAACCTGTTTCGTGGGCAAAGGCACCATGCTATTTGTACCAGGCCGTGACAGATTAGAGATGACCTGTTGCAAATTCGCAATCGTTTGCGACTTTGCAGCCAGATCCTCTCTAAGTGTGCTCACTAGTGCATCCATGGATGCAACTCTACTCTTGAACTGATTTATCTCAGTGTACAGACTGAGGAGCTCTCTATCTATGTCAGAATAATAGGTTTCTTTCTCTGAGATCCTAGATTCTAACACACAGATTTCCCGTCCCCTGTCGGCTGTACACTGGGCCCTGTCTTCTAGCTCAGTTTCTAGAGTGTGTATACGTTTAATGCTTTCCACACAACAATGGCAGTGTAGGTTATCCGATGTGGAAACTTTGTCTGCCTTTCTTGTGCTAGCAAGTGTTTCCACATGCTCCGGCCTGCAAATGCTGTCCTCAAAAGTAAACACTAATTTTGCCAGCATTTGGAGGCGTTTCTTAGTTTTGTGGAAAACACTTTTACTAATACAAACTCTATCATGTGCGTATGCCTGGTCCAGTAAAGTTGACCAGAGCATCTCTGTGGACTTATATGCGGTGGGCAGTATTGGGTTAAATGTGCTATTTCTACACAGGTGTTTGAGGGTGGTGAAGTTCATACTCACCTTTTCAGAGGCCATGTTGCTTGGTGTCGTCTGTTCCTTCATCCCTCTTGTGCTGCTTGGAAAAAGGTCCTTTTACTCCGGAACGCCTTCTTTCCCGACCAGCTGGACTCCTCAGATGAACCAAATGTTGATGGTGTTTGAACGAAGTGACGTGATGATCACCCTAGCCGATAGACGTGTATCGTGTAAAGGAATCAGAAAAATCGTTAAAATCAGAAAAAAAGGTTCTTTGATGAGGACTTTGTCCGGTGTCTTACTAAGACTGAAAACTGTGTCACCTGTCTGAGCTATCAGGGCATTGAACGCACAAAATCACGGAGCACTTCACCGTGCCTCCTGTTATTTGTATCCACGTTCCCCTGGCCTGATCCGCTCCAGACGATGACCACAGGTTTTCAGTACAAAAGACACTAGAACAACACCTCAAACAGTGGGTCTAGGCTCGCCAATATGTTGTAAGGCTGGTTCTGTGTATCGGTTATTATTGTCGGTCATGACTACAATCACCGATATCCAGAATCTTCCCTTCCTACCGCTTTCTGTTCCTATGCTGATTAACTATATATATATCCTGACGACTTAATGAAAACAAGTCTGTTCTAATAAATGAATACTGCATATACTCGCGTATAAGCCTAGTTTTTCAGCCCAAAAATTGGGCTGAAATGTCCCCCCCTTGGCTTATACGCGAGTCACTGTATACTGTATACACTGTATACAGTATACAGGCCGCCCGCCCCCATCACTATACAGGGCCCCCCCTTGCTGCAGCAATCCTGTAAAGGAATACATTATTATACTTATCCCTGCCGCTGTCCCGCCGCCATCTCGCTCCTCCGGCTTCATCCGGCTTCTTCCGGCTTCCTCCTCCGGTGGGCGCAGGCAATGACGTCATTGTCTGTGCGCCAGAGGAGGAAGCCGGAAGAAGCCGGATGAAGCCGGAGGAGCGCGATAGCGGCGGCAGGACAGCAGCAGGGATAAGTATAATAATGTATTCCTTTACAGGATTGCTGCAGCAAGGGGGGGAGCCCTGTATACTGATGGGGGGGCTGCTGTATATACCACTGGGGCTGCTGCTGTATACTACCACTGGGGCTGCTGTATATACCTCTGGGGCTGCTGTATACTACCACTGGGGCTGCTGCTGTATACTACCAATGGGGCTGCTGTATATACCTCTGGGGCTGCTGTATACTACCACTGGGGCTGCTGCTGTATATACCACTGGGGCTGCTGCTGTATACTACCACTGGGGAGGTTGCTGTATACCACACTGCTGGGGGCTGTATACCTGTGCTGGGGTCCACCCTCGGCTTATACATGAGTCAATAGGTTTTCACAGGTTTTGGGGGCAAAAGTAGGGGGGTCGGCTTATACACGGGTCGGCTTATACACGAGTATATACGGTATTTATTAAACACACCCAAAAAGTTTACAACAATAATATATATATTCTAGATAGCACGATAACTAACACACAATCAATTACTGTTGCAATGATGTAAAACACCCAGAGTTACTAATACCCACGTTACCTAAATATACATGCACACTATATTAGTTAATTACATTCATTCAACTGCCCCTAACTATCCCTGAATATATAGACAGAATATTATTAGAGAGACAGAGAGTTAGTTACAGGAAAGATATAGAGGAGATATGATATGATACTTAGGCCAGATGGGAAGGTCCTATTCCATGGTGGTTCCAAGTAGAAAGAGAGAGAGACTTCCTGTCTTAGAGTGCATTTTAACCTGACCCTCAGCTGTGCACGTGATGGACACACCTCCTATCTCGTGCACTTCTGACAGGGGGTTTTAAGGGTGCACGCTAACCGTGCACTCTATTGGAATGGCCGAAAGCTTACACTATAGATTGGCAAACAATGGACATAAAGGTATCTCTAATGGCCCCTTTACACGCAGCTACAGGTAACAGGCTTTCCACAGGTAACTTACTGGTTGCAGTGAAATCATGGAGACATGGTTCTATCTTGTTGCTGTGTACAAATGGAACTATGTCTCCATGATTTCACTGCAGCCAGTAAGTTACCTTTGGAAAACCTGTTACCTGTAGCTGCGTGTAAAGGGGCCATAAGGGCCACGTCACACACACAGATATCTGTGCAGATATTGTTAGCAGATCTCTGGTTGCAGTGAAATCATGGACACATTGATCCATTTGTATACAGCCACAAAATGGAACAATGTGTCCATGATTTCACTGCAACCAGAGATCTCCGAACAATATCTGCACAATTATCTGTGTGTGTGACGTGGCCCTAAGAAGTATTATGTCCACACCAATCACCTTGGACATCTTGGCTGCTGTATTTTGTTAGAAGAAAGGGTGTGGAATAACCTTTGTGCCAGCAGCCTGTAGATCTTTGATATTTAAATTAAGAGTCTTATCTGATAGCTTCCCACATTGAAATGCAAGAATGGACATCTTCTGATATGTTAATTAACCATGTCAGTAGAACAGATTTCCATCAGATACAACTGAATTGGTCAATGTTATAACTAAAATATGAAGGGACATTTATTATGGCCTATTACACCAATGTGGGCATAAATATAGATATATACACATACATGCCCACAAAGAGAGATATATATTTATGTGTCATATTAATTGTTAATTATACCATCACTTCCCCCTCAACAGGGGACATCACTACTAACGGAGATCTGGATGGGGGACATTACTAGAAAAGGGGATCAGGATGGGTGATATCACTAGGAAAGGGGATCAGGATGAGGACATCACTACAAAAGGGAATTGGGATGAGGGACATCACTACTAAAGGGAATCGGGATGGGGACATCACTAGAAAAGGGGATCAGGATGGGGACATCACAAAAAATGGAATCAGGATGGGGGACATCACTAAAAAAGGGGAACAGGATGGGTGATATCACTAGGAAAGGGGATCAGGATGGGGAACATCAGTAGAAAAGGGGATCAGGATGGGGGACATTACTAGAAAAAGGGATCAGGATGGGGGACATCACTAGAAAAAGGGATCAGGATGGGGAACATCACTAGAAAAAGGGAACATGATGGGGGAGATCAGTAGAAAAGGGGTTCAGGATGGGGGACATCAGTAGAAAAGGACATTACTACAAGAAGGGGATCAGGATTTGTACTTTACTACATATGTGTGGCCCAGCAACCCAGCTGAGTTTGAGACCCATGCTCTAGGTAGTACAGTAGGCACACAAGCCTCCCTACCTTTTTAGCCTCTAGGTAGTACAGTAGACACACAAACCTCCCTACTTTTTTAGCCTCTAGGTAGTACAGTAGACACACAAGCCTCCCTACTTTTTTAGTTCTTCACTTCCCTATAAGTCACATGGACCCCCATCTATTTTACTACTAGTTACAGGAGCTCTCTTCTTACACAGTTGTCTTAATACCTCCTATCACCTTTCCCCCAAAGTTTTTTCTGTGCAGGAGACCTGTGTTTCCACATATTAGAATAAATGGAACTAGGCATCGAATATGTGATTGCAAAATGCTGACAATGTGTCATGATTCCTCTTTATCCCCTATGTGAGTATTGGCATAAGGGCTGCCATCAGGGCCTGACTCCTGTGAGGAGTCTGATGGCTGACAGTAATTTAGAATAAACCTTGCACACGAAAATTATAAAATTACGAAAAAATGAACCTGTTTTGTTCCAATGACATTTATTGAGATATCAGGTAAAGATGAATTGTATCATATATTCTTGACGTTTCGGCATTCATTCATGCCTTATTCATAAACACTGTAAAATCACAACATGACATGTCAATCAGAATTACAGGTATATACAATAACAATACAAAAATTCATAATCCATAATAATTCATCCCAATACTTTGTCCTTCTGGTTAAACTACACAATATCATCTCATGTAATATTGGATAAACATCAAATAATTCCGGTATACATAATAGAAGAGTCACTATATCGTAGACCTATAAAATAAAAAATAGTGATACTAATATCAAACATAATAATGTAAATGCAAACAAAATCAAGTACCTTTTACACGCAATTCATTCATATACGGATATGATACAATACTTCAGTTGACAAACCGATAAATATCGTGGAAATCTGTCAGGTATAAATGACCAAATTAATAACCAAAAGTGACATGAGAACCCACCAAATCAATAACTGAAATAGAGAATATAATTTCCACTTCCTCTCAGATTATGCATATCCTTTCACTATTATCACCTGGACACAGGGGCTGACTGGCACATTTCAGCCTGGGGGGCAGTTACAGGGCAGTGGCCCTCGAGTTACGGCGGTGGACCACCTTTGGCCTGTTTATCTCTGGCTGCTGCATTAAAGCAGCAGAGGTAACAGACTTTAAATACAGGTCGGTTTATTTAGTAGATATATAAACAGAACCGAGCTTACTACAGAGATAAGAGAACAGAACCGAGCTTACTACAGAGATAAGAGAACAGAACCGAGCTTACTACAGAGATAAGAGAACAGAACCGAGCTTACTACAGAGATAATAGAGCAGAACCGAGCTTACTACAGAGATAAGAGAGCAGAACTGAGCTTACTAAAGAGATAAGGGAGCAGAACCGAGCTTACTACAGAGATAAGAGAGCAGAACCGAGCTTACTACAGAGATAAGGGAGCAGAACAGAGCTTACTACAGAGATAAGGGAGCAGAACCGAGCTCACTACAGAGATAAGGGAGCAGAACAGAGCTTACTACAGAGATAAGGGAGCAGAACCGAGCTTACTACAGAGATAAGAGAGCAGAACCGAGCTTACTACAGAGATAAGGGAGCAGAACAGAGCTTACTACAGAGATAAGGGAGCAGAACCGAGCTCACTACAGAGATAAGGGAGCAGAACAGAGCTTACTACAGAGATAAGGGAGCAGAACCGAGCTTACTACAGAGATAAGGGAGCAGAATCGAGCTTACTACAGAGATAAGAGAGCAGAACCGAGCTTACTACAGAGATAAGGGAGCAGAACCGAGCTTACTACAGAGATAAGAGAACAGAACTGAGCTCACTACAGAGCTAAGACTGGGTGCTGTAGATACCAGGTGCAGTATACTCAAGTACCATATACACGGTGCAGTATACACAAGTGATATATACAGTGTGCAGTATATACCAGGTGCAGTGTACACAAGTACTATATACAGGTGCAGTATATACCAGGTGCAGTATATACAAGTACTATAGTACTATATGCAGGGTGCAGTATATACAGGGTGCAGTATACACAAGTACTATATACAGGGTGAAGGATATAAAGGGTGCAGTATACACAAGTACTATATACAGGGTGCAGTTTATATTGGGTACAATGGGTATACTACACCATGTATATACTGCACCCTGTATAGTACCTGTGTATAATACACAGACACTATATACAGGATGGCGTAGAAACAGGGTGCAGTATATCCAGGTACTATATACAGGGTGCAGTATATTTAAAGGGTGCAGTATACACAAGTATTAAATACAGGGTACAGTATATACAGGTACTATATACAGGGTGCAGTATTTACAGAAGGTGCAATATTATACAATGTGTATAATACTGGACCATGTATATAATGCTTGTGTATACTGCACCCTGTATATAGTACCTATGTATAATACATAAAGGTACTAGATACAGGGTGCAGTATACACAGGTACTATATACAGGGTGCAGTATACACAGGTACTATATACAGGATGCAGTATGTACAGTGGGTGCAATATTAAACAATGTATATACTGGACCATGTATATAATGCTTGTGTGTACTGCACCCTGTATATAGTACCTATGTATAATACAAATGGTACTAGATACAGGGTGCAGTATACACAAGTACTAAATACAGGGTGCAGTATGTTCAGAGGGTGCAATATTATACAATGTGTATAATATTGGACCATGTATGTATATAATGCTTGTGTATACAGTACTGCACCCTATATAGTACCTATGTATAATACACAGGTACAAGATACATGGTGCAGTATATACAGGGGGGTGGGTGCATTAAGCACTATACACATTTCTCATCATGATATATTGATCTATTGTCAATAGATCAATATATCATGAAAGAATATATGATGATGAATAATATTACATCAGTGTAGGATCAGATGGCCACTAACAGCCTGCACAGCAGCTAGGATATTATACATGCCATGATATGGAATTATGGATGGAAAGTAAGCACTTACAGAACAGCACTTTGCAGCAGGCACCGGCAGGGAGTGGGGGACTCAGACTGGCCTTCTCAGTCACTTGGCGGTCGCCAGCCTCTCACAGACCCAAGTTCCAACAACACCAGACAGTATGGCACTGCCTGCGCCTCACTAGAACCTCCATCAGTACATCATCAGAACTACTATTAATACAATAACACATCACTAGAACCACTGTCAGTATATCACCAGAACCACTGTCGATACAGTAACACCTCTCCAGAACCCATGTCAGTATATCACTAGAACCACTGTCAATACAGTAATACATCACCAGAACCACCATCAGTACATCACTAGAACCACTGTCAGTATATCAACAGAACCCCTATCAATACAGAAATACATCACCAGAACCACTGTCAGTACATCACTAGAACCACTGTCAGTATATCACCAGAATCCCTGTCAATACAGTAACACCGCACCAGAACCACTGTCAATACAGTAATACATCACCAGAACCACCGTCAGTACATCACTAGAACCACTGTCAGTATATCACCAGAACCACTGTCAGTACATCACTAGAACCACTGTCAGTATATCACCAGAATCCCTGTCATACAGTAACACCTCACTCACCAGAACCACTGTCAATACAGTAATACATCACCAGAACCACCGTCAGTACATCACTAGAACCACTGTCAGTATATCACCAGAATCCCTGTCAATACAGTAACACCTCACCAGAACCATTGTCAATACAGTAATACATCACCAGAACCACCGTCAGTACATCACGAAAACAGTATATCCCCTATATTAAAGGGAACCTGTCACCCCCTTTGGGTGTTCTAAACTGTGCCCACCAGCTGTAACAAGATGTAGTTGGGGTTCCTGTAACCCCTCTATATGCCCAGACGTTCCCTTGCATAGCTCAGAAATAAACTTTTATTCTCTCTCATGCTGTATGGTAAGTAGTCCTGAAAAGGTATGGGTGGGCTTGCTCTATGTGGTCCTCACCACCCCTGTTTGGAATACCCGCCCCACTCTTTTGAAACTGCTGTGCAGCCTCCATTCTCCCTCTCCCCCATTTTCCACAGTGCAGCCCCCCTGTCTTCCTCTGCAGCCCCCCCCCCATGTCTTCCTCAGCAACCCCCATGTCTTCCTCTTCAGCTCCCCCATGTCTCCCTCTGCAGCTCCCCCATGTCTTCCTCTGCATCTCCCTCATGTGTTCCTCTGCAGCCCCCCATGTCTTCCTCTGCATTCCCCCCCATGTCTTCCTCTGCAGCCCCCATGTCTTCCTCTGCAGCACCCACATGTCTTCCTCTGCAGCTCCCACATGTATTCCTCTGCAGCCCCCACATGTCTTCCTCTGCAGCCCCCCCATGTCTTCCTCTGCAGCCCCGCATGTCTTCCTCTGCAGTTCCCCCATGTCTTCCTCTGCAGCCCCCATTTCATGCTCTGCAGCCCCCCCATGTCTTCCTCTGCAGCCCCCCCATGTCTTCCTCTGCAGCCCCCCCCATGTCTTCCTCTGCAGCCCCCCATGTCTTCCTCTGCAGTTCCCCCATGTCTTCCTCTGCAGCCCCCCATGTCTTCCTCTGCAGCCCCCCATGTCTTCCTCTGCAGCCCCCCCATGTCTTCCTTTGCAGCCCCCATGTCTTCCTCTGCAGTTCCCCCATGTCTTCCTCTGCAGCCCCCCATGTCTTCCTCTGCAGCCCCCCATGTCTTCCTCTGCAGCCCCCCATGTCTTCCTCTGCAGTTCCCTGATGTCTTCCTCTGCAGCCCCCATTTCATGCTCTGCAGCCCCCCCCAGGGCTTTGCTTCTCATATTCGGCTGACACAGCGACTCACCTGCATCGGCTTCTCCTCTGTGCGACGTTCAAGAGACGGCGGCAGAGTGAGGAGACCGCGTGACTCCGGCATGACCCCTGCTCTGAACCCGGAAGTGCGGCGGCGCTGTGACACTGAGAAAAGTGCCGGAACTGCCGCTCCACTGACCCACCCCCTGCTGTGTCAGGTGAGTGCGGCTGCACTGCGTCGGCAGGCGGCCGCTCTCCCGACTCCCGAGCTATCGCCCCACATGCTTATTTCACTTTCAAGGCAGATGGGTGGCCCTGAAGTGTTAGTAATCCACCGGCCTGGGGGGCAAATGCCCCTCTGTCACCCGGCCCAGCCCGCCCCTGCCTGGACATGATGGCTGACAGTAAGCAGGGGTGCCAGGTCCATAGATACCAGGGGCAGCGGGTCTGTTTATCTCACAGCAGGGCCCACTCGGGGAGCACTCCCAATCAGGACCGACTTAGACCAATTAATCAGAATTATTGAGGCGTGCCAACGTAGCACCCATTCAGTATCCACAGCTGGGGCCTGGGCCCACCCACCTGTTTCATTATATCCCTCCATCCAAAAGTGCAGGCGCAGCAAACCCAGACTGAGGAAGGCACCATTAGAGACTGTGGTCAGGCACAGGCAGCAGATGGCAAAAAGGCAGCTGATGTTAGGTACCAAAGCGAGGCAAGTATTTTATTTAACTAATCAGTGAGTACACGGTGGCCAGAGGGAGGTTTATAGAGGCCACAGTATTCTACGGTATGTGGAGGATAATAGAGGTCACAGTATGCTATGTGAAGGATAATAGAGGTCACAGTATGCTATGTGGAGGATAATAGAGGTCACAGTATGCTAGTTAGGGCCAGAAATATTTGGACAGTGACACAAGTTTTGTTATTTTAGCTGTTTACAAAAACATGTTCAGAAATACAATTATATATATAATATGGGCTGAAAGTGCACACTCCCAGCTGCAATATGAGAGTTTCCACATCCAAATCGGAGAAAGGGTTTAGGAATCATAGCTCTGTAATGCATAGCCTCCTCTTTTTCAAGGGACCAAAAGTAATTGGACAATGGACTCTAAGGGCTGCAATTAACTCTGAAGGCGTCTCCCTCGTTAACCTGTAATCAATGAAGTAGTTAAAAGGTCAGGGGTGGATTCCAGGTGTGTGGTTTTGCATTTGGAAGCTGTTGCTGTGACCAGTCAACATGCGGTCAAAGGAACTCTCAATTGAGGTGAAGCAGAACATCCTGAGGCTGAAAAAAAAGAAAAAATCCATCAGAGAGATAGCAGACATGCTTGGAGTAGCTAAATCAACAGTTGGGTACATTCTGAGAAAAAAAGAATTGACTGGTGAGCTTGGGAACTCTAAAAGGCCTGGGCGTCCACGGATGACAACAGTGGTAGATGATCGCCGCATACTTTATTTGGTGAAGAAGAACCCGTTCACAACATCAACTGAAGTCCAGAACACTCTCAGTGAAGTAGGTGTATCTGTCTCTAAGTCAACAGTAAAGAGAAGACTCCATGACAGTAAATACAAAGGGTTCACATCTAGATGCAAACCATTCATCAATTCCAAAAATAGACAGGCCAGAGTTAAATTTGCTGAAAAACACCTCAAGAAGCCAGCTCAGTTCTGGAAAAGTATTCTATGGACAGATGAGACAAAGATCAACGTGTACCAGAATGATGGGAAGAAAAAAGTTTGGAGAAGAAAGGGAACGGCACATGATCCAAGGCACACTACATCCTCTGTAAAACATGGTGGAGACAACGTGATGGCATGGGCATGCATGGCTTTCAATGGCACTGGGTCACTTGTGTTTATTGATGACATAACAGCAGACAAGAGTAGCCGGATGAATTCTGAAGTGTACCAGGATATACTTTCAGGCCAGATTCAGCCAAATGCTGCAAAGTTGATTGGACGGCGCTTCATAGTACAGATGGACAATGACCCCAAGCATACAGCCAAAGCTACCCAGGAGTTCATGAGTGCAAAAAAGTGGAACATTCTGCAATGGCCAAGTCAATCACCAGATCTTAACCCAATTGAGCATGCATTTCACTTGCTGAAATCCAGACTTAAGACGGAAAGACCCACAAACAAGCAAGACCTGAAGGCTGCGGCTGTAAAGGCCTGGCAAAGCATTAAGAAGGAGGAAACCCAGCGTTTGGTGATGTCCATGGGTTCCAGTCTTAAGGCAGTGATTGCCTCCAAAGGATTCGCAACACAATATTGAAAATAAAAATATTTTGTTTGGGTTACGTTTATTTGTCCAATTACTTTTGACCTCCTAAAATGTGGAGTGTTTGTAAAGAAATGTGTACAATTCCTACATTTTCTATCAGATATTTTTGTTCAACCCTTCAAATTAAACGTTACAATCTGCACTTGAATTCTGTTGTAGAGGTTTCATTTCAAATCCAATGTGGTGGCATGCAGAGCCCAACTCGCGAAAATTGTGTCACTGTCCAAATATTTCTGGCCCTAACTGTATATGCAGGATTATAGAGACCACAGTATGCTATATGGAAGATAATAGAAGGCACAGTATGCTATATTCAGGATTACAGAGACCACGGTATGCTATATGGAGGATAGTAGAGGCCATAGTATACTATATGAAGGATTATAGAGACCACATTATGCTAAATGGAGGATAATAGAGCCTACAGTATGAAATATGAAGGATTATAGAGGCTACATTATGCAATATGCCGGATTATAGAGACCACCATGAGGACCAGTAAAACATGGAGCCTACCCTCTGTATAAGCACAAGCTCAGAAAAATCATATCACACGACTCATTAATACCATGTTTCCCACTGCCTCTGGAAAAAATAGCAGCAAATGAACTTCCAAAATTTTTGTGTATTGTATGACATTGAAGAGCAGCTGCCCTAAAACATTAAACCCCCATGATTGAGAGAACATCCCTGTGGCTCCTGCCTGCAGAGCTCAGCTCACCCCTCAATGGGTGGGGGCCCGTGGAGAGGGGGCAAGATCATACATCCTTGTTGCTCCTGCAGACTTCAGCTCACCCCCAGTCTATGTGCCCCCCCAGCCCTCTGCAGTGCTGTATACGCCCTCAGTGGCTCCTGTGTGATGTATATACAGCAGTCTCTTATTTTATGTATATGATTTACAAAAGATATTATCACAGAGTCGACTATGCTCCAGACCAATGCAAACCTAGCTACGTTTGTATGTGATTTGGTGTTTGGTGGGAACTGTTAAGGCCCTGTTACACGATACGTGATCGTGAACGATATCGCTCAAACGTCACAGGTTTGAAGTCGTTCAAACGACATCGTTAGGATGTCGTTACGTGTAACACCGAGATACGACTACAATAAATCGTTGGATGTTGATCGCAGATTTGAGAACATGTTCTCAAATCAAACGATCCACGATCAGCCAACCTGCAGCTTTGTTCTGTGTGACACCGCGATAACGACTTCTCCTATTCACAACAGTGAACAAGTATCATTCGCTGGGTTGTGCGAACGATAGCTGCTCGCTACATCGTTGGTGCGTCGTCCATGATATCTAGATGTGTGACAGCTCAACAACGATGTCAAAAAGATGTCCTAACGACCACGCTCCCGTGAGATCGTTGGTGATATCTTAACGACATTGAAGCTTGTAACGATACCTTTAACGTGTAATTGGTGAGGACGTGGTGCAGAAGTGGAGTTTTTTCAATAGTGGAAGTGGAGATGGAGTGTAAAGGGAGCCCCAAAATTTTGCCAGTAAGGGGCCCTGAGATTCCTATTGGCAGCCCCTGATTGTTCTGCTTCCAAGTAGCAACTTCCTCCCCTCACCCTCTCCCTCCCCCCACCCCCTCACTTCTCCCTCTTTCTCTTTCTTTCTTTTTCAAATGTTATTAATCTTTGCTGTACCTGACTCACCGCGGCCGGGACTCCGGTTTAGACAGGCAGTAGCTTCTTCCTCCTTGTCACGGGGGGACCGCGCCTGCCGGTAGTGGGGCCCGGTTGAGTGCAGATCAAAAGATTGAAGACGTCTTGTGGGAACAGATTAAGGGGTTAATTTGTCGTGACGCCACCTATGAGTATTTCGGTAAGTCTTACCGATGCTGCGGGGCCTCCGGGGGATGGAATGCAGCAAGATGGAACGCTCTCCACAGGCTAAGCGATGATCCCCGGAGGCTGGAGCTGCTGAAGATGTTGTGCGGCAGCTGCGGTTACCTTGAAGTGCGGACAGACAGTTCATAAGAAAGCACGAACACTGTAAGTCTCTGTAACGGGTGCTTTACTGTAACCAGCAGGCAATACATGGCATACAGTTTGTGGGTAGCAGACCGGGTGGACTCAGCAGTGATAGGTGTCCCTCAGAGATCCGCGGTGTTCCTCCATTCTAACTAAGTAGGTTGCCGTTGTCGCCCAGGAATACCAGGTCGGGTACAGGGAGGCTTCTTGAATGCCCTATCCGGGGTATACGTTCCGGATGCTTTGGGGAGCCTTGGGTCCCTTGGTGGGTACACCGCTGGTTAGACGACTGGATTTGGCAGTGGTGGGGTGCTCCTGTAGAGCGGCTCCTTGACTCTTCTGGTTCGCATAGCAGAGCTGAACTGCTGCTAGCTTCTGTACCAGCAAACCGGCTGTAGATGGGCACGGGATGATTTTGAGCCCTCATTTTGACGCCCGTAGTCCGGTTGGTAATGCACCGGGAGTAATGGTGCTCTACCGTGGTGACGGTAGGGAGATGGCCGGTAGAAGATGGCCAGGGGGCCGCACGGGACTGTGCAAGCCCTCTCTCCTAGGTTGCAGAGCTGGGATTCTGCAGAGGGTCTTCTAGGTTGCTGTTACTCCTTCAGCCCTCGAACTCCAACTGTTCTAGACTTTCCACTACACACTACCCTTGCACTCCGCCCACCAGGACCTTGATTGGCCCTCTATGCTAAGTGATGCATGCAGGGTATGGATCTCTGAGTTAACCACATAGCTGCTGGGTCAGAGAATATTGCTGCTGCATTTGTGGCTGCAATACCCTCCTGTGACGCACTCGGTGCGGGGCGCCACATACCACTTGAGGACAACTATTGGGAACTGATTGTTTACCTTATTTGTCATTGACAAATGCTGTTTAATAAAAATCTATTGAAGATTAGAATAAGAAGGTGAGAAAAAACCTTTATGCTAACAAGAGACAGGGTCCAACAATAAAATTGATTTTAATAATGGGCCTTATAATGGTGTCAGGAATTTTGACCCCACAAGAGTAGTGTGTATGTGTGGCACCCTGCCACCCTGTTGGGCACCACAGAATCCTTGGTACGCAAATGGAGTGGAAACAGCAAGCATCACTCACAAACAAACAAAACACTTAACAACACCTTAGAACACCTGTTTCACCCCAGGCCTCTAGGGGGAGCTCCAATGGTCACTTTGAGCCAGTTCCCCCTATAAATAGGGTCCTGGAGAGAGAAACATCAGAGTGTGAAGACGCTAGGAGAGCTGCAGGAAGGTGCAGTACTGGTCCTGGAACCATATAGGCCCAAACCAGACCACCTAGCACGTGGGAGACCCTTGCAACTGGGGTCAGAGGAAAGGAGAAGAGCACCGCTCGGGAACAGCAGAGTTACCTTAACTCTCCCAAACAATCCGGTTACTGGAACCGAGCTGTGGGAACCACCGTAGAGACCACAGAGAAGCCAGCATTGCAACCAGGGAGTTTAGCCCCCTGTACACCTGAGAGCACCCACGGATGAGAGCCCAGGGAAGAAGCTTAGCTCAGCTGACCCCTTTAACAGTGCCCTCAGTGCAGTTAACCCAGGTGAAACACGTTACACTGAACGTACTACCCGGTCCGGCAGGATTCCATATCCACCCGACCCAACCAGAGTATTAGAGAAAGTTAGCCAACACACTGCTTGCTGTGGAAACTCCAGGAGCGACAGCCTCATCACCCTATCCGAGTGTACCTGTTGACAACAGTAAAGGTACCCAAAAGACTTTGATGTGTCTGCGCATTATTTCTGGTCCTGACACGCAGCACTACTGAGCTGCCACACACCATCAAGTGCAGCTCCAAGTCCCGGGGACTCCCGCTCATCCTGTGGGGAGCGTCCATCTTGCTGCGATACATCCCCCGGAGCAGCGCCGGTGAGATCACCGGAACACCCGCAGGTGGCGTCACAACAAGACTACTAAATCTCTTACTGTTCAGCCATCCCCTATTGATCTGGACCGCCGAGCTACACGGCCTCGGGCGCGAAACCGTGACAGGGAGCAGCGTCAGCCTGAGACGTGCACACCCCGGCTACGGTGAGTAAGAATTTGGCATCACGAACAGGATTCGAGCAGGCCCGTTTCCCAACGGGTATTGTGTGGTATTTTAATGACTGTGATTATCGAACTGTATATTTGAACCGCCATTGCTGCGCAGAAGGCGGGAAAAGAAGGGGCGTTATGGTGCAAAGGGCGCGAAGATAGGCCCCGCCCCCGTGCTCTGACGACTTCCCCCTGAACGCAGCAGGAACCGGAAACTCCCGTGGTGCCTCACTCCTCACCGCGAGACCGACACTTCCGTTTGATTCGAAAGGACTGGCAGCGCTTAACTAAGGGGGAGTGAGGATGAGTAGCCTGGATTCCAACAACGCGGCACCCCCGCTACTAAACCAACAGGTACCTCTGAACGTACCTCTAGATGGGCAACAACACGCCGGTGGTATGCAGGAACAACCTGTTCCGATTATGCCGATATCTCTGCCATACGTTCCGAATGCAGCCTGGTTGCCAAAGTACAGCGGTACACCCGGTACCTTGGAAACATTCCAAAGGAAGATATGCCAAGTGCTGGACATGTACACTATGACCGGTAAGCAGAGTGCTTCAGTTATAATGGGACAGTTAACAGGCGCTGCGGAGCTGCAGAGCCGAAACTGGTCTATAGAAGCTCAGGAGTCTGTGGAGCAGATATTTGCTAAATTAACCTGGGTTTTTGAACATCATACTGAGGCTGAGATAAGACTGATGTTTTATCATTGTAAACAAGGGGTACAGGAGAGTGCCCTGGACTATTCACTGCGCTTGCAAGAAGCACTGAGACAGTTAAAACAGGTCGATCCTGATAGTGTCAGAGATGAAAACAAAGCGTTAATTGGACAGTTTGTTGTGGGGCTTAGACTACCGAATGATAGAATACAAGCAAGCTGGTGGGCACTGCAAATTCCTGGCGCAGAGTTTGACACTTTGAGAGACTTAACAGTGCGGGGACAGCAGCTCCCTACAGTGCCCGATCTAACCTCACAACCATAGTATACCAACACCCCTTCCGTGTCGGCAGCAGCATTTCCAGTCCCTACGGTTCAGTCTAGTGCACAGACCATAACACCCGAACGGTTTGAACAACTGTGTGCTAATGTAGAGCAGCTGATGAAGGACATGGCCAAGCTCCAAGCTGGGAGAAGACCCAAGACAGAAGCAAGGTCATCGGACAAGATCCAGCTCGCTGACAGCTCCGACGACGTCCTGTGGATGAAGAGAAAGACACAGCCGCTGCGAGGAAAGCCTGCAGATCGCCGCAGCCCTGACAGACGCCGCGTCAGTCAGCAGAGCGACAAGGAAGGACGCACCCACCAATCCCGTCCTTTAAACGAGCAACCCCTGGGCGAGAAGGGCGAACCCCAGGAGTAGACTGTTCCAGCCCGACCAACTGGGAATACAAGTACGTAGGAGACTGTCAGTACTTGCCAATCGTCATTGATGGCATCGCTACCTCAGCCTTGATAGACACTGGATCCCAGGTGACAAGCATCCCATGTATCCTTTACAAGCAGTTCAGGCCAGATGTTAAGCTAGAACCCCCGCACCCTGATCTGAACATTGAAGCCACTAATGGTATGATAGTTCCAGTGGAGGGACAATGGGAAGCTACAGTAAAGGTGGGGAGGGTGCAGCTGAAGAACCAGGGTATCATAGTGGTTCAAGATAGACCAAACGAAAGGGATCCACATGTAATACTGGGTACTAATATTATGGTCAAATGTATCGATGAAGTGTTGTTTTTACTCCACCAGAGTGTTGATGCTGGTAGACCAAGAGAAAAAAGAGCTATCCAAAAACAGATCCGAGCTTTGGTATATCAACAACAGGTAAAAATGTCAAATGGTGAAATTGGCAGAGTAAGGGTCACAGATCCCATTCCAATTGTGGTACCACCCAGAAGTGAAATGATGATCTGGTGTCGAGCAGCCATAGGCCTCAGAGGGCAGGACTACCAAGCTGTAGTAGAACCCGTAATGTCTGATAGTAGTCCTACGCTCTTGACAGCCAGAGGGTTGGTTGATGTGAGAAAAGGGAGAGTCCCCGTACGCATATTAAATTATGGTGATGACGAAGTCAGACTGCCAAGATATGCAACTGTCGCAAAATTGTACCAGGTTGAAAATAATGCTGTAATTGATGTAAAATCCTCTTCCCAAACAGTAACTGACGAACCCCCTCACTCCAAAGATCAGTTAGAGAAATGGTGTCAGGAGCTCAGTGTAGGAACTGACAACACACCCTCTCATCAGAAAAATGGAGTATACCAGGTAGTTCGGGAGTATGAGCAAGTGTTCAGCAAACACCCACTCGACTTTGGGAGGATTAAAGGGGTACAACACCATATCCCCACAGGCAACCATGCACCTATCAAAGAAAGGTACAGGCCTATACCACCCACACACTACCAAAAAGCAAAAGAAATGCTTCAGGACATGAAAAATGCAGGAGTCATTAGGGATAGCTGTAGTCCCTGGGCGGCACCACTGGTCCTGGTTAAAAAGAAAGATGGTAGTATGAGGATGTGCGTAGACTACAGACAAATCAATAAAGTCACACACAAGGATGCATACCCGTTACCCCGCATAGAGGAGTCACTAGCTGCACTCAAATCTGCCAACTACTTCTCCACATTAGATCTTACTAGTGGGTACTGGCAGGTTGCCGTTGCAGAGGAAGATCGTGAGAAGACCGCCTTCACGACCCCCATGGGGCTCTGCGAGTTCAACAGTATGCCATTCAGGTTGTGCAACGCCCCAGGAACATTTCAGAGACTGATGGAGTATTGTCTGGGCCACAAGAACTTTGGGACTGTGTTGTTATACCTTGATGATATCATTGTATACTCCCAGACCTATGAAGACCACCTGCAGCACCTGAGTGAAGTGTTCGAGTCACTGTCCAAGCACGGGATGAAACTGAAACCGTCCAATTGTCACCTGCTGAAACCCAAGGTCCAATACCTAGGACATGTGGTTAGTGCCAAAGGCGTAGCACCCGACCCGGACAAGGTAACCGTCATCAAGGACTGGCCAGCACCAACTACTCACAAGGAGGTACGTCAATTTCTAGGACTGGTCGGGTACTACCGACGATACATCAAAGGCTATACCAAAATAGCAGCACCCATGCAAGATCTCTTAGTAGGTCAATCCAAAAACAGCAAGATCAGGGGACCCCCGTTCCACTGGGGACCAGAACAGGAGCAGTCCTTCCAGAAGCTCAAAGATGCTTTAACCGGAGAAGAGATCCTAACTTACCCTGATTACAACCTCCCGTTTTTACTGTACACTGATGTAAGTAATGAAGGTTTAGGAGCAGTCCTATCTCAACGTCAACAAGGGAAGGAAAAGGTGATAGCCTACGCCAGCAGAAAGCTCCGTCCCACAGAAAGGAACCCGGAGAACTACAGCTCTTTCAAGCTAGAGTTCCTGGCCCTGGTCTGGGCAATCACAGAGCGTTTCAAGCATTACCTGGCATCCGCCCCGTTCACAGCTTTCACTGATAACAACCCTCTAACACATCTAGAGACTGCAAAGCTGGGAGCCCTAGAACAACGTTGGGTAGCAAGACTCTCAAACTATGATTTTACTGTAAAATACCGGGCAGGTCACAAGAACGGCACTGCTGATGCCCTGTCCAGAATGCCTAACCTTCCTGAAGAGGGAGAAGACATAGACGACCTGGAGGAGATAGAACTACCTTTACCTCACCATGACTGGAAGGAGGTTCAAGCTAACAATCCAGATGTCAGCTTAGTAAGAGAGCTGATAACTCAAGAGCACGCCAGCATGGACCCTGATGCCTCCCAAAATGCTAAACGCCTATGGAAAGAGAAGGGAAAGTTGTTTGTCTACCAATGTAAACTATGCAGAAGGTATCTGAATCCCAGAACACACGAACTCATCTGGCAGATTGTAGTTCCAAAAACTGAAGTCCAAATGATCCTTGAAGCATACCATGATGATGCAGGACACTTTGGATGGAAGAAACTGGAGAGACTTCTGAAAGACTGGTTCTACTGGGTCGGCATGCGAGGCTCAATTGACAAGTGGTGTAAAAACTGTGGACCATGTCACCTTCGAAGGAAAGACCATCTAACTCAGAAAGCGCCGTTGCACCCAATTGTTACCAAGAAACCCCTTGAAATAGTTGCTCTTGACCACGTAAAGTTAACCCCAAGTCGTACCGGGTACGCTTAAGCCCTCACCATCGTTGATCACTATTCAAGGTACCTGGTAGTAGTTCCAGTTAAGGACTTGGCTGCTACCTCTGCAGTTAAGGCATTCTAGAGTTACTTCTGTTGCCCCCATGGGTATCCAGAAAAAGTCTTGACTGACCAAGGGCCAGCCTTCGAATCAGCTCTGTTTCAAGAATTCCTAGGGCTATATGGGTGTAAAAAGATCAGGACCACACCATATCATTCCCAAACAAAAGGTTTATGTGAAAAAATGAACCACATTGTCATTGACATGCTCAAAACCTTGCCAATCGAAGAAAGAAATCAATGGCCTGAAAAACTTCTAGACCTCGTGGACATCTAGAACCACATACCTGTTAGTTCAACTAACTATACACCTGCTTACTTGATGCGAGCAAGACCAGGTAAACTACCTATTGACTTACAGATGGGTACCATCGAACCTACACAAGATTCCTCTGATGAAGATTGGATAGACCAACGCCAAGAGCAGTACAAAAAGGTACAAGAAAGTGTTGAAAGGAACTTGAACATCAGCAGAATTAAACAAGAGCACGACTTTAACAAGCACACCTCAGCAGAACCTCTAGCAACAGGTGAATTAGTGCTAAAAAGAAAGAGAAAAACAAACATATTGGATGACAATTGGGAATCTGAACCCTACACAGTTATGCCATCGCAATATGACAACTCCAAAAGTTGCGTTATTAGCAAAGATCGAGGAATTACCTTCACAACTGTATCAAGAGACCATTTGAAGAAATGTCCAAAGCAGTTGATGCCACAAACAACCAGTTACCCTAAAGTAACAACAGTTGAAAAACCTAAAGAAAATCTCGTCCATACAGAAATTGGAGATTTACCAGCCGACTGGCCACAATGCAATGGTGCATTCATCATACCAGTTATGCATTTCTACCAGCCTGTAGAGAATCAATCATTACCAATTCAACCAGTTCAACAAGAACAAATTCAAGTGCAAGAGATGCAGCCTGTTATCTTGGAACCTGAGATTCCTGTAATCGGTGAACCTGCTAGTCTCACAGTAAGACAAAGACAGCGTAGACAACTACCTACACTACCACCTTTAATAGGGGATAGTTCAGTAGACATACCAACAACCAGTTTGCACACTACACCAACAGCTTTTGAAACACCCACACTACGCAGATCTACACGTAGTACATTAGGACAACCCCCAAGCAAATATGGAGAATGGGTTTAAAATGTAGTGGAACAGTATTACCTGTTAAAATAATGTAAATAGTACCCGTGTTCCAAAACTGTAAAAAGTAGTGTACAGAAGGGTGGAGGAACTGGGCCCTGTCCCAAGTAGATTAAGTTGGGGACAGAAAGTGCCTGGTAGGGTGAAAAGGTTAGACCCGGCCTCCCAATCAGAGACACCCATAGGGAATGTAAAGAGTTTACAATGTGTACCCTTATATGTGTTAAGCCATCAGAGACTTTACTGCTGGACTTTACCCTTTTTCCCTTTTCATAAACTTGGACAATTGTCACAGGACTTGTGTGACCTAAAACTTACCTTTTTCCAGCCTGCGGCAAATGAACTAGTGCCGTATGGACTGCTTTTCATATTTTTCCCGTTTTTCCCTTTTTCTTGACAATGATTTTTGTATTTTTCCTTAAGACTTTGTGAATACCAGTTATTAAATGTCTATAAAATGTTTAGTGTTAAGTTGTAAAAAGAAACTTTTTTCTCAGTCCGGGAGAACTGAAGTTAACTAAGGGGGAATGTGGCACCCTGCCACCCTGTTGGGCACCACAGAATCCTTGGTACGCAAATGGAATGGAAACAGCAAGCATCACTCACAAACAAACAAAACACTTAACAACACCTTAGAACACCTGTTTCACCCCAGGCCTCTAGTGGGAGCTCCACTGGTCACTTTGAGCCAGTTCCCCCTATACATAGGGTCCTGGAGAGAGAAACATCAGAGTGTGAAGACGCTAGGAGAGCTGCAGGAAGGTGCAGTACTGGTCCTGGAACCATATAGGCCCAAACCAATCCACCTAGCACATGAGAGACCCTTGCAACTGGGGTCAGAGGAAAGGAGAAGAGCACCGCTCGGGAACAGCAGAGTTACCTTAACTCTCCCAAACAATCCGGTTACTGGAACCGAGCTGTGGGAACCACCGTAGAGACCACAGAGAAGCTAGCATTGCAACCAGGGAGTTTAGCTTCCTGTACACCTGAGAGCACCCACGGATGAGAGCCCAGGGAAGAAGCTTAGCTCAGCTGACCCCTTTAACAGTACCCTCAGTGCAGTTAACCCAGGTGAAACACGTTACACTGAACGTACTACCCGGTCCGGCAGGATTCCATATCCACCCGACCCAACCAGAGTATTAGAGAACGGAAGCCTACACACTGCTTGCTGTGGAAACTCCAGAAGCGACAGCCTCATCATCCGGTCTGAGTGTACCTGTTGACAACAGTAAAGGTACCCAAAAGACTTTGATGTGTCTGCGTATTATTTCTGGTCCTGACACACAGCACTACTGAGCTGCCACACACCATCAAGTGCAGCTCCAAGCCCCAGGGTCTCCCGCTCATCCTGTGGGGAGCGTCCCATCTTGCTACCATACATCCCCCGGAGGCCAAGCAGCGCCAGTGAGATCACCGGAACACCCGCAGGTGGCGTCACAACAAGACTACTAAATCCCTTACTGTTCAGCCATCCCCTATTGATCTGGACCGCCGAGCTACACGGTCTCGGGCGCGGAACCGTGACAGGGAGCAGCGACAGCCCGAGACGTGCACACCCCGGCTACGGTGAGTCATATGATAGATACCATTGGTCTGTACCCGCTGATTGGGCACATACAGCGCTGGGGTCCTGAGGTCCTGGGTTCAATTCCCACCAAGGACACAAAGGACAACATCTGCAAGGAGTTTGTATGTTCTCCCCGTGTTTGCGTGGGTTTCCTCCAGGCACTCCGGTTTCCTCCCACATTGTAAAGACATACTGATAGGATGTTTAGATTGTGAGCTCCAAGAGAGACAGCATTACTCATGTATGTAAAGTGCTATGGAATTAATAGCGCTATATAAAGGAATAAATATTATTATTATTATATCCTGGAAGGGAGCAGATGACCCAATGGGAGGTGCAGGACAACCTCCAAAACACAACTTTAGTTTTCACCATGTTTTTGTCATTACATATACTACTCCAGAGGAGAGCAGGGCTGAGCGTCATAGGTAGATGCACTCAGTGGCGTAACTTCAGGCCCTGATGTGAAACCTCCAATGGGGCCCCCAATTATTTCAAATCTTTAATAGTATTAGTCTCTTTCTATGGGCCAAAGGGACTTTTGGGGCCCCCCTAGGCTACAGGGCCTGGGTGCGATCACAACCTCTGCACCTGTTGTAGTTATGCCCCTGGATGCAGTTAAGACACATAGCCCTGCACAGTAATCACCGGTAGTTAGGTCAGTGTGACCTGAACACACAGAGAAAGCCTGCTTTAGGGTAAGTTCACACAGTGAGTTTTTGCTGCGGTTTTCCATTGGTTTTATGGTAATGTATGCTACTTTGTTCCTGCGGTTTTGATTCCCAGCAAAACCAATGTGTTTCACAGAAACGCTGTGCACACACATTGGTTTTTGTTCTCTGGAGACAGTGTAAACACCACAGGATTTGCTGCATTTTTGTTTTCCAGCAAAACCTATGATTCTAGGATTAACTGTCCCAACACATCGGTTTTTGTTTGGTGAAGAAAGTGGAAACACCTCAGGTTTTGCTGTGTTTTAGAAAGAATGAGCGTCAATTCTTGGCTGAACTTTTGCTAAAGTGGAAACACCTGTGGTATTTCCATATTCTGTAGAGACAAAAAAAGTGTGTGTGTGAAAGCTTTTCCCCGATCACATAGGTCTTAATGGAAACCAAAAACTCAGAAATAGATTAGCATAGATTTACATAAAACCAAGACAAAACCTGGTCTCAAACGCAGCAAAACCTTCCTGTGGGCACATACCCTTATGCTTCTCTGGGGCGTGATCTTTTGTCTCCTGCTTATGATTGGCCAGTCTCATGCAGGGAAGTACACCACCCCAAAGAATAATTCCTGGTAACGCCCAGTTGGTTCAGAGAAAATATTACCTAAACTTTACACACAATAGAGGTAGAATAAAGAACTGTTCCCCATGCAGCCATTGTTCTGGGATATGGAAAGTATAACATGCCCCAACCGGTGAGAGGACTTGTTTGGGAAGGTTCAAACACAGAAGTATAAATGCAAAATGAAGTCAGTAAAATCTATGAGAATCCTTACTAAAAGGAGATCTGCTGCACACCAGCACTTCATGCCTTTAAAGGAAAAACCAAAATGGCTGACATGTACTATTTCATTATGTGAACAGGGACCAGGATCATATTGGAAAGCTACTGAAAGCTGTCTAGGATTAAATGTGAAAAATTGGTTACTGTGATGGCCATGACATTGTAAGCCCAGTAACCGCTTTCAAGGTTTTTTCACTCTACTGGGTCCTAACTAAAACCTCATGTCTGCAGTCTGGATGTGTGTATGGAATAATGCACTGTGTGCAATTAAAACCTGCTTATAAAGGAAATTTTCAGGACTGTGTAGGTTCTCATAGCAGATACTGGGTGGGGGAGGGTGCTGCATCCAAAAAAACTATATATACTATCAAAAATGGGCGCACACCTCTAGTAGTGGGTGCTAGCATGAAAATATATAAGACTACTTACTAAAAGGAGATCTGCTGCACACCAGCACTTCATGCCTTTAAAGGAAAAGCCAAAATGGCTGACACGTACTATTTCATTATGTGAACAGGGACCAAGATCATACTGGAAAGCTACTGAAAGCTGTCTAACATTAAATGTGAAAAATTGGTTGATATGATGGCCATGCATTTTTATGCTAGCACCCAACACTAGAGGTGTGCGCCCATAATCATAGTATATATAGTAAAATCTTTGAGGCCTTCAAATCGTAATCAAATTACTGAACTAAAACGCAAGAAAGCCGCAGCAGAGCACAGCCTGCACCTAACGGCAATGCACGAGCCGCTCATAGGCGTCCAGGGAAACATTGCCCAGCTCCCCTAGAGGTCAGAGGAGGAAGAGGCCTCCCCGGTACTGCCCCTGTCAGGAGCCTCCCACTGTGCGGACCCCGCAGGACACTCGTCCCCGGGCCGGGCTCCCCTGTCAGTACGTGGAGCAGGATGCAGTGCCCGTCAGAGGAAGCCGCCGGCCGGGCCCCATGGTCTCCCGGGACAGCACTCTACGCTCCGCCCTCCGCGAGAGGAGAAACTTCTGCACCAATCACCACACAGAGTGACGTAAGAAGCTGTGACTGACAGCACACGTGACCAACCACAGCCCGGGGATCCCCTCCGCTTCCATGTGTGCCCCAGCTACAGGAGCTTGTTGTGTTTTCCAGCGGCGGAGACACCGGGAAGTAACGGCAGATCACAAGCGGGACCGGACTGTGGATGTGCAGGTGATGTACGGGTGTGAGCCGGGTCCCCAACAGGAGGCTTGAATTGTAATAGCCATAGCATAGCCTGGCATAGCCATGGCATAGCCTGGTATAGCCTTGTCTGTAATAGCCATGGAATAGTATAGCCCCGTAATGTATTAGCCATGGCATAGTATAGCCTCTTATTGTATCAACCATGGCATAGCCTTGTCTGTAATAACCATGGCATAGAATAGCCTCATATTGTAATGGCCATTGGCATAGCCTGGTATAGCCTTGTCTGTAATAGCCATGGCATAGAATAGCCTCGAGTCGTATTGTATTAAACATGGCATAGGCTGGTGTAACCTATTCTGTAATAGCCATGGCATAGCCTGGTATAGCATTGTCTGTATTAGCCATGGCATAGCCTGGTATAGTCTTGTCTGTAATAGCCATGGCATAGTATAGCCTCTTATTGTATTAAACATGGCATAGGCTGGTGTAACCTATTCTGTAATAGCCATGGGATAGCCTGGTATAGCATTGTCTGTAATAGCCACGGCATAGCCTGGTATAGTCTTGTCTGTAATAGCCATGGCATAGTATAGCCTCTTATTGTATTAAACATGGCATAGGCTGGTGTAACCTATTCTGTAATAGCCATGGGATAGCCTGGTATAGCATTGTCTGTAATAGCCACGGCATAGCCTGGTATAGTCTTGTCTGTAATAGCCATGGCATAGTATAGCCTCTTATTGTATTAAACATGGCATAGGCTGGTGTAACCTATTCTGTAATAGCCATGGCATAGTATAGCCTCTTATTGTATTAAACATGGCATAGGCTGGTGTAACCTATTCTGTAATAGCCATGGCATAGTATAGCCTCTTATTGTATTAAACATGGCGTAGGCTGGTGTAACCTATTCTGTAATAGCCATGGCATAGCCTGGTATAGCATTGTCTGTAATAGCCATGGCATAGCCTTGTATAGTCTTGTCTGTAATAGCCATGGCATAGCCTGGTATAGTCTTGTCTGTAATAGCCATGGCATAGTATAGCCTTTTATTGTATTAAACATGGCATAGGCTGGTGTAACCTATTCTGTAATAAGCCATGGCAAAGTATAGCCTCATATTGTAATAGTCATAGCATAGCCTGGTATAGCCTTGTCTGTAATAGTCATGGCATAGTATAGCCTCTTATTGTAATAGCCATGGCATAGTATAGCCTCGTATTGTATGAGCCATGGCATAGGCTCGTATAACCTATTCTGTAATAGCCATGGCAAAGTATAGCCTCATATTGTAATAGTCATAGCATTGCTTGGTATAGCCTCGTCTGCAATAGCCATGGAATAGTATACCCTTGTAATGTATCAGCCATGGCATAGCCTGGTATAGACTTGTAAGAGTCATGGCATAGTATAGCCTTGTATTGTAATGGCCATGGCATAGCCTGGTAAAGCATGAATTAACCATGGCATAGCCTGGTATAGCCTTATAAGTAATAACCATGGCATAGCCTGGTATTGTAATAGCCATGGCATAGTATAGCTTTGTATTGTAATAGCCATGGCATAGTATAGCCTTGTATTGTAATGGCCATTGCATTGTATAGCCTCGTATTGTGTTAACCATGGCATAGTACAGCCTCATGTTGTATTAGCCGTGGCATAGCCTTGTATTGTAATAGCCATCGCATAGTATAGCCTCTTATTGTAATAGCCATGGCATAGCCTGGTATAGCTTTGTATTGTAATAGCCACAGCAAAGCCTTATACGATAATCCCCCTGGTATATCCTTCAGTAATAGCCATGATATTTCCTGATATAAACATATAGTGTAAAAGCCATATTTCACACTCCAGGGCCGGGGTACTCGGATCCCGGACGTTAGTCATGGATGCTGTCAGCGGTGGCTGATGCTGGGCCCGTGGCCCTGGTGGACGTTCAAATAAGGGGTTTAATGAAAGAAAAAGAAAAATTAAATGTTTGTGATGCCACCTATAGTTTCTGGTGAATGCACCAATGCTGCTGCAGACCTCCGGGTTTGATGGATGGGCCGCCGGATTATGTCACTTCCAGCAGGTGGAGCGGAGTCCCCAGGGCAGTCCTCTGAAATACTGGTTGTCGTAGTTGAAAGGAAACACAGGAGACCTTCTTGCTCTGCACGGGTATTTACTGGTGACTTTAAAGCAGTTTACAAGGTACACGGTCACGGGTAGCTGGCCGGGTAGTCACCAAAAGATGCCAACTCTCTCTGAGGCCCTCACGGTGTTCCTTCAGGTTTCAACCTCTGTCCTTCTCACTCACTGCGCTCTCCTAACTTCCGTGCGCGGCCCTACACTGAGCCCTTTTACTACCAGGCCCACGGGTCTGTTGGAGGTTTCCCTTATTTCTAAGGGGAAGAATACCCTTTCGATGGGGCTCAAACCCTGGATGGAGATCCTGGTCGGGACGTGCGTTGGACCGGGTCGCGGCTATCTGAAGGCCCACGACCCTCCGGTTTGGCGGCTCAGGGATAGACACCTGCACTGTATTCGGAGCTGGTCCTCCGTTTTGGACTGGGTTCCCTCCCGGACCGGTTACCAGTACGGTCAGACACTGGGCTTGCTCAAGCCAGGGATCCCCCTTCTGCCTTCCTTTACAGGCACCCTCCACTTCACTCTCCTCACGACTGACTAACTGCCACTCCTTCCTGCTTTTCTTACTACTCCTAAGCTCCTAAGCACTGGAAACGGTTACCCTAGTTACGGGTTCAGCCAATGGGTCACCTAACTCTAAGTGTATTAATGCGTACACAAGGGCCTCAGATTATCATTACAATCCTCTGTTCACCGGGATATCGCACATGCTAATCTGGGTGTAGTACCCCTTTAGTGGCACACTGACCAGTGGGGCGCCACACATACACAGTCTGATATAGCCTCGTACTGTTATAGCCGTGGCATAACCTGGTATAGCTTTGTGCTCCAATAGCCATGACCGAGCCGGATAATACTTGTCTTTAATAACAAGGGCATATCCAGATGTAACCTAATGTTATGGCTAATATTTCATAATAATACTAACAAGTTGCTGCTCCTGTCCTAATTTATATAGACCAAGCGCCGGCAATGAAAAGTAGACACCAGACACACAGAGTCAGAGGTACACCCTTCCTTGGTCAGTTCCAAGCTCCAAGTGTGGTTTATTATAAGAGACATGAGGTTTTGTTCAGTAAGGGGCTCAGCCAGCCCTACTCAGATGTATTCATTGGTCAGTGGGTTAGTCCATGGGCGGATTCATGAGGTCATCAGGGGGTGTGGTCTTGATCGAGTATGTCCAGGTAATGTGGCATTCTGTGATTGGTCAGTCTTCTTTGGACTCCATCATGCTCTCAGAGAGCATGGTGTGATGTGGCAGGAAATGGCAGCCATGTTTAAGTCACAACTTATACAATGTAAAATAATACACTCTATGGATCATTTCTCCCATGCCCTTATGTCTTAAGGTTAATTAAGTATTTGAGCCTATGGCTCGCTCTCCTCAACACTAATACTGTAATTGCCAAGGCATAGCCTCAAATTTTATTATCCATGGCTTAGCCAGATTCTCATTGTTGAAATCCCTCACCGCCAGAGCTACCACAGCTTGTACTGTGCACAAAAACCAGAGAGGACTTCCTAGGACACTAATTGGGCAACTGCTCAGAAAAGCCCAACCTGCTGGTGGTAAAGTACAAGGACATAAGGGCTGTGCTTTTCTTAGCCACAAAACATGATGATGGCAGCACCTCATCGCTGTACGAGGCACCAGTACATAAGTCCACAAACCAGACTGTCTGATCAAGATTCTAATATTTAGAAGTCAGGAAGGAGTGGGTCCCAGTAGTTCTGTAGCTGAAGGTACCTATATAGTACCAGGGCAACATTTCCCAGGTGTGGTCCCCCAATCTGGAATGAAAGGTAGGTTGCAAAAAATGTGCCGAGTGTGTTACAGAAGGGGGACAAGAAAAGACATTACTTGACAATGCGACAAACCTGATGCCCTGAAAACCTGCCCTGTGTATAAACGAATGTTTGATAGACTACCAAACATCCAAGCACTACTGAATTTATTTCTCACTAAGACTGGTTTTACACTTAGGTCCCATCCTGATTAGAGCAAAAACATACAAATCTGCTACCACTGACAAATATAAAAACGAGATATACCAGAACTGTTCTGAGCATGGTCACGCTACTCTAGGCATGCTCAGTGTGAAATTATGATATGGCATGGCCGTAGTCGCCAGCGGTCGTATGCGGTTTCATTTGCCGCATTACGCAGCATCCGGATGCATCAGGGTTTTTCAAGTCAACAGGATGCGGCCGGGAAGGAGCACAAAACGACCCACTCATCTTCATCCGTCAACATCCTGATGCCATCTGATGTCCCTGCGGCCCCATGTTAAGTATAGGGACACATGCCTGATCAGGATGCATCAGGATTTCGACGGACACAGGCGCAAGACAGAAAAACGCTTTGGGATGATTTCACACTTGCATTTTTTTGTCTTGTGTTGTAATCCATCCAAATCCTGAAGCCGCCTGATCATGCTTGTGTCCCTATACTTAAAATGGGGCTGCAGGTGCCTGCGGTGGCATCAGGATTTAGCTTGATCCTGCCCAATCCATCGTCTTCACCTCCTCCTTGGATGCACTAAGTTGCATTTTTGAGGCTTGACCCAAAGCCTGATGCATGCGGATTTGTCCAGATCCATCCGCAAATAAAATGTGTATCAATGGCGGACAGATCCGGCCGGGGCGCTTCCGTCCATCTGAATGCGTTATTCCTCATTGAGCATGCTCAGATTTACCCTCGTCATATAAAAAGGGCATGTGCCCTATGTTATGTACAAATGTTAATAAAATTTATTGTGCACATGTTATGGGGGCACCTGGCGCACAGATCTGTCAAATATGGCATAGATCACGCTTCTATGCCAATTCTGGCAGCTCTGTGCATAGAGATCTCTCAGAATTACAATAGATCGTACTCCTACCCAAATTCTGACAGTTCTGTGCGTAGATAAGTCCCGATGCATCGGCAAAAGCTAACGGCAGTTCAAACAGTGATTGTAATAAAGTAGAGGTTTTAAACCACTCCTGTAGCCCCTCCCCAGGTGCCCCCATAATATATACATGCACACAATACATTTGATCAAATTTTCTTTTACCCTTTCCCCGGCCGGATCAAGCATCTGGCAGCTGCGGTGGCATGTGTTTGCGGATGAACAGCCAGATCTGGATTAACCCATTTTCATCCTAATCTGACAGCGCTGCAAGTGTGAAAGCAGCCTTATTCTAATTTATTGCACGACTTGATGTATACTACACAACTTGCATATACCAACCACTGTACTCTACACAACTCACATAAGCTAGTCCTGATGAACTCTACACAACTCACATTTGCAACCACATTATGAAATTCACATTCCCGTAAAACCCTAGATCAAGGGTGGGGAACCTCAGGCCCCAGGGCCGCATTGGCCCTCCATGACCTTTTTTGTGGGCCCCGGGCAGAATCTTGGGGACCACAATACTTGGGCTGGTAGCCGGGTTTTTCAGACTGCCTGACCTTTAAACCCAGCTCCACAGTGATCCCTAGCCCCCAGCCTCCGCTTCCTAGTGATCTCTATGCCCCCAGCCTCTCCTGTGATGTCTATGGCCCTATCAAACCTGAAAAAGCAGTTGAGACGAAACGTGCTCAATATCGCCCACGCCAAACAGAAGAAGCCCTAGCCATCACATATGGGAGTTGGGGGGTAGTTGATTGTTTAACCAAACATAGCAGGGTAATTATCAAGTTGATAATTTTGTGTGGCCCCCGAAGTGTGATAGAGATTTCCAAATGGCCCCCGGCAGAAAAAGGTTCCCCACCCCGCCCTAGATCAATTCCAATATAGGGTCACTTGTAGGGGACTTCTACTTTTTTTGGCACCTCAACGGCTCTGCAAATGCGTCAAGATGGTTGACCACCATTCCATAAGGTCACTCCTTCATTTCAGAGCTCAACAGTGTGTCCAAACAGTAATTTACCACCACATACGGGGTATCATTCTACTTAATTGCACAAAAATTTTGGGGTCCATTTTCTCCTGCTATTAAGTAGAAACTTCTTAAATTAGTTGGTATTGTGTACTGACTCCTTTGTTTTGACAGGTTTTTAATGCACATGAGGTATCATCATGTGTGATTGGTTATAGCCAAAGCGCTAATGGTATGGTAACAAGGGGCAAGCATATTGTGATTGGTCACTTGCCTGCCTTATGGAACAGCTGTGATTGGTGGAAAAATGTGGGAAATTGAGGTATTTGTCACACTTCTGGGGGAAGGCGCCCTGGAGTGGACCCACTGGGCCATTGTTCTGAACTCCCCTGGGTGAGCTGGTCCTAGTTTAGCCAACCCCTATACAGGGATTGTCAGGGGCAAGCCCAGGGGGTCTAAATACCACAGCTGCTAGTACAAGGGAGCGGCTTGAAGGGTCAGCCTATACTACGGTATTGCAAGGTAGGAACCACAGGTACAGAGCTCGAGGCTGGGAGAGCAGGAATGGCTCTACTGGAGGAGAATGCAAGGAAGCCCTGACCAAAAGTCAGCAAGGCAAAAGTAAACTAACTTAATAATCAGGCACGTCCCATCAGTGGAGGTGGCCTAATATACCAGAGGACGGGTAGCTATTGTTCAAGGGGAGTGTCAGGTTAGGCAATTTCCAGCAGCTGAATTCACCATCAGCTCATTAAAATCTTGTGTCGCATGGGAACATAGGACCCACCATTACCCCACACTTAACCTATACAGCCGAATAAGGACTCCAGACGACGACTGGCAAAAGATGGCCATAAGATTTTAATTCATGGTAACTAAAAGCAGTAAAAAATAAATAATTATTTCAACCAAACTCCGGCTGGCCCCAAAAGTCACAGGGGAAGGGCGCGGCCGCGCCTAGTGCACCGCTCATGACACTCATGAAACCTGACCTCTGCAGCGTGCTGTTGCATGAGCTGGGCGGTCAGCAGACAGAAAGGGGACTCGGCGACGGCTCCAAGACACAGTACGCCTGGACGCTGGGTGCCCGGTCGGCAGGGGATGCTGACCCAGGAGAGGTGAGCTGGGGAGTGGTGCCAGGGGACCTTACAGTATTTAGGTCGCCTCATGACTGAAGCTGACGTCATTTGGCGACAGATGAAGAAGAGAAGCCCGCCCACCCGTCCTAGAGCTGAAGATCAGCGTTTGCCTGTCGTTTGGCTTTCTTTCAAGGGGAAAATCTGTCCAATAGAATTGGGTGTTTTATGGTTGTTTAGCGGCACAAATGGGTATTTATGAATATTAATTTATATATATATATATGGTTTGGTGGAAATAGTTATTTATTTTGTACTGCTTTTAGTTACCATGAATTAAAATCTTATGGCCATCTTTTGCCAGTCGTCGTCTGGAGTCCTTATTCGGCTGTATAGGTTAAGTGTGGGGTAATGGTGGGTCCTATGTTCCCATGCGACACAAGATTTTAATGAGCTGATGGTGAATTCAGCTGCTGGAAATTGTTATCACGCCAACAGGGGCGTTATAACACGGAAAGAGGGCAGAACAGTCAGGGGAAACAACATCACGTTCATTAGTAACATTGAATTGTGAGCATAGCATTAAACGGGGATGGTAAGGAAGGGAATTTTGGCCCACAAATGTGCCTGTTTGTAGTATTACAACTACAAAAAGTGGTCTTGTTGAAGCGCTAGGAAGGAGTATAACAGTGATTCAATTGAAGTATACAACCTTTATTGCGTTCCCTTATACTTCCACAGCATGTTTCAACAGTCCAGCTGCTGTCTTCCTCAGGTGATTGTAGTTGTAGTTGTAGTATGGTAGTTGTAATATTTTAGACCCCCAGACGGGGAGCTGGTAGGAGCTGCTGCGGGAGGAGGAAGATTAAGGGTATGTGCCCACATAGTGGTTTAGTGACGTTCAAACCGTCAGTAAACCGGTGGAAATTTGCAGGAGCCTAGAGTTCTGAGCTCTGAAGTCTCCAGCTGTTTTCCACCGGTTTCCCAGCGGTTTTCCAGCGTTTTTTTCAGCGTGTGCACAGCGTTTTTCAGTCGGTTTTCCCAGCGGTTTTAAAAGCGGTTTTCTATGGAGGATTTTGTTCATGGAAACGATCAAAAACCACCGAGAAGAATTGACATGTTGTATGCTCCCAAACCGCTAGGAAACCGCTCAACCTCTGGCAGATCCGCTCACATAAACCGACTATGTGTGCACAGCGTTTTCTAAATTACATAGGGTTACTTGTAAGTCCTAACGATGCTTAGGATTTACATAAATTTAAATAAAACCTATGCTAAACCGCCGTCGGTTTTCGCTACTAAACCGACGTTAAACCACTATGTGGGCATATACCCTAAGAGCGCTGGATACTTACCAAGCCGAATGACCTGTTACTAGGCAACTAAGATCAACAGGAAAAGAACCTTCGGTGACGTATATCCGAATCGCGGGTCACGTGACGGTCGCTTCCGGGAGGGCGCCGGAGCGACGGCTGTGGGGGAGAGTGGTGCCCGGAATTCAGGCGATAACTGGTGTTGTGTGGAGGCGCACAACATAGGAAGGTGAGGAGATAGATTTTATTGTGGGATTTTTAATTATATGTTACATAGGTACCCCTCATTGCGCCTCATCTGTTTTTTCATTTCCTGTTTGTAGTATGGAAGGCTTATGGTGGGTTTACACGTCACGATATTGTTCCGATATTGTATCCAACGGTGCGGGAGCTCGTTTTTTCTGGGCAGAATTCCAAGATCGCATAGGAGATGTTACACAGCACGATATCGGCATGCAACGTCTCTACGATGTCTATGCCCTCCTTGTACGGCCGACCCAGGAACGACCATTTAACATGGAGAGAATAGGGGAAGTTGAACTCCACATCGTAGTTGGGCGTTTAACAAACACGATCCGGCTCCAACCTTCATCCAATATCGGGCGGTTGGAGAGCACACTCATTCGATCCCCGATATCGGTTTGACATCGTTCGTGCATCGTATTGGACATTTATACCATACAACGCACGAACGATATCGGGTCCAACGCACGAACCACGTGACTTTTGGTCGGAGTTGGATGCCGATATCGCGACGTGTAAACCCACCATTAGGGAATCTGACAGGCTCCCTTTAACAGCTGATTAGGGGCAAGTATTTAAGCGGAGCTCCATTCAACGCCTGTACATCCTTTTGGGCTGCAGGAATTAACAGCTGATTAGTTCAGTGGAGGTGTCAGATTCTGTGGATCGGTCATCAATATCCTAGTAGCAGGGGCGTAACTACCGGCATAGCAGACGTAGCGGTCGCTTTGGGGCCCAGCGCTTGTGGGGGGCCCGGACCCAGCGCCGCTACGCTGCTATCCGGTCAGCTACAGGCCCCCAGTGGGTATATACAGGCCCCCCACTCCTCCCCTTCTGCTGCACACGTCACCTGTAAAGGAATACATCATACTTATCCCTGCCGGCTGCCACTGTCTCCGCTCTGCACCGCGCTCCGTCTTCATCCGGCTTCTTCCTGGTTGTGACGTCATTGCCTGCGCCCGCCGGTCACAACCAGGAAGAAGCCGGATGAAGACTGAGCGCGGTGCAGAGCGGAGACAGCGGCAGCCGGCAGGGATAAGTAAGTATGATGTATTCCTTTACAGTTGACGTGTGCAGCAGAAAGGGAGGAGTGGGGGCCCTGTATGTACCCACTGGGGGCCTGTATATACTCACTGGGGGCCTGTATATACTCACTGGGGGCCTGTATATACCCACCGGGGCCCTGTATATACCCACCGGGGAGGCTGCTGTATACCACTGAGGCTGCTGTATATACTGCTGGGGCCTGTATATACCACTGGGGAGGCTGCTGTATACCACTGGGGCTGCTGTATATACCACTGGGGAGGCTGCTGTATACCACTGGGGCTACTGTATATACTGCTGGGGCCTGTATATACCACTGGGGAGGCTGCTGTATACCACTGGGGCTGCTGTATACTACAACTGGGGAGGCCTGTATACCACACTGCTGAGGGCTGTATACCTATGCTGGGGTCCACCCTCGGCTTATACACAAGTCAATAGGTTTTCCCAGGTTTTGGGGGCAAAAGTAGTGGGGTCGGCTTATACACGAGTATATACGGTAAACTGGGCGGCGTCAGACGTTTAACACCGATTTGGTAAAGGGGTGTGTCTTGAAGGGGGCATGTCATTGGGGGTGTGTCTTGGAGGGGGCCCCGTTCAAAAGTTTGCTATGGGGCCCTGCCAATTCTAGTTACGCCCCTGCCTAGTAGTGAAGAACTGTTTACAGCTGCTAGAGAATCCTTTTCAATATAATTATCTAATCTGTGAAGAGTTTGTACATGTAGCATTTCAGTATGGTTTTGTGGAAAAGTGAAATTTATAAGGTCTGTGTTAAACCGGTGGTTGAGGTTGAGATACTCAGACAGTGGAAAGTGTCAAATCTTAGGGGAAACACTACGACTGCTTGCAATGAGGAAATGCAGAATACTTTCACATGACAGTACAAGCAATGTTTTACCTGCAAATATTATTCCCTGAACTGGTTAGGTTTTATCATTTTAGGTGTCTTCAGCCCATCAGTTTGTGGATGTTGAATATTATTATTATTATTATTATTATTATTATTAATTTATATAGCGCCATAATATTCCATGGCGCTTTACATGTTAAAAAGGGCAGACTAGGACAAGTAACATAGTAACAATACAAGTAACAATAAATGTTGACAATTCAGTTGTACAGAAACAAGAGGGGAGAAATCCTGTCCACAAAGGCTCACAGTCTACGAGGGGCGGGTGGGGATACAGTAGGAGGGGGAAATTCCAGTCATGAGGCTGTGTGGTGGACCAGGTCTTATTGCAGGTGGTAGGCTTGGCGGAACAGGTGGGTCTTCAGGCTTCTTTTGAAGGTTCCCAGGGTAGGAGAATGTCTGATGTGTTGGGGTAGTGAGTTCCAGAGTCTGGGTGAAGCACGGGAGAAGTCCTATATGCGGTTGTGAGAAGAGGAGATGAGGGGGGAGTAGAGGAGAAGCTCTTGGGAGGATCGCAGGTTGCGTGAGGGTAGGTAACGGGAGACTATGTCAGAGATGTATGGAGGGAACTGGTTGTGAATGGCTTTGTATGTCATGGTTAATGTTTTAAACCGGGATCTCTGGGAAGCAGGGAGCCAATGAAGGGCTTGGCAGTGGGGGGAGACAGGGGAGTAGCGGGGAGACAGATGGATTAGGCGGGCAGCGGCGTTCAAGATAGATTGGAGGGGTGCGAGGGAGGTATTAGGGAGGCCGGTGAGCAGAAGGTTGCAGTAATCGAGGCGGGAGATGATGAGAGCGTGAATAAGGGTTTTTGCAGTGTCGTGGTCAAGGAAAGTGCGAATCCTATAGATGTTTTTGAGCTGGAGTCGGCAGGAGGTGGCGAGGGCCTGGATGTGGGGCTTGAAGGAGAGGGAAGAGTCAAGGATAACCCCGAGGCACTTGGTATGGGGGACTGGAGAGAGAGAGCAGTCGTTGACGACGATGGATAGGTCAGGTAGTGAGGGGGAGCGTCTTGGGGGGAAGACTATGAACTCGGTTTTGTCCATGTTCAGCTTAAGGAAGCGAGCAGAGAAGAAGGATGAGATGGCGGACAGGCAGTGTGGAATTTTGGATAGAAGGGAGGCGATGTCAGGACCAGACAGGTAGATTTGGGTGTCGTCGGCGTAGAGGTGATATTGGAGCCATGGGACTCAATGAGTTGCCCTAGACCAAGAGTGTAGATTGAGAACAGTAATGGTCCAAGAACCGAGCCCTGGGGGACCCCGACAGATAGGGGGTAGGGCGAGGAGGATGTGTGGGAGTGGGTGACGCTGAAGGTGCGGTCTGTTAAGTATGAGGAGATCCAGGAGAGGGCAAGGTCCGTGATGCCAAGAGATTCCAGGATCTGTAGTAGAAGGGAGTGGTCAAGGCGAAGGCGGCTGACAGGTCGAGGAGGAGAAGAACAGAGTAGTGGCGCTTGCTTTTGGCAGTCAGTAGGTCATTTGTGACTATGGTCAGGGCTGTTTCAGTGGAGTGGAGGGGTTGGAAGCCAGATTGCAGGCGGTCAAAGAGGGAGCAGGAGGAGAGGTGAGAGGACAGCTCAGAGTGGACATGCTGTTCAAGTAGTTTAGAGGCGAAAGGGAGGAGAGATATAGGGCGGTAGTTGGAGACAGTTGTGGGATCGAGGGAGGGTTTTTTGAGGATGGGTGTGATCAAGGCGTGTTTGAAGGCTGAGGGGAAGGTGCCAGTGGTAAGTGATAGGTTGAAAAGATGAGTTAGGGCTGGGATGATAACGGAGGTGAGGTTGGGAATGAGGTGGGATGGGAGCGGGTCGTGGGCGCTGGTGGTGAGGTGTGATTTTGACAGGAGGGAGGAGAGCTGGTCTTCAGTTATAGGGGGGAAGCAGTTGATGGAAGTAGAGGGCAGTATAGGTGAAAGCGGAGGCTGTGGGGACAGTGGATCAAAGCTGTCAATCTTTTCTTTGAAGAAGGAGGCAAAGTCTTCTGCAGAGATAAGGGGAGAGGGAGGGGGAGCAGGCGGGCGGAGTAAGGAATTGAAGGTTTTGAAAAGTTGTTTGGGATTGTGGGACAAGGAGGTTATTAGGGATAAGAAGAAGGTTTGTTTGGCGGTGGCAAGTGCAGTCTTGAAGGCGATGAGGGACTGTTTGAACAGTGCAAAATGCTCAGTGGAAGGTGATTTTTTCCATCGCCTCTCGGCGATCCTGGATGCCCGTCTCAGGTCTTTAGTGAGGGTGGTGTGCCAGGGTTGCCTATTAGTGCGTGGAGCGTGGTGTGTGAGGGGGGCTGCTAGGTCGAGTGCCTTGGTTAATGTGGTGTTGTAGAGGGTGGTGGCAGTGTCTGTGTCACATATAGATGTTATGTTGGCGAGAGGGAGAAGGGATTCTGAGAGTGAGTGTAGATCAATGTGTTTTAGGTTTCTGCGGGGATGATCACGTTTGCGGAGAGGAGGTGATGTAGTAGGGGAGGAGAGGGCGGAGAAGGTCAGCAGATTGTGGTCAGACAGGGTGAGGGTTGAGTTTGTGAGATTACTAAGGGAGCAAAGACGGGTAAAGATGAGATCCAGCGTGTGGCCATCTTTGTGGGTGGCAGAGGAGGACCATTGGGAGAGCCCAAAGGAGGAGGTCAGGGAAAGAAGTTGAGAGGCGGTTGGGTGGGCAGTGTCAATGGGGATATTGAAATCACCCATAATGATTGTGGGGATGTCAGTAGAGAGGAAATGAAGTAGCCAGGTGGTAAAGTGGTCGAGGAAGGTGGGGATGGAACAAGGGGGGCGGTAGATGACGGCTAGCTGGAGGTTACAGGGGGAGAAGATGCGGACAGAGTGGGCTTCGAAAGATGGGAGAGTAACAGAGGGGGGTAATGGAATAGGGGCGAAGGAGCAGGTGTCGGATAGGAGTATGCCGACACCTCCGCCATGTTTGTCAGAGGGGCGGGGTGTGTGGGAAAGATTGAATCCGCCGTAGGATAGTGCAGCAGGGGAGGCCGTGTCGGAGGGGGTGAGCCAGATCTCTGTGATGCCAAGGAATGAGAGTTTATTAGAAATAAAGAGTTCATGGATGTCTGTGAGCTTATTACAGACTGAGCGGGCGTTCCAGAGTGCGCCTGGCAGGGAGATTAGAGGCGCAGGGGCTGGGGGAATGGGTCTAAGGTTGGTCAGGTTGCGAGGGTGGGTGATGGTGGGGTTATGAGAGTTGGTGATGGGACGTGGGGGTGGGGTGTAGGTGACTGTGGGGATGTGGCGTATAACAAATACTTCAATATACACCCTTTTATTATCCAGCACCTGCTCTCCACAGCTGCTCTGGGGCTTTCTTTTAGCAAAGATGCTATAACTACAGCAAACGTGACCACTGCTGCCACTTACTGGACTTGGCAGCTCTGCAGATGTAGATGACACAAGCTCTGAGCCCAGCGAGTCGCTGTGGTGGTGATGCAGAGCTGCAGCCTGTAAACAATCACTGGGAGCAGCGGCGGGGAGGTGTCCCTGGAGCCATAGTGCTGTACTTATGGTCATCATCTGGAAGTCTGAGCTGTAGAGAGTTGAGAGGAGAGAACCCTTTTAAGTTTATTAGTAGAAAGAATAGCAAGAATAGAAAGATATTTTTTTTTTTTTTTTTTTTTTTGTCGTTCATCATATAATAGGCGAGAAATCTTTATAAATGCGCACCCTTGTACACTATGTTTTATTTTTGTTTAAATATATCCAGAATTCTGAGTTAATAATTTTTTTTTAATATTTCATTACTATTGGTCAGGGATCCTTTTTTGGTTTGTTTTGCTTATAACTATTCAGTCTTTTAAGGCTGGTTTCACATTTGCGTTTGTGTCTGCATGCGTTGAGCATGCAGACGCGAACGCAGTGCAAACACTGCCATACTGATGTGAACGTAGTGGAGAATCTCCCCATGCATTCACATCAGTATGCAAGCTGGTCAGCCAATCAGCTGTCTCGGCGGCGGCAGGGAGGCGGAGATCAGCGGCAGAGATCTCCTCCTCCCGGCCCCCGCTGCTCTTCCGCCAGTGTTGGCAGGGAGAAACAGCTGATCTGACAACTGTTTAAATCTCTCGCGCCGACACCGAAGAGGAGATGTCGGCGCGGGAGATTTAAACAGATGGCAAATTAGCTGTATCTCCCCGCCGACACTGCCTGGAGATCAGCAGATGCTCCAACTGATCTCCCGGTGGCCGCCGTTGATCTCCCGGTGACTGCCGCTGATCTCCCGGGAGATCAGCGGCGGCCACCGGGAGAGATTTCAATGAGATCCGCAGCGTTCTCATGCGCTGTCATGTGGAGGACACTGCGGATCCATTCACTCCCATGCATTGTTTGTGCGCTTGCGGGAGCTTGCAGATAAAACAAGCTCCTGCGAACGCACAAAAAATGCAACATGTTGCGTTCGGAGGGTGCATAAATTATGCGCATCTGATCGCAACCGAACGCAGTCAAACGCAGGTACTATGCGTTCCCATGTTAAACATAGGAACACAGTGCACATGCGTTTGGCTGCGTTCGGTACGCTGCATTTGCTTACGCAAGTGTGAAACCACCCTAAGAGAGAATTTGTCCCTAAGGCAATCAATCTATATTAGGTAGGTGGGGGTCTTACTATTGGCACCTTCCTCGGTCTACTATTTGAAGAGGCTACAGCACTTGGACAAGCACCACAGCCTCTTCAGACAGCTGGTTGGATGAGGTGCCCATAGGACCCTCAGTGATACCTTGATAGCCATACGTATCCTGTTTTTGTTTACTTTTTTTGTGTGTGGTTGTACCATTATTAAATGGTCCCTCTTAAGGCATATCTAATAGGCATTGTGGCCTTGATCCATGAAGACTGGCGTTGTTCACACTGGTCTTGATGAGGAGGCATGTTTGAGTCAGGCACTTATGATACTTTAAGAGACATGTGCCTCCTAATGATCGGGAGCATCTGACAAGTAGTGTGCGCCTTACTTCAGTCAGTGAGTTGAGTAAGATTAGTGGCATAAGGAATGTCGCCGATCGTCATGAATTTAACATAAGGGGGTCACCATTCCCCCATTTTGTCAAATCTGGGTTAAAATTGTGTGAGAATGCCGGAAGACCTAATATTGTAGCCCAGACTTGTGTTGCGCCAAAGTTTTGTGACTTTCCAAAGCCTCTTATGCCAGAATTCGTGCGGCAAAGGTTTGATGATTTGAGCCTTCTGATTTTATGAGGAGGATTTTTCTGTGAATGTTTTATTATTGTGGATACGTCCTTCAAACATTTTCTAGTTGTTGGTGATCAGTTTTAAAAGACTGGATTTAACATTGGCTTTCACCGTATCTCAGTGCTGCATTAGCTACATGACTATATTAGTCAGGTACACAGCTTTCTTAAGACCTTGGTGACTAAATAGTTACTTATTTAGTGGTCTTGTCTGATTTTTGTCGCTCTTTTTGTAGATTGTGAGTTATTTCTCCTTCTTGCTTCCTGTTTTGGCATTGCTTTGTGTAAACTTACCTGGGAGGCAGGGACTCGTGGTGTGGTCACAAGAACGTGAGGGGTGGACTAAGACGGGCATCTGTTTCTTCTGTCACTCACTTCACTTTTATTACTTTCGCAGTTCTCATTTTGCAGTGGATGTTGCCCGCACTTTATAGCAATGAAGTAATAAGCAATCATCCATCATCCTGAGAGAGTGAAGCCATGAACAGCATGGAAGAACTAGAAGAAAATGTCAAGAAGCTGGTTGTACGCCTTAGAAATGTGGAGGAAGGGAAGCAGATCGACAATCTGGTTCAGATATTGGAAGATTTGCACGCTCACACCTTTTGTGATGACGGTACGTGTTGTCGTAGATTCTTAAAGTGCTGCTGTGTCTTCTTTATGTTTCTAAGAACTAACGTTTCTGTGCTTCTATTAAATATCAGCCACAGAAATATTCAGCCATGTGAATGTCCATCTGCCCCTATTACTGGTGCTGGAGTCCTACATAAAAGTCGCAGTCATACAGGAGGTAATGTACCATAGCATAAGAATATGTTTTTTTAGTGTTTGCTTTGGGTAAACCCCATGACTATATATGTTAAATGTTCCTGTAGAGTGCATTGCTCTGTGAACTTATAATACATACCATACATTTCTTCAGTGAGGAAGCAAACCTTATTTTTCTTTACAAAATAATCTGATAACCTGAAAGTAGAAGGTTTAAAGAGGTTTTAATATTCTATTTTATTCTGCTGAGTAATCGATTTTTTTTTTTTTTAATCCAATATACGGTTCCTGAGATATGGGCCTTCTTAGTGCTACTTTTATAGTCTTTACTAATTCCCATATTCTGGGGGCTCTATAGGATTACTTTAATAATACTGCTTCATGCAGTTGCTGTATATTTATGCTAACGTCAGAGTCGGACCCTATCAAGAAAAGCAGGAATCCTCCTCACCTCCCTCCAAAATGAATAGTATGTCCCTGCAGTTCTCTGATGGTCTCCAGTTTTACTAGTCTTACAAATATGGTCCTCACAGGAACCTGTGTGGTCGCAGTGTGAATACTGTCTAATTTGGGCTTCTATTCTTTTACATCAGCTGTTACCGTGTTTCCCCGAAAATAAGGCGCCCCCCGCAAGTAAGGCATGCTTGGGGGGCGCCCTACCTCCTAATATAAGGCACCCCCCGATTATAAGACATACCTTGGGGTGCACTGCGGTGGCCCCCGCTCTCCAGTGGTCCCCCGCTCTCCGGCGGCCCCCACTCTCCCGATTCCCGCTGTAGCTGCTGATTTCCGCCCAGGTCAGGAGCCCTGCGCCAATTACAGCCCAGGAACCGCAAGCCAATCCGCGGCCAGCTGACGTCGTGCATGGCCTCTGATTGGCTCGCGGTTCCTGGCTGTGATTGGCTCACAGTTCCTGCGCTGTAATTGGCGCAGGGCTCCTGACCTGGGCGGAGGTTCTCAGCTACAGAGGGAATCCGGGAGAGCGGAGGCCACCGGGGTTCGGGGGCCACCGGAGAGCGCGGACCGGTAAAAAACGGTTTGTGTGTATGGGTATGTGTGTGTGTGTATGGGTATGTATGTGTGTGTGATGTGTATGTGTGTGTGTGTATGGGTGTGTGGTGTGTGTGTGTTGTGTGTGTATGTGAGGTTGCAGTGGGATGTAGGGTATATAAGACACCCCCCGAAAATAAGATGGCTACTGACTACAATGAAACAGGGCTATATGTACAGCTAAAAGGGGATATATGAAATGGGATCACAGTAAATACTGCACTAGAAAAAAGAAAAGAGAGACTTAGCTTCAACATTGGCGCCACTGTGGAAGAGCCCGGTAACTACGACAAAGTGCTCTCATCTTACCGGGTCCTATGCTAACACTCTATGCTGTATACTATTGCTTGGATGAATTTATAAGTGTGTGAATGCAGTTAAAATCAGCTGGGATGGTGTGTCCCAGGACCTAGGCTACAGCAAAATGGAGGGGCAGTTGTAGCTACAGGGCGGGGGAAGGGTGCACAGTCCAAAAAATGTCTAATATTATATAGTGAAAGGACTGAGGACTGACAACACTTAACGGGGGCCACCGGAGAGCGCGGACCGGTAAAAAACGGTTTGTGTGTGTGTGTATGGGTATGTATGGGTGTGTGGTGTGTATGTGTGTGTGTGTGTATGGGTGTGTGGTGTGTGTGTGTTGTGTGTGTATGTGAGGCTGCAGTGACACCCCCCCCCCCGAAAATAAGACATGGTCCATCTTTGGGAACAAAAAAATATAAGACAGTGTCTTATTTTCGGGGAAACACGGTAGCTGTGTTTGACACTTTTTTTTTGCTATTATTGCTAAAGCATTTTAATTTCAGGAAAACCAGATTTTAGAAATGTTCATGGTTTTTTTTTTGCCCACTAAAGAGAACTGACCTCTGATACATGCTGTCCAATCCATGGGTGCAATGTATCGGGCACTGGCTGTGTGATCAAGCCCGGGTATGTTTGACTCTGAAATGCTGCAGATTTTGGAGAAAAACCTAATTTTTATAGCCGCTGGGGCCCGAGTTACGCTGTAGACTAGTCTGTCTGGTGGGTTCCTGGCAGGTACTTCCCTGGATTGACAGGTCTCTGCCTATGTTCATGTATAGGGAGAAATCTGTCAATCCAGGGCAGCGGGCTGGGAGAAGCTGGTGGAGACGTACCTTTCTGATTAGTCTACAGCACACCTTGGTCTCTGACCATTATTGAAAGTATGTTTTTTTTATTTTTTTTTTATTTGTTCATTTTCTGTTTTAAAAAACTCTGCCATGTTCCTAATCTAACTGCTAGCTGAAAGGGCTATTCCCTTAACCGAAAACCCTACTAGCTGAGACTAGAATGGTTTTTATTTTAATGCTGAAAGAGAGTCAAGTTGCTCTGCAAAAAAAAAATCAAAGCTTCCAATAGTATAACATACTGCATGGTTAAAGGGAACCTGTCAGATGGTTTATGTCCCCCCAGCTATCACTGTCTGCCCCTGTAGCTTCATAATACTATTCTAATCATCCCTGTCTGAGCTCATAGTGTAATGTGAAAGGTGAAAGAAAAGCATTTATACACTTACATTTCAGTCTCCAGCTTGGAGGACGGGGACTGTTTGGCAGGTTAATAGTTAACTCACTTTTAACTTAGATGGCTAAAGGACCTGTGTGATGTAACGATCATGTGACCATAGTGGGCGGAGCTAAGCCAGTAAACATATAATGTTCTATGAGAACTTAGCTCTGCCTATTGTAGTCACATGGTTATGACATTACATCAGGTCTCCCAACATGTTCTAGCACAAGGCTGAAATGTTAACTATTAACCTGCCAAAAAGTCCCCGTCCTCCAAGCTAGGGACTGACTGCCTCATTACATAAGGAAATGTAAGTGTATAAATGCTTTTCTTTCACCTTTCACATTACACTCTGAGCTCAGACAGGGAGGATTAGAATAGTATTATAAAGCTGCAGGTATAGATAGTAATAGCTGGAGGGGCATAAACCAGCTGACAGGTTCCCTTTAAGCACTCATTATTTCAATGTTTCCTATCACGGCATTGTAAACAGGCCTCAAAACATTATGATTTTTGGGGAAATTCAATGAGTAGATGCCTAAAATTTTCTCTTGAAACAATTGTCAGAGATAAAAAATGCATACATTTAGAAGTTTGTTCCCCACCACACTATGTGTAATGCTTTTGGCTGGGGCACTAATTGGCCAATTTGGTTAAATAACAGTATAGTTGGATGACTGAAGCCTTAAAGGTGTTGTCTGGTCTAAACAGATAATTCTGCAGTCACTCTATGTGACTGCAGATGTATCAATCCTCCCAGCGTCCGCACTGTGCTCTATGAAGATTCACTGGTTTCTAAACCACAAACAGATTGCAATTATGTGGCTTGCGTGTACCCAGCAACAACATGACTAGTGGGCATGTCCTCGCTCCATACAAGTGTATGGATCGGGCGTGTCCAACTAGTTGGAGCATCCGTCTTGTGCAGGGGTGGGGAACTCCGGGCCTCAAAGGCTGCACCCCTTGCAGGTTTTCAAAATTTGCTTAGTATTTGGCAGTTGGTAATTTATTTATTTTTTTTTTTTAGAATTCTTTATTCCTTTTATGTACAAAACCAAACAGAATAAATTGAAATAGAAAATCTTAATCACTAGATAGGATTCTCGCTGCTTGCACAGTATTAACGATCATCAGGTATAAACATTATCAGCTCCAAAAATACTTATTCAATAACCCAGAAGTGTAACAAACCCCGGTATAGTTCGGATTATAATTATTCACAAATATGAATAAAACAAGGTAACACAGAGCTCAATAAAAGCAAGATAGTCTATTGCTGAAATTGAGAAAGACAGGTGAAAGAGAAAGAAAAGAGAAATAAAGAAAAATTACTTAGAGGGGATTGAGAGGGAAGGGATATGAACATCATATGCAGGTACAGTACAGACCAAAAGTTTGGACACACCTTCTCATTCAAGAGTTTTCTGTATTTTCATGACTATGAAAATTGTAGATTCACACTGAAGGCATCAAAACTATGAATTAACACATGTGGAATTATATACTTAACAAGAAAGTGTGAAACAACTGAAAATGTCTTATATTCTAGGTTCTTCAAAGTAGCCACCTTTTGCTTTGATTACTGCTTTGCACAGTCTTGGCATTCTCTTGATGAGCTTCAAGAGGTAGTCACCGGAAATGGTCTTCACTTCACAGGTGTGCCCCGTCAGGTTTAATAAGTGGGATTTCTTGCCTTATAAATGGGATTGGGACCATCAGTTGTGTTGTGCAGATGTCTTGTGGATACACTGCTGATAGTCCTACTGAATAGACTGTTAGAATTTGTATTATGGCAAGAAAAAAGCAGCTAAGTAAAGAAAAACGAGTGGCCATCATTACTTTAAGAAATGAAGGTCAGTCAGTCTGAAAAATTGGGAAAACTTTGAAAGTGTCCCCAAGTGCAGTTGCAAAAACCATCAAGCACTACAAAGAAACTGGCTCACATAAGGACCGCCCCAGGAAAGGAAAACTAAGGCTGCGTTCACACATTTGCGTATTTTGCTGCACTTTTTTGCGCACGCTTTTCGATGCGTTTTTCAGCCGTGCAAAAAAGCACAACAAAATACGCAGGGGCTTTCACACATTGCGCTTTCTTTACCCTAGAACCGCAGTGATGTCACAGAGGGGAGGAAGAATCCAGCTTCCTCCTTCCCTCTGTGACAGCTGTGACCGCCCATTAGATTTCGCAGTGTATTAATATACACTGCGAAATCTAAATTAAACAAAGGCAAATGTATGAAAAATAAAAAAGAATGAATACTTTACCTGTTCGACGCCTTTTCCCGGTGTCCGGTGCCGAGGCCAGGAGATCTGTGTCCTGCAAGATCCTGTGGTGACGTCAGAGGGGCGTTCCTGGCGCTGATTGGCTGCTCGCTGGGAACGCCCCTCTGACATCACGGCAGGTCCTGGCAGAAGACACCTCGCTTGGCCTCATTACCGGACATCGGGAAAAGGCGTCGGAGAGGTAAAGTATTCATTCTTTTATATTTTTCATACATTTGCCTTTGTTTAATTTAGATTTCGCAGTGTATATTAATACACTGCGAAATCTAATGGGCGGTCACAGCTGTCACAGAGGGGAGGAGGAAGCAGGATTCTTCCTCCCCTCTGTGACAACACAGGGAGAAAACGCAGGAGCAGCTGCGTAAAGAATTGACATCTCAATTCTTTACGCAGCTGCGCTTTCTCCCATATAAAGCACTGCGTATTTTTTTACGCACTGTCTGCACGGCAAAGTGAATTTCCCATTCACTTTGCTGGCAGACACAAAACACATTGTGTATTTTGAAAAGCGCGCGTAAAAAACCACGGCAAAATACGCAATGTGTGAACGCAGCCTAAGTCACCTCTGCTGCGGAGGATAAGTTCATCCGAGTCACCAGCCTCAGAAATCACAGGTTAACAGCAGCTCAGATTAGAGACCAGGTCAATGCCACACAGAGTTCAAGCAGCAGACACATCTCTAGAACTACTGTTAAGAGGAGACTTTGTGGCAGCAGACCTTCATGGTAAAATAGCTGCTAGGAATCCACTGCTAAGGACAGGCAACAAGCAGAAGAGACTTGTTTGGGCTAAAGAACACAAGGAATGGACATTAGACCAGTGGAAATCTGTGCTTTGGTCTGATCAGTCCAAATTTGAGATCTTTGGTTCCAACCACCGTGTCTTTGTGCGACGCAGAAAAGGTGAACAGATGGACTCTACATGCCTGGTTCCCTCCGTGAAGCATGGAGGAGGAGGTGTGATGGTGTGATGGTGTGGGGGTGCTTTGCTGGTGACACTGTTGGGGATTTATTCAAAATGAAAGGCATACTGAACCAGCATGGCTACCACAGCATCTTGCAGCGGCATGTTATTCCATCCGGTTTGCGTTTAGTTGGACCATCATTTATTTTTCAACAGGACAATGACCCAAAACACACCTCCAGGCTTTGACCAAGATGGAGAGTGATGGGGTGCTACTCCAGATGACCTGGCCTCCACAGTCACTAGACCTGAACCCAATCGAGATGGTTTGGGGTGAGCTGGACCGCAGAGTGAAGGCAAAAGGGCCAACAAGTGCTAAGCATCTCTGGGAACTCCTTCAAGACTGTTGGAAGACCATTTCCGGTGACTACCTCTTGAAGCTTATCAAGAGAATGCCAAGAGTGTGCAAAGCAGTAATCAATGCAAAAGGTGGCTACTTTGAAGCACCTAGAATAGAAGACATATTTTCAGTTGTTTCACACTTTTCAGTTAAGTAAATAATTCCACATGTGTTCATTCATAGTTTTGATGCCTTCAGTGTAAATCTACAATTTTCATAATCATGAAAATAAAGAAAACTTTTTGAATGAGAAGGTGAGTCCGAACTTTTGGTCTGTACTGTACATCCAACCTCAAGTTCCAAATCTGCTAACAGAATTGTATTCAACTAGATATTTCCTGACGTTAGGTAGTTTTTGTAAGTCTCTGTCTCCTGAAACTGGAGCCAACTAAACCACGTATCACAAAATCTCGTGTAGGAGTCGTGGATTACCGATGTCAGGTCCTCCATGTGCATAAGGTCATTTACCTTCTGGATCCATGTTGTGATCAAGGGACATGTCGTTGTGTTCCACAAAAGTGGGATACATGCTCGAGCCGCCATAACCAACAAATCTCAATAGATGAACACTTGTATCGGTTCATTGGGACCTCGCAGTGGTGAAACATATACAGTTCAGGTCCCATCTCACCACCGTAGTTCATAACTACACGGATGATCTCACTTACTTTGGACCAAAAAGTTCTGAGGCTACTGCATTCCCAAAAAATGTGTAGTAGAGAGCCCTCCGCCACTCCACACCTCCAACACAACAGGTCAGTAGAGGGGAACATTTTATGCAGACAAAAGGGAACTCTGTACCAACGGGTAAGTAGTTTATAGTTTGCCTGCTGAAACCTTGAACTAATCGATGCGGTATGTGCCAGTGTAAAAATTCTAGTCCTCTGTTCCGAGGTCAGTTCTACATTTAAGTCCGCCTCCCAATGTAGCATATACTTCAGCGTAGGTAGAGTTGGGGGAGAGATCAAAAGGGCATACATCCTAGATAGGGCATGTCTACAGGGTCCCGAGCCCTGACACAACAATTCAAAAGTAGTTTTGGTTTTACGAAATTCTACCCTTGGAGGGAGACTGCGAAAGTAATGATGGAGTTGTAAGCATCTCCAGAATCCAAGGGAGCTAGGAGCTGGGAAGTTGGTAATTTAATCTATTGCACAGGAGATGATTCCTACTGTCAAATGCTAAGGAAATCCTGAAAACATTAATTTTTTGCGGCCCTTGAGGACTGGAGTTGCCCACCCCTGGTCTAGGGGGCACATCCTTGCTCCATACACCTGTATTAAGCAAGGCCGTGCCTACCTGTTGGGGATTCTGACCGGGAACATGCAAACCGCATAACTGCAGTCCATTCCTGTCATAGAAACAGTGAATCCTCGCAATGCACAGTCCAACCACTGTGGGGGAATGATAAGTCTGCAGGCACATAGTTACATAGAGTGCCTGCAGAATTATCCGTTTAGGCCAATTCTGAACGCAATGAACTTACGGCTGACTACAGCTTTGGTGTGACGCGCCAGTCACGTTTTGTGCATTGGCATGGAAGGCAACTTTCACTTTCTCTGGAGTGACATACCAATAGTATTACTAACTACAATACAGTTGACAAGAAAAATATCACCTGGAAGTTATGCAAAAAGTATTGTGTGATTTCGCATGACAACCAAAATCGTTTTGTAGTCCTAGCTTAGAGCTTAGTTGGAACAAATGCCAATTCATTGTGGAAAGACCCCTCATTCTTCAGAATCCTGCATTCTTCAGTGTACTTCATTCTTCAGTATCCTGCATTCTTCAGTATACCTTTCTATGCAGCAAGTACATAAAAAACAAAAGAAAACCTGTAGCGGTGATGATCGTAATACCAGGACACATGGTAAATCTAATGTGAACATTCTGTTCCTTCCTCCATTAGTAGCTAGTGCCTCCTTGAGATGATTTAAGGATTCTTATCTCTCACTGCCTGGTATGTATACTGAAATATTTGGATCAATTCGTCAATTGAGCAATCTGTCTACAAAAGTAAACCTATTACAATTGAGCAATAGCAACCTTTCATGTGTGGCAAGAGTCAAGGCCAATATTTGCTTTACAGCTGCAAGTATTCATTTGATATGCATTTGCTGTACACTAATTAGCCATATTGTATTTGCTTTCAGTGAATTTCAATAGTATAGAAGTGTTATGGAAAGCAATCTCCAAATAAGTTTCCCCATCCAAATACATTTTACCTTGCACCTGTTCACATTTTCTTTATTCTCTTTGGATGTGCTAGTCATTTTTTAAAAAAAATTTTGTATTATCACATGTTCTAAGAATGAGTGATAAAGGGGTCTTCTCACAAAAAGTATTTAAAGGCAATCAGTCAGTAGGATCAAATCTTTTAAGCTATACAAAATTTGGCCCACAGCACCCATATTGGACATACAGGGTTATATCTCATCCCATCTGTGGCGCACGTCAATGAGTTATCTTGGCATCGACAGACATATAGAAATAGAAGACAGTGCCTCACGTAGCCGATGTTTCAAAAAGAACATCCTATATTTCACGGTCTGTGCTCAGATTGTGGAATAAAAGGTATTTTTGAAACATCGGCTACATGAGATGCTGTCTTCTATTTCTACAACCCTTTTAAGTTGTCTACATGGATATGCGGGACATAGGTGAATAAAATCATACCTTGATATAGATGATCCGCTGTCTTGTTCCAAAGAAATCTGCAGTTTTCTTACTATGTAAATGAGCTGTAAAGATCTCCCTCCAGAGCTTATTGTAAATGAAAGGGGGAGTTACCAGTCTAAGACATATAATGACTGACAGTGCTCTCCTGATCATCATGTGCTATATTGGTTACACATCCATTCCTTTACAATAAGTTCTTGAGTCAGATTCTCAGGGATGTCTGTGTTCAGGGTCAATAGGTCCTAACAGCTCATTTACATTGTGGTGATGTGGCCCCTGGCCGGGTGCATCACACGGGTTATCAATGCAGGTCTCTGTTCACATGGGCCGGTTTTCCTGATTGTGTGTGCTGTGTGAAACCTGTCCGATGTACAGGGGGTTAACAGCTGAAGGGTTTTCATGCGCTGAGTGAACAGCTGAGTGTGAGTGCTGAAGATCTGCGAGGTTCATGAGCCTAATGAGCGGCAGTGTCTGAACCTATGTATGAGTGCTTTGCTGGGCTAAACCTGAATGGTGCACAGGGGGTTAATCACATCTCAAGTCTGTGTATGAGTGAAGATGTGCTGATTGACTCACTGTGTTGCAGCTGTGAGTGAGCAGCCTGGATAAGAACCTGCCAGGTGTCTGAGTGAGGAGAGGACGATGGGAGTCAGAAGTCCAGACTACTGCCATGTGAGGAGGTGCTGGAAGTGATCCGTCCCCGGTGGGGGAAGTGAAGGGAGCCTGCCAGCTCCATGCCGGTGGCACAAAGATGCGTGCATGCCAGCAAGTGTCCAGGACTGAGGACGGCTCAAGGGCCAGGCGGTCATATGTGTGATGAGGACCGAGGACGGCTCAAGGGCCAGGAGGTCATATGTGTGATGAGGACCGAGGATGGCTCAAGGGCCAGGCGGTCAGATGTGCGGTGTGAGAGACCGAGTACGGCTCAAGAGCCAGGCGGTCACAGACGACTTTGGGACTGACTGAGTGAGTCATGATATGGTCCCGTTGATCCAGACGTAGTGTCCTAGATCCCGGTGGATCCGTGGTGGTCTTGTGTGTACTGAGTGACAGGGTTCCTGGTACTATTGTGGGCCCTGAGTATGTAGCATATGGGTTTATGTAAAAATGCCATGAATGCTGTGTCATGCGTGAGTCATAATGGTTCATGAAAAAGTGCCATGTGTGATGACTCGTGTGCAATAGGATGGGGAATGATCCCTGTCAGGGTGATAGACGGTGATAGTCGTCTTTAGAACCAGACTGAGGTCTGCAAGGGTCGGTGGGTGACGCCTTGAAGTTCTGGGGAAAACGTATGTGAATGTCCTGTAATGTAATGTCATATAATGCAATGTAAGGATATGCATATTATATGTGAAAATGGAAATACAGTGTTATGGTTTATGTGTTGAAAGCGGTTTATGACAGAAATTAATAAATCCGCTGGTTATGTTATGTTGAAATGTAGTTGCTGCTGTCATTTTCCCTGTGCCAAGCAGGTTCCCCTGGGGCGCTACCTCACAACATATTAAAGAAACCAGTCGTGTGGCAAAAGGCTGGTAATCTGCAGGTTAATATTATTCCAAAGTGCACTGAAAGCCTGACTACTAGAGGGAAATTAAACAAATTCCTGCCAGTAGCATTTGACTTTCAGTCTTTAAGACTCAGATTCACTGCCGTATACAGTAAGCAGCGGTTGTAACAACGCCCTGGGATTGACTGACAGCTGAACTTTACACCGATACATTGCTGAGCCATCTGCCAGTTATTGCTGGAGCATAGTGACATCCGCCACTGACCGTGTACTGAGCGGTGGCAGCGCCAGCAGCGCTGGCTGTGCCTCTTTAAAAGCAAAAGGCTACCAGGAGGAAAGATGTTAGTTTCCTCCCAGTGTCCGGGCTTTCAGTGAAGCAGCAAGGCAGCTTTGGAAGGCTGTTGAACCTGCAGGTTAATGTATTTTTGGGATTTGCCAGGCTTAGTTTAAGAAAATTGTGTATTTCTGTAGAATAAGACATGAGATTACAGCTATCAAGGTATAATTATATTCACCTTCCTATGACCTGCATGTCCATATTGATGGCTTCAGAGGGTTGGTCCTACTGACAGGTTCTGTGTAGGCAGGTATACAGTTTTGAGGTTGCATTTCATAAATAAGATACATTATTTTGGTGAAATCTTTTTGGAAGAAAACTTTTCATTGATGAATCCATTATTTTGTAAAATGTTTATGGGAAACTTTATTTTCTGTGTTTCAGGTGGGTTGGTCTCTGCTATGCAGATTGATAACAGTATGCCCAAATATACTACATAGTTTACATACGCCAGTAGATATTGGGCATGAGTGGGAAGTCCTTGGCGTCCATCAGTAAGTATATGTGTTATTTCTTAAAGGGGCGGTCCAGGATTGAGGTTCAAGTCCCTCTATGTGACTGCAGGCTTGTAAATTCTCACAGAGTACTGTCAGGATTCTTTGGTGCTTGGATCGGGCGGTCATGTGACCACAAGTATAAGGGTTACATACTTAGAACCACATTCTAGCTACATGTGTCTGGTCTCACTCAATTCACTTGTATTGAGGGAGGCTGCGCACATCTAGTCTGCATTTGATCGCATATATGCAGTTTCCACACTTGTGGTCTGGCACCCCCCTGCTCTTGATGCTGTCTATGGAGAATCCTGACAGCACGCACACTGCGCACTGCAAGTACTCACAAGTCTGCAGTCACATAGAAAACCCCATTACTTTACAGAATAATAACTTGTGCCATTTAGTATCCTTTTTACTGCATCTTTAAAAAAAATAAATAAAAAATGGGCACTAGAAAAGCTGCAGCAAAACTTTGTAATATAGAAGTTCAAGGGAAAAGATCTTTCTTGTAAAGGAACCATGATGATAATTTATAATTACAAATTGATGATGTAAAGCGCTATGGAATAATTGGTGCTGTAATAATAATAATAATAATAATAATACTTGAACCCGTTAAAGGGGTTGCAGATGTGACATCACTAATGCATTTGATTAACAGAGACCAGGGCAGTGGTGGAGACATAGCAATGCACCCAAGAAGGGCAAGTAAAGCTTAGTTTTTTGCTTTTACATGTAACTGAGCATATTGGCAGACATTTGTTGAAAGGGGACAACCTGTTTTCAGGAGTGTGCTTTTTGTGATGCCACAATACAAATAAACGGGAAGTGGTTTGGTTGCGGTATTGAGGCATACTGGCATTTTTCTTTATAAACTTCAACTTGCTTTTGGAGTCGCCTAATTTTCAAAGTGGTTAAAAATAGTACTGAAAAACCACATTCTGAAAAAAACCTGGCATGTGGCAATGCAGTTTTCACAGATAAGTATGTATTTAAATGATTTTACTAAAATACTTCATAAAATACCAAACTAAACTGATGCCAACACAGTGGAAACGTATAAAGTTAATGTAGTAAGGCAAGTTGCCCAGATAATGCAATAAACCATGATACTGAGTTATTTTAATCACTGCTAAATCCTTCATATTGGGGATTTAGGCTCTATAAAAATAATCCTAATACAATAGATTTTTAGTGAATGTGTTTTATATAAAAATAGTTTAATTGCACATGTAAGTCTGGGGACATTGATGTGGCCAAGAGCACATTGCATGTTTCCGCCTTTTCAATTACAATACTCTGCCCTTCCCCTCATGATGGTTAGCAGTGTTAAGGCCGGGTTATACGCAGCGACATCGCTACCCATGTCTCTGCAACGTCACAGGTTTTGTGATATTGCAGCGACCTCTCTAGTGAAGTCGCTGCATGTGAAATGCTGCAGCGACCAGCGATGAGCTTGCTGATTGTTGCAGAATTGCCAGGACCATTTTTTTGGTCGCCGGTCTCCCGCTGGGCAGCATACATCGGCGTGTGTGACACCCCTCTAACCCAATGTGTTCTCTGGTAACCAGGGTACACATAGGGTACTAAGCACAGCGCACTGGTAACCAGGGTACACATCAGGTTACTAATCACAGCATGCTTTGCTTAGTAACCTGATGTGTGTGCTGGTAACCAGGGAACACATCCGGTTACTAAGCACAGCACGCTTTGCTTAGTAACCCGATGTGTACCCTGGTTACCAGCATTCTCCCGCTTACCCCAGCCTATCAGAATACAGTGATGAGACCTCGACATCGTGGAAAAGAATAGTTTACATTCTTTTCCACGATGTCGAGGTCGTTACACGGGTCGCAGGTCGCTGAGGAGATCTGCCTGTTTGACAGCTCACCAGTGACCACACAGCGATGTTCCAACGATCCCGGCCAGGTCGGATCGGTGGTGGGATCGCTGGAACATCGCTACGTGTAACGTGGGCTTTAGCTTTGCAGACCTGCATATACTGACATTAGACAGGTGAGCACATGCAAACCCTGCGTGTGCAGGCAGCGAGCGACCACTATACACAGGAGGGGTGATGAGAGCGCACACACGCTGACAAAGTGTCTGTTATCACCCCACTCCTGTCAGCATACCCATCTGCTGCTTTGTTGGCCTGCGTGCAATGAGCAGCTGCTGTAAGCAGGAGAGTGATGAGACCTTGGCCCCTGTACACACTAACTGTGTATGCAGGCACTCGCGCGCTCCGGTGTCAGTGTGTACAGAGCTGGTAAACTACCGTAGATTAGACAACACTACAAAGTGAGTGGTGCCAATCACCATGAGGTAAGTGGAGGTGTATTGTAATTGATGAGTCCAAAAGTTACCCTGAGCCATTACCATGACGAGGGTGCACCGAAGACCCTTATTTACATATGTTTGAAAGCTGTTTTTTTTTTTTCTTTATAAAACACATTTACTAAACTTTACAGTACCAGTATGATTTTTATAGTGTCTAAATTCCCCACATGAAGGTCTAAAAAGACTCTAATGTCCATTTTGTGGCGACAGACTCCCTTTAATTAACCTTATTTTAGATTTGTTTCTGATAATTACACATCTTGTTGTCATAACATTTTTTTTCTTACTACCTTTTCAGACAAATTCTGAAGATCCTGTCTGCATATCTCACAAACCTTAATGTCTTGACGATTGGATTACAAGCTTTAACCAGCATCCTTGAATCGGGTACATTCGATAACATTTTTAATCTATGTTTATTTTTAATTACAATCCTTGACATTTCTGAACAATCTGTCTTTGTAAGCCAAAGCCTGTTTATTTGTGTTTCACTGGCTGATCTAACAACATAATGGCACAGTGTCCGTATCTAATAATGTAGAAATGGAACCGCTCATTTTCTATGTCCTGTTTATCAACATTCAACAGTAGAGATTGTGTTTTCTCATGTGTTTTCTATCCTACTTCTAGATTGTTTTTCCCTCATATGTCTTGTACTGTTATTATCATTTGTCCTTGAGAGAAATGGAGTATTCAGCAGGCGAACTACTAATAAATCTGAAAGAGTCTGCAATATTATTAGTGGAAGGAATTTCTAAATCTAGGTGACATAAGACGATCAATGAAAAGATATATAAACAGCTGCCTGTTAGGAGGGGGGAAGACCAAAAGTTATACCATCTTCCAATATAGTTTTTTTGTTAATTCCTCCAGATTTCATTGATTACCTTCCATTTATAAATGTGTCCTTGATTTTGTGCCAGACACCGAGGTTCATGATGGACATACTGTAAAGGCCCAGTCTCTCATAACGACGCATCAGTGATCCCGATAACGATGTGCAGAGGTCGCTGGTGCGTCGTTTACACATTGCTCGTAAGATGTCAAACAGGCATCTCACCAGCGATGTGAAAAACGACGCACTAGCGATCCAGAATTACACCGAGGTCGTTGTGAATTTTCTCTCCATAGCATAGCATTGAGATCGTTGCTCATTATCTTTGTCAAACACAACGATGTAGTGTTCACAGCGGGAGCACAACGACGTAGAAATTACCCAGAGCAGTGTGTAACGATCAACGATCTCACAGCAGGGGCCAGATCGTTGGTACGTGTCACACAGAACGACATCGCTGTTGCGTCACTAATTTTGTGACGCAACAGCGATCCCAATAGCGATCTCGTTAGCGATCTCTTTATGTGTGACAGGGCCTTAAGGAGCTGTGCACCATATGTCATGGCCAATGCTGATCTTTATCTCTGTCTTGTGTATCCATGAACAGAGCCCTTAGTTCTGAATGTGATCACTGGGGGGTCTCCTTGACAAGTGTTCTGTATTCTCACTTTCTAGATCTGAAATCTTTTGATATTTTTTCTCTTTTAGATGTAATACATTTTCTGGTTTTGGATCATGAGGCCGATGTTTTTCTGTTGATTTTTGAAGCCATGAAGCTGTTCTCGGACAAACAAGATATTCAGATATATGGCTGCCAAGCGTTATATTTGCTGCTAATGAAAGGTATAGTGTGTTGAAATGTGCAAATATTAAAATAGTACTAATTTACTTCTAGAGCTCTTCATATCTAGGCTCAGTGTGTCTGTAATGATATGTACAGATTTAAATTGCATCAATGTGCACAAAGCTCATAAGCAAAATAATCAAACGAAAGAAATTGAGCTGAATTTAGCCTGAAATTCTGAATGTTCCAGTGCTTTGGCCTTATCGCCAACATTACTCTTTTAAAATGGCTTCCCTCTACCTTGAAGGGTTTATCCGGTCAAAAGATGTTGATCTCTTTTCCTTAAAGCGTAACCACCATTTACATTTTTATTCAATAATAATGTAGAGCAAGTGATTATAATCAGCTTTCAAATATACTTAATTAAATCGAGAAGGAAACCTATAAAAAGAATACTTACAAAAGATGTCCTCAGTCTGATTCTGAACCACACATATGATCATTGTCAGGCAGCTATGGCTTCAGGAGGCGTGGCCTACACTGCGTTCATAATACAGCTGATAAATCTCTCAAGTTACCTCATGCCGGTACCTCCATTCCATGGCTCTGCTGGATGTTATCACAGAGCACAGAGCAGTGGCCAGGTAAATGGAGAATTCAGATGAGACCTCACAGGAGCTGTATTGTGACTGTATTGTGTGTAGGCCTCGCCCATCTGTAGACAAATTTGCCTGACAATGAGCATATGTGTGGTTCAGAAATAGCCTGCTGAGGACATCTTGTGGGGGTTTCTGTAAAGGTTTTTCCTTCCTGATTTCATAATTAAAGGGAACCTGTCACCCCCCCCAATGCATTGTATACCGTGCCCAGCAGGTTATACATCATGTAAATGGGGTTCTAGTAACCCCTGTATATGCCCAGAGTAACCCCACATATCTGGCCTCCTGTTGAGTCACGGAGGCAGCTATTTGGGTCATGTTGGTGAAACGTCTCACCGCCACTCCAGGCTGGTAATCCCGCCCTGCATCGTTCAAATCTTCTGCCCCTCCTCTGGCAGGCGCATGAGTGACAAGAACACTCCCACCGGCGCAGTGGAGCGAGGCGGATGTCTGCGGTTCATAGAAGTGATGACGTTTTGCGAGACTTCACTAATCTCATGAGGCTGTGGCACTGACGGCGGCACCCGCTCCACTGCGCATGTGTGGGTGCCGCATCAGTGCCAAAGTCTCGCGAGACTTCTGCATTATGCATGGGCACCCGCTCCACTTCGAAAGCGCGGGTGCCGCTGTCAGTGCTGAAGTCTCACAAGATTAGTGAAGTCTCGTGAGACTTCAGCATTGTTCTATGACCCGCTGACACCCGCTCCACTGAGTCGGCGCAAGTGTTCCTGTCACTCATGCGCCGGCCAGATGTGGGGCGGGAGATTTGAACGATGCAGGGCGGGATTACCAGCCTGGAGGGGCGGCGAGACGTTTCACCAACATGACCCAAATAGCTGCCTCCATGACTCAACAGGAGGCCAGCTGTGCACACATCACAGGTATGTGGGGTCACTCTGAGTATATACAGGGGTTACTAGAACCCCATTTACCTGCTGGGCACAGTATAAAATGCCCTGGGGGGTGACAGGTTCCCTTTAAAGTATATTTGAAAGTTGATTATTTTCACTTGCTCTATATTACTATTAAATAAAAATTTAAACAGCGGTTACACTTTAAAGCATAACTGACATTTTAATTTTTATTTCATACATCAATAGTACACAATAAAATAAGCAACTTTGTAATATCAGACTAATCTGCTTCTTTGCCCGAATTGATCAGTCATTATCCAAAGTACAATACAAAATAATATTGTGGTATCGTGTTAGCCAGAAAAATCGATGTAAATACTTAAGTCCCAAACAAAGTTGAGAAAAGTATTCTAGGAGTGATACCTTTATTGGCTAACCAAAAAAATATATTTGTAAGTTTTCAGAGCTCAAGGCTCCTTCATCAGACAATATCACAAATGAGTTACTGAGACATTTAAATACGATGTAGATGAGGTAGAGTGGTCTTTTACACATCAGAAGATCTCGTGGAGGTGTTAATTGTGTTTGTGTATGTAATGAGTCATGAACATGAATCCAGGTGTCAAACTGAGCCCTGTTGTTAGAGATTGGAACATTCTTATGAATTTGAATTCCCATATTTTTCGTTCCCTATCACTTTTGAAGTGACCTTTTTTTTCTTTTTGAATCAGATAGTTTTTCTTCATTTTCATATCGATTAATACATACATTAACAAAGTAATCCCAATCCCTTATCCCATCCCCGGTCATAAACAGCTGTTACAATACATCTGACATATATGGCGTATCCCCCACCAATGTTATTGCATACAGTCAGAAAGCATAACATAGTTTCAAACATTCAATTATAATCCATCTGTCATATAGCATGTGTATGTCCGCCTCACCCAGGCCTGCTACCTCCCTGCAGCCATGCCGTCCAGATTTTATAAAATACCCCTGTCTTGTTCCTTTTCAGGTTTAAGCTCTCTTCCGTACATACTATATAATTCACTTGTCGTATATAATCAGTCCTAGAAGCGAGCTCGGCCCTGATCCAGCACCTGGATCCTGCATTCAGAGATCAATTTTCTCGCTACTGTGTATATAATAGCCTAGCTATTGCCAGTTTTTGTGTATTGGCTATATTAATCTCTTCTATGTATCCTAGCACATACACCAGGGAGATCTAGGCACAACACATTCATATCTACCTTCAATCAAACTCAGCACAACCTTCCAGAAAGCTTGTAATCTCGGACAATCCCACAAAATGTGCAAAATTCCAGCATCCTCATTCATAGACCACGGGCATTCAGAAGTATCTCGCACCCAACTCTGTTTAAGAACGCAGTAGACCTGTATGCCCTATCTACAGTGTACAGTTGAGACAACCTACACGGCTCACTCAGAGACAGCTTCGGGATGTACTCCGGTACAGTCTCCCAGATTTCATCGTCCATCACCCCAATTGCTTCTTCCCACTATCTCTGGCCCGTATAGGGTGTCCCAACAAAAAAGTGTGCAGCAAATCTTTATAAGTAGTTGAGAGGACTCCCTTCTAGCTTCCCTCTCCAGAAATATAGTCTAATACTACATCCTTGTGTAGCTCCAAGATGCTCCTTCTCTTTTGTAGACTGTATGCATGTTGAACTCTCATCCCGCTTACTCCTCTAAGTTTTTTTATTTTTGTCCACACCCTGTGCACCAAGTATAATGTGGGAAATTTCTTACCTAGTTTACCAAATACCCCAGCTTCTAATCCTTGCATTAGCGGTATTTTCTGTACAACTTGTTCCAATAGGGTCTGCACCAAGTTCTGATCAGCCCGTGCCACCCATCCACAAAAGTGCTGAGACTGAGACGCCAAGAAATATATCCAAGGATTGGGAAGAGCAAGCCCCCTCTCCTCTTTAGACCTCTGTAAGATTTCCATTTAATTCTGGGCTGCAGTCCTCCCCAGACTAAGTCCCGGAAGATGGAGGTAAGCCTTTGGAAGAATTCCCATTGGAGCCACACGGGCGAATTGTGCAGTACATAGAGGAACTTGCGCATGAGCACCATCTTGGCCAGGTTCGTCCTGCCCACCACCGAGAGACTCAGTTTGCACCAAATTTGAGCCTTTTCCTTCAACCTAGTCATCAGTGGGAGCACATTTAATTTGACATATTTAGAAACAAGAACTGTAACCTGGATACCCAAATAATTAAATTTATCTATCATCTTAAGCCTATTAGATCCATACTGCTCTAGCATACCCAGTGCAACTCCATCCACCATCATAAGGTGAGACTTCTCCCAATTAATTTTAAGTCTCAACAGTCTTCTAAACCTTCACTGCCTGACTTAAGGTCTCTCCGGGCTCCTGCAGGAAAAGAAGTACATCGTCTGCATAGAGTGCAATCTTCTCCTCCACTGAGCCAAATTTAAAACCTTTCACCATCCCATTACCACAAATATGTGCTGCAAGTGGTTCAAGTGCCATGGCAAACAATAATGGGGAAAGAGGGCACCACTGATGCGTTTGTCCCCTGAGCTGGAATTTCTCTGATCTCTCTCCATTTACCCAAATATGTGCAGCAGGGGAAGAGTAAAGCAACTGCACCCACGAGACAAACACTGGTCCAAAGCTCATCCGTTAACCATGGATAATCCCACTCCAGGCTGTTTAATGCCTTGTGGGCATCCAGAGATGCCACTGCCATAATCCCAGCATTATCTGCTGACAGCTGGATATTTAAAAATAATCTTCTCAGATTAATGGCAGTCGATTAATTCGGCATGAATTCAGATTGATCTTGATGAATCACACTAGTGATCACCCCCGTCAATCTATTAGCCAACACTTTTGCCAACAATTTAGCATCCACAGACGGCAATGAAATGGGCCTATAAGATTCTGGACGTTTAACATCCTTGTCCTCTTTGGGCAGAACCACTATTGTTGCCTCCCTCATGGATTCTGGCAGCCTCCCCTCCCTCAGTGCCCCAATGAATACCTCACCCAATTTTGGCAACAAAACGTCTTTGAGCTGTTTATAAACCTCCACCAGCAAGCCATCCGCCCCGGGAGCCTTATCACCTGACATGGAAGACAATGCACCCTCTAACTCTTCCACTGTCAGTGGTAGGTCCAAACTTACCCTATCCTGCACACTAAACCTTGGTAACTCCACCTCTTTCAAAAATTCTGGTATCTCCGCACCAGATGCAGACAGTTTACACGTGTATAGATCACCATAGAATTTCCTGAAAATATGCACAATCTCCTCAGTGCCCGACACCAACACGCTCCTTTCATCATACATACTATATACATACAATGATTCTCTCTGACCACTGTTATTACCAACAGAAGTTGTCCCACCTTCTCACCGTCTTGATAGAACAAGATTCTCTGAAACTCCTGTTTCTTTTGTGCACTATCTTGAGCTCTGTTTAGGTTCCTCTGTGTCTCTGGTGTGGGCTGACTCACTGCCTCCTCCTCAGCCACTCTCAGGGCCTCCACAACCTCACAATCCTCCCTCCTAGACTCTGTCTTATATTTAGATGTGTCTTTAATGAACAAACCCAGCAGAAAGGCCTTCATCGAATCCCAAACTACTCCTGCAGGTGCACTCCCATCATTTATTTTAAAAAATTCCTTTACCTCCCCCATAATATAAACCATATCCAAAGATTTTAGCCATACAGGGTGAATCCTCCACTCTCCCCCACGGATCCCCCTTTCCATTCCAGGACACTCAACTACCTCTATTGGCTTATGGTCCAAAACCACCCGTGGTTTATAATCCACCGTCTGAGGCCAGGAATCCATTACCCGATTCTCCAATGCCAAATCTATTCTAGACATGGATCCATGTGAGGAGGAGAAACACGAATAACAACTCACATCCGTATTCCTCACCCTCCACAGGTCAACGAACCCAACTTCCTTGACATATCTAGCAAAAGGTGTATCCCCATCCTCTTCGTGTTCTCTCTGATCCCGTCTACTTTTGTCTAGTCCTTTATGCAGAATGTTATTCATATCCCCAATCACAAATATTGGTATCCGCGCTCTATTTCTGGTCAACTCCAATATCTCCGGCATCTTCACATCAGAGTACGGCGGGGGAAAATACACAGCAATCACACATATTCACCTCCCATACAAGCGGCACACCATGAACACATACTGCCCATCCTTATCTATTCTCACCTCCACCTCCTCAAATGGTAAAGAAGCATGGACCAGGAATGAGACCCCCCTCTCGCATAATTAGAATACGTAGCATGGTTGGCTTGCCTAATCCAGCGCCTAGCCAATGCCCCAGTACGATCTTTAACTAAATGAGTTTCTAACAGGCAAATTATGGACGGCTTATATGACATAACATGATACAGGACCGCGGCCCTCTTAGTTCTATCCGCCAGACCTCTGACATTCCAACTCATAATTTTAACCGTACCCGCCATCACGAAGCAATGCGTTCTTTAAATGTGTACAGATTTGCCTCATACAGCTGTTCACAGACCCATTCCAGCCCTCGGCATCCCCCTCGCCTCCCACCTCTCCCCAAACACCAAACTTTCCCATAATAGGAACTATATCTCTTATCCCCTCTCTTATTCCCCCTCCCTCTGAGTTTGCTTCTTTCTATATGAGAGTGGGTAAAATCCCTTGACCCAGCCTCCCCACTATATGCTCCTCAGCACTACAATTACCAAAACTAGAAAGGTCCACTCTAATAGTCTACGCCCACATTGCCCCTCCCGCATTTAGTAAACATTTCAGTATACTCAAACTGAAAATTAAAGAGCTGCAACCACCGCAGCCCCTGTAATAGGATAACCGGTATCCCCAGTAAATGCCAGTGCAGATAACCTCATAAATTAGAACAAGTAATAAAAAACAAGTCAAAACTCCTGATGAAAAAAAACAAGAAAAGACATGTTCATGTATCAATCCAGACCCAGCACGAGTTCCAATCCAAAAAATAAAAATTGACCATCTGCTGCTACGCTTATCCCTCTCCAGCGTCACACAATTTCTTGTTGTTGTGATCAAGCCACTCTGTGGCCTCCTCTGGAGATTGAAAAAGGTGTACTTTTCTCCTTCGCCTCATTGAGGGACACAGGACCATGGGTGTTATGCTGCTGTCCACTAGGAGGCGACACTATGCATAATCTGCAAAAGAGTTAAGTGGCTCCTCCTCTGCAGTATACACCTCTGGAGCAGCCATTGCTTCACCAGTTTTTGCTTAGTGTCATTAGGAGGAACACCTACATTTTTTTCTTAAACTTTTTTGGGTTTTTTTGGGGGATTTTTTTTCCTTTCAAGATGAAGAAAAGTGAGTCTCTGACGAGACTCCCGGCATGCTCCTTCCTCGGCCTCCCACTTTTGGGGGCGCCTGGTTGAAGTTGAGAGGTCGATCCACGTGCCGCTCCTTCCTCTGCACCCCACAGTTGGGGTGGTGGGTTGAGGTCGAGATCATGGTCCTCCTTCCCCTGGTCCCCACTGTTGTGGTCTCTGGGTTGAGGTCGAGGCTGAACAAGCATCCTCGGACGGTGGACAGCAGCATCACTCCCTAATCACCCCTTTGGTGCTTTTAGGTGGAGGCACCACAGGTAGGGCAGCCACAAGCAGGTAGCTATTTTCTGACCCTATCCATTGCCCTGATTGTACTTTGTTGTTAACGACTTGGTTGATATATGTGTTGGGGTATGTGGCAATATTATGCTTAGGTGGGCTATTTGGCCAGGAGACATATGTAGTGGTTTCCTTGCACCTTTGTGTTGTATTTTGATGGGGGTCCTGCTTGTGTGCCTGCTTGTAACATCTTTGCTGTGAGCTGATATATGTTTTCAATTTGTTCTGATTATACAATATTTTGGCCTTACTCCTGGTCTTTTTCTATGAAGTTTCTTAGGGCACACAAGACAGCTACACTGCCTGTGTGCTGCAGCACAATCCAGTAGCCTCAGACAGGCTGAGTGATTCTAAGGGGCACACATTGATGCACAGTCCAGGGCTGCAGCACACCAGGACAGGAGCCCAACCCTGCTACAAGCACCTGACGGAGACGGGGGTCATCAGGCAAGCATTACAGCCACCTGTGACTTGAGAGCACAGACTCCCTGTGCCCCTGCAGTCCAGTACCTCTCCTGTGAGCACCTGCATAGACAGCCGAATCCCAGGAGATCCAGTCCTGTGTTCTCCCCAGGGGGCCGCCACCGCACTGCCCGAGAGGTCCGGGTCCGTTCCGGTCCTGCTTTGGACCTCTGCATCGGCTAGGCGCCATTTCCAGCAGGGTGAGACTAATTGAGGCTGCGGCTTTGGCCTAGCACAAGCCGCCGCCTTTTCCCTGCCCCGTCCCGCCCCCTGATGAAGAGAATGACACGGGGGGCGGACCAAAACTACTCACAAAGGAGGGCAGGACGGAGGGGAACGGCGCAAAAATCTCCTGCTTGCCTGGAGATAGTGGTACCGCCCCTACTACAAGCAGCAGTGGCCATTACCAGCAGGGTGCGCCTGTACAACACAAAGGGATGCCATTGTCAACTCCTCAGTACCAGCTGTGGCCCGTTCCAAAAATAAAAAACAGCACAGCTTCCCATTAGTCACCAAGATAACAGGGCCCCTTCCCTGCTGCAGTGTATAAACACACAATGCCTAGCTAATACTGGTGGGTCAGGACAGTAAAGACCGCACCATAGTTTGCCCTCCTGCTTCAGCCCTCAGCACACGGAAGCCAAGGTCAGGCAAGTCAGCAATGATTTACCCCTGCTACAGCCCTCAAGACGGGCAGCAGGAGCCAGAGGTCAAGGAGCCCAGCAGGGCTCCCTGCCTGCTGCAGCCTACAACCAAAGATATAAGACGGCTCCCAAGGGGTCTGGAACATATAATTGGCATAGCCTCGCTGGGTGCCAGTTGCCAATAGCAACCGTACGACAACCAGCAATGATATTCTGCGGCAATTTGTCCTCACACTGAACAGGAGACAAGGAGCAATATCATAATATGCCGGATTTAGTCGAATCTCGCCGGCTAAGCAGGGTCGGACCTAGTCAGTACTTAGATAGGAGACTGTCTATAAATACCAGTTGCTGTACAGGGTGCAGAGCAAATGTCCTACAGTAGTACGAACTTCCCTAACTCCCATAGCGGTACAAGCAAGGTCACTCGGTCCAGCGCAAGTACCACAAACTAGACCACGTATTGGGTTTTCCCACCACCGTGTCAGACGCAGGTAAAGGTCGCTGCACCTGAGACTGCACCAAATGACCAGACATTAATCATCCATCTGCAGCCTACATTTAGCCATGCAAAGGCAGCACGTTGGTATTTGGCAGATTATCCTAAAATAAGAAATTCTACTAAATCACCGCTCTTGCCCGAACCCAATTTGATAATCGGTAAGTCATCAAGGCACGGCGTTAGTTCAATCACGCAGTTACACGCCGATCCTAAGCTGTGGAACCAGGCGACTCAAGTTGCTACCGCAGCTGGCGAACTTACACATCAGCCCTGCATGCGGCCAATTGCTCAGCAAGAGCAGCTTGCAAGGCCATTGCCATTAGCCGTGCCCTCTAATTATGTAGATGGGAAACGACTAGGTCTCCAAGGGGAGGCCTTACTGATCTCCTAGGTCTCAGGGAACACCTGTTTAGAATACTGAACACGGTAACCTCAGGTACGAATGGATGTAACAACACGTACGTTACCAAGAGCACATCAAAACAGCTTTTAGCCACTGACAACAGACCGGATTACAATCCTTCGGAATTCGTTAGGGTTGGTCATGACGTAGACCAACTCTGACGCATGGGCGATCACCACGCAGTAATGTGGCCCAGGCTGCCCAGAAGGTTAACTCATACTAGCAGTGCCAGTCTCGCCAATACGAAACCAAGATCATCGCTACTCATAGGAACAAGGGTTCGGCCACGCACTACAGTCTATCTGCATTTCAGACGACAATGTACCGTATCATGCGTGGAGCATGTTTTTATAGATTACTAGCTGTGAGCCCGATGCAAATGCATCGGGATTCTAGAACGTGCATTAATTTGATTATAGTAGTTATAGCTGTTAGCCTGATGCAAATGCATTGGGTATCTAAAATATGTTTATTGTTTTTTTTAAACATTTTTAAATAATAATCGCATCATCAATAGCAATAATATAAGCCATAGCATTATTATTAGCAGTAATAGCAGTATTAATAGCATTATTAGCAGTATTATGAGCATTAATAACAGTATTAATAGCATTAATAGCATTATTATTAGCATTAATAGCATTATTAATAGCATTATTAGCATTAATAATAGCATTAATAACATTATTAATAGCATTAATAGCATTATTATTAGCATTAATAGCATTAATAATAGCATTATTAGCATTAATAATAGCATTGATAACATTATTAATAGCATTAATATCATTATTATTAGCATTAATAGCATTAATAATAACATTATTACCATTAATAATAGCATTAATAACATTAATAGCATTAATAGTATTTTATTATTATAGCATTAATAATAGCATTATTAGCATTAATAATAGGATTAATAACATTAATAGCATTAATAGCATTATTATTAGCATTAATAGCAATATTAATAGCATTAATAGGATAAATATTAGCATTAATAGCATTAATAGCATAATTAATAGTATTAATAGCATTATTAATAGCATTAATAGCATTATTATTAGCATTAATAGCATTAATAATAGCATTAATAGCATTAATAATAGCATTAATAACATTATTAATAGCATTAATAGCATTATTATTAGCATTAATAGCATAAATAATGCCATTAATAGGATAATATATTAGCATTGATAGCATTAATAGCATAATTAATAGCATTAATAGCATTATTAATAACATTAATAGCATTATTATTAGCATTAATAGCATTAATAGGATAAATATTAGCATTAATAGCATTATTAATAGCATTATTATTGGCATTAATAGCATTAATAATAGCATTATTAGCATTAATAATAGCATTAATAACATTATTAATAGCATTAATAGCATTATTATTAGCATTAATAGCATTATTATTAGCATTAATAGCATTAATAATACCATGAATAGGATAAATATTAGCATTAATAGCAATAATAGCATAATTAATAGCATTAATAGCATTATTAATAGCATTAATAGGATAAATATTAGCATTAATATGCATTTATTAATAGCATTAATAATACCATTAATAGGATAAATATTAGCATTAATAGCATAATTAATAACATTAATAGCATAATTAATAGCATTAGTAGCATTATTATTAGCATTAATAGCATTAATAATAGCATTATTAGCATTAATAATAGCATTAATAACATTATTAATAGCATTAATAGCATTATTATTAGCATTAATAGCATTAATAATAACATTATTAGCATTAATAATAGGCATTAATAACATTATTAATAGCATTAATAGTATTATTATTCGCATTAATAGCATTAATAATAGCATTATTAGCATTAATAATAGGATTAATAACATTATTAATAGCATTAATAGCATTATTAGCATTAATAGCATTAATAATAGCATTATTAGCATTAATAATAGCATTAATAACATTATTAATAGCATTAATAGCATTATTATTAGCATTAATAGCAATATTAATAGCAATTAATAGGATAAATATTCGCATTAATAGCATAATTAATATATTATAGCAATATAATAGCATTAATAGCATTATTATAGCATTATAGCATTATTATTAGCATTAATAGCATTATTAATAGCATTAATAGCATTAATAATAGCATTAATAACATTATTAAATAGCATTTAATAGCATTATTATTAGCATTAATAGCATTAATAATTAGCATTAATAGCAATAATAATGCCATTAATAGGATAAATATTAGCATTGATAAGCATTAGTAGCATAATTAATAGCATTAATAGCATTATTAATAGCATTAATAGCATATTATTAGCATTAATAGCATGAATAGGATAAATATTAGCATTAATAGCATTAATAGCATTATTAATAGCATTATTATTGGCATTAAAGCTTATAATAGCATTATAGCATTAATAATAGCATTAATAACATTATTAATAGCATTAATAGCATTATTAATTAGCAATAATAAGAATAATTAGCTTTATATAGCATTATAGCATTAATAGCTAATATAGCATTAGCATTATTAGCATTAATATCATTAATAGATAAATATTATTAGCATAATAGCATATTAATAGCATATTAATAGCATTATAGCATTATATAGCATTAATAGCATTAAAATCATATTAGCATTATAATAGCATTAAAATATATAGCATATAATACTTAATTGCATCTAAGCATTAATAGCATTATATATTAATAGCATATAATGCATTAATGAATTATGCATATAGCTTATAATAGCATTATATGCATTATATAGCATTAATAAACATATAATAGCATTTATTAGCATTTTATTAGCATTAATAAATTAATAGCATTAATAGGATAAATATTGCATTATTTATAATATATAGATTAATAGCATTATTATAGCATTAATAGCATTATTAATAGCATAATAGCATTATTATTAGCATATGCATTAATAATAGCATTAATAGCATTAATAATAGCATTAATAACTTATTATTGCAATAATAGAATATTATAGCTTATAGCATAATTATTATTAATGATTAATAGCATTAATAGGTAATAGCATTATTAGTAGCTATTAATAGCATTAATACATATAATAGATTAATAGCATTAAAATTAATAGCAATTAGATATTAGCATAAAGCATTATAGCATTATTATTAGCAATATTGCATTAATAGATTAATGCATTAATAATATAGCTTATAAACATTAATGCATTAATAGCATTATATAAAACAATTATTAGCATTAATATCATTAATAATCCATAAAGATAATTTAGCATTGTGCATTAATAGCATAATTAATAGCATTAATAGCATTATTACTAGATTATTATACAGTAATAGATAAATTATTAGCATTAATATAATAGCCATTAATAGCATAATTAATAGCATAATAGCATTATTATTAGCATTAATAGCATTATAATAGCATTATAGCATTAATAATAGCATTAATACATTAATTAATAGCATTAATAGCATTATTAATAGCATTATAATAGCATTATAATTAGCATTAATAGCATTAATATAATTATTAATTAATAGCATTATAAATAGCATTAATAGCATAAATATAGCATTAATAGCATTATTAATAGCATTAATAGCATTATTATTAGCATTAATAGCATTAATAATAGCATTATTAGCATTAATAATACATTAATAACATTATTAATAGCATTAATAGCATATTATTAGCATTAATAGCATTAATAGTATTATTAATAGCATGAATAGCATTATTAATAGCATTAATAGATTAATAGCATTATTAATAGCATTATTAATAGCATTAATAGCATAAATATAGAATTAATAGCATAAAAAATAGCATTAATAGCATTAGTATTAGCATAAAGAGCATTAATAGCAATATTATTACATGATAGCATTATTAAAGCATTAATTAATGAAATTATTAGCATTAATAGCATTAATAGCATTAATAGCATTAATAGCATTAATAGACATATTAGCATATAATAGCATTATACATTAATAGCATTAATATACATTATTATAGCATTAATATTAGCATTAATATTGCATTAATAGCATTATATAAATTAATAGATAATATTAGCATTATCATTAATAGCATAATAATTAGCATATAATAGCATTATTAATAGCATTAATAGCATTATTATTCATGATAGCATTAATATGCATTATTAGATTAATTAATTATTAGCTTTAATAATTAGCATTATATAGCATTATAGCATTAATAGCATTATTATATAGCATAATAGCATATAATAGCATTATTAGCATTAAATAGCATTATACATTAATAGCATTAATAGCATATATTAGCATTAATAGCATAATAATAGTTTTTAGCATTTTAATAGCATTAATAACATATTATAGCATAATAGCATTATAGATTATAGCATTAATAGTTATTATAGGAATAATATTAGCATTAATAGCATTTAATAATTATTAATAGCATTAATAGCATATATAGATAATAGCATTAATAGCTATACATTATATGATAAAAGCATTAATAGCATAATAATTAATTATAGCATTATATATAGCATTAATAGCATTATTAATGCATTAATAGCATTATTATTAGCATTATAGCATTAATAAACCATTGTAAATTATTAGCATATAAATCATTAAGTTACTTATTTGTTTATTGATTATCTTTTATGCTTATTATTATTTGATGTTATTTTTTATTTATTTTTTATATTTTTATTATTTTTATTATTAAATTTATTATTTAGGCTGAGACCAGTTCTCATTCAGTCCCTGGAAGGGCTGATATAATTAGCATATATTAATTTTTTATTATTATTTTTATTGAATTATTTATTTTTTTATTTATTTTTTATTATTTTTCATTATTTTTTTATTATTAAATTTATTATTTAGGCTGAGACCAGTTCTCATTCAGGTCCGCTGAAGGGCTGATATAATTAGCAATATTTAATTTTTTTATTATTATTTTTATTGAATTATTTATTTTTTTACTATTTTTTTATTATTTTTTAATTATTTTTTAATTATTTTTTTATTATTAAATTTATTTATTTTTTTAAGTCAGACTGAGACGCAGTTCTCATTCAGGTCGTTTTTTTATTTTTTTATTATTATTTTTATTTAATTATTTATTATTTTTTTTATTATTTTTATTATTAAATTTATTTATTTTTTACTTGCGAGTGAGACACAGTTCTCATTCAGGTCCGCATTTTTTTTTTTTTTTATTATTATTTTTATTTAATTATTTATTATTTTTTAATTCTTTTTTTTATTATTAAATTTATTTATTTTTTTACTTGCGAGTGAGACACAGTTTCCATTCAGGTCCGCCTTTTTTTTTCCCCATTGACATACATTAGCGGTGTGTCGGCGATTTTATGGCCGGCCACCTGGTTCTATTTGTCGGCCCTAAAATCGCGGACACACCGCTAATGCATGTCTATGGGCAGTCAGCTCGAATTCTGATTGGTCGGCGTCCAATCCGAAATCGGGCTGACTGCCCATAGACATGCATTAGCGGTGTGTCCGCGATTTTAGGGCCAACAAATAGAACCAGGTGGCCGGCCATAAAATCGCAGACACACCGCTAATGTATGTCAATGGGGAAAAAAAAAGGCGGACCTGAATGAGAACTGTGTCTCACTCGCAAGTAAAAAAATAAATAAATTTAATAATAAAAAAAAAGAATTAAAAAATAATTAAAAAATAATAAAAAAATAATTAAAAAATAATAAATAATTAAATAAAAATAATAATAAAAAAAAAAAAAAAATGCGGACCTGAATGAGAACTGTGTCTCACTCGCAAGTAAAAAAATAAATAAATTTAATAATAAAAAAAAGAATTAAAAATAATTTAAAAATAATTCTGATTGGCTGAGGGCAGTATACAGCGACCAATCAGAAGAGGGCCTCAGATCTCATTGAGGTAGAATGGCGGATTTTTCGTCCATTCTATCTTAATGAGAAGGAAGAGGACGTCGGAGGTGGAAGTTTGCGAAAAGAAGACAGAAGATCCCCGGGGCCGGACGAAGAAGCGGAGATGGCGGAAAGAAGAGAGAAGACCCCCGGGGCCGGAGGAAGAGGACGCCTGGCCGGACAGAGGACTTGTGGATCGGACGGACGATCAGATGACTTGAAGGCATGTAAGTGATCGACGGGGACGTTAGGTTAGGGGACGGCGGGGGCTTCGGGTGTAGGGCCTTAGGTGACAGCGGCGTTAGGTTAGGGGACTGCGGGGGCTTAGGGTGTAGGGCTTTAGCGAGAGGGGCAGGGGGTAGACGGCGGGGCTTAGGGGGTATCGGCGGGGGCTTAGGATGCTGCGGGTCGGGGGTTAGGTGGTCGGGGCTTAGCGTGTACGGGTGCGGCGGACTTAGGGGGTATCGGCGGGGGCCTAGGATGCTACGGGGGTTAGGGGGTAGGGGCTTAGGGGCGGCAGTGCCTTAGGGGGTAGGCGGCATGGCTTAGGGGGTATCGGCGGGGGCCTAGGATGCTACGGGGCTTAGGGGGTAGGGGCTTAGGGGCTGCTGCGGGACTTAGGGGGTAGGGGCTTAAGGGCGGCGGTGGCTTAGGGGGTAGACGGCGGGGCTTAGGGGGTATCGGCGGGGGCTTAGGATGCTGCGGGTCGGGGGTTAGGTGGTCGGGGCTGCTGCGGGGCTTAGGGGGTAGGGGCTTAAGGGCGGCGGTGGCTTAGGGGGTAGACGGCGGGGCTTAGGGGGTATCGGCGGGGGCTTAGGATGCTGCGGGTCGGGGGTTAGGTGGTCGGGGCTTAGCGTGTAGGGGTGGGGCGGACTTAGGGGGTAGGGCCTTAGGTGCGGCGGGGTGGTTTTGTTGCGGGGTGGGTGTGCGGACATGGGGGTGGGTGTGCGGACATGGGGGGGCTGTGCGGACATGGGGGTGGGTGTGCGGACATGGGGGTGGGTGTGCGGACATGGGGGTGGGTGTGCGGACATGGGGGTGGGTGTGCGGACATGGGGTGGCTGTGCGGATATGGGGGGGGGGGCTGTGCGGACATGGCGGTGGGTGTGCGGACATGGGGGTGGCTGTGCGGAGATGGGGGGGCGGCTATGCGGACATGGGGGGCCTGTTTGGACCTGGGTGAGGCTGTGCGGACATTGGGGGGGCGAGTTGTGGGTAGCGGGGAGCGGAGGCGGCTGTGCCGCCTCCGCTCCATGGTCCCCGGGGAGCGAGTTGCGGCTCAGGCAGCGACTCGCAATGGCCTCTCGGCCATTGCTCGCGCTACCTGAGCGGTAAATCGGTAAGGTTGTAGCCGAGGCTGTGGATCGATTTTGGGCCAGCGGCTCGCAATGGCCGCTTTGCGGCCATTGCTCACCCTGGGCCAGCGACTCGCAATGGCCTCGCGGCTATTGCTCGCGCAGCATTGGGCGCTTCGTGCCCAATGTTAAATTCGTATCCACATGACGACATCAGAAAGTGCGCGCGGAGGGGCTCTTTTCCGATTCGCGATTATATAATAGATATTCCAACCTTTCTGGGGTCGCCAGACATGAAAGTGCAGTACCAGCCGTACAGGAACTAACACAGCTTAACAGGCAGAGCTAGATAGCACATTCCCGCAGGGAAATCTCATAGCCAGAAGTACTTCTATAGAACAAGGAGTATACCTTACTTCCAGAGACATACAGAATGCTTTTCGGCGCACTTAACATAATACTGAAAAGCAAGTTGAAATCCAACAGATGCACTAACAAATTGTGGCAAGTACGGTTGATTTAACTGCAGTTCCTTATAAGTACACGACAGTCAGGGTGGAAGTCATGCATATCCTCCAACCAGGGGGTGTCGCCATCCTTCCGGCCTGGAATGTTCAGCTTATCAAGGCACCGAGTCTCACGGCCTACAAAAACAGCGTCTCGAGCACTGTAGACGCTATAGGAATATGGAAAAGCTTGGCAGCCTCCACAAGGCTAGCCCTGGGCCAACCGTTCAGTATAGCACAGCAAGGGTCAAACAATCCACAGGAATTTGTTTACCTGGCGTCCTTAACCAAGCGGTCGCCCCACTGGTGTATACAGCCACTCTCACGCTCAAGCAAGGAAAAAATTTCACTGTGCAGGTGACGAAAACTAGGTTAGCGGATCAACCTACACAAGTCTACCATTTTTCGCTGGGAATCTGCAGGCTTATTCAGTGGTCTCCTTCAATCCTTCACAATTTACCATGACAGTCAGACACCTTCGATTTTGTAAAATATACATGCTCAAGCAGGGCACAAGATTAAGATGTGGGGCCACGTACCCACATCACAATACATATGGCAGTAGTCTTGCCCACACAGCAGGATGTCCCTCAATCTAAGAAGATTCAGCCAGTAGGTCTTGTACTGAAATCAGTCAGTCACATTCTGGCAGTCACACATGGCAGAATGCAGTCAGACAATGCCTCAGAGGTAGCATATGTCAACCACCAAAATGGAAACCGCTGTCACCAAGCAAGGCAAGCATTCGCTACATCCGTCACTAGGTGTAATCCCTGAACACTGTACGAGCAGCTGTTCTTATACCAGGGGTAAACATGTGAAAGGTGGACTTCTTAACACACCAACAGATGGACTCACAAACAGTCCCTTCATCTTAAGTGCCTCAGTCAAGGCTGACAGCACCAGAAAAACACAGGTATGGCATTGACTGAGTCACACCTCAATGTCAAGGTCCAATCGTCCTGGCCAGGTCCCAGGACCCACATTCAAGAGGACGCAGGCATTAGTCCAAGAATAGACCAGCCTCCGTCTCCTCTATATTCGTTCTCCAGTAACAGGGTAGTGCGGAATATCAAGCAAGAATGTCACCGGATCATCTTTGAGGCCTCAGACTGGCCCAGATGCGTTTAGTATGCAGATTTGTGCAACTCATAGCAGCAGTACCGGGACGACTAACAAACAGGCCAGACCTGCTCTCTCCGGGCCAATTATTACTCCATTCGGAAATTAATGGCGTAGCACTTGACGCCTGGAACTTAACACAGATGGTGTTTCCCAGGATATTGTAGCAACCATAGTCACAGCCAGAAAACCAAACTTATCAAAGACATACCATCACACATGTGTAGTCGATTTGGTTGATTCTTTAAAAAGCCTCTACGGGTCTTTTCCCTTGACCATATTTCATACCACAAACTCTCCGTTTATTCCACACAGACCTACACTCAGGTTTGTCCTTATAGAAAAGCCTTCCTTCACAGAGTCTGCCAAGTAAGGTCTGCAGACGACAAAGTTACACACGTAGGACCGAAACTTCATTCTCACGAACGGACAAGAACCACCTTTCAAAACTCTATACAATATTCTCCTTAGCATGCTCATCCAACCAGGATATGTTTCGGTGACAATTACCGTTCTCGGCAGAAGATCGGTAATTGCAGTGCTCAGGTACACCATCTCTTCTAGTCTCCCACCAAGACAAGATTACCCTACAGATGGATCCATCCTTGTCTGACAGATGGTATATCCCTACCACCTAAAGTAAGACTTCTTGTTGTCATGGCGGCGTCCGCCTCCAGTTCGGCAGGTCGCGAAGGACATACATATACAATGGCTGGTCAAGGCCCTACGCATCGAGGTATCCGAAACAAGGTCCATTGTAGACATCGGATTATCTTTATTCCTTCTTCCAGAGGACAGAAATAAAGACGTGTCAGCTTCTAAGGCTACTCTAATCAAATAGAATAGTCTATCCATCAAAGGCGCTTTTGTCATCGAAAAATCACACCCATTACAGCAGTGTCAAGACACATTCTACTATGGTTGTGACGGCTGCCTCGGCCCTTCGACACCAGGGGTCAGCGCAACAAGTGTGTAAGCCAGCCACACGGTCAGTCCTCACACATAGTCAAGCCACTACGGTATTTACACTCAGTCCTACGCAGACGCAGGGCTAGGTAGAAGTGTCCTCCAGGCTACAGCTGTCCGCCTGTCGGTACATAGTCTTCACTGCCCATACTCAGTGTTACCAGTTCCATTGCCGGTTCCCCCCCAGGGACTGCTTTAGGACGTCCCATGGTCCTGTGTCCCCAATGAGGCGAAGGAGAAATGGAGATTTTTGTGTACTCCCTGTAAAATCCTTTTCTCTTAGCCTCTAATTGGGGGACACAGCACCCACCCTTTGCCCTTGAGGCTGTTACTACAGTTCTCACATAGCTTATCAGCGGTTATATGGCTTATACATGTTTAAATATGATCACCCTGTTCACGGTTGACTGTCGAAACGTATGCCTGTTTGGTTACAAGCATTGTAGTACTGTGAGCCTGTTAGATTACAGGACTTGTTATGCGAATATTGTTCCGTTACCTCTTCACTGGTTACACAGGTGTCGGTTTACTTACAGGCCTTGTGGTACTATTCTAACTCTGCTAACCCTAACTGCTAACACAAGTACCTGTGTGATTACATGCCTTGTTACACTGTTGTTACTTTGTTATCTATATATGTGTGCACAGGTTGCCTGCATGGTTTCAGGCCCTATTTTACTGGTATTATCTGTTAACTCTCCTACTGCTTTAGCACAAAACTGGTGAAGCAATGGCTGCTCCAGGGGTGTATACTGCAGAGGAGGAGCCACTTAACTCTTTTGCAGATTATGCATAGTGTCGCCTCCTAGTGGACAGGAGCATAACACCCATGGTCCTGTGTCCCTCAATTAGAGGCTAAGAGAAAAGGATTTTACGGTGAGTACACAAAAATCTCATTTTTCAAAAGCAACAACTCTTAATTTAACTGGGTATAACATAGGATATTGTAGTCCCAGGTCTCTCATTCTCCTCTTTACTTCCATGAATTTTATGCACATTTTTTGCACCGTAGGAGAATAATCAGAGTACATGGAGATGTGTTGTCCATTAATTGACATAACATCAACATTTCTTGCTCTCCTCAGTATAGTATCCCTGTCCCAGTAATTCAGGATTGTCGCCAGGATGGTATAGGGGCCTTGTCCTGGAGGCAGGGGTCTCATAGGAACTCGGTGAGCTCGCTCCACAGCAAACACTTTTGACAGTGCAACAGCACTAATTCTCTCAAGTAGCCATTTTCCAGTAAATTCTGTGGGGTTAGGGCCCTCTGCTATTTCGGGCACTCCTACTATTCTGATATTATTCCGCTGAGAGCGGTTCTCCAGGTCGTCGTTTTTAGCAATAACCTCAGCCAACTATTTAGCATATTGTTTCTGCACTTTTTGAATTTTATTTATTTGGTCCTCTGCAGTGTCGACCCTCTTTTCCACTTCACCAGTCAACATCAGCCTTACACATAGAAGTTTTAATGTCCATCATCTTTGACTCCGGCCCATGCACTTGCTGGGTTAAAGTGGTTAGTGCTTCAGACTGGCAATAGAATCACACCATAAGTGGAATGACCCAGAAGGGGCCATTAGAAAGGTTTCTGCATTCATACGAGTCTGCAGAATAATTTATGTTTTGATGCATTGCCTGGTGTCATTTTGTCACATTAAATGTACGTTGTTTCTCTGAAATACCACTGGAGAACAGCAGGTGGTGATTTAAATGTTGGCAAGGGACTGTATTGAAGGGGGTCTGATCAATATCCTCTATAGTCTGGTCGCTATAGAAACCAGGGTCAGTTGGCAGTTGAAACAAGCCCAGCAGGAGGTGATGAGGAGGGTTACAATGGCTGCTAATGTCATGTATCCTGCCAGACCTAACCGCAGTTATAGATTTGCTATATCAGAGTCCAGTTGCCATCCAGCCAGAACCTATATAGAAATCCAGTGGTGCAGCTAAATGCTGAAGGAGCTGTGAATCATTTATGTGTTATCCAGTAGACTGTTTGAACTGTTCACATCAAGGTCTGGAGTACCTTTTTTCTACCTACCTACCTCATCTAGAGGTATCCTAGGGATGGGTCTGGAGCAACAGGAACCAGGTAGGGGAACCGTGACACCCCAAACTGCACAACACCACAAAAAAAACTGCCACGTCTGCTTAGTTCCTACATCCGTGCCTAGTAGTGCTTCCTGCACCTACTACCCAAGTGTGATGTATGTTGTACCTAAAATTATGGCATCACAAACATAATGGTTTCCAGTGAAAAACAGGATCACAGGAAGCTCAATTATCAGTCTGAGTCCTTTCCTAGGGCACAGGGCTTCAAATGTCACATAACTAGGTTGAAAGAAATTATTGCTGAAGAGGTGACTCTAGTCTTTGGGTCTAGACTTTGGAGGGAGAGGAACTCCCTTCTGCCCTTGAGACAACTCATAACAGTTCAGATAAGAGTGAAATTGCCCCCTGTTCTCCCTTTGAGATCTTCACAGTGTGTTTTGAGAATGCTCCACCAAAACTGGACTTATTGAAGGTTCAGAGTCTCTAAATCAGGGGTCCCCAAATCCAGGCCTCAAGGGCCGCCAACAGTGCATGTTTTCAGGATTTCCTTAGTATTGCACAGAGGTTGGAATCATTACCTGTGCAGATGATCACATTAGAACCTGTGCAATACTAAGGAAATCCTGAAAACCTGCAGTGTTGGCGGCCCTCGAGGCCTGGAGTTGGGGACCTTTGCTCTAAATGAAGAAACTTAGTCCTCTGGATATACAATTTCCTCAATTCAAGGTAGAGAAGGAGTAAGTGGTTTCTGCTGAGACATCCCTGGAACATTTGTTGGTCGGTATAGGTATCTTCACCAGGATCTGCAGCAGCTATGACAATTAAAATAAGTCAAGTAAAGAAACCCTCTCTAAGGGCAATCCCCTTGAGGAAGATGATGGCCCAGTTGTTTCACTTTCTCTTGACAGATGCTGAGTAATGAGATTTTAAAGGCACCTTTTCAGCCGGTTTTGGTGAACTTTTTGGGTACCTCGGCCCTCTTGATAAATCATGTAGACTTCAGGAGAGAGATTGTCCCTAACTACATATGGCTCACGCTCCCAACTGCTATCTAGCGTACTGATAGGGTGATTGTTCTTATCCACTCTTTGATCCCCATATTGCAAATGCTCTGCTCTGTCATTAAGGTCAAAGTTTTGCTTTTTTTGTGGAGCCTTTTCAGTTTTAGCGTTCACATTTTCTCTGGCATCTTCCAAGCTCCTCTATTGCTCTTTGACCCATTCAGATTGAGAAAAGAGAGGCTTTGAGTCTGGTCCAGAGATGTCCAGAGCAATGATGCCAGGCAATACTTCAAACCATAAATCACTCTACAGACCCGTGTGAATGCAGAAACATTAGTAATGGCCCCTTTTGGGTTATTACATTCCCTCTTGAAGAAGAACCAAGCCACCCTCGGCTTGCCAATATTATATACAGGGGACTTTGCCAACAAGATCTCTTATTTTCTATAACCTTTGCATATTTTTTATTATTTAATTTAAAACTCAACTAACGACTATCATGTTGCGTCATTTTAGCATTACCTTAGGAATACCCATATGAGGGAAATTTTGTTTCTGACTCATTGTGAAAGTCTCTTGTCACAACTTCCTCTTAGATGTAGCTTAGCATTGAAACAGGACCTGTCCATTCTCTTGACATGTCTATTTTACTTGTAGTAACTGTGTGTATTCTTCCTGAAATAACAATTCTGGAGCATCTATTTTTACAACTCTGTATTATTTTGTTCCTCTATTACTCGTTGTAGAAATTTGGGAATACATTACTGGGAGTTACCAGTTCAGATTGTGATGATGTTTAGAATTTGTTTGGTCTAATATGTATTAAGTTCTTATTACTATTAACTTTTTAAACATTTTTTCACAGTTCCAGAAGAGCAATTAACAGAGTTTGTAGAGAATAAAGATCACTTGATCATCCTAAAGGTTCTGACACAGTATAAAGATACAGAGTCTGTTATCTATCAAGCTTTACGTGCTTTGATCCCATTGGCAGGCCCACGTAAGTCACTGTGTTAACATAAATAACCCCATAAATAAGGTGTTGCCAAAATGCGTTGGGTTTTAGGGGCGATTGGGGAGGGGGTTCATTTTTAGTCTGGTATGATTTACTTGGAAATTTTGTAAAATAAAAGCATCAAGTCTTTTTTGCTTGCTGGACATTTCCTTTTCTGCATTTTCTAAAACAGTCTTTTTGGTACATTTTGACCACTGCCGTACTTCATCCGTAAACACAATACACTTTTTTAGGAGATGCACTACCATTCAAAAATGTGGGATCACCCAGACAATTTTGTGTTTTCCATGAAAACTCATACTTTTATATATCAAATGAGTTGCAAAATGAATAGAAAATATAGTCCAGACATTGACAAGGTTAGAAATAATGATTTTTATTTGAAATAATAATATTCTCCTTCAAACTTTGCTTTCATCAAAGAATGCTCCCTTATGCTCTCTTGTTAAATAAAGTTGCCAGATGAGGAGCTGTGAGGCATCGATTTCTCAAACTAGAGACTCTAATGTACTTGTCTTGTTGTTCAGTTGTGCAGTGGGGCCTCCCACTTCTCTTTCTACTCTGGTTACAGCCTGTTTGTGCTCTCCTCTGAACGGAGTAGTACACACCGTTGTAGGAAATCTTCAGTTTCTTGGCAATCTCATGCATGGAATAGCCTTCATTTCTAAGAACAAGAATAGACTGTCGAGTTTCACATGAAAATTCTCTTTTTCTGGCCATTTTGAGAGTTCCATAGAGCAAAACAAATGTAATGCTCCAGATTCTCAACTACTGTAGCTCAAAGGAAGGTCAATTTTATAACTTCTCTAATCAGCCAAACCATTTTCAGGTGTGCTAACATACTTAAGCAAGGGTTTTCTAAACATCCATTAGCCTTCTAAGGCCCCTTTCACATCAGTGGTAATCGCTGATCGCGGCAGTTGGCGTGAAAAAAAATGCAATTGCCGCAATTACCTCATAACGGCCGCACTTGCGGTTCACTTGCGGCAAGACCCATGCTGTGTCTATATGCAGGTGCGGCATAGTTGCGGCTTTGGCACTTGCCGCAGATGCGGCCGCGGAAAAAACGCGGTCAGCCGTGGTTTTTTCGCGGTCGCATCTGCCGCAAGTGCCGAAAGCGCACCTGCCGCACACTTACCGCAAGCCCCATAGACATAGCATGGGGCTTGCCGCAAGTGAAACACAAGTGCGGTCGTTATGCGGTAATCGCGGCAGTTGCGTTTTTTTCACTGCAACTGCCGCAATCAGCGTTTACCGCTGATGTGAAAGCAGCCTTGCACGGTTAGCAAACACAATGTACCATTATAACACTGGAGTGGTGGTTGTTGGAAATGGGCCTCTATACACCTATGTAGATATTGTATTAAAGGGAACCTGACCCCTAAAAATCAGCCCCCAGACCATTTATACCTGTCCCTGCACCTCCAGTAATGCATTGTAGGCATTCCTTTGTGTAAAAAAAGGGTACCGTATATACTCGTGTATAAGCCGACCCGTGTATAAGCCGACCCCCCTACTTTTGCCCCCAAAACCTGGGAAAATCTATTGACTCGTGTATAAGCCGAGGGTGGACCCCAGCACAGGTATACAGACCCCAGCAGTGTGGTATACAGCAGCCTCCCCAGTGGTATATACAGGCCCCAGCAGTGTTACAGCAGCAGCCCCAGTGGTAGTATACAGCAGCCCCAGAGGTATATACAGCAGCCCCAGTGGTAGTATACAGCAGCAGCCCCAGTGGTAGTATACACGCAGCCCCAGTAGTATATACAGCCCCAGTGGTAGTATACACGCAGCCCCAGTAGTATATACAGCCCCAGTGGTAGTATACACGCAGCCCCAGTAGTATATACAGCCCCAGTGGTAGTATACACGCAGCCCCAGTAGTATATACAGCCCCAGTGGTAGTATATACGCAGCCCCAGTAGTATATACAGCCCCAGTGGTAGTATACAGCCCCAGTGGTAGTATACAGCAGCCCCAGTGGTATATTCAGCCCCAGTGGTAGTATACAGCAGCCCCAGTGGTATATACAGCCCCAGTGGTAGTATACAGCCCCAGTGGTAGTATACAGCAGCCCCAGTGGTAGTATACACGCAGCCCCAGTAGTATATACAGCCCCAGTGGTAGTATACACGCAGCCCCAGTAGTATATACAGCCCCAGTGGTAGTATACAGCCCCAGTGGTAGTATACAGCAGCCCCAGTGGTATATTCAGCCCCAGTGGTATATTCAGCCCCGGTGGTAGTATACAGCCCCAGTGGTAGTATACAGCCCCAGTGGTAGTATACAGCCCCAGTGGTATATACAGTCCCAGTGGTAGTATACATACAGCCCCAGTAGTAGTATACAGCCCCAGTGGTAGTATACAGCCCCAGTGGTATATTCAGCCCCAGTAGTAGTATACAGCCCCAGTGGTAGTATACAGCAGCCCCAGTGGTATATTCAGCCCCAGTGGTAGTATACAGCCCCAGTGGTAGTATACAGCCCCAGTGGTAGTATACAGCCCCAGTGGTAGTATACAGCAGCCCCAGTGGTATATTCAGCCCCAGTAGTAGTATACAGCCCCAGTGGTAGTATACAGCAGCCCCAGTGGTATATTCAGCCCCAGTAGTAGTATACAGCCCCAGTGGTAGTATACAGCCCCAGTGGTAGTATATACAGCCCCAGTGGTAGTATACAGCAGCCCCAGTGGTATATTCAGCCCCAGTGGTAGTATACAGCCCCAGTGGTAGTATACAGGGCCCCAGCAGGGCCCCCCTCATAATTTGGCGCCCCCACCTCCCTTTCTGGGCCCCCCCGCATGCAGCGCTGCGCATATACATTACCGGTCTAGCAGCTGTCACCCTCCTGTGGCGGATCGCGGCTCCCGGCTCCGGGCTCCATCTTCCTCGCTGTCTTCCTGCTTTGTGACCGGGGCTCATCGCGCATCGCGATGACGTCATCGCGACGCGGGCCGGTCACCTGACAAGCAGGAAGACAGCGAGGAAGATGGAGCCCGGAGCCGGGAGCCGCGATCCGCCACCGGAGGGTGACAGCTGCTAGACCGGTAATGTATATGCGCAGCGCTGCATGCGGGGGGGCCCAGAAAGGGAGGTGGGGGCGCAAAACTTTGAGGGGCCGTATTGACTCGCGTATAAGCCGAGGGGGGCACTTTTCAGCCCAATTTTTGGGCTGAAAAACTCGGCTTATACGCGAGTATATACTGTATTTGTAAAGTATCTAAAAGTGCTTTTATTACCTTTGTTTCTGCGGCTTCTTAGTGCTTGAGTAGTCACATAGGGCGTTCCCTGTGGCTTCTCAGCGCCACCTGCAGATCAATTATTCACGCCCAGATGGGCGTGCTAATGTATTGTGAGCTCCCTCGCCCCCCTCCATGGGCAGTATAGCCTGTATGACGCAAATTGCGTCATATCCATATCATAGGACTTCGCGCTGCGCGTTGCACATGCGCGAGTTGGCTCTGCGGCAGCTAATCTCAGACTGGCTGCCGTAGAGCAAACTCGCGCATGCGCAATGAGCAGCGCGAAGTCCTATGATATGGATATGACGCGATTTGCGTCATACAGCCTATACGGACCATGAAGGGGGGCGAGGGAGGTCACAATACGTTAGCACACCTATCTGGGCATGAATAATTGAACTGCAGTCGGTGCTGAGAAGCCACAGGGAACGCCCTGTGTGACTTCTCAAGCACTGAGAAACCGCAGAAAGCAAGGTAATAAAAGCACTTTTAGATACTTTACAAGTACCCCTTTTTTACACAAAGGGATGCCTACAATGCATTACTGGAGGTGCAGGGACAGGTATAAATGGTCTTGGGGCTGATTTTTAGGGGTCAGGTTCCCTTTAAAAACCAGGCGTTTGCTGCTAGAATAGTCATCTACCACATAAACAATGTATAGAGTGTATTTCTGATTCATTTAATGTTAGCTTCATCGAAAAAAACATGTGCTTTTCTTTAAAAAATAAGGACATTTTTCAATGACCCCAAACTTTTGAATGGTAGTGTATCTCATTCGAAGGAATTACTTCATGCCCCATTCCAAAATTGTTCCCATTGGTTTCCTATTGTTCTTCCTTATCAATATTTATTGGGAACACTGTCGTGCAAAGTCACGTATTTCTATGATACCATTTTCAATAAAATTATTTTGCAGTAGATTACATTGCAAAGCTTTATATTGTATTTTTAGTCTTAGGAGCCAATTCATTTTTTTTTAAAGCCACTCTTCTTTTTTATACGCTGTTCTTTTTTGCACTAAACTCTCTAAAATGGCACAGCTGTTCATAGTGTTTATCTTTATTTTCAACAATTCTAAAAAAGTGACTTAAAGAAAGGCAAAAAATGACCAGATGAAAATGGAGCAATCAAAAAAAAATCTCAAAAAGACAAAAAACTAATATTAAAAATAAATAAATAAAACGCCAAAGTAATGATACATATATTTGTTTCAAGATGTATTTACCTACTGCACTACTTGGTGCAAAAGCACTACCAGTATGTCGAAGATTTCACTACCCCGAATGGAATGTCATACGTAAATAACAAAATACATATTATAATACATTCTCATAATGTTAATGTACTTGCTGTGATCATAAATCTGACCACTTTCTGCACACCCATTCCTCATGGTCGTACCGATAGCTCACACTTTAAAAATTAATTTACTGTACTTTTTGCTCTATAAGACGCACCTGATTATAAGACACACCCCCAAATTTAGAGAAGGAAAAGAGAAAAATTTTTTTTTAATGTTAAATGGGGTCTGTTTTATAATGTCAGTGTTCATCTTACAAATTATATACGGCATATGTCCCTCATCCTGGGATACAGCCCCCATATCTTACTTATTAGCCACTTTGCGCTGGCACATTAGTTCCCCTGTGCTGGATGTGGGCCCCCCCATCACACAACACTGTTTGCAAAATTATTAGGCAAATGAGTATTTTGATCACATGATACTTTTTATACATGTTGTCCTACTCCAAGCTGTATAGGCTTGAGAGCCAACTACCAATTAAGTAAATCAGGTGATGTGCATCTCTGTAATGAGGAGGGGTGTGGTCTAATGACATCAACACCCTGTATAAGGTGTGCTTAATTATTAGGCAACTTCCTTTCCTTTGGCAAAATGGGTCAGAAGAGAGATTTGACGGGCTCTGAAAAGTCCAAAATTATGAGATGTCTTGCAGAGGGATGCAGCAGTCTTGAAATTGCCAAACTGTTGAAGCGTGATCACCGAACAATCAAGCGTTTCATGGCAAATAGCCAACAGGGTCGCAAGAAGCATGTTGGGCAAAAAAGGCGTAAAATAACTGCCCATGAATTTAGGAAAATCAAGCATGAAGCCGTCAAGATGCCATTTGCCACCAGTTTTACCATATTTCAGAGCTGCAACGTTACTGGAGTATCAAAAAGCACAAGGTGTGCTATACTCAGGGACATGGCCAAGGTAAGAGAGGCTGAAAAACCACCTTAGAACAAGAAACATAAGATAAAACGTCAAGACTGGGCCAAGAAATATCTTAAGACTGATTTTTCAAAGGTTTTATGGACTGATGAAATGAGAGTGACTCTTGATGGGCCAGATGGATGGGCCAGAGGCTGGATCAGTAAAGGGCAGATAGCTCCACTCTGACTCAGACGTCAGCAAGGTGGAAGTGGGGTACTGGTATGGGCTGCCATCATCAAAGATGAACTTGTGGGACCTTTTCGGGTTGAGGATGGAGTGAAGCTCAACTCCCGGACCTACTGCCAGTTTCTGGAAGACAATTTCTTCAAGCAGTGGTACAGGAAGAAGTCGGTATCGTTCAAGAAAAACATGATTTTCATGCAGGATAATGCTCCATCACATGCATCCAACTACTCCACAGTGTGGCTGGCCAGTAAAGGTCTAAAAGAAGAAAAAATAATGACATGGCCCCCTTGTTCACCTGATCTGAACCCCATAGAGAACATGTAGTCCCTCCTAAAGTGTGAGATCTACAGGGAGGGAAAACAGTACACCTCTCGGAACAGTGTCTGGGAGGCTGCGGTGGCTGCTGCATGCAATGTTGATCGTAAACAGATCAAGCAACTAACAGAATCTATGGATGGAAAGCTGTCGAGTGTCATCATAAAGAAAGGTGGCTATATTGGTCACTAATTTTTGGGGGTTTTGTTTTTGCATGTCAGAAATGTTTATTTATAAATTGTGTGCAGTTATATTAGTTTACCTGGTGAAAATAAACAAGTGAGATGGGAATATATTTGTTTTTTATTAAGTTGCCTAATAATTCTGCACAGTAATAGTTACCTGCACAAACAGATATCCTCCTAAGATAGCCAAATCTATAAAAACCTCACTCCAACGTCCAAAAATATTAAGCTTTGATATTTGAGTCTTTTGGGTTGATTGAAAACATAGTTGTTGATCAATAATAAAAATAATCCTTTACAATACAACTTGCCTAATAATTCTGCACACAGTTTATGTGCCCCTATGGGCTTCCACCTTGAGCTCTCACATTAGCCCCCTTGTTCTGGCACATTAGTCCTCCTGTGCTGAATGTGCCCCCCATCACACCTTATGCTTTTTTGCTGGCGCACACACATTAAAATAACAACCGCTGATACTTACCCTTCTGACGATGTCTCCGTGCTCCCAGCTCCTCGGTGTATCTTTCTGTGTGTGCTGGCCGATCACGTGATCGGCACAGCACAGTGATGTCATCACTGTGCGCCCTGGTCACATGATCGGCCAGCAAACACAGAAAGAGACACTGAGGAGCTGGGAGCACGGAGACATCGTCAGAAGGGTAAGTATCAGCGGTTGTTATTTTAATGTGTGCATGCCAGCAAGGGGGCATATGGTGTGATGGGGGGCACATTCAGCACAGGGGGGCATATAGCATGATGGGGGTGAGGGGGGCCACATCCAGCACATTGGGGCATATGGTGTGACAGGGTGGGGAGCCATGTCCAGCACAGGGGGGCATACAGCGTGACGGGGGGGAAGGGGAGGGATAATATCCCACAGTAGGGGGTGAGTGCAGACAAATTTAATATGCGCCGCTCTCCTGTTCATCTCTCTGCGCTGCTTGAGCACTGAGGTGATGGACAGCAGAATACAGTGCATATTAAATGAGGCTAATGAGCGGAAGCACGTGACCTCCCGCTGCCTCCTGCAGCCTGGCCCAGCCCCCAGACACCGCTCCAAAGCGCCACCACCCCACCACAGCACATAGATTCGGATTGTAAAACACACCCCCTACTTTCCCCAAAAATTTTGGGGCACAAAAGTGTGTTTTATAATCTGAAAAATACGGTATGTAAAATATGGTAAAAAATTGTACTATTGCTAAAAGATCTTCTATCTCTTACAGCTTGCAATGTGGAAGTACTTATGTCTGGCAATGTCAGATGTTACAACATCATAATGGAAGCAATGAAAACATTTCCAAACTGTGAAAAAATACAAGAAGTCTGTTGTTGTTTGTTCCAAAAACTTACATTCGGTGAGCAGATTTTAAAAAGCAATTGTATATATTAATTTCTGAGGGCCAGAACATTTTTTATTTTTCTGTCAAACAGGGTGTGATCTCTTGATTCTTAGGAGCACATTCAATGTTTTGATCAATTTTTATTACATTTTTTAAGAATAGGGTAGGTCCTATTATTAGTTCTAATGATTTTTTTTTCTTTTTTCTTTCAGTGTTTAATATTTGTACTGTCCCTACCAGTATACACTATGAAGTTAAGCTGTGCTAGGATTTTTAGATAATTTACAGTGTGGGAAATAAGTATTAAATCTTTTGCTGATTTTGTAACTTTGCCCACTGACAAAGACATGAACAGTCTATAATTTTAATGGTAGGTTAATTTTAACAGTGAGAGATAGAATATCTACTATATAATTGTCTTAAGCTGGTTTCACACTGCAGTTATTTCACTGATCAGATTCGATCAGGTTTGTGTGCCAAAACCAGGAGAGGAACCAGGAGAGGAACTTGCAGAGAAAAACTATAATTGAAAGATTGACACCTGTTCTGAGTTTTGGAGACACTCCTGGTTTTGGCACACAAACCTGATCGAACCTGATCAGGGAAGAAACTGCAGTGTGTAACCAGCGTTAGGCAACTGTCGGTCACAGAAATTGCGCGCCAGACAGAGGCCACTCATTGGCGCCCGCCGAAGGCCTACGCAAATAGGCGCTCAAATTAAAAGTTTATGCCAAATTGCAGCCCAGCAACAGTGGCGCATTAGCGCCGCTGTTGCCGGGATACACGGGGCCGGCCGACGGTGGCCGCATCGCGCGCGAGCCAGCCGGGAGATAACCGGGCATTCAAACCGCGCACCATGCCGCAGTACTCTTATGATTGGTCTCCGCGGCGACCAATCAGTGAAGTATCGCGGCTTGGCCCGCGGTTTGAATGCCGCTCCTCTGATTGGTCGCTGCGTTCAGCGCCGACCAAGCAGAGAAGCAGCATTCAAACCGCGCGCCGCTTCTCTGATTGTTCGCCGCGTTCAGCGCCGACCAATCAGAATAGCGGCGCTCAACATGGCACACATTGTATTTCAAATATGGCGGCATGGCGAGCGCCGCTATTCTGATTGGTTGGGGCTGACCGCGGCGACCAATCAGAATAGCGGCACTCGCCATGCCGCCATATTTGAAATTCAATGTATGCCACGGCTAGCGCCGCTATTCTGATTGGTCGGCGCTGAACGCGGTGACCAATCAGAGAAGCGGCTCGCATATTCTAGACTACCCGATGCTTTAGAATCGGGCCACCATCTAGTCAAAAATAAAACCCAGAATATCACATTGTCTAGATTATATAAATGTATTTGTATTTTGCAGAGGGAAATAAGTATTTGATCCCCTACTAGCCATTAGGAGTTCTGGCTCCTAAAGACCAGTTAGACGTTCATGTCTTTGTCAGTGGGGAAACTTACCAAATCATCAAGGGATCAAATACTTATCCATAAAATAGTATCTGCTCGTCAGCCTTCACCCCTCCTGTATGGGACATCACGTCACAGAGCAGTGTAAGCTCTGTGCAGAGAACAGGGGACATGGCTAACAACTCCATTTCTCATCCTGCATGCCAGCCCTTGATATACTTCCTTTACTGTACAGAGATATGTGTGCAGGCAGTGTGTGTTCAGTGTGGCTGTGTGTGTAGGGTGTGCAGGCTGTGTGTTAGACCTGCTGCTGCATTGCAGGGGTAAAGACAAGTAATTAAAAGATTTGTACCAATGGGGGGGTCACTGTTCAGGGTATGGGAGACAGTGGAGGACTGTCTGGAACTACATAGGGCAAAGGATCATAAATGTTGCTGCTGCACTGCCCTTCCATCTTGGATAGTCACATGTGAAATACCCCTGCATGGTTTGTGTGCCCCTTTAATGTATGTATTAGTCCATTAAATACATGATTCAAGCAAAATATGCAGATAGAGGGCCATACCCAGCATGCAGGGGCATTTCACATGGGATTATCCAAGATAGAGGGGCAGTGGGGTACAGTGTGCTGGGACGTTTGCCCCATGTAGTTTCAGTCCACTCATATTATGTCCACAACTGTAATTCTATGTGTGCACAATATGTATTTAGTGCAGATTTTGTTGTGTACATGGTGCATATATATGCAGATCTGCAGTAAATATGCAGCAGCATGAATTGTAATGCAAGTCAATGTCCCAGTGCTGCGGGTTTTCCGAAAACTGATATGCCACGATTTTTAGTGCCGGAAAATCTGCAGCATGTCAATTCTTGCTGCTGGTTTTCCCGCACCAATGCACAAATTTCCTGTCTCTATCTTACCCAGGGCGAGACCCACACCTTAGAAACAGAGCTTGTGCCCTATGTTAATGTGTGTAAATGTGATTAAAAATTTTTGTGATCATCTACTTACATAATTGCCTTGTGGCTTCAGCTTCTATCCGATTGTAACGCTATGTCACTTCCGCCGGAAGCCACAATGCAATTATTCACCCACTTGGGTGTAACAACATGGCAGTAGTGCTTTCTGCCACACACTACCACCAGCTGGGCACCAACACCCCCAACCACCCACATCCTCCGTCCTCGCCCCCCTCTGTTCTCACCCCTGGCGTTACCGATGCCAGCTGCAGAAGGCTGCAGGGAGACACTCTTTGTTGGGTGGGTCATGTGACAGGGCGGGCTGATGTGACGTCACACAGGCTGTGTAACATGACCTGCTCCACAGAGTGAGAGTGTCTCCCTGGAGCCTTCAGCCGCTGGCATCGGTAACACCAGGTGAGAACGGAGGGGGGCGAGGGGGGAGGACGCAGCACAGGGGGAGAGACAAGGGAACACAGGGAGATAGGCATAGATGCAGGGGGTTAGGCATAGACGCAGGGGGACACAGGGGGATTTGGCAAAGATGCAGGGGGATAGGTATAGATGCAGGGGGACACAGGGGGATAGGCATTGACACAGGGGGAGAGACATAGACGCAGGGGGACACAGGGGGAGAAGCAGAGACACGGGGAGAGGCAGAGACAATCGCACCCGGGAGGGAAGCAGAGACACTGGGGAAGACAGAGAGCACATGAAAGGGGCGGGGCTAACTCCGCATCATACCGATAGCCCCGCCCCTTTTATGACGCGGCCTCCCTCTCAACACAAAAGCAAGGCCAGTGGGAGCAGGCATAATTAATTAGCGGGCGGAGGCAGCAGCACACAGCCCCGCCTATGGCTTCAAACTGAAACTGCCTGGCACAGCACGTAACTATGAGCTCAATTCTCTACTTTAATACTTAGTTTTTGTCACAAAAAGGGAGAGCTAGAAAAGAGGGGTGCAGGGACCCCTCTATATAGATATGGGGGGGAGGTGAGTTTGGGGGTCATGCACGGAGCTATGAGTAGCCCACCGCATTTGGACATTACAGGATAAGCCCACCTGAGTGGGCGTACGGTCTCTAGGGGGACTAAGCCCCCCCTAGAGACATCAAGCAATAATTTATTTATTACATTTATCGATTTACAATACATAGAACAGTTTGCTCATCCCTGCAGCAGCAGGGATGAACAAACTATGCAGTAGCCGGATTGCTCAGGATTGCACATCCTGAGCAATCCGGTTACTGGAGTGCCGTATTCTGCACACATTTTTCCAAAAAAATGTGTGTAAAGGCAATTGCGTTCACCGCATCCGGATCTGGATGCAGTGAACGCAATTGCCTGCCCAAATGTGACCTTAGCCTATTTGGTGAGTTTTTACCTCAGTATTTATAAGGGCTGCTTTACACACACAGATATCTGTGACCAACTTCTGAACAGATCTCTGGTTGCAGTGAAATCATGGACACATTGTTCCATTTTGTGGCTGTGTACAAATGTAACAATGTGTCCATGATTTCACTGCAACCAGAGATCTGTTCAGAAGTTGGACACAGAAGTTGGTGTGTGGAAAGCGGCCCTAAGGCTACGTGAACATGCTGAGTATTTGGTGAGTTTTTACCTCAGTGTTTGTAAAGTCACGTACACATGTTCAGTATTTGGTGAGTTTTTGTAACCTTAAAATTTGACAAGCTATGCTCACATAGGGTATTTTTGCAGGTTTTTTTTTGCCTGATTTTTCTTTTTCATTGGTTTAATGCAAATACATGGTTTACGCTGCATTTTCTTTTACTGCCAAGAGATAAGGTTTTGCGGCAGAAAAAACACTCCGTGTGTACATAGCCTAAGGATCCGTGAACATGTTAGTATTTGAGCTTTTTACCTCAGTATTTAAGTTTTGTGCACACAGGGTGTTTTTGCAGCATTTTTTTCATGTTTTTTCATTAATTTGTTCATGTATTTTTTTTTGACTGATATGGAACATGGCTTGGTTTTTGCAGCATTTTTAAAAGAAGTAGCAAGTAAATTGTAAATTCTGTGGGGTTTTTCTGCTTTTTGGTTCAGTTTTGGTGCGTTTTCATCTGATAAAAATGCAGCTTTTTTACTGCTGAGAGATCAGGTTTTGCTACAGAAAAAAAATGCAGCAAAATGCCCTGTGTGAACACGTTGAGTATTTGAGTTTTTACCTCAGTATTGGTAAGGCCTCATGCAAATGCTTAGTATTAGGTGAGTTTTTACCTCACAACCTGTTATGGTACCTTTACACGCTGCTACAGAAGGTTAGAAACAACCTGGTGTCTCACGTGCACGAGCACGTTTCAACCGTTGCTAACGGTACCTGATACCGCCTTTACACGCCGCTACAAGGTGCTCTACAGAAGGTTTAATCTATCCCTGGAGACACCTCCAGGTGCCGCAAGTTACCTTCTGTAGAGCACCGTCCCTCATTTACACGCCGCTACCACAAGGTAATATGGGCGGACCAGGGGCAGCAGGGACAACACATAGGCGTGCCACAGTTGTGGATTACGAGACGCTCGTACGATGATTGGACAATGCAATAGCATCATGATTGGCCAGCCAGCGCAGGAAGGCTGGCTAATACATGATGCTATTGCAATTGTGTAGTGTGACTGGTCAGCTCCTTAGATATGCCGCCCTATGCAGGGACAGCAAATCGTAACGCAGGAGCTTCCACCAATGATCGCTGAAGGGGCGCGGTATCCTGGAGGCTGTGTCACGCCCCAGGGAGGTCACTAGGTGTTGCAAAAACCATCTTGTTCCTAGTTGACACGCCGCTACCATCGGGTTAAAACCAACCTGTTTTTGAGCACTGCTCTGAAACAGGTGTCGACAGTGACGGGTGGCAACAACCTGATTTACACGCCGCTACCTCGCAGTGTTTTGACGGTGCAAGATACATTTGTCTCCGACACCCGGTTGTTTCCAACCTTCTGTAGCGGCGTGTAAAGGTACCATAAGGCCTCGTGCAGATGTTCAGTATGTGGTGTTTTTACCTCAGAACTGTAGTTGTTATTTTAAGTTCACACAGGGCATTTTTTCATTGCTATTATGCAAATCCATGCTAATAAAAAGCTACCTTTTTACAGCAATAATAATCTGTTTCAGGTATGTGATAATGACACCGTCACATGGTGGGATGGGGGAGGCCCACAGTGTCTGAACAGCTCGGGGCCCTGGCTACCTTTAATCCGCCCCGACCTTATTATTGTTGGATGCTAAAGTCAGAGAGTGCACACTCGTACATCTGCTCATGCATTAAATGTTTAAAGTAATAGACGTGCTATAATAATACACATTTAACTACTAGATGCATTTTGCCTCTGGGGTGAGAGGTTCCTTAAAGGGAACCAACCACCCCAAATGACCCCCCTTGCCTGTTAATATGTGCCCCTACACCCAGCACACACATTTGGGGCAATCGTTTTTGCTAAAAAAACTGTTTAGTAGAAGCTAAGATATAGCTTTATGAAGTTTAATAAATTGAGACGGATGGGTGTTACCTAGCTTTGTCCTCATGCAGTGTTCGTGCCTGTGAGCCTCCTCTCCCCCCTCCCCTCTCACTTTCTAAGAGCCTGGCCGCGTCATGAAAGGGGTGGGGCTAAATCGCGGCATGAAAGGGGCGGGGCTCGTCGCGATTTAGTCCCGCCCCTTTCATGACGCGGCCAGGCTCTTAGAAAGTGAGAGGGATGGGGTGAGAGGAGGCTCACAGGCACGAACACTGCACGTGGACAGAGCTAGGTAACACCCATCCGTCTCAATTTATTAAACTTCATAAAGCTATATCTTAGCTTCTACTAAACAGTTTTTTTAGCAAAAACGATTGCCCCAAATGTGTGTGCTGGGTGTAGGGACACATATTAACAGGCAAGGGGGGTCATTTGGGGTGGTTGGTTCCCTTTAAGAGTAATAAAGGTATATTTGATACTAAATATATAGAGGTAATACATCTATCAAGATGTTAAGATATAATAAAGTATGTCCACTCACAAATTGGAATCCCACTTAGGGCCCTTTCACATCAGCGTTTTTTGAAATTTGCGGCAGATGCGGTGAAAAAAACGCATCTGCCGCAATTGCCGCATAACCGTTGCACTTGCGGCGCGGTTGCGGTAATCCCCATAGAAAGTATAGGGACATTGCGGCAGGTGCGGCAAGTGCGGTTTTGCACTTGCGGCAGGTGCGGCCGCAAAAAAAACCGCGGTCAGCCGCGGTTTTTTTCGCGGCCGCACCTGCCGCAAGTGCAAAACCGCACTTGCCGCAACTGCCGCAAGTCCCCCTATACTTTCTATGGGGATTACCGCAACCGCGCCGCAAGTGCAACGGTTATGCGGCAATTGCGGCAGATGCGTTTTTTTCACCGCATCTGCCGCAAATTTCAAAAAACACTGATGTGAAAGGGCCCTTAGATAGACATATGAATGCACATAATGAGATAAGGCCCCGGGTTACTTAAGGCCCAAATATAGAGAAGGTGCCTATGCAAAATAAGTGCAAATTGCAATAACCCAATATCGGTGCTCATACACGTTCTAGTATATGGCCAAAAGTGGATATATCTAATGAGCCACAGCATATAGTATATAAATCAATCCAGGTTCCTTAGGGTATGTTCACACAGTGAGTTTTTGCTGCGGTTTTGCTGCTGTTTCTGCCTGCGGTTTACCATTGGTTTTATGGTAATGTATGCTAATTTGTTCCTGCGGTTTTGATTCACAGCAAAACCAATGTGTTTCACAGAAACGCTGTGCCCACACATTGGTTTTTGTTCTCTGGAGACAGTGTAAACACCACAGGATTTGCTGCATTTTTGTTTTCCAGCAAAACCTATGATTCTAGGATTAACTGTCCCAACACATCGGTTTTTGTTTGGTGAAGAAAGTGGAAACACCTCAGGTTTTGCTGTGTTTGAGAAAGAATGAGCATGTCAATTCTTGGCTGAACTTTTGCTAAAGTGGAAACACCTGTGGTATTTCCATTTTCTGTAGAGAAAAAAATAGTGTGTGTGAAAGCTTTTCCCTGATCACATAGGTTTTGATGGAAACCAAAAACTCAGGATTAGATTAGCATAGATTTACATAAAACCAAGGCAAAACCTGATCTCAAACGCAGCAAAACTTTCCTGTGGGCACATACCCTTAAAGGGAATCTGTCTAGTCAAAATCCATATGTAACTGATAACATGTTCTAATTCCTCTCACTAGGCTCTCTATTCATGTATTTCTTTTGTTTTTACTTCTTTCCTATCCTCTGTAAACTGCAAAAATAAATATTCATTCCATCTGTCAATCACAGTGAGTGATCACTTAGTTCTTTGCTGCACACTCCCCAGAAATGAATATTCATGCATCACTGCACTGCCCTCCTTTGGGCCTGTAACTTGTGTGTGTGGCTTTTCTGGCAAAGTCCAGAGGAGAAAGGATGGGGGAGAAGGTGTGTACTTGCAGCTGCACATCTGACACCTTCATGGTGTGTATCTGAGGCATATGTGTAGTGTGTGCTTGAGCTATTTCTATGTGTTTATAAGAACATTTGTGTATTTGCTCAGCAGATATACACATTACATGTATGTAGGAAAACCAAAGTTTGTATAAACACATAGAGATCTCTTACAGACAGCACACACATTGCAGCACAAAACACCGCCCCCCTCCTAGCTCTCCTTCCCCATCAAAAGGAGCCTGAAGAAACCTGAGAGTTTTAGTGTAATTTTATCACAGAGGGGGGAGGGACAGAATATCAGCTTAGATAGGTGTGGTTATTTAAATAATATTTACATACTGTGGCTATTCACTAGTCCGGTCAATTACTGTTACTGCTGAAGATAGCTGCCTGCAGAGTGTGAAGGTGCTTATACCAAGAGAACTACAAAGGGAGAATAATAATTTTTACATATTCTGAAAGGTCTGCCTGAGCATTATTCAAGGGTACTACTAGTATCATACTGAAAAATTACCTGACAGAGTTTCTTTTAGGCCCAAATATACAGAAAGTTTCTATGCAAAATAAAGTGCAAATGCAGTAACCCAACATCAATGTCCATATATGTTGTAATATTGGTGGATATCTCAAAAGAACCACTGCTTAAAGTGAATAAATAAATCGGGACCTTAACAAAGAATAACACATCTGTAGCATAAGTTTCATCAACCTTCTTACATTGCTTAATTTTGTTTTGGGGGCATATTAAATAAGTGGGTTATTTCCGCAACAGGCTTGGATGCTGTCATGTTTCCGGCTGAAGGCGCCCAAGAGTGGACCCACTGGGCCGTGGTACCGAACTCCCCTGGGTGAGCTGGTCCTAGTTTAACCAACCTCTATACAGGGATTGTCAGGGGCAAGCCCAGGGGTCTAAATACCACAGCTGCTAGTACCAGGGGCGGCTCGTAGGGTTAGTTTGTACTATGGTATAGCTAAGGAGGATTCGAGAGATCAGAGCCCGAGGCTAGGAGAGCAGGAATTGGTCTACTGGAGGAGAGCACAAGGAGGGCCTGACTAACAGCCAGAGAAGCAGAAGCTAATGTGGCACCCCTGCGGGGGATTGCCACAGGATCCACCGGTGCAAGGAGGGAATTATACCTTGGTTAGCACAGCACACCACTCCTTCCACCCCAGACCTGAAGGGGGAGCTCTACTGGCTGCCTTAAGTCAGTTCCCCTTTAAGAACATCCAGGCCTGAGGGGAGGAGTTAGTCAGTCCCAGGAGTTAGTCTGAGTCTGCAGTGAGAGGGAAGAGAGAGGAGATGGAGGAGCTGGTCGCTGGGAGAGATCCAGGCCTAGGACCAGGGACCACTGACCGCTGTGTGCACCCTAGGGAAAGGGTCGGAGGCAAGTGGAGAAAGAAGGGAACTAAGAAAAGGGAACCGGTTACTACAGCCCTTTAGTACACCCGGACACCGGTTCCGAAGCTGCCAGCATTTACTGTTACAGCAAAAGCCCGGAAGACTCAGGAGGAGTTCAGCCCTGAGGAGAACAAACTAAGAGACGCTAAACTGACCAAGTAAAGGACCAGGGGCCATAGGAGGAACAGGGACGCCGCAGAAGGACCTCATTGCTAGTTTAGGACAAAGCCCAGAGAGGGAGAAGAAGCGGTGGGTTCAGACTCAGGCAGGACTTACCCCACACCACAGAGCACAAAGACAGAGGAGGCCTCATAACTTTCTAAGGTGGAAGTCCCAAGTTGCATCAGGGACCTGGTTATTACTCTGAACTATACCTGTTACCCTGTCACCAGTAAAAGGTACTGAAACAACAATCCCTGTGTGTCTGTGTTCCTGTCTAACCGCCGCAATTCACCGCCTTGTCTGCAAAGACACAACTACTACTCCCCTCATCCATCCCCGCTGCCCTGAGGTAAAGCTCCACCTGTGGGGAGCTGTACTACATTCTGCTGCACCCACCATCACCTCAGCGGCCGGCTGCAGCGCTGGTATACCCGTTACCAGGTACCATAGGTGGCGTCACGTTAACAATCCCCTTATTCCCCCACCATTCCCCGCCATTGAGAGTATGGGACCGGAGATCGACCAGCAGTGATTCCCCATCATAGCCGCCATCAGCCCCGGTACCCGAGTACCCCAGCTATTGGTCAAGGGGAGTGTCAGGTTGAGCCGTGCCGGCCCCTACATTCACAGGGGAGGAGCGCGACCGCAGCTAGTGCACCGCTGATTAGGTTCATGACTCCGACCATTTTAGTGTGCTGATGTGTGAGCCCGGTGGTCAGCAGACAGGAAGGGGACCCGGCGATGGCTCCAAGACCCAGCACGCCTGGACGCTGGATGCCCGATCGGTAGAGGAGCAGAGGATGCAGACCCAGGAGAGGTGAGCTGGGGAGCGGTGCCAGGGGACCTAACAGATGCACATTATATCTCTTCCTTCACTGGATCGTGTGCTCAGGACTTCGTCATACCGCCCCTTGTGACGTGTCATTGCATAATAGCCCACACATCACAAGCTGGAGCGCCCTTTCTCTTACAGCCCAGTTAATGATCACGTGATTGCTTCATCACTCCCCGTTGCACGCTGCATAGGAAAGCGTGCTCTTCTGCTATGCACACTGTACATGATGGGTGGCATTACCATAAGCTTATACAGAGAAGCTGGGAGCCCCTCGCTATAAAGTGATCTACCCAGCGGCTCCTTCTTATATCACGCCACATAATTCTATGCTAAGTATTCATGTTGTACACTTATCAATTATCACTTGATCAAACTTCTGGTATACATGTGTTATGGTCCTGATTTATTAGTTTACTATATGCTGTGGCTCATTTGATATTTGATATATCCACTGTTGGCCATATATTACAACATTCATGGACATAGATGTTGGGTTATTGCATTTGCACGTTATTTTGCACGAGTAATTCAATGTGTATTATTCTAACACATTTTTATGATGTTTAACTTCTCATATGTGTAGATATTGTATATACTGTAGGTGTGTATTATAACACTGACCTTGGCATCCAACAATCATATGGTACACCGATTAGAATACCTGAGTGAAAGATTTTGGTGGTTTTTATCACTTGCAATCAGGCCAGGTTACACATGATCTGATTGTTTAAAAATACCTTTTCTGGCTTATAATTGTGTTATGTAGATATCATAGTTGGATTATCTATTCGTAATGAGAGCCTACTAGGGTAAGACAGGAAAAATCCACGTCAAGTGGGAGTCTTTTTGCACAGGTATAGGGTGTTGACCTCCACGATCAAGCAGGGTCACTATAGGGCCTAATAGGGTCTGGCTAATTTAAATCAATGTATGTACATATGTTTTTGCCTCACTGGGGGTTGATATTCACATAGTAAATTTGATTTGTATTTCTGATAAATAGTATTTTAAATGATAAAAATTGTTTTTAGGAGTTATTTTCTGTGAGAATATAATTGAATATATGCTCCAAACTACCAATAATGTGAGAATTTACAATACCTTCACACATGGCAGCTTGTGCCCCCTGCCAACTGAGGTATGTGTGATACAGCTCTTGTGATTGAGACACAGGTCTCAGGAACTGTTCATCTTCAGTCTACTGTCATGACACATGACTTGCATGGGCTGCAGTTTCAATTATATCAGGGAGGCCACTTTTGACCCTCTGAGAACCCCTTTAAATAACTTTATATTTTGGTAGTTCGTACTTCTACAGAAATGGCAGTGTCAAATGCTATTTATTTATTTTTTACTAGGAAAAGGGGGTTGATATGTATATTTTGTGTATCTATTTAATTAAAACTTCCATCCAGTGCTTAAATAATTGGCAATACTGCTAAGGGCCACTTCACACTGCTGCGTGATCCGGGGCTGTCCGGCATGACCCAGACAGCCACGGACTGGATCAGCACACAGGACTGGGGGGCTAATATGCTTTCCGGTCCGGTGTGCAGCGCACGCAGTTCCCGCTGCTGATAAGGCAGGACCGCGGGCGCCGCGGTCTTGACCTGTCTGCGGCTGCAGCTGCGTGCGCTGCACACCGGACCGGAGGGCATATTAGCCCCCCAGTCCTGTGTGCTGAACCGGTCCGCGGCTGTCTGGGCCATCCCAGACAACCCCGGACTGGATCACGCCGCAGTGTGAAGCCGGTCTAAGCCCAATAGTTGTCTGTAGTAGTTGAGTGCGCTGTAGTTGTAACATCACTGTTGCAGCTGGTCAGCAAAGGTCAGAGGAATGGAGGAGTGATGGAGAGCCAGTGCTGGAACAGAGTAAAGTTTAGTTTATTTTTAACCATTGCAAGCCTTACTAAATAGTGTATTCTTGGAAAACCTTTTTATTAATGAAACAAAATTTCTTCTATTTGTTTCACATGTATTTTAGCTAAAATAATAACATTGTTACCCTATATATTTTTCAGGAAGCTTTTTTAACATCCTGGTATTAAATGAAGCTCATGAAGTCATTATAAAAGCACTGATAAGCTATTCAGCAAATTCAAGATTGCAAGCAGCTGCGCTAACATGTCTGGCTCTTCTTAGTAAGTTTTCACTTCCATCCCTCCTTCCACGACAAAAGAATATGTATATGTTTCACTACACTATAAAAATGTCTGTGCTGTCAGTTATAGTTTCATAGTTTTTAAGGGTGAAGGTAGACGGTAAGTTCATCACATACAACTCTTAGCCTAACATGTTGATCCAGAGGAAGGCAAAAAGCCCATTGGGCAGACACTAAGCTCCAAATTAGAGGAAAAATTCCTTCCCAACTCCATATACGGCAGTCATACTAGTTCCCTGGATCAAAGCATGTTAAACTATAATAGGGTGCATTAATTTATTATATGACAATAATTATTTTAAAGGCATAATTAGATTAATGGGGCTGTCTACTACTTAGACAAACACTTGCAAAATGCTGTAATCCCCCATTTACAAAGCAGAAAAACCAAACGGATAGCTCCCGCACATTTCACGTGGTGTTGTCTAGTAACAGCTGCTGTGAATAAGTGGCCGCTAATGGGCTGCAACACTTACACCACCGCCGGACATCCAGTGATTACTATGATGTATCTTTAATTTGTCACTCAGTGAGGATGTGGACGAACTCTAGCACCACCTTTAGGTAGAAATCCTCAAAGGCATAGTTGACTCTTTAACAAGCCTTTTAATATAACGAAGGATTTGTGCCAGATCAGAATCCCAAACTCCAGACGCTGCGTTTCGGGTGACTGCCCTTCATCAGTGCAGTGTGTGGGAATTCTGATCTGGCTGCGTGAGAGGCTAAGACGAGGTTTGGGGAACTAGCTATTTTCCTCATGGAGAGGAATCTGCATGCCAGCATAAGGAGACAGATAAGCTGATAAGGAGATTTATAGCCACAATGCTTCTCTGGGAAATATGCAAATTGTCACTTCAGTGAGGAAGTGGACAAACTCCTGTGCCACCTTTAGGTAGCAATCCTCAAAGTCATAATCGACTCTTTAACAAGACTTTTAATATGATCAAGGATTTGTGCCAGATCAGAACCCCAAACTGCAGATGCTGCGTTTCGGGGTGACTGCCCCTCATTAGTGCAGTGTGTAGGAATTCTGATCTGGTTGTGTGATAGGCTAAGATGAGGACTGGGGAGCTAGCTATTTTCTTCCTGGAGAAGAATCTGCCTGACAGCATAAGGAGACAGGTGAGCTGATAAGGAGACTTATAGCCGCAATGCTTCTCTGGGAAATATACATATGATGTATCTGTTTGTTTTTTAAATCTTTCATTTATGCTTGATGCTGATGTTTATTGCCTCCTTTCAGAATGGTTTGTTTAGTGGGTCACACTTAATCATGACCTTTTCCTTTTTTGAGCTTTTGTTTTTTCCTCCCCTTCTTTTAAGACCAATATACTGTACTAGATGGTGGCCCGATTCTAATACATTGGGTATTCTAGAATATAGAAATGGGGATTGCATGGGGAAGGCGGTGAGGGCTGAATAGGGAGGGACTTTGAGGACGGCATGGTAGGGGGGAGGAGGATGGAGGGGCACAGGTAGGGGGAGGACAGAGTGGCGGGGGGAGGAGGGAGGACGGAGGAGGTAGCGGCGGGGTGGGGGAGGATGGAGCGGCACAGGCTAGGGGAGGACGGAGGATGGAGTGGCGGAGGTGAGGAGGACGAAGCGGCGGGGTGGGGGAGGATGGAGCGGCACAGGCAGGGGGAGGACGGAGCGGCAGGGGGAGGACGGAGCACAGAGCGGTGTGGGAGAGGAGGATGGAGGACGAAGCGGCAGGGTGGGTGAGGCCGGAGCAGCACAGGCAGGGGGAGGACGGAGGATGGAGTGGCGGAGGGGGAGGAGGACAAAGGAAAAGGAGGAAGCGGTGGGGTGGGGGAGCATGGAGCGGCGCAGGCAGGGGAGGACGGAGCACAGAGCGGCAGGGGAGAGGAGGATGGAGGACAAAGCGGCGGGGTGGGATAGGCCAGAGCAGCACAGGCAGGAGGAGGACGGAGCGGCAGGGGAGGACGGAGCACAGAACGGCAGGGGAGGACGGAGCACAGAACAGCGGGGGAGAGGAGGATAGAGGACAAAACGGCGGGGTGGGGGAGGCCGGAGCAGCACAGGCAGGGGGAGGACGGAGGATGGAGTGGCGGAGGGGAGGAGGACAAAGGAAGGAGGAAGAAGCGGTGGGGTGGGGGAGGATGGAGTGGCACAGGCAGGGGAAGGACGGAGCACAGAGCGGCGGGGGAAAGGACAAAGGACGAAGCGGCGGGGTGGGGGAGAACAGAGCAGCACAGGCAGGGGAGGACGGAGCACAGAGCGGCAGGGGAGAGGAGGATGGAGGACAAAGCGGCGGGGTGGGATAGGCCGGAGCAGCACAGGCAGGGGGAGGACGGAGCACAGAATGGCAGGGGAGGACGGCGCACAGAACGGCGGGAGAGAGGAGGATGGAGGACAAAGCGGCGGGGTGGTGGAGGCTGGAGCAGCACTGGCAGGGGGAGGACTGAGGATGGAGTGGCGGAGGGGAGGAGGACAAAGGAAGGAGGAAGAAGCGGTGGGGTAGGATGGAGTGGCACAGGCAGGGGAAGGACGGAGCACCGAGCGGCGGGGGAAAGGACAAGGGACGAAGCGGCGGGGTGGGGGAGAACAGAGCAGCACAGGCAGGGGGAGGACGGAGCACAGAGCGGTGAGGGAGAGGAGAATGGAGAACAAAGCGGCGGGGTGGGGTAGGCAGGAGCAGCACAGGCAGGGGGAGGACGGAGAGGCAGGGAGAGGATGGAGCACAGAACGGCGGGGGAGAGGAGAATGGAGGACAAAGCGGCGGGGTGGGGGAGGCCGGAGCAGCACAGGCAGGGGGAGGACGGAGGATAGAGTGGCGGAGGGAAGGAGGACAAAGGAAGGAGTAGGAAGCGGTGGGGTGGGGGAGGATGGAGTGGCACAGACAGGGGGAGTACATAGCGGCAGGGGGGAGGAGGACAGAGGACGAAGCAGCAGGGTGGGGGAGGACGGAGCAGCACAGGCAGGGGTAGGATGGAGGATGGAGGGGAGGAGGACAAAGGAAGGAGGAGGAAGCGGTGGGGTGGGGGAGGATGGAGCGGCACAGGCAAGGAGAGGACAGAGCGGCAGGGGGAGGACGGAGCACAGAGTGGCGGGGGAGGAGGACGGAGGATGAGGCGGCGGGGTGGGAAGGACAGAGCAGCACAGGCAGGGGAGGACGAAGGATGGAGTGGAGGAGGTGAGGAGGACGAAGCGGCGGAGTGGGGGAGGATGGAGCGGCACAGGCAGGGGAAGGACGGAGCACAGAGCTGTGCGGGAGAGGAGGATGGAGGACGAAGCGGCAGGGTGGGTGAGGCCGGAGCAGCACAGGCAGGGGGAGGACGGAGGATGGAGTGGCGGAGGGGGAGGAGGACAAGGGAAGAAGGAGGAAGCGGCGGGGTGGGGGAGCATGGAGCGGCACAGGCAGGGGGAGGACGGAGCACAGAGCGGCTGGGGAAAGGACAAAGGACGAAGCGGCGGGGTGGGGGAGAACAGAGCAGCACAGGCAGGGGGAGGACGGAGCACAGAGCGGCAGGGGAGAGGAGGATGGAGGACAAAGCGGCGGGGTGGGATAGGCCGGAGCAGCACAGGCAGGGGGAGGACGGAGCGGCAGGGGGAGGACGGAGCACAGAACGGCAGGGGAGGTCGGAGCACAGAACGGCGGGGGAGAGGAGGATGGAGGACAAAGCAGCGGGGTGGGGGAGGCCAGTGCAACACTGGCAGGGGGAGGACGAAGGATGAAGTGGCGGAGGGGAGGAGGACAAAGGAAGGAGGAAGAAGCAGTGGCGTGGGGAGGATGGAGTGGCACAGGCAGGGGAAGGACGGAGCACAGAGCGGTGAGGGAGAGGAGAATGGAGGACGAAGCGGCGGGGTGGGGAGGCAGGAGCAGCACAGTCCGGGGGAGGACGGAGAGGCAGGGGGAGGATGGAGCACAGAACGGCGGGGAAGAGGAGAATGGAGGACAAAGCGGCGGGGTGGGGGAGGCCAGAGCAGCACAGTCAGGGGGAGGACGGAGGATGGAGTGGCGAGGGAAGGAGGACAAAGGAAGGAGTACCCCTTGACTGGGTCTTCCCTGGAAGGATATCTGGCTAGTCCTGTGTTTGAGACTCCTAACCGAGGCTCCACAGACTTATTTGCATATTCATAATTCCCAGGAGGCAATGCGCCTAGGAATTCACTGTGTTGAGCGCTTTAGCCAGCTGCCCGCAGTGTTTTCTTGGACTGGTCTCCCTGAGATCAGTGAATACTTTGTGATGTTGGTCTACTAGGCCTTGCTTCCACCTAGCCAGAATCCTACTCCACACTGATGAGGGTCAACACCCCGAAACAGCTGTCTGTGGATGGATACCTGGTCTTGGTATTCCCTTGTCATATCTGTAAGCTTGTAAAAGAGCTGGATATTGACTAAAAGGGCCACTTAACATGGTGGTTATGGTGTTCTCCGCAAGGAGCCACCCCTTGACTGGGTCCTTCCCTGGAAGGATATCTGGCTAGTCCTGTGTTTGAGACTCCTAACCGAGGCTCCACAGACTTATTTGCATATTCATAATTCCCAGGAGGCAATGCGCCTAGGAATTCACTGTGTTGAGCGCTTTAGCCAGCTGCCCGCAGTGTTTTCTTGGACTGGTCTCCCTGAGATCAGTGAATACTTTGTGATGTTGGTCTACTAGGCCTTGCTTCCACCTAGCCAGAATCCTACTCCACACTGATGAGGGGCAACACCCCGAAACAGCTGTCTGTGGATGGATACCTGGTCTTGGTATTCCCTTGTCATATCTGTAAGCTTGTAAAAGAGCTGGATATTGACTAAAAGGGCCACTTAACATGGTGGTTATGGTGTTCTCCGCAAGGAGCCACCCCTTGACTGGGTCCTTCCCTGGAAGGATATCTGGCTAGTCCTGTGTTTGAGACTCCTAACCGAGGCTCCACAGACTTATTTGCATATTCATAATTCCCAGGAGGCAATGCGCCTAGGAATTCACTGTGTTGAGCGCTTTAGCCAGCTGCCCGCAGTGTTTTCTTGGACTGGTCTCCCTGAGATCAGTGAATACTTTGTGATGAAAGGAAGGAGTAGGAAGCGGTGGGGTGGGGGAGGATGGAGGGGGAGTACAGAGCGGCAGGGGGGGAGGAGGACAGAGGACGAAGCAGCGGGGTGGGGGAGGACGGAGCAGCACAGGCAGGGGGAGGATGGAGGATGAAGTGGCGGAGGGGAGGAGGACAAAGGAAGGAGGAGGAAGCGGTGAGGTGGGGGAGGACGGAGCAGCACAGGCAGGGGGAGGATGGAGGACGAAGCGGCAGGGTGGGGGAGGACTGAGCAGCACAGGCAGGGGGGGACGGAGGACGAAGTGGCACAGGCAGGGGGAGGACGGAGTGGCACAGGCAGGGGGAGGACGGAGTGGCACAGGCAGGGGGAGGACGGAGCACAGAGCGGCGGGGGGGGGAGGAGGACGAAGGACGAAGCGGTGGGGGGGGAGGAAGGAGCAGACTCACACCCACACACATACACACACACATACATACACACCTCTCTGTCCCCTTGCTGTCCCAGTGCTGGCCCCCATACTGGCGTTGTCCTGCAGAGTAGGTGTGGAGGAGGCGAGCGCAGAGGCGGCGGTGTTGAGGATGATCCCGGGTGTCATATGCTGCTGCCACCCAGCTGCACTGACAGGAGGTGGACACCTGGGATCATCGTATGGCCGCAAAGTCTGTCACAGACTGCGGCCATAGGAAGCAGGAGAATGTGGAGGAGCTGCACAATGCGTGCTCCCTGCACCCTGGGAGCACTGACCCCGGCAGCCCCAGATCCCCGGTGTCAGTGGGCGGCTTGTAGCTGGGGTTAGTAACAGGAGGCTGCGGTGAGGCAGCGGCGGGAGTCCGCTGCGCTGTGCTAGTGGCCGCCATCTTTTGTTCTCTTTCTGTCTGTGTACAGAAATCGTGCGCTAGCGCTGATTGGTCCACCCGGCGGGCTCAACCAATCAGCGGTAGCGCGCGATTTCCATAACAGACAGCGAACATTAGACGATTATATAGTAGATTATTTTTTTGAGGGGACTTTAAGATGCTTCAGACACACCCAGATTTAGACAAAACAAAATAGGAAAAATATTTCATGGATCATCATGCAAGTTTAACCACTTAACGATCCATGACGTTTTATGTATGTTATGGGTCGTGTCCCTGCCCTTGATGCGGGCTCACACATTGAACCTGCATTTTTGGCTCAAACCTGTCTGCTGCTGTAAACTAGTTAAATCCCACACTCAATCTCTAACTCTCGGGATTTAACTAGCGCTGTATGGAAGCACGCCATTCCCTGCTCCCATCAGCAGCCCCATGTTGTGATTGTGGGCTCCCGATTCAGCTGATGTAACACGGTGATTCCGGCTCTGCTACATCTGGAGTCCATGGTGAGCGATGACCTTAGAAAATGTGACCACTCACTCCAGCCTCTGAGACACACTGAGAGCAGAGTGGGAACTGTTAAAAGTGACCTCAGATTAAACAAATTATAAAATCTTAACCAGGTGGTACCGGTATCCCACATTATTGCACTTGATGTTCCCTTCGACGTCAGATTTATGCTGGAGATGTGGGGAGGAACCAGGCTCAATGCTACACGTGTGGTGGCACTGTTAGGCCCATTCAGGCTTTCTGGCTTACGATCTTCTCAGCCGGTGAGTCCATCACCGGCACGCATTATACTCCGTCCCCTCAAATTGCACTTCTATCTCTCATTCCAGGACCGCTAGCCTTGATCAAACGCGGACTTTTCCGCTTTTGCCTTATGGTGGCCAGAACTCTGATTCCAAGGCATTGGAAATCCACAGTCACTCCCTCCCTTGGAGAATGGGTGAAGGAGATGGACAAAATTTGCCGTATAGAGGGCCTGATGGCACAGGATCATGAAACCTGGGAAAAACATCAGAGGCTGTGGACCCCTTGGTGGCTTTCTCGTGATGGCCTCTCTCTAACATAGTTCTCGCGAACCTTACAAACATACACTGGACAGTGTGATGACCCCCCCCTCCCTGCTTCCCACTCCCCTTTTCCCGTCCCCTCTCCTCTTTCTTCTTTTCTTCTTGTTCTTCTTATTTGTTTTTCTTTTTCCGCTCTCTTTTTCCTCTATTGTTTCTTAACATTCTTTCTTACTTTATTCTTTAGCTTTTATTTTAAATATGTTGACAGTCCCTTTTGGGCTCACCTTTTTTGGTATTTCTTTTTAGCCCTCTACTGATAAGTAAATGACCAAATTGTTCAACGTGGTTGGACGAGGTTACGTAACCACCCCCATTATGGGGAAGTGAATAATTCTATTGTCTGTCCTATCTGTATATTGGAGCAGTTACGCCTCTACCCAGCTTGTTGCTTTTTCTTTTCGATTCTTTCCCTCTCGAAAGGGATAACAGCAATTTGTATACGTGTATTTACAGTTATTGATGATAATACTGTTTGGTACTAAGTTGAATACCCTATTTTGCATCTTGTACTGTGATTTTGAAATACGAATAAATATTTTCTGGAAAAAAAAAAAAAAAGTGACCTCAGATGAACATAGATCCGGACTTTCTAACTTAGTGTCACAGCGGAAGCACAGTCAGACAGTCCGGTACCGAGTTCACCTAAGTTCACTTCTGGCGGTTCTCACGGCACCCTTTATGTGTACCGCCATCGATGATCTCAGGTGAACTAAGTGCTGGACTATATGCTTGAAAATTCTTGTAGTATTTATTCTACCATTTTTTACTGCATAGAATTACAAACCTCCTTTCACACACTCCAGGAAAGCAATTGAGCCAGCACCTACCGTTCGTGACACCCCCATGGACATTACCGTCCTGAAAATTATGAGCCCCAGATTCCTGATTTTGTGGTCAAACCGGGAATCCAATTTGGCACTGCCAGGCTCACAGAAATTGACTTTTTCAAAGTGTTTTTCTCTGAGAATTTTGTTAATCTCATGGTGGACGAGACAAATTTATATGCTTTACAATATTTGGCCCAAAACCCCACTTCATCATTTTCTAACTGGACTCCCCTTGTGCTTCTGATGGGGATAGTGAAGAAGCCAAAAGTTTGACAATATTGGAGTGCTGTCCTGATATTTTATATCACACTCTTTTCTGCAGTGCTATGTCCTGGATGTCATCCACCAATTTTTGCAGTACAACAATATTACACAGTGTCCACCCTGAGACATCTCCAATTTTGACTGAATTTTTAAAATTCGGCTGGTCATTGATCACGTCAGCAACAAATTTGCTGAGGTGTACATTCCCCAAAGGGACATTAGCGTAAGATGAGTGTCTAATACATTTTAAGGAGATGCTAACATTTTGGCAATACCTGTGCAAGAGTACCTCAGGGTAGTCCCACATATTTAGGGTTTATGAAGAGAGGGACACCCGGAAGAGACCAGAGCCCGATGTAACATGCTGGTGGTTAAGTATAATGAAAAAGTAGATGTCCTTGACCTCAACACATGGTAATGGCAGCACCGCCACCACTGTACGACATATCTCTACCCAGGTTCCCAAGCCAGATTGTATCCTGGTGCAGTTGATCTCTCTGATCAAGTCCTCTAACCTTACAGTGCCATGCGATGTGGTACAAAATGCTGGCCGTGCACATCGTACAGATGGCATTGTATATTAATCACATTCTATCACTATGTACAGGCTAGAATGGCACATTCTATCAGTTTCAGGTGGTAGTGACCATGCCCTAATATTTGGAATTAAGGAAGGAGCGGGCCCCAGTACTTCTGGAACTGAAGGCGCTCATAAAGTATGAGGGCAACATTTCCCAAGTGAGGTCCCCAATTCTGGAAAGAAAGGGAGGTCGAAATAAAGGTAAAAAGTGTGTTAAAGAAGGGGGATAAAAAGCACAGTATTTCAGTGTGACAGCTGCCCCAACAAACCTAGCCTTTGTCCAAAAGAAAGTTTCAAGCTGTACCACTTATGTATGGACTACAATGTATTTCTAACTAATTTATTGCACGACAGGATGTGCTGAATGTAACATACATATGCCAACCTGATGTTCTCCACACAGCTCATACATATCAACCTTATGCACTGTACACAACGTAATGCTATCACATTATAAAATTCACATACAAGGAAAACTATAGATCAATTCCAATGTTGGTCACTTGTGGGGGTTCTACTGTTTTGGCACTCCAAGGGCTCTGGAAAGACGTCATGCACCCGCACACAATTCCATAAAAGTCTGCACTCCAAAGTGTCCCTTTTTCAATTTTAAGCTGTGTCCAAACAGTAGTTTTCATTCACATATGGGGTATCATTGTTCTTTGGAGAAATTGCACAAATTTTGCAGTCCATTTTCTCCTGTTATCCTTGTAAAAATGAAAAAATTTGGGGCTAAAGCACCATTTTTGTGGGAAAAATCTTTTTTTTTTTCTTCATTTTCACGGCTCAACATTGTAAAAATCTGAGAAGCATCAGTAGGTACCAGGTGCTCACCATACATCTAGATAAATTCCTTGAAGGGTCTGGGGTCACTTGTGGGGGGTTGTCCACTGTTTAGGCACATCAGAGGCTCTCAAGATGCAACATAACGCGCGCAGACCATTACATCAAAGTCTGCGTTGCAAAAAACATCACTCTTTCCTTTAAAGTGAACCTGTCACCCTCTCTGGGTATTTTAAACTGTGCTCACCAGCTTACACATAATATAAATGGGGTTAATAATGACGACGATGATGATGATGATGATGATGATGATGATGATGATGATGATGATGATGATGATTATTTATTCATGTACAGTTAGGGCCAGAAATATTTGGACAGTGACACAAGTTTTGTTATTTTAGCTGTTTACAAAAACATGTTCAGAAATACAATTATATATATAATATGGGCTGAAAGTGCACACTCCCAGCTGCAATATGAGAGTTTCCACATCCAAATCGGAGAAAGGGTTTAGGAATCATAGCTCTGTAATGCATAGCCTCCTCTTTTTCAAGGGACCAAAAGTAATTGGACAATGGACTCTAAGGGCTGCAATTAACTCTGAAGGCGTCTCCCTCCTTAACCTGTAATCAATGAAGTAGTTAAAAGGTCAGGGGTGGATTCCAGGTATGTGGTTTTGCATTTGGAAGCTGTTGCTGTGACCAGACAACATGCGGTCAAAGGAACTCTCAATTGAGGTGAAGCAGAACATCCTGAGGCTGAAAAAAAAGAAAAAATCCATCAGAGAGATAGCAGACATGCTTGGAGTAGCAAAATCAACAGTTGGGTACATTCTGAGAAAAAAGGAATTGACTGGTGAGCTTGGGAACTCTAAAAGGCCTGGGCGTCCACTGATGACAACAGTGGTGGATGATCGCTGCATACTTTATTTGGTGAAGAAGAACCCATTCACAACATCAACTGAAGTCCAGAACAATCTCAGGAAGTAGGTGTATCTGTCTCTAAGTCAACAGTAAAGAGAAGACTCCATGACAGTAAATACAAAGGGTTCACATCTAGATGCAAACCATTCATCAATTCCAAAAATAGACAGGCCAGAGTTAAATTTGCTGAAAAACACCTCAAGAAGCCAGCTCAGTTCTGGAAAAGTATTCTATGGACAGATGAGACAAAGATCAACCTGTACCAGAATGATGGGAAGAAAAAAGTTTGGAGAAGAAAGGGAACGGCACATGATCCAAGGCACACCACATCCTCTGTAAAACATGGTGGAGGCAACGTGATGGCATGGGCATGCATGGCTTTCAATGGCACTGGGTCACTTGTGTTTATTGATGACATAACAGCAGACAAGAGTAACCGGATGAATTCTGAAGTGTACCAGGATATACTGTCAGCCCAGATTCAGCCAAATGCTGCAAAGTTGATTGGACGGCGCTTCATAGTACAGATGGACAATGACCCCAAGCATACAGCCAAAGCTACCCAGGAGTTCATGAGTGCAAAAAAGTGGAACATTCTGCAATGGCCAAGTCAATCACCAGATCTTAACCCAATTGAGCATGCATTTCACTTGCTGAAATCCAGACTTAAGACGGAAAGACCCACAAACAAGCAAGACCTGAAGGCTGCGGCTGTAAAGGCCTGGCAAAGCATTAAGAAGGAGGAAACCCAGCATTTGGTGATGTCCATGGGTTCCAGACTTAAGGCAGTGATTGCCTCCAAAGGATTCGCAACAAAATATTGAAAATAAAAATATTTTGTTTGGGTTATGTTTATTTGTCCAATTACTTTTGACCTCCTAAAATGTGGAGTGTTTGTAAAGAAATGTGTACAATTCCTACATTTTCTATCAGATATTTTTGTTCAACCCTTCAAATTAAACGTTACAATCTGCACTTGAATTCTGTTGTAGAGGTTTCATTTCAAATCCAACGTGGTGGCATGCAGAGCCCAACTCGCGAAAATTGTGTCACTGTCCAAATATTTCTGGCCCTAACTGTATATACCGCTATTAATTCCATAGTGCTTTATATTGCAACACTGTCCTTTGGGCTCACCATCTAATCAGCATGTCTTTGAAATGTGGGAGGAAACCGGAGTGCCCGGAGGAAACCCACGCAAATACGGGGAGTCCATATAAATCCTTTTCAAATGTTGTCCTTGGTGGGAATTGAACCCGGCAGTCACAGATGGGGGCGACAATTAAAAAAATGCATGGCGGGTTTTGCAGCAGGGGGGCGGCGAGCACATAATCCACCTGGACTAAAAAGCAGCCTATCGGACTCAATAGGAGGCCAGTGCTGGACACAATAAAAATTATTTTCTCAAGTATGAGGGAGACATCTGGGCACATTGAGGGGTTACAAGAACCCCATTTACATTATGTTAATGTTGGTGGGCACAGTTTAAAATGCCCAAAGGGGGTGATGGGTTCCCTTTAAGAGATTGACAGTGTCTCCAAACAGTAATTTTCCACCATATAGGGGGTATAAGCTCAGGAGAAATTGCACTAGAAATTGTATGGTGCATTTTCTCCTGCTACCTTTGTGAAAATAAAAAAATTGGGGCTAAAGCAACATTTTTGTGGGAAAGATATGCTTAGAACCAATTGCACATCAAGCTGTATGGTTCATTTTCTCCGGTTATACTTGTGAAAATACAAAATTTGGGCTAAAGTAACATTTTTGTGCGAAAAAGTAACATTTAATTTCTTCCATCCACATTGTTTTAGTTCCTGTAAAGCACCCTAATGGCCCCTTTACACGCAGCTACAGGTAACAGGTTGTCCAAAGGTAACTTACTAGTTGCAGTGAAATCATGGAGACATGGTTCTATCTTGTTGCTGTGTACAAATGGAATCATGTCTCCATGATTTCACTGCAACCAGTAAGTTACCTGTGGACAACCTGTTACCTGTAGCTGCGTGTAAAGGGGCCATAAGGGTTAATCAACTTCATGGATGTGTTTTTCTCCTTCGCCTCATTGGGGGACACAGTACTGTGCGTGTTATGCTGCTGTCCACTAGGAGGTGACACTACAGTATACACCGCCTGGCTGGCACCAACCTAACCAGTTTTTTGCTTAGTGTCTCAAGGAGGCAGACATTCTTTTTATTACTTTCATTTTTATAGATTTTTATTTATTTATTTTTTGTTCATATAGTTTTTCATTCTTCTTTCAAGAGAATTCAAGAAGGAAGAGATGTAGCTGGCTCCTTCCTCGGCTCTCCTTTGTTGGGGAGCTGGGTCGAAGTTGAGATGCATCAAGAATAACCCGGCCTACTCCTTTCTCAGCCCCCACTGTTGGGTGAGCTGGGTCGAAGTTGAGATACATCACAACTACTCCAGCATACTCCTTCCTCGGCCCCCCACAGTTGGGGAGCTGGGTTGCAGTGATGGCTACTAGTCTTCCCATCCTTCCATCCGGAGACACAAGAAGACTGCCCTCCTAATTGCACTTCATACTGGTTGTTCTGGGTCGAGACTCCCAAGTCCCAGATACTGCAATCCCTTGACTGAAGGGGCCCCTCACAGACTGACATCTCAGCCCTGGACACTGTTATCCAAAACAGTGAGAAACATCCCCACCCTCCCCATCTCCCCTGCTCACGTGGGGGCCTTGGGTTGAGTCCCTAATGCATGTGGCCTCGGAGCCCTGCCATCCCAGAGTACCCTGACTGTGCCTATCCCCCTGTGCCCTTGTTACCGGCCTGTGCAGGGCGGCAGTGACATTTTTTGCAGCAGCAGCGGGGCTAACTCTACAGGGAGGCGGGGCGATCTCATGCAGCAGGACTGCCGTGGATGGGGACTTCCGCGCTGGTCCCCATCGCTTCCCGGGACTGCTATTCACTCGAGACCCCGTCTCCGGCCTAGCAGCAGCAGCATTGCCTTCCTCCGCCTCCCGACCACCCTTCGGTGGATGTCAGAGAGGCCGGTCCACGCCCCGGCCACATCACGAAAGGAGGCGGGCTGGACCTATCTTGCCGCTTCTTGCATAGTCGCGGGATCTCATGCGCGCCCTTTTTTTGTTTAGCTGGGCCCCCCTTCTCAGTCTCCCACACAGTTGCCATGACAGCGCTACATTGCCACTGCGGACAGAAATCTGCAGAGGGACCCAGGATCACTGGTCCGTGGGCCCTGCAGCAGGAACAGGGCTCCTCACAAACAAGTGCAATACTGAGCCCGTCACAACTCTGCCGGGTTCACACACCGAAAGGCAGTTAAGACCATTATCTGGGAATATGCCTTACATTGCGCTCCTGCCTAACATGTCCTGCTACGCTGTCAAGCTTAAGCCCCTAACACTGCAGGAAACCAGTGCATCCTCATTGCACTATTTTCCTGTCTCAATACACAACAGTCCATTGAGACACACTGCTCCAGGCCCTGTGGAACTGTTACACTTCCGTACATTAGCAGCACATATGCTGAGGTGGATCAGCGCAGCTGAACCCCAATTACCATATGCAGATCGTGTATCAAACACGGACAGATTTAGTCTTGCGCAGTGTCGTACTCACAAGTCCCTACTACACTACAAACCAATACTGGCGCAACGTTAACTGGCGGCGCAGCGTACTAATGTTCCCATCGGACAATAAATCTTATCCGTCGTTGATCTGAAGGTCACGGTTTAGAGTTCAGGGCTTGGTAACCCTGCAAATAAACACAGAGACGGACCATTGGGATCCCTATACCCTCAGTGTTCCTCACAGGACGCAAATCTCTCTTTACAAGAGATTACCAGCGTCCTCTCACGGTCTGGAGACATATCTGTTATTTATGTCGTCTTATAGGTTTTTTTGCTACATTTTCAAAATTGTTTACAACAAGCAAGACTAGCCTATCGCCCTCCCCAGACCCCGCAGTTAGGCATCCGGGTTGAAGTGAGTGACCCTTGGCTTACCTTGCTCCCATCCGCAAACCCCACAGTTGGGACTCTGGGTTGAAGTGGAAAGACGGATACGTATATATATATATATATATATATATATATATATATATATATATATATATTCTACCCGGACAACCCTCCCCAGACCCCACAGTTGGGGCCCTGGGTAGAGATGGCTTACATGGTGCATTATCGCAACAACTCTCTCCAGACCCCACAGTTGGGTGATCTGGGTCGAGGATTTGAAGATCACTCCCACGGGATAACCAGCGGCACCAACATCGGGCAAGGCCCCTTACGTTTCTCCCTGGAGGCAATGGATTGAAATTCTGGCTATTCCGCCGGTAACACCGGCCCAGCACATATTTGCCCCCTACTACATGGGTAGATGGTCCCTCTTGCCCTAAAGCAATGATATCTGGGCCGGTATACTGTTTTCGCCCTACGCAATCGAGATCCTGTCTCGGACAGGATGGTTGTAGCGGTGCTTTTTTTCTCTTGCGAGTGGGCACCTCATCTATGCATCCCTAGGTAATGCCAACTGTATGGCCGTGACAATTTTAGATGTCATTACCACCCGCACGACCCCCTGGCTACTGCAGTGGGAGAAGACTTCCGCCTCTAAAGACCCTGTCTTGTTGGAAGAAACTTTAGCCAAATTACTTTCCCACATGGAGAGAAACGTCTGGCTCACTATTACAGGAGACAGGTACATCAAAGCATTAGTAGCGACGGCTCCAATATCGAGCTTTGCTCCTCTCTCAACCGACTCTTCCCATTTGGTCTTCACGTTTTTTCTCTTTTGTACGGATTCTCACTGCTCCATCTGCTCATCCATGGTGGAAGGAGGGTTCCTAGCCCCCATAAATCAGGTTGCACACCTACTCATCCCGATACCTTAGGGACACCGCAGATTCCTGCGCTTCGCAATTCCTGAGGTTCCTTATTTTTTCAATCTGCCTTCCGGACATGCCACAGCCTCTAGGATCTTTACCAAAGTTCATGCCGGCGGACACGACCTTCGTTCACAGGGAGTAGTTGCCCCCATACTTAGACAACCTGCTCCTCAAGACTCCTTCCTTTTAGGACCACGGAAAGAGCATTTACACTTCAGAGGACATCTTGATTCGCCTACAGTGGTTGGTCAACCTACCCAGATTCTTTCCAATCCCAAGTTGATACATTGTCAGGGGTTCTAGCTCTTCTTCATCCATCATCTATCGCCATCCGATCCGTGGGGAGAGCCCTGGCAGGATGGTCGTGTAAATGCAGGCGGTTTTGGGCCTCTCTCCCCACGGCCTATGGCAGAAGTCCTTTCACCCCGTTTTGGACATTCCACCTGTCGCCCGCACCCAATCACTCCCTTCACTCAAGGCTGCACCCCTCTCCACCTTCTCAGAGGAGATCATGTCTCTCTGATCTCTGGAAAATCCTTACGACAGACGCAGCCTACAGGCCGGGTGTGGCGAACCATCTCTACACGTCTCAGGACGTATGGGTTTCCCCCTTTCCCGGGTCCCACTCTGCCTGTGCATCAGAATCCCTCTTACTACTAGCAAGTCATTACAGTCCAAATCTGGACCCAGTCAGACAATGTCATAGCAGTTGCTATGTCAATCCCCAGGACGGACCCGCAGCAGACAGGCGAGGCGTCAGGAAACACCCCCTTTCAGTTGGGCCAAATCGCATAGTCTGTTCTTTTAACAGCGCACATTCCGAGTGTCGATAACTGAACGACAGATTTCCTTAGACAGGGGTGTATTCCATCAGAAGTGATGTTACTGATACGATATTGGTGGATCTTCTGAAGTCACGGTTGTATGCCAAGGTGCCTAACTTCATATCTAGGTCTCTCAACCTACAATATATAGAGGCGGATCCACTAGTTCAGTTCTAGACGCAGTTTCGTCTTCTCTACCTCTTCACCGTGCCACGGCACATCACTCAGACCGCGTCTCAGGCATCTCCGTGGTCCTAGATTGGCTAGGCGCTCCCAACTTGTCGCCCTTGTTCAGTTCGTTCAGCCACTTCTTTGTCGGGGTCCAACTTCCCATTAGATTCGATGGCCCTTAAGTTAGCGGCGTGACCTTTGGGGACCCGGGCTTTGAGCCAGGCCGTTGTTTTCCGCATGTCAAGATCAAGACTATGATCAGAGTGAGAAAGTTGCGATCAAAAGTAGGCTATTTACGCGCATAGAAGACCTTACTTGCCTGGTGCAATTCTCGAAACCTGTCACTTCTGTCTTTTTTCGCCTCCGGCCATCTCACATCTTCTTATATTAGCCATGACCACGGTGCTTGCTCTCTAGGTTCCTTCTAAAGTTCAATCTCTGCTCTATTTCTCCTTTTCCAGCTCCACCTTCCTGCTCGGCCGCAGGTTAAAACGTTTTTTTCAGTGGATTCCCCACCTGGTCTCCCCTTACAGCAGCCCCAAGAGGCACAAAAGTACAATCAAGCCTCGGACGCACTCTTTGAGCCGCTCAAACACGTCTCTCTGGTCTTCTGACGTCGTTCACTTCTTTCCTTAGAGCCTCTGAGCTCGCAGCGTTTTCCTGGCAGGAAACCTTTTCTGATTTTTTTTTTTTATCAGGATAGAGCGGTGTCACAACCAATGCCTTCGTTTCTTTAATCCGCCTAAACAACCAACAAATTCTTCTCTACCATCCTTTCATGTGGCGCCGGTACGCCGCGTTTAGGGACCTCTGTACAAGCTGGTGCTAGTCTCATAAACCGTGCCCTTCCAGACGTCTGATTATCTCTATTCTCCCAGTAGGGCTCTGTAAGGACATTGTGGCATACAATGCCACTTTCGCCACATGGTTCAGTCCTACTAAACAGTACCCTTATCAATTATAAAAAAAAAAAGAGCATCAGTTCCATTAGGAATAGGTGCGTTCTCCACAGGTCATTTGACACCAGGCATCTGCACACCTAGTGTGCAAGGCGGCCACCTGGTCCAGCCTTTTCCACAAGCATTTACACTACGGCGTTCATACTCCACTCTCGTCACATACGACTCTGCATAGAAACATCCTCCAAGTGGATGTAGCTCACCTAGAAGATGCAAGCTTTTTCATAGAGTCTATATTATATTATGTTCCCAACCAGGGACTGCTCTAGGACGTCCCATGGTCCTGTGTCCCCCAATAAGGCAAAGGAGAAAATAAGTTTTTTGTGTATTCACCATAAAATCCTTTTCTCTTAGCCTCTAGTTGGGGGACACAGCACCCACTCTGTTGGCCACTAGGCCTTGCTTATACAGTTCTGTCTACATCGATAAGTTCATTGCCTTCTTACAGGCATATACTGAGTTTATGTTTAGTTGCCTTCTTACAGGCATATATTGAGTTCATCTTTGGTTGCCTTATTACCGGCATATACTCAGTTCATGTTTGGTTGCCTTATTACAGGCATATACTGAGTTCAAGTTTGGTTGCTTTCTTACAGGCATATACTGAGTTCATCTTTGGTTGCCTTATTACAGGCATATACCGTATAGACTCAGGAATAAGCCGACCCGAGTATAAGCCAAGGCCCCTAATTTTACCCTCCAAAACTAGGGAAACTAAGTATAAGCCTAGGGGGGGAAAATGAAGCAGACTCTCATCACAGTATACAGCCCCTCTCATCATGATAAATGGCCCCCCATTACTGATATATAATCCCCCATCACTGGTATATAGGACCTCCATCACTGGTATACAGTTCCCGCCCATCAGAGGTTACAGCCCCATCAGTGGTATATACAGGCCCCCCCTCAGTTGTATATACAGGCCCCCCATCAGTGGTATATACCGGCCCCCCATCAGTGGTATATACAGGCCCCTCCATCAGTGATATATACAGGCCCCCCCTCAGTGGTATATACAGGCCCCCCCATCAGTAATATATACAGGCCTCCCATCAGTGGTATATACAGGCCTCCCATCAGTGGTATATACAGGCCCCCCCTCAGTGGTATATGCAGGCCCCCCATCAGAGGTTACAGCCCACCTCAGTGGTATATACAGGCCCCCATTAGTTGTATATACAGGCCCCCCAGTGGTATGGTATATACAGGCCCCCTTCAGTGGTATATACAGGCTCCCCCAGTGGTATATACAGGCCCCCATTAGTGGTATATACAGGCCCTCCCAGTGGTATATACAGGCCCCCATTAGTGGTATATACAGGCCCCCCCAGTGGTATATACAGGCCCCCATTAGTGGTATATACAGGCCCCCCAGAGATATATACAGGCCTCCCAGTGGTATATACAGGCTCCCCCCAGTTGTATATACAGGCCCCCCAGTGGTATATATAGGCCCCCCCCCCAGTGGTATATACAGGCCCCCGTTGCTGCCGCACACCTGTAAAAGAATAGCTTTCATACTTATCCTCCTCGCTGTCACCGCGCGTCCTCCGGTCTCCTTCCTGTTTCTACCTGGCGTCATGTGACGGCGCAGAAGCATTGACGACCGCGGTGACAGCGAGGAGAATAAGTATGAAAGCTATTCTTTTACAGGTGTGCGGCAGCAACGGGGGGCCTGTATATACCACTGGGGGGGAGCGCTGACAGTGCAATGTAATATGCACCGCTCTCCCTGCCGCTGATGGACAGGGGGATGCAGTGTATATTGCTTTGCACTAATGAGCGGCCCCACATGACCGGCCGCTCATACTACAGCCTCCCCCCGCCTACTCCAGCCCCCGGACACCGCCCTCCCACTCTGAGTCGTCACTGACTCGAGTATAAGCCGAGGGGGGCACTTTTCAGCACAATTTTTGTGCTGAAAAACTCGACTTATACTCGAGTATATACGGTACTCAGTTCATGTTTGGTTGCCTTCTTACAGGCATATACTGAGTTCATGTTTGTTTGCCTTCTTACAGGCATGTACTTCTTTTTCTTCTCCTACTGCTTTGCACACAAAACTGGTTAGGCTGGTGCCAGCCAGGGGGTATATACTGCAGGGGAGGAGCCACTTTGTCTTTTTCAGACTCTGCTTAGTGTCGCCTCTTAGTGGACAGCAGCATAACACCCATGGTCCTGTGTCCCCCAATTAGAAGCTAAGAGAAAACGATTTTATGGTGAGTACACAAAAATCTTCTTTTTTTTAGCAGTTTTAGGGGTGTTTTTGTTAGAATGGAGTTACTTTTGGGTGTTTTCTGTCATATAGTTCCCTCAAAGTCACTTCAAATGTGATGTGGTCCCTAAAAAAACAGTTTTGTAAATTATGTTGGAAAAATGAGAAATTGCTGATAAACTTTTAACCCTTCTAACTTCCTAACCAAAAAATGTTTCAAAAATTGTGCTGATGTAAAGTAGACAAATGTTATTTATTAACTATTTGATGTGATATAAGTCTCTGGTTTAAGTGCATACAGATTAGTTTAACTGCAAAATTTTGACCAAATTTCTGATATTTCACGAATAAACCCAAATTATATTATTCTAAATTTACCACCATCATGAAGTCCAATATCTCTTGAAAAAATATTCTCAATCAGCGAGATCTGTTGAAACGTTCCAGCGTTACAACATCATAAAGTGACATGAAGGGGTTAATAAAAAAACTTAACTTCGAAAAGATTTTTGAGGCAAGCTAAATTGCAAGTTTAGCTGGATTGGCATAAAATATCTTTCAGCCACTCAGCCCTGTGGCGTGCCCTACTTTGACATGCAGTTTCATTGGTAATGTTGTACTCCATAGAATTGTGTTATTAGTGCTTACTGACTGATGGATTTACTTTAACCCCTTCACAACCAAGGATGTATATATATGTCCTTGGTAGTGTCCCGCCCCCATTCTTCCCCCCACATCTCAGCTGATCTGATCAGCTGAGATGTGTAGCTAACACCGCCGATTGGATCAGCAATCTGAACAGTGGTGTTAACCCTTTGAATTGCGCTGTCAGTCACTGACAGCACGATCCAAAGCCCGTGGCGAGGATCACGCTGTTCCCTGCCATGATTGGAGGTCCCATGATGCGATCATGGGACCTTCATCTGTTACCTGGACAGCCCGGGGTCATCTGATGATCTCGGAAGCTGTCCTGAATCACTTCCTGCTGGCGATGTCACATTGAGGTCACCAGCAGAGAGTGATCATTCATTTCTCCTACCTAGAGAGATGTAGAAGCAGGTCTATAGATAGGAGAAGCGATCGGTGTGTGCAGGACTGAGACCCTCTGGTGGACCAAGTAAAATAAAGATAGAAAAAAAACGTTTTTAAAAATATGAGAAAAAAACCCCCACAAAAGTTCAACTCAACCCTTTTTTCCCCCATTGAAAATAAAACTATATAAAACAAAATATACACACATTTGGTAACGCCACATTCAGAAATGCCTGATGTATCAAAATAAAAAATCAGTTAATTAGATTGGTAAACTTTGTAATGGAAAAAAAGTCGAAACATCAAAATTATTATTTTTTTGGTCATTGCAACAATGGAAAAAATTGCAATAACACGCACTCAAAACGGCATCTACACAACAATGGTATCATTAGAAATATCAGCTCAAGATGCAAAAAATAAGCCATCACACAGCACCAGATCCCGAAAAATTAGAACACTATGGGTCTCGGAAAATGGCACGAGACTGAAATTCTTTTTCTTTAAAAACTGCTGTAATTTTTTTCACCGCTTAGATAACAGCATATTTGTTATCTATGAGCTCGTACCGACCTGAGGCATCATACTGACATGTCAGTTTTTATATATAGTGAGCATGGTGAATAAAAAACCCAAGAAACAAACATGTAATTGCACTTTTTTTTGCAATTACACCGCTCTTGGAATTTTTTCCTGTAAGCTATATGGTAAAGTAAATTATTTTATTCAAAAGTACAACTCATCCCACAAAAAACAAGTCCTCAGATTTCTGTATTGACCGAAAAATTAAAAAGTGATTACTCTTGGAAGGCGAGAAGGGAAAAACGGTAAATTGACTGGGGTTGAAGGGGTTAAAGTGGCCCCTGAGGTACTATTTCCCTGCTACATGTAACGTTACTTTGCTTTATTCTGGTATGCTATAGTTTTTTTATTTCTTTTTTTTCTTATGAAGCTGAAACTATATTTTTAAATAAAGACTTGGATGATGGAGAAGATGCCGGCAACAATAGAGGGCAGCTGTATTGGTTTGCATCTTCATTTAAGGCTTTAAAACTTCATAAGAAGAACACAGAAGTCCAGGTTAGAAAATTATTGCTTTATTCTGGTAATTATATTATATTTATTATCAAGATTTTCCCCTGAGCTATGTCATAACTCCTAATTAACAAATCATAGTAATTATAAAACACCCAAAACTCTTTGATACATTTCCAAAATGTTATTAACTAAACAAAAACTGGGTGAACACATACAAAACACACACACACATTTAGAAAATTACAAATCCCAAAGATTAGATAGCAGAAAACCTCAAAATCTAGATAACCCTATCAATAGATTCTTCCTGACAGCAGAGGATTCATCCTAATTTTTAATGATGCCCCACCGTGTCTGACCCTTATGTGTCCTTACACAGATCCCTATAAAAAGAAGAAGGCTATGAATTAATTGTTCTCGCATGAAGTCCGTTCAAGGGATCATCAGGGGTCATCAATCTCTCCCGTGTAGCAGTAACACAGGTAGCCAATCAAAGATGAATTAAAGCCAATCATCTAATTAACTTCTCCACTAAATAGGTGACTAGAAAGTATACCACATTATATCCAAGTTCTCACAGAATCCAAAATGATACACTCCTGTGTTACCAGTTAGCTGGTGGAGTGTTCTTTCATAGTATAGGTTCCTCGGCTCCACTTGATATCCAACTTTTCATAAGCACCTCTACGCGTTTCGCCAACTCTGGCTCATCAGGAGGCAAAAATGATTCTGTGGTATAGGGGGATCCTTATATATATTCACCAGGTCTGGATAGATCACCTTTGTTGCCCGGAATAGTTCTAAGCTAGTGGAATAAACAAAACTGTAGTGAAAATTTTGCACAACAATCATTATCCCCATTATAGCTATTAACCCGCAAGATGCAAAGAATAATATGATAGAAAAAAGGGGGGGTACTACAAAAGAGATAATTGTATGAACAAAAGTCAAATTAATTAAGGATCAACAACCAATGTGTGGACAAATATCAGCTCAAAAAATTGATTAAGTATAACAGCCAATCTCACAGTTCACAGTCCAAGTATGTGGCTAAGAACAGCCAGTCTACATTACCCATGATGTCACATTCTAAACATTATAAAGATCAATAACTAGTGCTCAATTTTTCATATACCATGAACACCTATCTGCTCTTTTATAAAATAGTATTGATGCACAAAATCTCCCCTTCCCCTTTTCTCTGTGAAGGGATAGGACAGATAATAACAGGCCACCTATGAATCCTATTATCAAAATTCACATAAACACACATCATGTTAAATGCACGCTGTGGAGACCTGGGGGTCAGTGGGTGCTCTCATCCGCTGGCCGCGCCGCCTTTAGCAAGACAGCTCGGACCAGGGCTCATCCCCAAACTGAACACCCGATCTCCTTAACCATGAGCGGAACACTACTCAGACAACACAGGGTGAGAGAACCACAATATTAAGGCTTTATTGGATCCCCAAACAGTTAACAGCATATAACGCATAACCAGCAAAACACAAACTGTAATAGGCAACAGAGTCTCACCTTCCGCTGGCTCACCAGGGTTTAGAGTATAGCACAGCAAAGTCTGTAGCCAGGTGACTAGATTGTCCCAACCTGGTTTGCTTCCTTATGCAGTCTTTGTCATCACAGCCGAATCTGATAATTCGATGCTGAAGTCCTTGTGGTTTTATAATCCAGGTTCTGATCCCCCTCGATCGGCACCTAATGCCTAGGCCTGGGGTTATGGCCGACCAATCCGATCTGAAGATCCTAGATTAGCTGTCTGTATCCAATCTAGTGCACCTCTAGCCAGGACCGAAATCCCTAGACAAAGGTCACTAGACAGAATCAAAATCTCCCTGGTTAATGAACAGGTCTCCTTATATACCCTCAGCCCTCATTGCAGGAAATTGAGTACTTCATGATTGGTGGAATAAGACTGTTCTCTCACTGGCTCGCTTTCAAGCTGCCTGGATATTGTCCATTTAAATGATGATTGACAAAGAGGGGTCAAGGAGGGTTTACTATAGACATTAAGACATTTAGTGTAACACCCTGACCACAAATAATGGTGGCTGAAGTAATCTACATAGAGTCAACAATCCACATCGTAATACAATGGCATTCTAACAGGATTAAGTTTCTCTGACCTTACAGAGTAGAGTTAATTGCATTACATAAGTCCACATCACCAAACATCTACAAAACTTGTATTTACACTTAGTTGCTTATCACAAGGTGAGAATAACATACAATGCAAAGAGGCAAGATAATTACATTACCCATTTTAAATACTAGCAGGCTCCCAGAAATCTTGTGTAACCCATGAGTGGCATATTACAAGTTTGCAAACCAAAGTACACTATTGTCGGGATAAATAAGAAATCCTCCTACTTTATATATTCCATTTCGTCACACACGCAACGGCCATTCATTGAGGCAGCTTACCTGGTTAAGGCAACAGGTTATTAAAATATATCCCCCGTTGTTCAGTACAGTACTTGCTCCATAGGCCAAACAGACCATGCTGGACAAAGCTTACTATTTATCCCAAGAGGTGTCCAGATATCCAAAACCTCCTATATAGCCTGACACCAAAGTATTATAACAGTTTAAGTACGTCTACAGATCTATACAATGGAATATATCTATGAGCTTCCCATTTGGGCACCTAACCAAAAGCAGATACCGCTAGATATGGTCCGGAGTACATCTATAATGATATCCAGATAGTTATGAGCCATCCATGGACCCATACCCATATAACCCGCAAGTCCGCAGCACTCCAGCTTTACCACTGAGTAGGGTCGTGCCTAGTAGTAGAATTCTTGAAGCATGTGCACCCCCATTTTTTGAATTGCACTCCAGGTTGATGTCTGCCAAAGGATTTTATTCCAGCATAGGCACCAGTTGTGGCGACGTTTCGAGCATCAAGTGCTCTTTGTCTTTGTCCCCGTAATTAAGGAGATCGGCATCAGGTGTCAGACATGCCCAGTGTGCACACAATCCGCCCTGCCTCTTCTCGCAGGACCGGATATGATGCTATCCACGTCATCATTAGCCACCGGGCACTTGACCCGTCATCCGGAAATGACGTAGACCGCATCATCAGGCTGCGGTTATGTGATCCCGGAAGTGGAATCACCAGGAAATGCATTCTGTATGTGCAGACAGCTTCAATGTTTCTCTGTTATTAGGCAATCTACCCCAAGCTACTGGGAACTTACTGATAAATTGCAGCCACATTATATTTTGCTCAATAAGAGTATCTAATATATGCCACACAGATGGGGTAAAGAAACAAATTCTCTATTTATTATATTTTAAAACCCCTTAGAGAATACAATCATCCTGAAAACGGTATTTTAAGATAATAGTATGATATATAAAGACTTTGATACACCCAGCCAGTTCACCAGGGAAATAAAAAACATGACTCGAATCAAAGAGGCATGGTATGCTGGTATATATTTTCCATTAAAAATCCAATTTTTTATATATAGTTTCTTAAGTGGAAATATTTCACAGAGAAAGCAGTTAAAAGTCAACCTTCCCCTAGGAGCCACTGAATTCATCCTAAATATCCACTGAGATTCCCTTTGTAGGATCCCTTCCGAGCATCTCCCTTCTGAGCACCTCTGCCACAGTTTCTAATATGCAAAACGTTATTGCCTTCTCATCTCCATTATGTACATCTAAAACATGGCGCCCTATTGGAGTTTTTCTCTTATTACGTATATCCCCCAGATGTTCACCAATACGCTTTCTCAGTTCCCTCTTAGTTATTCCCACATAATTTAAAGGGTAACTGCACGTAGCCATGTACACCAAGTGTCCCTATTGTAATATGTCCTTCTAGTAGTGGCACTGGTGAAAGATTTTCCCATCATTACCCAGCCACAAAATTTGCAGTTGCCACACCTATATGCCCCACATGGTTTTCTATATAACTAGGTGCCTTCCTGTTTAGGTTCTTTATAAAACTGTGGACAAGGCGATCTTGTAAAGATCTACCCCTCCGAAAGGTGATCTTTGGGCGATCCGATATTTCTGTCCCTATATCTTTGTCAGCCTTAAGGATGTCCCAGTATTTATTCAGGATGCCAAAGATCCTATCTGTTTTATCATCGTTCCAATTATTCTCATCTCGGAATCACATTCCCTTTCCTTCTTTTTTGGTACCATCACTAGTTGATGACATACATATTACTGATGTCTTTAATGAGACAATCCTTCAAAGGAACACCAAAAGTAGAAAACTCACAAAAGACTAAACTTTGTCTCATACAGATTTCACAAAGAAAATGTCTCATACAGTAGTTAAAGCTATGACCTGTTTAACGAAATCTGCTCTGAGTGTCTAAAGAGATCACCCATTGTCGCCCTCTTCCTTACTGTACTGTTGCTCTAAGGGCATATTCACACAATGCAGAGGCTTCAGACCTAAGGGAACCCGCAGGTGCCTGCAGTGGGTGCAAGCACCATCTGCAGTGGGTGCAGAGCGGGTTCTCTCTGTGCACCCGATGACAGCCGCTTCCGAGACTGTACCAAGAAATGAACATGCGGAGGAGGAGCAGAATGCCGGCAATACGCACCACAGCTGTCAAAACGCTGCGATCGGGGATGCACAGTGAGGATGGGATTTCTACAAATCTCATTTACTATGCTTCTACTTGTACTTGTACCAAAATGCTGCGTAAACTTATCGTGAGCACACAGTTTAATTGGTACAGATCAGGAGAAAATTGTGTTCTCTTAAAGATTTGTAAAAGACAGTTTGTTTGAGGAAATCTGCAGACTAATAAGCAGTGTCAACTAGTTTATCTCCACTTTACTAATATCGATTATTTCTAGATTTAGTGTTCTTTTAATATCTGACATTTGTGGATGTCAGCTGCTTGAATTCTACAAACTTACTTTTTTGATTAGTGAAAAAATGACAGTTTTACATCTTTAAATTGTTCATTTTAATACTAAATTCGTTTTTGTTTTTTTTTTATTACGATACAGATTAGTTCTACTCCAGATGTTAGAAAACTCTCTTGTGTTACTTTTAGGAGGGTAACAGTTTTCATTTTTCAGTATGAGATCTACTTTCATTAAAATATCTTAAGACTGCTTTATTAGTGAGATGTCCTCAGACCATGTGCAATTGAAGCCAATAATATCTAATTGCTATGTTACTATGAATATGATACTTGTAGGGGTTTTCCACTACCAGGACAACCCTTTGTTTCCACGTTTTCCCCAGGTAACGTGAATAAACCTGTACTCGCCTTCCATACTGGATTTATTACAGCGGTTTCGGTAATAGTGTTCCCTGGGATCACATGACACCAGTATCCTGCGTCCAATAACCGCTGCCTTCTGTCTCCCCCACCTTCGGCCCAGGAGCAATCGACAGGAAGTAAGCAGCAGCCGCAGGAGTTAACTCTCATTGATTAACTCATTTGTCTGAAGACTGGGAGAGAGAGGCCAAAGGTGATTGGACACTGGGCTTGTGTGATGTCCCATCCTTACATGATCCCCAGTAATGTGAGTACCAACACTGCCGGAACAGCGCCAGCACAGGAGGTGAGTATAGGCTTTTTCATTTTACCTGATGGAGACATGAGAAATCTGACGAGGTTGTCTTAGTAATGGGCAACCCCTTTAATGTTTTGTTTTGCGTCAATTCATTTTAAGATGTTCTTGTTAATTTGTATAATAATATTATTAATATTTTTTATTTATTGTTAGAGCATCATTGATTCCATGGTACTATTCATGTAAAATGGGGTTATATACAAATATACTGTAGATGACAGTCAGCAAAGCACTACATACAGGGGGGAAAGCATCCTGCCCTTGCGGGGCTTACAGTCTGTAATATGATGTCAGCAACTGAAATCTCTACATAGTTTATAAAAGTTCAGTAATTGTTTTTTTTTTTTAAACATTTTTTACTCTTCTCATTACTAGGAGGCTGCTTGCTGGGCCTTGAATAATCTTCTTATGTACCATCCTGAGCTTCATGATAGAATCGGAGATGAACAAAATCAGTAAGCAATAATGTTTATTTCTTATGTGGAAAAGTGGTTATGTTCTTGAGGTTTAACCTATTCCTAAATCCCATCAGGTACCCTTTACACAGAGAAGTGATGCTTTCCATGCTAATGCATTCTTCCTCCAAGGAGGTTTTTCAAGCAACCACAACTGCATTGGCCACTCTCTCTGGACGCAATGGTAAATGGGCTTTCAGTTTATTTTCTCTATATTATAAAGTCCAGCTATAATGTGTTTCAATTTTACGTTTAATGTTCAGATTAAAATGCCAGGCACCATAAAAAAAGCTTGTGATAAAAACCTTTACATTCAACCTTGTGTAACTTTGCTTTCTCCTTCGCCTCATTGGGGGATACAGGACCGTGGGTGTTAGGCTGCTGTCCACTAGGAGGCGACTTTGCTTTTCGAATCTTGAATTAAAGTTGAATTAAGAGTCCGTTTTCTTCTTATAAATATTTCAAAGTAAATTTAGAATTGTGCCAGAGACCTGATGATATTTGGGGTATTCACAAGCAGGATAGGTAATAACCTATAGATTTCTTGCTGTTCAACTGTTTTGAGCTGCAAAATCTGTAGAACTGGACTTTAGATTGCATCTAACAATAATAGTCATGTGCGCTGCAGCATCTAATGTGACCCCAACGATAAAATAAACAATGTTAGATTAATGGTCACAATTTTTGCACTTTGCCCCTTTAGGCTTCAATTTAAGACGTGGGTAACATGCGACTAGCATATGGCCAATATATGATTTGGCTGTTTTTTACAACCACATTGCTGAACTAAAATAGTTGTACAATAGCAAGTCATTAAGCACCAATACTAACAATGTCTTAAAGACCACCTTTTACTAGTTTTAAAATGTAAACTGGCCACTTTATGGATTAGTGGCCGCAAAGCTGAATGAAACATTTTTTTCTGTGTAAGATATTTAGTGACCCATATCATTGCTCTCTTCACTTATCACTCTGCCAGCATTTACTGTGATTACAAGGACGGAGGAGTAAATCAGAGTTGTGTATTACTACAAACACCTCGGCAGTTGTCCACTCACAGCGCTGACAGCTGGTGTTTGTAATGGCACACAACTTTCCGTTACAGTATGTGTAATGACACTCTACTTCCTTCCCATGCCTATAATCCCAGGAGATGTCAACAATTAGTCAGGGAGCAGAGCAGGGCTATGTGTCTCACACAGAGCATGACTGGTCTGACTTTCTTTCGGGGTGTTTTTTTTCTTTTTCTCCTTCATGATGCCTCTTGCATGTGATTGCTCAACATCATGCAGGGTAACAAGTGTACTCCCCTAACATAAATTTCTGCTAACGCCCTCTTGGAGTTAAGTAAGAATGGAAATCTTAACTTGTATACCTAATATCTACATAACAGAGATGAGAAATGTAAAAATAAAAATAAATGTTTTATTCATCTCCAAAGCCACTATTCCATGAAAGGGGTGGATGACCTGTATCTGCAGGACCATATACCTTTGTATAAATCATTGTAAGTAGGATTATTATAAAAAGCAATATGTATTCAGTCCTTTCTTACAGACCCTCTCAAGTCATTCTTCTCTTGGTCTACTTAGAATAGGGACTTTGCACTGGCTTTACTATAGTATACTTATGTTTATTTATATTGATTATGTGCATAGCATATGTCCTTTTATGAGGTAATCCCTGTTTATTCCTATTTTAATTAGTTTTAATTATGTAAATAAAATATGAATTGTATTAGTTTCTTGGTATATAACTGTACAAGACAGTGTATACAAGTTATGTTTTCAGAAGTGGTATGCAATATATTGTGAGGTAGCGTTATGGAGTCTGTTTGGGGGTCACTCGCTTACTGTGCACACATACACAGATTCTTATGATTCTTATGATAGATAGTCCATCGATTTATTAAATGTCTTAAACCACTGCTCTGACTTTCTAGCCGATAACAGAGACCACAGTTCATACAAGGAGGTGTATATAGCATATTGTCCTTGACTTCAGCAACTATAATAATAATGATAATAATAATAATCTTTATATAACGCCAACATATTCTGCAGTGTTTTACAATTCAGTGCCTGCACACAATTATAAACTGACCTCAGTCAGCACACAAAGTTCCACTCAGGGTTTACCTGCTCTTGCAGCTTAGCAGGATTCAGTCTTGTGTTCCTGGAGGTTACACACAGGGATCACCAACCAGGTCCTTAGACTTGCTCCATATCGGCACCTGTTGTGAGTCCAGATCCACCGGACCTCAATTACTCCTGGACTACTAGCAGCCCTGGCCAGCACTATTCTCCAGGAAACTGGATCTAACAGCATCTGTCTGACATCAGAAACCATGTGATCATGAAGTAGTTAAAATATATATATATATATATATATATATATATATATATATATATATATATATATATATATATATATATATATAATATGAAAAAGATCCTTGCAGCACACAGCTACTACCAATGATGTACATAAGCTACTAGCTATATATATTTGAGGAAAAAGTTTAAAAACTTACGTTTTTTTCAAAAAACTCAAAAATCTCCAATTTTTTATTTAATTCTGAAGTTCTTGGTACATACCGTATATACTCGTGTATAAGCCGACCCGTGTATAAGCCGACCCCCCTACTTTTGCCCCCAAAACCTGGGAAAATCTATTGACTCGTGTATAAGCCGAGGGTGGACCCTAGCACAAGTATACAGCCCCCAGCAGTGTGGTATACACCAGTCCCAGAGGTAGATACAGCAGCCCCAGTGGTAGTATACACGCAGCCCCAGTAGTATATACAGCCCCAGTGGTAGTATATACAGCCCCAGTGGTAGTATACAGGGCCCCAGAGGTATATAGCAGCCCCAGTGGTAGTATACAGGGCCCCAGAGGTATATAGCAGCCCCAGTGGTAGTATACAGTGCCCCAGAGGTATATAGCAGCCCCAGTGGTAGTATACAGGGCCCCAGAGGTATATAGCAGCCCCAGTGGTAGTATACAGTGCCCCAGAGGTATATAGCAGCCCCAGCGGTAGTATACACGCAGCCCCAGTAATGCAGGCCCCCCCCCAGCGTCTCTCCGGTCACCTGTAAAGCAAGCTATACTTATCAGTGTCCCGCTCGCACCCGCCGCTGCCGACATCCGCGATCCTCCATCTTCATGCGACTCCTCTTCCTGTTTCCTGTGCGCGTCGCCGGGAATGACGTCATTGCCGGCGACGCGCACAGAAACAGGAAGAGGAGTCGCATGAAGATGGAGGATCGTGGATGTCGGCAGCGGCGGGTGCGAGCGGGACACTGATAAGTATAGCTTGCTTTACAGGTGACCGGAGAGACCCTGGGGGGGCCCTGCATTACTGGGGATGCGGGGGCTGCTGTATACCGATGTATACATCGGTATGTACCGATGTATACATCGGTATACAGCACTGACTCGCGTATAAGCCGAGGGGGGTACTTTTCAGCCCAATTTTTGGGCTGAAAAACTCGGCTTATACGCGAGTATATACGGTACATTGGCCAATGTCTGTTTGCTCATCAACTGCGACAAAGTGACTTCAGGGTCTGATGAGTCCTACGCTGATATCCCTATCCTCCTTGTCCGCTTCCCCACTACTAAGTGGGCAGACACCATCTAGACCCTCCATCACCTGTAGGTAATGAGGGTGCACATTGCAGCATGGATCCTGCAACTCCATATGATAAATAACAAGAAAAAAACTGCACAGCACTCAAAGACAAATGTGAACTGGTGCTAGCAAAGCTGCAGGGTTATATAATATGAAAAAGATCCTTGTAGCACACAGCTACTACCAATGATGTACATAAGCTACTAGCTATATATATTTGAGGAAAAAGTTTAAAAACTTACGTTTTTTTCAAAAAACTCAAAAATCTCCAATTTTTTATTTAATTCTGAAGTTCTTGGTACATACATTGGCCAATGTCTGTTTGCTCATCAACTGCGACAAAGTGACTTCAGGGTCTGATGAGTCCTACGCTGATATCCCTATCCTCCTTGTCCGCTTCCCCTAGTAGCTTATGTACATCATTGGTAGTAGCTGTGTGCTGCAAGGATCTTTTTCATATTATATAACCCTGCAGCTTTGCTAGCACCAGTTCACATTTGTCTTTGAGTGCTGTGCAGTTTTTTTCTTGTTATTTATCATATGGAGTTGCAGGATCCATGCTGCAATGTGCACCCTCATTACCTACAGGTGATGGAGGGTCTAGATGGTGTCTGCCCACTTAGTAGTGGGGAAGCGGACAAGGAGGATAGGGATATCAGCGTAGGACTCATCAGACCCTGAAGTCACTTTACGTAAGTTTTTAACTTTTTTCTCATATATATATAGCTTGTTAGCACATGTACATCTTTGGTAGTAACCGAGTGCTGCAGAGCATTTCTTTCTAGTTATTTGATTCAGCAGCCCTGCTGGCACCGGTTCCCATTAGTCTGTGAGTGCTATGGGGAGGGACTATGATGGTCAATGCCGCCCAAGGTCTGTAGAACAATATGTGCGAGCAAGCCATGCTGGATTTAGATTGCAGCAGACTTCTGTATGTGTGTATATACAATATATACTAGACTGAAGTGTATAAAGCATTCCATGATGTGGCCTGTTTTACAAGCTGAAGCTGGTGATGGTCCTTTTCTTTTTTTTTTTTACTTATTTAAACTGTGGAAAGTTATTAGAATGTAAAACTACACTGTGAAAAAACTCATAACTTTACTTTATTTCCAGTAGTCATCAGGAGGATCTTATTGGAGAAAGGGGTTCATATCAATGTGCTTGAAATCATGAAGGAACATCTAGATTCACCGGAAGCAGCAGAAAGTGCGTGTCGGGTTCTTTTTCAACTGTTTAATGGAAGGTATGTATATATTATACTGTTGAATGAACAGGCTAGGAAATTATAGCTAAAACACTAATAATTTCACATTTATCATACTTGCTGTGAAACGGGATGTTATGTCAATAATAAATTGACTTTTAGAATTCCTACTTCCAATAGGGCATGCAAATAAAAAGAAAAAATAGTGTTGCGCCACCTGTGGATCTCTCCTGTCTTTAAAGTGGTCGTATTATAAGTGAACTAACCTTTAAAGGTTGTGCCCGATCCGCACAACCAGATTGTGAGCGTAGTTTGTGGCTCAGGCTGCCAGCCTTGGATCTGTAGTGCTCCTGTATCCTCAATCGCCTCTGCTCCTGGCCTAGTGCAATCCACACTCTCTATCCAGGGTTAGATCAGGAAACACCAGGTTGATCCATTAACCCTATCCCTCCTGCAGCTCTGTCACCGCTTTCCACAATGGAATTAGATTAATAGAATTCAAATAGAATATGCGGTTCTAAGGTAGAGCGCAGGTATGAGACGGATCCGCTTGAGGCTTGAGGAAGACGTCTGTACGTCAAAACATGTTGTGGTCTGGAGCTTTTTATGAATAAAGTTACGGAGATAAGGATTAAAGTATCCCGTCTCATACATGCGCTCTACCTTAGAACCGCCTTAACTATTTGAATTCTACTTCCAATAGGGGGCACTAGAGTTTGTCTAATTCCTGTCTGAAGAGACAATTTGCATTACAAGAGGAAAAAGCAAAGTATTTCTCTAATAAGATATATTACAAAGTTTCTTACTTTCACATGTATTTGATTTATGAGAAAAAAAAATCTAAAATGATGGTTACACCTAAAGTATTTAACTGTAATTTATTTTTTCTTCAAGCTCCTTTAATTTGGATGTGTTGACTGTGACAATGGCAAGTCTGTTGAATGCCATGAAAAAACACAAAAAGGTGCCTGGGGTCCAGCTGAAGGCTTTGCGGGTAATGGTGCAGATTATGTGTGATGGTGAGTTATTATATATCGTTGCTCTGTGATCATGTTACCTTGCAGGCTTCTAAAACTATAAGTATTTTTTTCCAGATACTACATACGATGTAACAAATAATTCAGTAAAAGCAGAAGACAGTACATTTCTAAATCTTCCACGTAAAGTAATTAGGAACCAGTGTTTGCTGGAAGGCACGCACAAGTTCATTTTACAAGCCCTCAACAAGGTTAGTGCGGTAATGGTATTCCCTCTACTGACCACTAAATGAATTCATCCTTTAGGCTTACAATTCAATAAGTCAGTTATATGTAGTGTAATTCATCTCTGCTCTAAAAGTAAATTACACTATTGGAAAGATTTGTCAAATGCAGTGCAGAAGTAAAGTGGATGAGTTGCTTATAAAACCTAAATCCAAGCTCTGATCTTATTTCTCAGAGGCCCTATTGCAAATCTAAAGTGGTTTTCCAGGCTCTAGACAGATCAGATGGTGACCGCATGCAAAGGTCACTGTCATGTTTCTCCTGTATTCCCAGTGTAAGTGGTCAGTCACATGCTAGCTTACAATTAGCAGAGTTTGATCAGTTGCTGACATTAATATTGAGAGAAGCAGATGAGAATCTAGTTGACAGATGACTGCAACTTTGCAAAACTCATATTTGTTGACTAGGGATACAGGAGAATCATCCGCACCCTCCTCCACCCCCTCCTCCACCCCCTCCCTTGCACCCTGTACTGTAATGTTAAATAAAGCCGTCCTCATGCATTTCAAGACAATCGGGTGAGTGCCTTCTTCTCCTCTCAAGATACAGGGGAATCATGACCGTGTATGCAGGGTCATATTTGCCACTAGGCACCCGAGGGCCAGTGCCTAGGGTGGCAGGTTCCAAGGGGCTGGTTAGTGCCAGGCTAAAGATTAAAAAAAATATATATATATATTTTTATATATATATTTTTTTTAACTCTCCCTCCCTCTTCCAAACTCTTTATTTAGTCCGATGTGTTTTTGGAGGAGGGAAGGGGGCGCCGCATCCATTAGTAATAGCATCTTTAAGACGCAATTACAAATTAATAATTCCTCTGGCACTTGCGGAGTCAGTGAAGCTCCAATCCGCTTCCTGCCCTGACGTGTCGCTGTGCACTCTCTGCAGAGGTCAGCAGCTTGATGATGAGTCATCACACTGCCGATGTGACTGCAGCGGTAGCACACAGGAGGATGAAGATGTCGGGTGCTGGGAGCCAGGAGTGTGGAGCCAGGTAAACACTGAACAGCTAAAGGTTGTAACAGTGAAGAAGCATCCTGGTGTCCGAGGCACAGAGAAGGAGGGAAATGGACAAATGAGGGGGAGACACAGCATGGAACGTGGGGGGAGAAGCTGCATGGATCATGGAGGGGGGATGGGAGAGGGAAACTGCATGGAACATGGGGGGAGAAGCTGTGTGGAACTTAATGGGAAGGGATGAGCTGCTTGGAACATGGTGGGGAGGGATGAGTAGTGTGGAACATGATGGAAAAGGATGATCAGCGTGAAACATGATGGGGAGGGATGAGCAGCATGGAATATGATGGGGAGGGATGAGCAGTGTGGAACATGATAGGGAAGGATGAGTAGCGTGGAAAATGATGGGGAGGGATGAGCAGCATGGAAAATGATGGGGACGGATCAGCAGCGTGGAACATGTTGGGGAGGGATGAGCAGCGTGGAGCATGATAAGGAGGGATAAGAAATATGGAAAATGATGGGGAGGGATGAGCAGCGTGGAAAATGATGGGGAGGGATGAGCAGCGTGGAGCATGATGGGGAGGGATAAGAAATATGGAAAATGATGGGGAGGGATGAGCAGCGTGGAGCATGATGGGGAGGGATGAGCATTATTCTTTAGTCAGGAGCATTATAATGACTTTGTTTTGGGATGTGCTGCAGAAGACCAGACAAGAGACTAGTATTGGAAGATGCAGGACAATGTTTTGCTAAAAAGGATGATATTTTAAAGTAGTCCTTTACTCCCAAAATTCCAAAAAATTGTTAGTGAGGTGATGTGCATCACTGGCATTGATATGTCAAACAAAATTTCCACGGTTAGATGAATGCATTTTAGACCTTCTCTTTCAGTTGTAGGGCTACCCCCTGCATTGTGATTGACAGCCGTGACTGACTGGATGTCACGGCAATCTCCTATTAAATCCTGTGCTCGTGCACTGCCCCTCAGCTGCCTGGGTACGTGAATATAAGTGTACGTTCACAGATTTATTTAATATGTGCTGTGCACATGTCTCCTTGTGAGCACACACGCTAAGTACATCCCTGTGCTCCAGCCGCTCTACTCGCTCTGGTGTGTACCTGTCACTCTGCTGTAGCTGCTGCCAGAAGGAGAAGGAAGAGGAAGGACTCGCAGAGCGCATGCTCAGGATGCTTAGGGGTAGTGTGCAAGCATTGGATTTAATAGGAGAATGCTGTGACGTTGGGCCAGTTATGGCAATGAATCACAGTGCAGGGGTGTCCATAAGAGGAGCGTGACTGAACCGATGAAATATGCCTCCCCTGTGACTGAAAGAAGAGGTCTATAATGCATTCACATCAGCATACATTTTTTTTTTTTGGATAAATACTGGGAACTTTTGTTTGATTAAACTCGCAGGGTATATGCACACCACATCTTGTAAACCATAAGGACTCTCCAGTTATGTTCACACCACATCTTGTAAACCATAAGGACTCTCTGGTTATGTGCACACCACATCTTGTAAACCATGAGGACTCTCAGGGTATGTGCACACCACATCTTGTAAACCATGAGGACTCTCAGGGTATGTGCACACCACATCTTGTAAACCATGAGGACTCTCAGGGTATGTGCACACCACATCTTGTAAACCATGAGGACTCTCAGGGTATGTGCACACCACATCTTGTAAACCATGAGGACTCTCAGGGTATGTGCACACCACATCTTGTAAACCATGAGGACTCTCAGGGTATGTGCACACCACATCTTGTAAACCATGAGGACTCTCAGGGTATGTGCACACCACATCTTGTAAACCATGAGGACTCTCGGGGTATGTGCACACCACATTTTGTAAACCATGAGGACTCTCTGGGTATGTGCACACCATATCTTGTAAACCATGAGGACTCTCAGGGTATGTGCATACCACATCTTGTAAACCATGAGGACTCTCAGGGTATGTGCACACCACATCTTGTAAACCATGAGGACTCTCAGGGTATGTGCATACCACATCTTGTAAACGTCCCTGAGTTATTCAGATGCAAGACGCTTCAATCATCATTTTGTCCGAAGCAACCTTTTTTTTTTTGCTCTTTGGTCGTCTTGTGAAACATCTTTTAGCTACCGCTTTTTTATTTATTTTTCATAAACTAGTAAGCGGCTTCCAAGCAGATGCTGCACATATTATGGACTGGTCACTTTTAACTGCTTCATGTCTTTGGAAACCTGAAGATGTGAAAAAACTGAACATATGACCAGCAAGTAATGTATTCCTTTTAACAATTGTCACCTATTTAGGCAGAATACAGAGTGGATCTGCCTGGAAAATAAAAATGCTGTGTGCACATACACTTAGTCTGACTGATCAGTAGGGAGTGCGACCACTGAAAGTGCCTAGGGCGGCAGGAGCCCTGAATACGGCCCTGAGTGTATGCAGTGTCACTATTCAGCACACAGGGACTGCAGAAATGTTGTCCAGGGCCAAGAAAATGCCTTTGAAACAGAAATCTATTTCTCCTTCGCTTCATTGTTGGACACAGGACCTTGGGTGTTATGCTGCTGTCGACTAGGAGGTGACACTAAGTAGAATCTGAAAAACATAGAATGGCTCCTCCTCTGCAGTATACACCCCCTGGCTGGCACCAGCCTAACCAGTTTTTGCTTAGCGTCATTAGGAAATTTTTCATTAGCTTTTTTTTCTACGGAAGAAAAGGATTCATTTTACAGAGGAACAAGATTTCTTCAGCAACTCACCGGGAATAGATGATTAGCCAATCCTTCCCCGGACCCCCACAGTTGGGGAGCTGGGTTGAAGTTGATGATATCGAGGCTACACGATCCTTACTCGGACCCCCAAAGTTTGGGAGCTGGGTTCAAGTTGATGATATTGAATGATATTGAAGTTGATGCACAACAGGACTACTCCAATGATCCTCCCCAGAACCACAGTTGGGACTCTGGGCTGCAGCGATGGTGGACACGTTTCCCCACTCTCCTCTTGCGACGAGCGGCCAGAAAAGACCCAGCGACTACCTCCCCATTGCCCCCTTACAGGGGCAGTGGGTTGAGACTTCAGCTCCAGGTACCTCACGGGCCTCTCAGAGTTGCAGAAATGGCGGACAGTCTCCCCACTCTCCTCTCAGGGGAGTGGCCAGAAAGGCCCCTCGGCTCTATGTGCTTACAATACCTCCCCAAGTACCTCACAGGCCCCTGGTAGCCACGGGCCCCTAAGTACTGCACCCTCCCTTACACAATGGGGCTGCATTCTAGCATTTGGATCACGGTTTGGTGATCCATTAGTATCTGCCCAGGACCCAGTGCCACCTTTTGTCCCCCGGGGAGCCCTTCCCTGGCCGCGCTCACTATTTTCTCCCACTAACAGTGGGACTGGTGGGCATTTGGGACCTCCGCGCCGGTCCCCTATTGTTTTCGGTGGCCGTTTTTCAACTTTAGTCCCCGGCTCGGGCCTAGCTCCGGAAGAGCGGATGAGGTGCTGCCCCTCTCTGCCCACCGCACATCCCTCTGGATGACGTTGAGTGGCCGGAGCATGCCCACGGCTGCATCACGGAGGGGGCAAGACGTCATCTTCATGCTCTTTTCGGTCCTAGGCCTGCCCATCTCTTTTACTTCTTTAACCCTACAGCTGCCATTTTACCACCGCTAGGCACCGTTACTCTCCGGATACTGCATGCGCAAGAGGTCACAGATCGCTGGGCAGTTGACTACCTCTGCTGCAGGGACACAGATGTGGTAAGACGGTCAACAGTGTCTTTTTAGCTAAGGCAATACTGAACTTGGCAGGTAATTCTGCATTCCACCCTGTACAATCGAAATCCTGACCCTGAGCCGCTAAATCTAAAGGCGCAAATGTCCGTAGCAGGGGAGTATCTTGTTCATGCAGTTCTAGAACCAGCCAATAGCACGACTGTGGCGGCATCAAACGCTTTCACATTCGGACAAGCACTCTGGCTGCGAGAATGGAGGGCAGATTCTGCTTCTAAGGAATCTCTCACAAGCTTTCCTTATCCTAGTGGTCATCTGTTCGGTGGGAAACAGATAAGCTACTTTCCAATGGTCGGCCTCTAGCCTAACGCAAACTATTAGTCGCTCCCCATGCAAGGATAGGACCTTCCAGGTCCCGGAAATCAAATGCGACCTGGCACTCCCTCTCCCGTCAATCTGAACCTAAGGGATCCAGTTCCCTTAGGTTCTCCTCCTCATCATTTGCCACTTCCAGAAGACACTTCTCAGGTGGGTGACAGACCTTCCCATTTTCAACAAGCTTGGCTCGCTGCAACAGAGGACAAGTGGGTCCATGGAATGGTTTCTGCCGCTTACAATATCAAATTTTCTCTCCTGCCTCTCCACTCGGCTCTTGCTGGCCGTTCCACCACGGCCCCTGTCAAGGCTTGTTCCTTTTTACCTGGCCGCCGACTCACTATAGCAGGCGGGATTCATTGCTCTTATCTCATAAGATGAAGGAGCCTCAGTCTGACTTATCCTGGACTTTAAGCACCTCACAGGTTCAAGGATCATTTTCGGCTTGTCGCCCTGCCATTTCATGGCGACACGGCCCCCAGGGTCTTCACCGAGTTCATTAGGTTGCTCATGACCATCCTCCACTCATGAGGACTAGATATTCTTCCATACCTGGAGGAGTTGCTCATCAAGCTCCTTCCTTCAGGGACTGCGAAGAGAGCGGTTACATTACAGGATGCCCTAGTTCATCTAGGATCATTGGTAAATCTGCCCAAATCCTGTCCAGTCCCGAGCCAAACGCTCACCTTTCTAGGAATGTTTTTTCGACACCGACCACGGGTTGGTGCTTCTCCCTCAGTAAAGGTCTCGCGCCCTACGCCAAAGAGTCCGGCCCCTTCCTCACCCATCACCTCACTCTCTCCAATTCACAATGAGTTTCTAGGCAGAATGGTCGCGGCAATAGAAGTGGTTCCCTTTGCCCAACTACACCTCAGGTCTCTCCAGCTAACCTCAAGGCCTGGGACAGCAGTCCTTTCCCCTGGATAGGACATTCCATCTGACGACTGCCACCAAGCACCAATAACTGGTGATTGCGTCTGTTCCCTCTCTCACAGTGGAGATCCTTCCGGTTCGCTGGGAGGTACTTACCACCGACGCAAGCCTACTAGGCTGGAGAGTGGTGTGCTGTCAACACACGGCTTAGGGCAGAACGTCTCCTTTGGAATCCTCCCTGCCCATCAATCTCCTGGAGATCCGCGACATGCTACTAGGCTACAATCCTTCACCGGTTGCTAGCGGGTCGTCATATCCGTATTCAGTCAGATACTGCCACAGCAGTCGCATAAGTCACTCCCCTAGGAGGAACCCGCAGTGATCAGGCGATGCGCGAAGTGGAACCCATTCTCCGCTGGACCTACTCCATCTGGTCTATTCTTTCAGCTGTGCACGTCCCATGTATCGACAATTGGGCTGTGTTTTTTTCTCAGCCGTCAGGGCATTGCCTTGGGAAAGAGGGCCCTATATCCGGAGGTGCTCCATCAGATATGTCACTGGTGGGAAACCCCAGATATGGATCTCATGGAATCACGACTGATCTCTGATGAAGTGATCTGGAGCACCATGAAACGCGTAAGAAATAGACATTGAAGGTATTGCTTTTAACATCTTGTGATTTCTTGGAATCAATGGACAGATGGCAGCGCACGAACTACCACCTTTTCATCTAATGCTTTGTTTCCCAGAACGTTGGGTTTCTAAGGCAATTACCTCTATCCGCTGAATCTGAGCTTGCAGCGCTCTCCTGTAAAGCGCTTTTCCTGGTTTTCCACATGGAAGAGGTGGTGTATCTACCGGTGCCGTCGTTCCTTCTGTCCGGCGCTGATGCATCGTGCCGAGAAGGCTCTTGGATCTAGTTCGAGTCCTTCGGCTCTATGTGCCTAGACCAGCGCCTTTCAGGAGGCCTGACTCTCTTTTCATCCTTCCAGAAGGCCACTGGAAGTGCATGACAGCATCCAAGCCCACTCTGACCAGATGAATACAAACTACTATAAAATGCCATTCCAGCAGGTGTAAATGCACATTCCATTCGTGCGGCATTCCACTTGTGCGGTGGAGGCATCCTGAGCCATTCGTCACCAGGCTTCTGCACAACAGGTGTGCAAAGCGACCACCTGGCCTAGTCTTCACACATTGGTGAAGCACGCCAGTATTCATACTCAGTTTTCGGCAGATACGAGTCTGGGTAGACGCATCCTCCGGGTGGCAGTAGCTCTCCCGTAGGGTGCATGTCTTATTGGAGTCTATGATATTTTCTGTTCCCACCCAGGGACTGCTTTAGGACGTCCCAAGGTCCTGTGTCCCCCAATAAGGCGAAGGAGAAAAGGAGATTTTTGTGTACTCACCGAAAAATCCTTTTCTCTTAGCCTCTAATTGGGGGACACAGGACTTTGGGTGTTATGCTGCTGTCCACTAGGAGGTGACACTAAGTAGAATCTGAAAAGCAGAGTGACTCCTCCTCTGCAGTATACACCCCCTGGCTGGCACCAGCCTAACCAGTTTTGTGCTTAAAGCAGTAGGAGAAATAAAAAATGGAAACAAAAGCCTGTAAAAAGGCAACCATATATGAACTCACTGAACTAGAAGAACGTTAAACAGGCCGATACGGCTATAGGGAGGGTGCGGTGTCACCCAATTATAGGCTAAGAGAAAAGGATTTTACGGTGAGTAAACAAAAATCTCCTTTTTCTTAGCAGTATTTTGATTTGGTCCTTACTTGGTGATCCTTTCTACCATTGCCATTTATTCTTTGTGATTTAGTTGTAGCAATCAATTGTGGTCTCAACACCTTTTTGACAGACAAGTTACAGGAAAAGTATATCCTTGTAACACTGCGGTAGCCAGTAGATGGAAAAATATTGAGTGTCCAAAGTAGCTGATACCTTTTAATTGTTACCTAAAAAAACGATAAAATATTGACAAGGTTTCGAAATATGTGAAGTGTTATAAAGCACTTGTCTTATTTACTGCACTATTCTGTGTCCTGTTCTATATAAATATGTGATTCTTCAGATTTTGTGTTGTACTATGGCTAAGAGACCTGAGTAGTCTAGAGAGCCATTAAAAGGTATCAACCACTGACAACGCTGAAATATCATTTTACTTTAACATAAAATAGTATATGTACGTCAAAATGCATATATTCCTAAATTAATGAAAGGCTTAGAACTGATTGCTAGAGATATGCGAACCTATTCGGGTTTGGAGTTCGGGTAATTTAAGCAGGGATGTGGAGTTGGGGTCCATTTTGGGTGGAGTCGGATTCAGGAAATTGAGGAGTTGGAGACGGATGTTTGGCGTACTGACTCCACAGCCCTGGATTTACGTATAAAATTCACTGGAGCAGGAATCTCTGTGCTCGGGTACACTCTGTGATCAGCCCACTGCTAGCTGCCTGTAGTGTTTGACCGGCTCGCAGTGGGGGTAAAAACAGAGTTATTGGCTGTATTGTGGATCGAGATGGGCCAATCGGCTATGTTAGGAGTGACAGGTATGTATCGCACAGACAGAGGTCTGCTGCGATCTTAACCCCAGGTTGATTGTTGAGACCTGTTGTTCCACAACTTTCTATAATGTGATGTGGGCTGGACTTAAGGGTTAACCAGGCGCGATGGGCGGATCTGGTTAACTACATACTTCCCAGGGGAAGGTGTGTTCCTGGGGGTTATCAGGTGCCACTCACTGGTCACATCTCTCTGTCAGCCAGCCCCTGGAAGACTTCCTGTTTGTAGCACTTGGGAGGAAAACCATGTGAGGGAATGGAGGCTGTTGCCAGAACTCCTGGATGTTGAGACTAGACAGAGCAGTCTCAAACCTGCAGAGCTGTGGGGAGCAGGTAACCCTAGATAATGGGGACTTATGTGTATAGACTGGCCTATGTTTATTTTCTGGAGTGCGGTTTATGACATTGGACTGTAATGATATAAATCCTTTGCTGTGTAGATTGTTTTTGTGCAGCCAAGTGAGTGAACCCCAACCCCCTTAGTGATCGCTACGTCACAGGATGTAAAAGACAAAAAAAAAATCCCCGCCCTCCCATCACCGGAATTGGTTTGCTTATGGCTGCCTGTTTACGGGCAGAGAGCTGAACTGCCTAATCGGTGACTTCAAATTAGGCTAGGGTCAAGGTCAGTCACCACTCAAACTCAAATTGCCACGGGTGTGAATATCTCTGCAACCCTACCCAACCTTGCAAGGTTCGCTCATCTCTACTGAATACTTGCATCCCTTTTTCTATCCTTTTTTTTTTTTTATTATTCGATCCATAACTATATATACCAATTGCAAAACAGCAAGCAGCTGGTTTTCTTTTGTAAATTCACAAATTCTTGCTGCTTCACGTTATTACCAGGTGCTTATGGTGTATTCCAATTTATCATTAGTCAGTAGTCTTTTCTTAATGTAACTTTCTATCTATCTTTTTGTTTTTGCAGTTTATTTCTAATCCAGGAATACAGGAATGTGGCCTGAAAGTAGTGAACTGCCTGTCAGGATGTTCGGGGTCCTTGGAGTTACTGTCAGAGCAGGGAGCTTTCGATACTATTCTACATAGTATCCAGATGTATCCTGGAAATGAAGGTGATACATGTAATAATGTTAGAACTTTTTTTAAAGGGAACCTGTCCCCTCTGAAAAGCCACCTAACGTATCAATACATGTCCCTGCACCTTCCTATTACCATTATAACTATCCCTCTGCTAAATGCTTGCTTTTAATGTTCTAAAAAACGTATTTAAACTTACTCATTAGCATGATAATGAAGCGGGGGCTACATGCAATAGTCCCCCTGGGGCTGGTTGGTTTGCAGCCTCCAGCATCCTTTATCACGCCTTGAAATGAAATTTCGCATCCCCAGCTTGGCTCCCTCCGCTCTGCTATGCAGCCTTCCTGTGGGAATGACGCTGAACGCGTCATTTCCGGAACCGTGTGCCCCTTAGCAACCTGATGTTTATCTTAGCAGCGGCACAGCGCTGTTAAGCAGAGCTCCATAGAACCCCGCATAGCATACTGCTACGGTAAACATCAGGTTGCTAAGGGTGAATAAACATGCTAACATGGTGAATAAAAAAAAAATTGAGAAATTACACTTTTTTTTTTGTAATTTCACTGCATTTGCAAATTTTTTCCCATTTTCCAGTACACTATATAGTAAAATAAATGATCTCGTTCAAAAGTTCTACTTTACCTGCAAAAAACAAGCCCTCATATGTCTGTATTGATGGAAAACTAAAAAACTTATGGCTCTTGGAAGAAGGGGAGGGAAAAATGGAAACAGAAAATCACCCATGGGTGAAGGGGTTAAAGTGCGACTCCATTGGTGTAATGAAAAAAAAAAAGAAAACCGCTGGGGTAGTGCAGTAAGGATTTCAAACTTCTAACAATACAAATTCAATACATTACTGCGACGTTCTATCAAGACCGAAATTCTTTTTGCAACCACTAGGTGGCCACATAGAGCAAAAACATCTGAGAAAATATAAAGAAACCATGTTTTTGTTATATTGTTTCTTAAAACTGGGTCATCTTTTGTGTTTCCTTTAATTTCTGGATATGCCAAATCAAGAGAAAAGAGAAGAAAGGGCACATGTTTACTTTACATAGATTTTTTTAATTACTCATCTGCTCATAATTTTACATATTGGTTTATGTACCCTGATGCTTTTTGAGCGACTGTCAGTTTTTCTTTTTAATCTTATTTTTGCTTGTTTTTTCAGAAATTCAACACTATGGTATCTCTCTCTTGTCCTTTCTTATAACAAGAAAAAACTTATGCATTGAAACGATGCACTTGTTATCAAGTCATTTGGTATCTACATTACAGCGGTATAAGGATGTTGTCCGGATACAAGAAGAGGTCAGTTGTATTTTATTAATGCTGCATATTATGTATTCGTTCCGGAAATAGAAGGGAAATCATCATCATTTTTTTCTTACCCTCGCAGGGATTTCGCACAGCTTTAACAATTATAAAGCTTTCATACAGTTTTGCAAAGCTTTTAGAGCTACAAGATTTTGACACTGTACTTTTTTACCAAATGTCTATGTGCTTGGCAAACAAACGGGATCAAAAGGTAATCCAAATTTGCTAATTTTACTTTAAATGATTTACTTTGACAGACTTTTTAAAGGGATGCTCACTATATTTTATTAGTGTAAAAATTGTCCCACAATGGTCCAAAAAAATAAGTCTGTACTATAGCCATTGACCTCCAGAGTTTTTCTTTGCTTTCTTTTGTGGTGGATGTGGTTGTGGTAGGGGTGGTCGTGTTGGTCTTTGTTGTTGGTAGGGGTTGTGGTGGTCATGTTGGTGGATGTGGTCGTGGACGTGGTCATGATAGGGGTGGTGATGTTGGTCGTGGTGTTGGTCTAGAAGGTGGTGGGGGTTGTGTTGGTGGACAAGTTATGATAGGCGTGGTGGTGGTCATGTTGGTGAATGTGATGGTGGAAGTGGTTGTGATGGGGTTTTGTTGTTGGTTGTGGTATTGGTCTTGAAGGTGGTGGGGGTTGTGTTGGTGAACGGGTCGTGATAGGCATGGTGGAGAATGTTGTGGTAGGGTGGTCGTGTTGGTGGGTGTGGTGGCAGACGTGGTCATGAAAGGGGTAGTGATGTTGGTTGTGGTGGTGGGGGTTGTGTTGGTGGACAGGTCGTGATAGGCGTGGTGGAGGACGTTGTGGTGGTGTGGTCGTGGTCATGTTGTTGGGTGTGGTGGTGGACGTGGTCGTTATAGGGGTGGTGATGTTGGTTGTGGTGTTGGTCTTGAAGGTGGTGGGGGTTGTCTTGGTGGACAGGTCGTGGTAGGCGTGGTGGAGGACATTGTGGTAGGGGTGGTCGTGGTCATGTTGGTGGATGTGGTGGTGAACGTGGTCGTGATAGGGGTGGTGATGTTGGTTGCGGTGTTGGTCTTGAAGGTGGTGGGGGTTGTCTTGGTGGACGGGTCGTGATAGGCGTGGTGGAGGACATTGTGGTAGGGGTGGTCGTGGTGGTTGTGTTGTTGGTGGTGGTCATGTTGTTGTTGGTGGTGATTTGGGTGACCGCTGCATTGCGGTCACTGCAGCACCAATATGGAGAAGTTATAGGAGTCCAGTAGATGGATACATGTGATTTTATTTTAGATCTACCATGAGCCCAGTTTTAAACTAATTCAGTGAAAATTTTTTGGGTGCATTTGAAATGAAGACAAGCTACCATCATATTTGTCATAGAACTTTTAATATGGTTTAGTTTCAGGTATTATGTTATCGTTTTTTTGCTGAAATGACCGTGGAAGATGATTTAAAGAACAGATTGCTGGTAAAGGCCTGTGCAGAAAATCATTTGGTCATTGTGGAAGCTTTACTATTGCTTGGAGCAGATATCAATAAGAAAATCAAGCATACATCTTTAATTTTTCAGGTATAGTACAATTTAGCCTCTATATTAGGGGTTTTAAAGGGAACCTCTCATCTGATTCTAAGTCCCTACACTATCACTAGCTGTCCCTACACCTTCCTAGCTGCTCCCTATCTATCCCTTTCTCATCTAAAGTGGCCATATGAAACATCTCAAAAATTAGTTTAAACTTACTGCAGTCCTCGAGTTTGGGGGACTGGGAAGGCGTGGCCACGCTCCATTCACCACTCCTCAGTGGTGTAGTGCACGCCCCACTGCCTTGTCCTCTCTACCCCCAGTATTTGGAATCTCCCGCCCTCTGTGTCATTCTATACACCGGCCGGACGTCACATCTGGCGCGGTGCATTATGGGGCCGATCACGTGATCGGCCTTAGAGCATTATGGGGCCGATCACGTGATCGTCCCAAGTGCATTATGGGCTTGATCACGTGATCGGCCCTGCTTCGCGCATGCGCAATGCGCTTATTGAAGCCGGGCCGATCACGTGATCAAGCCCATAATGCACTGGGGACGATCACGTGATCGACCCCATAATGCACTAAGGCCGATCACGTGACCGGCCCCATAATGCACCGCGCCGGATGTGATGTCTGGCCGGTGTATAGAATGACACAGAAGGCGGGAGATTCCAAATACTGGAGGCAGAGAGGACAAAGAATAATGCCGCCCAGCGGGGCGTGCACTACACCACGGAGGAGTGGTGAATGGAGCGTGGCCACGCCTTCCCAGTCCCCAAACTAGAGGACTGCAGTAAGTTTAAACTTATTTTTGAGATGTTTCATATGGCCACTTTAGATGAGAAAGGGATAGATAGGGAGCAGCTAGGAAGGTGTAGGGACAGCTTAGTGATAGTGTAGGGACTTAGAATCAGGTGACAGGTTCCCTTTAATTGTAAAATTTGAGACTTTTTCATGTCTCAAATCTCTTTCCATACCCCTCTTTTATCAAACTGTGTAGATGCCATGGTCATTTTTGACCAGGATATATAAAAGGGTCTAGTCTACTGAGATCAGGGTATAACCTGCTCCTTACACTTAATGTGCACACATGAAGTACATACAGTAAATATAGCTTATTACCAATGGTTTAGGGTTACGGTCTGCCCAGCTCACGTTTGTTTTACACTTCAATTTCCTTTATATTTTTAGGTTTGTGAGAAGGGAACAAATGCTAAGCTGGTGGAGCTTTTATTAAATCATGGAGTTCATGAGCAGGATTCACGGAAGGCCCTTGAAGCGAGCATTAAGGCCGGTAATAATGAGGTGATCAGCTTGCTGCTCAAGAAACTTGGCTTAGATGCGGCTAATAACAGCATTTGCCTGGGAGGTTTTCATATGGGAAGGATCCAACCGTCATGGCTTAATCCACTGTTCTCAGAAAAACAAAATACTCTTAAAAATCCTTCAGTAGATCATGAAGCAAACCAAGGTATGATTTTTGTTACTGTGTTTTTTTAAAAATATTATTACTGAGGCTGTTATCATTGCCAGAGCAGACTGGCGCACCGCAAGAATACAATCTGTGATCAACCAATGCAGGACCTAAAGCAAGAATCTAATTTTAAATTCTATTTTTCCTTATTCTTTCATTTAAAGCACACCACAAACGCAGTATATTTCAGTCAATACATATTGGAATAATAATAAGTTCCACAATTGGATGTATTAAAAAAGAAAAAGTTTCTGTGCTGAGATCTGAATCTTTTATGTACTGTGTAATGGCTGATTCTGATCGTGTCAGAATCTGCTCATATCATACCACATTTCCTGGGCTTGGGAGGAAGCTAAAGAGTTTGCGGATCACAGCTGATTCTTTCTGTGAGGTAAAATATTTCCCTAGCATGCAGAGAAAAGGCAGGCTAAAGTCTGTGACTAAGGAGCAATCTGAAAGTCGTCAGGCGGGGCCTTTGCGCCATGTATGTTCTTTTAATCTTGTGAACATGAAATAAAGAATAACCGTTTTAAGGAAATCCGGTGCTTGCCTTTCTCTGCATGCTTGTGAAGTAACGGGGATGCCAGCCAAAGCCGTGCATCTGTGGAATCATCTAAAGCGTTGGGTAAGCTTATCCAGTCCCCTTTTCCCTGTTTATATAAAATATTTCCCTACCTGTTATTAAGCATGTTTTTCCTCTCAGAAACTAACAGCTGTGATTCCGACCTGTAATGTCTTTATTCTCTTCTCCTTCCTCTCCTGCGCAGGAGCTGTGGTATGATCAGACCATGTCCCTGTACAGTCAGACACATCCATTACACAGTACATAGCAGGGACACATACAGTTGTGGCCAAAATTATTGACACCCCTGCAATTCTGTAATATAATACTCAGTTTCTTCCTGAAAATGATTGCAATCACAAATTCTTTGGTATTATTATCTTCATTTAATTTGTCTTCAATGAAAAAACACAAAAAGAATTGTCCTAAAGCCAAATTGGATATAATTCCACACCAAACATAAAAAAGGGGGTGGACAAAAGTATTGGCACCCTTAGAAAAATCATGTGATGCATCTCTAATTTGTGTAATTAACACCACCTGTAACTTACCTGTGGCACCAAACAGGTGTTGGCAATAACTAAATCACACTTGCAGCCAGTTGACATGGATTGAAGTTGACTCAACCTCTGTCCTGTGTCCTTGTGAGGAGCTGGAGTCCAAGTCAGGGAACTTGAGGAGCTGGAGTCCAAGTCAGGGAACTTGAGGAGCTGGAGTCCAAGTCAGGGAACTTGAGGAGCTGGAGTCGGAGGTTTGGCTTTTTGACTCTACAGCCCTGGTTAGGAGACCATCCACCCAAAGACCTTGGACATTTTGGTATTTAGCTTGACGTCCTCTATTTTGAAAGCCATCTTTGAAACTTCTTTTTAATGCATTTCCTCAGCCACTTTCTGTGACAACAGTGATATAAGGGTTTCATGTTTCTTAAACAGAACTAATTCACTGTTTTGAGAAAAAAAAACTACAAACTTTGCAGAATAGCAAACATAGCACCAGTGAGAACGGGATCACAGCGGGTATGAATGTGTTTCCCTAAAGCATGCAAACATTTATTGTCAGATGTTATTAACCTTAGCATAATATGGCTTTGGTACTTAGTGACTTTGTTCTGTATACCTTATATGTAACAGTCACTTTTTACATGTAGCTTTTGTTTTTCTTTCAGACTCGGGGCCCATTTTGGCAAGAATGGTTTTTCGTTACCAAAGCAAACACTATGGTTTCAGATCTTCAGGAGATTTAAGTTCTGTGCATGACTTGCTTGATAAAGACGATTCCTTCTCACATGATGGTTTTGATGATGTGTTTGCCAACAGTGATGACATAGATAGCGAAGGTAATGGATTTTGGATTAGTATCTTTGGTAATTTGAAAGAGAACCTATGTATTAGCAAATATTTTTATTTTCTATAAGGTAACAAGTATGAAGCATCTTTTACTTTCCCTATGTGCTGTCGCTCCCTGTTATTTCTCCTGGAAATGTATGAATTAATTGACAAATGTGTCTTGCCTCTCCCCTTGCCCATAGGGAGATTTCCTATCCTTTTTGGTGCAGTGTATATCAGTGTTGGCAGTGACTGTCTAGATTCACTCCCCATTCACAGAGAATATTGAAATGCAAAGTTGTCAATTTATTCATGTGTTTTCTGGATGAATAAGAAAATATGCTGCAGAATTCTTATACTATGGGTAAATCAAGTGTATGGTGTTTACAAAAAGAGAATTGACTTGTTACTTTAACAATTATAGCATTCATAATAGAATCCCATAGAAAAAAGTTGCACATAGAGACGAGGTGATTACAAAATCCTGCGACTTTAATATTCTGGCTGGCCTTCATTCTCTCCAGCACCACTGAATAGGAGAGCAGTGCTTCTCCTCTTGGTTTTAGTAGTTCTTTTATAGGGGCTGCTAACCACCAGACTTTACAAAAGCCCTTGCACTAATCACATCTGCGTGTCTAAAAATGGCTAAAGAGCTGATTTCCCACACCACCAGAATTTACAGATATTTGTGACGCCACATATTGGTGTCACATTGGACAGGTGTTGTCAAATTATCATGCACAAAATAATCAATTGCATGAAAGTGCAATATACGGAGAAGTAGAAGGCACATGTTATTGTGCAGAATGACTGAGAAGGTCATAATTGTCTTATCATGTGGATTAACTATAGACATAGGCATGAGCTAGAAAAGGGAAATGAAAGGATAGATAATTAGTAAAATGTAAATGCCTCCTGCAGAGTGTGGTGCCGGGCCCCGACATACGTTTCAGAAGAATTACTTCTTTTGGGGGCCCCCAGAAAAGGTGTTCTGCTAAAATGCAAGTTGGGTCCCGGCACCACACTCTGCAGGATGTAGTTTTCCCTTTCTTGTTCAAGCCTATGGCTATAGTTAGTCCACATGATGATCACTTTTTACCTTCTTCTAACTTATAGTTACAATTGACATTTATTCCCATCTGTGTCTGCATCCTTTTATCTTTAGCATTCATAATAGCCTGACACTTCGTTAGTGGAGGTAGGGCAAATAGAAATGGGGAACTCATGCAGAGGATAGATCTGTTACATGAAGGATGGAAATGGCACAAGAAGGCACCCATCAACTATATATACCAAAGTTTAACAAAACCAACTGATATGTACAGGGTAGGCTAACCGCTGTTTTAGGAGCAATGCCAGCTTTAACCCATCAGCCGGGTATCGTTCTTTACTATGTTGGTATACTGTTTGTGTGGTGCTAGTCTGTCTTAAATTGTTTAAAAGGTCATCGACTTTGTTAGAAACTAGCAGTAGCTCTATATGTGGATGACTATTGCCTGTTACTCACGTTTTAAAATATTACTTATTTCATGTTTAAGGCAGTGAAAGAACGTGTCCTTTGAAAAAACCGCACTCATTTGTCAGCCTCGACATTCATAAGGAAAACTCAAAACTCAATCATGTGACATCGGATCAGAGGCAGACTAACTCCTTGGTATGATTTATTACTAAGTGTTGTCAGTTAATGTTGACTGTCAGACTGATTGACCCTATTTCTCTTTAGAGTATGTGCACACAGTGCTTTTTTTCATGCATTTTTCCAGGTTTTTATGTCATCTTTTGTCACAAACCTGCATGCCTATCCTTACAGCAAAGTCTATGAGAATTCTAAAGTGTGGGGCATACAAAGCTTATTTTTACTTTGCAGTTTAGGTGCAGATTGTGGTCAAAACAAAAGATTGATAATGTCAATTGTTTCCTGCATTTTGCAGCCCTCCCAGCTATTCACTATAGTAGAAAAAAATGCATGGCAACAATCTGCACAAAAAAAGCATGTGTATTGTGGTGCATTTGCTTGCCACAGAGTGCAGTTTTACAGTAGTTTTGTTGCAGAAAATTACTCAGTGTAGCCATATACCTTTAAGGCTGGCTTCACACTTGCAGATGGATCTGCAGCGTTTTGCAGATGCATCTGCAAGTGTGAGCATGCTGACCGCGGCCCTATGTTTATAATAGGGCGCACGCGGTGTGAAAGCTCTCATTCACTCCTATATGTGTACTGTCAGCAGGCGTATGCCTGCTGACAGATCACACACTCCCGTCCGCACTGTGGACGCGAGATGTAGCGTCCATGCTGCGGGCGGGAGTGTGTGATCTGTCAGCAGGCATACGCCTGCTGACAGTACACATATAGGAATGAATGAGAGCTTTCACACCGCGTGCGCCCTATTATAAACATAGGGGCCGCGGTCAGCATGCTCACACTTGCAGATGCATCTGCAAAACGCTGCAGATCCATCTGCAAGTGTGAAGGCAGCCTAAGGTATGGGCCAACGCTGCTTTTTTGGTGCAGAAATTTTCTTTTTTGCTGGTAAGATTTACTTTTGAATGACATCATTCATTTTGACACATAGGGTACTTGAATCCGGAGAAAAAAAATTATATGTGTGGAGAAATTGTGAACTCCCCCCCCCTACAAAGCTTACATACTTTTTGGTGAAGTTAAAGAGAGTATATAGACATTACAGCATGGGATGGCAGCTGATTCTTTCTGTAATGTAAAATAAGTTTTTAAACAGTAAGTGAAATATTTTACATCACAAGAAGAATAAGCTGTGATCCCTGGCTGTAATATCTGTATACTCTCTCACTTCCTTACCTGTCCAGGAGCTGTGGTATATCGAGTGGCATAACTTCAGAGCCGCGGGCCCTGTTGCAGGATGCACTCTGGGGCCCCTTAGGTGAGGGGGGGGTGCTGTTGGTCAATTTTGAGGAGCGGGGGTTGGGTTGGAGTGATAGCGGGGTGGCTAGCGTGAATACCTACTCTGCCGGCTTGATAGGGGCGGGAAATGCGCAGCTGCAGGAAGTGGCTTCTCTCACTTCCCGTCCTCCGTACACTCCTCGTCCAGCGCTATTGGGGTCGCGTCGGGCGGCTGGGGGCACGGGCCCGGTCTCAGCCGCGACCGCTGCGACCACGGCAGTTACGCCACTGGGTATATCCGACCTGTTCCTGCATGATCAGACATATCCATTACACAGGGGCACATTTATAAGAATATCTCGGGACAGGAACATTTTTTTTTCAACACATCCAATTGTGGAACGTATTTTTATTCTAAGATGTATTAATTAGAATGTACAATTGTTCATGGCACAACCCCTTTCCAGGGCTATGATGTGACATAATAGGAGGCCAGGAATTTCTCAGACAGAGAACATGTGAACAGAAGAGCAGCTCAGGTTATCAAGTATTTAATAAAGTGGTCATCTATGGCATTTTATTAATAAAAGGTGACTTATAAAGTAACGGTGATCCCATTTTTGGCAAAGTAAAAAATTATTTAAATTATTAAATAGTGTATTTTTTTTCTTCTCAATAGGGTGGATTTGGGGATGAACCTAATTTACTTCGAAGAAAAGATTTTCCTCAAATTGATTATCCTTGTAAGTTTGTGAATTAAAGAACGGAAATCACAGCTCTGCAATCATTGTGTTAAAATATCTTTGTATTGTAAAATATATATATTTTCTTTTATTTAAGTGGGCAAGGCACTTTTTTCACTGCACATGAAACGAACTGATAGCACCTCTTCATTAACTGAAAAAGAACATATTCGATCCCTAGACCTGTCGGCAAATGACCTGGAGAGTATAGATTTAATAAATAAGAAATCCCAACTAACCATTCATTTGGAACGTCTTGAGAAGCTGGAGCTCCAGCAGAATACTTTAACATCTATTCCCAAGTCACTGTGTGATGTAAGTGGGGACTTGTTTGAATTATAAAATAATCCTAATTCCATGTCACATATTCAGTGTCTGTCATTTTTAGGGCTTTAATGCATGAACATTGGTGTTACTGTAAATGTAACCTATTGCAGAAGAAATAATACATAGTTAAATCTGATTTTATTTTTGTCTTTTTTCATCTTAAGGGGAATCTGTCAGCAGGATTTCACCCCCGTTCCCCCTGCCAACTATTTATATGAGCATGCAGCTATCTCAAAGACAAGTCAAGTAAGTCAGAGTTTGAATTGAAACGCAAATGAGGCTGAAGTGCTATTTGTAGATCTAAAGTCACACTGTACAGCGGTTGTTGGTTCAGCAGGAGGAGGCGGCAGCGCTGGGTGGGGAATAGAGGTGCGATATAGACTTCAGATCTACAAATAGCACCTCAGTCTCATTTGCATATCAATTCAAATGCCAATTGTTTAGCAACAGAGGGACAGACAGGCCATGTAAAGGTATTGGTGGATTTGTCTTTGAAAGGACTACATGCACATATAAATAAGTGTGGGAGGTGCCAACCTGCTGCCAGATTCCTTAGGGAACCTGTCACTTCTAGATATAGAGGCAGATCGCCTCCCTTCTCCTTACACCTCCCCTCTACATAGAATCTTATTAGCACCAATAGCCATCTTCTATCTCAGTAATTGGAAATTTTTTCTTCATTAAAGAGGACCTGTCACCAAACCAGGCATGGTGATCTAAGTACAGCACTGGATACAGCATGTCTGCAGCATGCAGACAAGGGGTCCCCCAGCACTTGAGCAGCCCTGTACCTCGAGATAATACAGTTAGAAAACTTACATGCTGCAGCCACTAAGGAGGTGGCTAGGGGCTGCAGCCAAGGGCAGATTCACACCCCCTGCCTGTGTAATCTGCCCACCGCTGCCAATCATTCTCTCCCTCTTCAGCAGCATTTAAACAAAGTTTTTTTTTCTCTCCCGTTTAGCCCCGCCCCTCAGGGGTCGGGGCTAACGGACTTTCTGGGAGAGAGAAAAAAATCTCTGCTTAAATGCTGCAGACAGGGAATGAATGATTGGCAGCGGTGGGCAGATTAAACATGCAGGGGGTGTGAATCTGCCCTTGGCTGCAGCCCCTAGCCACCTCCTTAGTGGCTGGAGCATGTAAGTTATCTAAGTGTATTATCTCGGGGTACAGGGCTGCTCAAGTGCTGGGGGACCCCTTGTCTGTATGCTGCAAACATGCTGCATCCAGTGCTGTAATTAGATCACCATGCCTGGTTTGGTGACAGGTCCTCTTTAAATACATATATACTCATGAATTTAGAACTTTATAAATGTATGATCGTTTGGCAGAGAAAAAAACAGATTTCTTTGAGATATATTAGAGTTTCCTATTTTCATGTGTATTATTGATTTATGAAATAAAAATGGAAATGACTCTTACACTTTAAATGTTTTTTCTCTGTGTTTCCTCCGGTTTTTGTACCTTTTTGTGATTCTACTTATTATCGTTTTATCCAGGTTTTCAAATCTTTGACTTACCTTGATTTGTGCAATAACAACTTCAAAACATTTCCTGCTTCTATTCTGGAAATGAGTAGTATCTCATTCATTGATATATCAAGAAATGAAATAGGACCCTCGTTAGATTTGCATACAAACACAGTATGTCTAACACTGAAGCATCTTAATCTGTCTTACAATCAGCTGCAAGAAGTTCCTGAATGTATTGGAAATGTTGCCCTAAAGCTAGAAGAATTAATCCTTGAAGGGTAAGATGTATTTCCATGTCATGTGGAGAAATACCGTGTGTATAGTGTATTATCATTTCTGTTTTGAGACGTGAACAGTAAAGCACAACTTTTAGAAAGTGTCACACTTCAAATTTGAACCAGTCAGAATGCCTGTAATACATGGCGTTGGCATTACATTGGAAAGATTTCAAAATCTGTCATATATCCAAGTTCTACTTTCAGGACTTTACCTATTGAGAGGATAGGGATGCCCCGAATGCATGTTGATGTCTGAATTGAAGAGTATGGTATTGCAATGATAGCATAGCCTCTGATAACTCATATAAAATCCAATTAAGAGATTCCTATATAAAAAGCCACCACTCAAATTCATATACTCCTTTATAGAGGGCCACACAGGAGTCAAGTAATCCCTCTTTTATTAAAGGGAATCTGTCAGCAGGTTTTTCAAACGTCATCTGACAACAACAGAAACCGGCAAAGAAACCCTGAATCCAACTATGTATCACATAGATTACTGTCTGAAGCTGTTCAAACGCAATCAAATAATTTGGTTTCAGAAACACAGCAGTGCTGGGAGAGTTGCTCCCGCCTATACCGGGCTCTAACTACAGTTTGTACATTGGTAGGTGTCATTCACAAGAAGGGGGCGTGTCAGACTGCTGTGTGTGTGTGACAAAGTTGTTTTGTAATGGTCATCACCAGGTGATAAAGCTTTTAGTTTAGGTAAACAATTGCACACACACTGATCTCAGAAGAACAGTCATTTTGTTTTTAAACCTTACAGCATACTGTCCTCAGTTTACTTAGCAAAAACCTGCTGAGAGATTTCCTTTAATGAGTGTTACACAGGGCACCATCATTACTTACCAACCTCTGTTTCTCTGACATTGAAATTAGATGTTAGCAGCCATCACACACATACAAGCATTTCTTGAGGGCCATACTAAATGGCATTGAGGGTGAAAGGTTATGCACTCTTGTTCTACTGCATACATAACAGTAGATGGGTGGCCGATGCTATTGCATCGGGAGGGTGTTGACGTCACAATTGGGGTGGGCTCTGTGGTGCTGGGGCGGTGGCAGTCTCTCCCCCTGTGCACTCTCCCGATGTTCGCTGACTCTCTCCCCTGTGCAGTCTTCTCCTCTCTGTGCTCTCTCCTTTGACCTGTCTCTCCCCTTTGTACTGTCACCCCCTGTGCACTCTCCCCCTTGTGTTCTCGCCCACTGTGGACCACATGCTCTTTCACCTTCTGTTGTCTTCTCCCCTCGTGTGCGCTTTCCTTTGCCCTGTCTCTCTTATTCCTTGCACGAGCTCTCTATCCGGTGCGCTGTCTCTCTCTCCGGTGCGCTGTCTCTCTCTCCGGTGCGCTGTCTCTCTCTCCGGTGCGCTGTCTCTCTCTCCGGTGCGCTGTCTCTCTCTCCGGTGCGCTGTCTCTCTCTCCGGTGCGCTGTCTCTCTCTCCGGTGCGCTGTCTCTCTCTCCGGTGCGCTGTCTCTCTCTCTGGTGCGCTGTCTCTCTCTCTGGTGCGCTGTCTCTCTCTCTGGTGCGCTGTCTCTCTCTCTGGTGCGCTGTCTCTCTCTCCGGTGCGCTGTCTCTCTCTCCGGTGCGCTATCTTGTCTCCCCTGTGCACTGTTTCTCCCTCTGTGCGCTCTCTTCCCCCCCTTTGCACTGTATCTCCTGTGTGTGTGTATATGTGTGTGTATGTAAATAAATAAATAAATAAATATATAATACATATATATATACAATTTATATATATACATATATATATATATATTATATTTTGTGTATATATATATATATATGTGCATATATATATATATATATATATATATATATATATACATACACATAGAGTTGTGACCAAAAGTATTGAAACCCTTGCAATTCTGTCAGATAACACTCAGTTTCTTCCTGAAAGTGATTGCAATCATAAATTATTTGGTATTATTATCTTCATTTAATTTGTCTTCTATGAAAAAACACAAAAAGAATTGTCCTAAAGCCAAATTGGATATAATTCCACACCAAACATAAAAAAGGGGGTGGACAAAAGTATTGGCACTGTTAGAAAAATCATGTGATGCTTCTCTAATTTGTATAATTAACAGCACCTGTAACTTACCTGTGGCACCTAACAGGTGTTGGCAATAACTAAATCACACTTGCAGCCAGTTGACATGGATTAATGTTGACTCAACCTCTGTCCTGTGTCCTTGTGTGGACCACATTGGGCATGGAGAAAAGAAAGAAGACCAAAGAACTGTCTGAGGACTTGAGAAACCAAATTCTGAGGAAGCATGAGCAATCTCAAGGCTACAAGTCCATCTCCAAAGACCTGAATGTTCCTGTGTCTACCATGCGCAGTGTCATCAAGAAGTTTAAAGCCCATGGCACTGTGGCTAACCTCCCTAGATGTGGACGGAAAAGTAAAATTGAGAGATTTCAACTCAAGATTGTGCAGATGGTGGATAAAGAACCTTGACTAACAGCCAAACAAGTTCAAGCTGCCCCTTCCAGACCCTTGGCCCACCCCCTGGGCCATGGAATGATCGGGCTCCTGCAGGTCGAGTGAGGGTGTCACTGACCTGTCACTCGGCCTGCAGGTACATGGGGAGTTGTACAACACCCCAGGGGGGGTCGATTTGCCCCCACCCCCACCCCCCCGGCTACAGGCGCGGTGATTGGCACTCAAAAGTGAAAGTGAAAATCACCGCGCCTGTAATGCTTCCCTGTCTGCTGCTTCTATCCCTACCCTCCAATCTTCTCCCCTGTCATCCTCTAACTGTCCCCCTGCCCCCCACCTCTCTTTCCTGCCCCCTCTTCATCTTTCTTACCCCCCCCCGCTTCCTTTTCCTGCCGCCTGCTTCCTGTCCCTGCCGCCCGCTTTCTCTTCCTGCCGCCCGCCTCCTCCTGCCTGCCCCCGCTTCCTCCTGCCTGCTCCCGCTTCCTCCTAAGTGCCCCCCTACTTCTCCTGTCACTCTTCCTCCTTCCTGCTACCCCCCCGATCACCGGAGCGGCGATCGCCTCTCCCACTCACCCCTCCGGCGGCCGCTCTGTCTCCACTGCGTCCCGCTCCTCCTCCTCCTCTTCACCACCTCCGGATCTGACAGCTCTGTGCTGGAGCTGCCAGATCACTTTCTACAGCTAGATCCTGAGGATCTAGCTGCAGGAAGTGATCTGACAGCTCCAGCACAGTGATCCACAGTGACCATTATGTGATCACTGTGGATCACTGTGCTGGATCTGTCAGATGACTTTCTACAGCTGGATCCTGAGGATCTAGCTGCAGGAAGTGATCTGACAGCTCCAGCACAGTGATCCACAGTGACCATTATGTGATCACTGTGGATCACTGTGCTGGATCTGTCAGATCACTTTCTACAGCTGGATCCTGAGGATCTAGCTGCAGGAAATGATCTGACAGCTCCAGCACAGTGATCCACAGTGACCATTATGTGATCACTGTGCTGGAGCTGTCAGATCACTTTCTGCAGCTGGATCCTGGGGATCGAGCTGCAGAAAGCAATCTGACAGCCCGGGCGCACTGATGCACATAGTGGGTCTCTGCGCCCGGGCTCTTTGATCGCTGCTCTACAGCCCGATCTCCCTGCATGGGCATCGAGCTGCAGAAAGTGGTCTGACACCCCGGGCGCAGTGACCCACTATGTGCATCACATGCGCCTGGGCTGCCAGATCGCTTTCCGCAACTCGATCCCCATGCAGGGGGATCGAGCTGCAGAAAGCAATCTGACAGCCTGGGCGCAGTGATGCACATAGTGGGTCACTGTGCCCAGGCTCTTAGATCGCTGCTCTGCAGCCCGATCTCCCTGCATGGGCATCGAGCTGCAGAAAGCGATCTGACAGCCCGGACGCAGTGATGCACATAGTGGGTCAATGCACCTGTGCTGCCAGATCGCTTTCCGCAGCTCGATCCCCATGCATGGTGATCGAGCTGCGGAAGTGATCTGGCAGCCCAGGCGCAGTGATGCACATAGTGGGTCACTGGGCCCGGGGTGTCAGATCACTTTCTGCAGCTCGATCACCATGCTGGCGGATTGGGCTCCAGAGTAGCGATCTCAAAGCAAAGGCGATCGAGCGGCGTGGGACCTTCGTTGTGGACTACGTCGGAGACAATCGAACGTCGTGGGACCTTCATTATGGACTACGTCGGAGCGATCGGGCGTCGTGGGACCTTCGTTGTGGACTACGTCAGATCTTTTTATAATAAAGATGGAGTCCGAATTGTGTCTGTGTTTTTTTTTCAAATAAAAAGATTTTTCTCTGTGTGTATTTATTGACTATTTACCGTACTAGAGATTCCTAATGGCGGGTCTAACATTGGCCCTATATTATGAATCTCGGGCTTAGTGCCAGCTGCCAATAAAAAGCTGGCATTAACCCCTTTATTACCCAGTTAGCCACTGGCACCAGGGCAACTGGAAGAGCGTGGGTACAGCGCCAGAAAATGGTGCTTCAATGAATGCGCCATTTTCTGGGGTGGCTGCGGGCTGCAATTCGCACCAGGGGGGGCCCAGAACGCTTGGGCCTCTCTATGCTGAGGATTCCATCCCCCAGCTGCCTAGTTGTACCTGGCTGGACCAAAAATATGGCGGAGCCCCACGTAATTTTTTTTCTAGAATTAGTTCTAGAAGTTTAAAAAAAAAAAAAGGGTTTCGCTGTATTTTTGGTTCCAGCCAGGTATGACGAGGCAGCTGGGGGCTGGTGGCAGTCCGTAGCTGCCAAGTTGTACCTGGCTGGACCAAAAATATGGCGGAGCCCTATGTCATTTTTTTTCTAGAAATAATTCTAGAAATAAAAAAAAAATAGGTTTCGCTGTATTTTTGGTTCCAGTCAGGTACAATGAGGCAGCTGGGGGCTGGTGGCAGTCCGTAGCTGCCAAGTTGTACCTGGCTGGACCAAAAATATGGCAGAGCCCCATGTCATTTTTTTTTTTTAAATTCTACAAATAAAATGACATGGAGCTTTGCCGTATTTTTGGTTGCCAGCCAGGTACAACTTGGCAGCTAGCGGGCTGGAATCCTCAGCATGGAGAGACCCAAATGTATTGGGTCCCCTGTGCTGCGAATTGTAACTACTAGACTAGTATGTTTTTTCACAAAAAGTTTCTTTATTCACTAATACGTCTCAATTTGTGAAGCACATGGGGGTTCAAAGTGCTCACTGTGCATCTAGATATGTTCCCTTGGGGGGTCTAGTTTCCAAAATGGGGTCACTTGTGGGGGATCTCAAATGTTTAGGCACACAGGGGCTCTCCATACGCGACCTGGTGTCCGCTAACAATTCCAATTGTTGGCAAACACCAGGTTGCATATGGAGAGCCCCTGTGTGCCTAAACATTGGAGCTCCCCCACAAGTGACCCCATTTTGGAAACTAGACCCCTCAAGGAACCTATCTAAATGCATAGTGAGCACATTGAATCCCCAGGTGCTTCACAAACTGAGCCATAATAAGGTAAAAATACTTTTTTTTCAGACAAATTTTCTTTTTTAATTTGTACGGATCAATTTGTGAAGCACCTGGGGGTTCAAAGTGCTAACTATGCATCTAGATATGTTCCCTGGGGGGTCTAGTTTCCAAAATGGGGTCATGTGTGTGGGGAGCTCAAATGTTTAGGCACACAGGGGCTCTCCATACGCGACCTGGTGTCCGCTAACAATTCCAATTGTTGGCAAACACCAGGTTGTGTATGGAGAGCCCCTGTGTGCCTAAACATTGGACCTACCCCACAAGTGACCCCATTTTGGAAACTAGACCCCCGAGGAACCTATCTAGATGCATAGTGAGCACTTTGAATCCCCAGGTGCTTCACAAACTGATCCGTAATAAGGTAAAAATACTTTTTTTTCACACAAATTTTATTTTTTAATTTGTACGGATCAATTTGTGAAGCACCTGGGGGTTCAAAGGGCTCACTATGCATCTAGATATGTTCCCTGGGGGGTCTAGTTTCCAAAATGGGGTCACTTGTGGGGGAGCCCCAATGTTTAGGCACACAGGAGCTCTCCAAATGCGACATGGTATCTGCTAACAATTTGAGCTGATTTTCCATTCAAATTGTTAGCGGACACCATGTCGCGTTTGGTGAGCCCCTGTGTGCCTAAACTTTGGAGCTCCCCCACAAGTGACCCCATTTTGGAAACTAGACCCTCCAAGGAACCTATATAGATGCATAGTGAGCACTTTGAATCCCCAGGTGCTTCACAAACTGATCCGTAATAAGGTAAAAATACTTTTTTTTCACACAAATTTTCTTTTTTAATTTGTACGGATCAATTTGTGAAGCACCTGGGGGTTCAAAGGGCTCACTATGCATCTAGATATGTTCCCTGGGGGTCTAGTTTCCAAAATGGGGTCACTTGTGGGGGAGCCCCAATGTTTAGGCACACAGGAGCTCTCCAAATGCGACATGGTGTCCGCTAACAATTTGAGCTGATTTTCCATTCAAATTGTTAGCGGACACCATGTCGCGTTTGGTGAGCCCCTGTGTGCCTAAACTTTGGAGCTCCCCCACAAGTGACCCCATTTTGGAAACTAGACCCCCCAGGGAACTTATCTAGATGGGTGGTGAGGATATTGAACCCCCAGGTTCTTCACAAATTAATTCATGAAAATGAAAAAAACATTTTTGTGGAAAAAAGATTACTTTTTAATTTTTACGGATCAATTTGTGAAGCACCTGCGGGTTCAAAGTGCTCACAATGCATCTAGATATGTTCCCTGGGGGGTCTAGTTTCCAAAATGGGGTCACTTGTGGTGGAGCCCCAATGTTTAGGCACACAGGGGCTCTCCAAATGCGATATGGTGTCCGCTAACAATTTGAGGGGATTTTCCATTCAAATTGTTAGCGGACACCATGTTGCGTTTGGAGAGCCCCTGTGTGCCTAAACTTTGGAGCTCCCCCACAAGTAACCCCATTTCGGAAACTAGACCCCCCAGGGAACGTATCTAGATGGGTGGTGAGCATATTGAACCCCCACATGCTTTACAAATTGATCTGTGAATATGGAAAAAAGTACTTTTTTTTCACAAAAATGTTCTTTTAGCCTCAATTCTTTCATTTTCACATGGGTAACAGGATAAAATTCATCCTAAAATTTGTTGGGCAATTTCTCCTGAGTACACCGATACCTCATATGTGGTCATAAACCACTGTTTTGACGCGCGGCAGGGCTCAGAAGTGAAGGAGCGCCATTTCACTTTTTGAATGGAAAATTAGCTCCAAAAGTCAAATTGCTCTCTTTCCCTTCAGAGCCCTGCCGTGCGCCCAAACGGTGGTTTATGATCACATATGTGGTATCAATATGCTCAGGAGAAATTGCCCAACAAATTGTAGAATCCATTTTATCTTGTTGCCCATGTGAAAATGAAAAAATTGAGGATACAAGAACATTTTTGTTAGAAAAATTAAGATATCCATTTTTTTGTTTCCAATTTGCTTAGTTCCTGTGAAGCACCTGAAAGGTTAATAATCTTCTTGAATGTAGTTTTGAGTAGCTTGAGGGGTGTAGTTTTTGGAATGGTGTCACTTTTGGGTGTTTTCTGTCATGTAAACCCCTCAAAGGGACTTCAAATGGGATGTGGTCACTAAAAAAAATGGTTTTGTAAATTTTGGTGGAAAAATTAAAAATTGCTCATGAACTTTGAACCCTTATAACTTCCTAACAAAATATGTTTTTTTTCCCAAAATTGTGCTGATGTAAAGTAGACATGTTGGAAATATTATTTCATAACTATTTTGTGTCACATAACTCTCTGGTTTACCAGAAGAAAAATTCAAAATTTGAAAATTGCAAAATTTTCAAAATTTTTGCCATATTTTTGATTTTTTCACAAATAAACGCAAAAAATTATCGACCTAAATTTAATACTAACATGAAGCCCAATATGTCACGAAAAAACAATCTCAGAATCGCTAGGATCCGTTGAAGCGTTCCCGAGTTATAACCTCATAAAGGGACACTGGTCAGAATTGCAAAAAATGGCAAGGTCATGAAGGGGTTAAAGCCCATGGCACTGTGGCTAACCTCCCTAGATGTGGACGGAAAAGAAAAATTGATGAGAGATTTCAACGCAAGATTGTGCAGATGGTGGATAAAGAACCTTGCCTAACAGCCAAACAAGTTCAAGCTGCCCTGCAGTCCGAGGGTACAACAGTGTCAACCCATACTATCCGTCGGCGTCTGAATGAAAAGGGACTGTAAGGTAGGAAGACCCCACTTCTTACCCCGAGACATAGAAAAGCCTGGCTGGAGTTTACCAAAACCTACCTGAGAAAGCCTAAAACGTTTTGGAAGAATGTTCTCTGGTCAGATGAGACAAAAGTAGAGCTATTTGGGCAAAGGCATCAACATAGAGTTTACAGGAGAAAAAAAGAGGCATTCAAAGAAAAGAACACGGTCCCTACAGTCAAACATGGCGGAGGATCCCTGATGTTTTGGGGTTGCTTTGCTGCATCTGGCACTGGACTGCTTGACCGTGTGCATGGCATTATGAAGTCTGAAGACTACCAACAAATTTTGCAGCATAATGTAGGGCCCAGTGTGAGAAAGCTGGGTCTCCCTCAGAGGTCATGGGTCTTCCAGCAGGACAATGACCCACAACCAGGGTGGATAAAAATCAATGTTTTTTTTTAAAAAAAATCAAAAAAATCGGATTTTTTTCAATAAACTGCTTTTTGAGGAAAATATTTTACCATCCAAAGGTTCTTCCATCATGAGATAAAGCTGAGTTGTTTAACTCAGTAGAATAAAGGCTGTATATGTGTAACATTCACAATGCCATGCTCTTCCAGAGGTTTCTGTAGGATTAGTGGGCAGTTTCTCTCCTATATTATCACAGACGCTCGCTTTACCTACGCAATTCTCAAAACTGAATTTGACTCCGCAGAGATCCCAGCCTCTTCTTCACGGCAAAAATGTTACAACATGAACAGAGTTGAGAAAAAGACCTTAATCCTATTGTTCTACAAACCTATGAATACAGAATCAACCCGTTCAGTGCCAAGTCCAAGAAGGTAGACAATATGTTTCTGATTGTTTGGAGTGGAATAGATCTGCACAACACAAGAAGAATGTGAATCTAAGTGTGAGGAGGAGGAAGGGCAAGCAGACAAGAAAATGAAAGTGAAACTTTGAGCACAATACTGCAGCATAGCCACAGACAGACAAGTCTGGATCTGTTTGTGTGTACGATATGAGGTTTATTACATTCTTTCCTTATAATGGCAGCAGGCCGTAAAAGAGACCCAGTTTGGGAATATTTTAATGAAGCTCCTTCGCCTATCGGTAAGGCAGGCATGCGTGCAAAATGCAAACGATGCAACAAAGAGATGCAAGGCCTGGTGGTGCGAATGAGGCAACATCATGAGAAGTGCGGTGATGAAGATGACCAAAGAAACACTTCTGAACAGGCAGGATCTTCAAGTTGGTAAACATTTTTATTGAATCCTATTTCTAAAGACTGAACTGTCATGTGTGAGAAAAATTATATTTCTTATTATTACTGCATGTTACTGTCATTTGGTACAGTTATGAAGAAAAACAAATATTCCTTTTGGGGCAGGGGCAGTGATGTGTTGTGTACAATAAGCAGAAATTGTATAATAAACAATAAAATAACAGCATTGACTTTTTTTGTTTAGGGGAATTCATGGATTCTGGAAACTATCCACCTCCAAGATCACCATCATCCTGTTCTACAGTTTCAGAGTTATCCATCCAGGATAGTGCTTCATTAGCAGCAGCATCATCATCAGACACCCACAGCCACATATCACCATCACCCAAAAGGAAGAAAAAACCTTTACCTCCTGGAACCACCATAGATAGGTTTGTGATAAGAACTAGCAGATTAGAAAAAGAGTTGATTGATGAAAAAATTACCCAGTTTATTTATGCAACAAACTCTTCTTTCTGTCTGACTGAGAACCCACATTTATTAATATGGTTCAGTCACTGAGACCAGGATACAGTCCACCCAGCAGAGCTGATGTTGCAGGGAAACTGCTGGATCAAGTGTATGACAGAGAAATGGAGCAATGTGCAACAGCTCTGGAGGGTAAAATTCTTAACCTAAGTATTGATGGGTGGAGTAATGTCCACAATGATCCTATTGTGTGTGCTTGTATAACAACAGAAGAAGGTAAAGTCTTCCTTGCACAAACAACTGATACGTCAGGAAATGCACACACAGCAGAATACTTGCAAGAAGTGGCAGTAAAAGCTATAACGACATGTGAACAAAAATTCAAATGTCTAGTATGCAGTTTGGTCACTGACAATGCTGCAAACGTATCCAAGATGAGAAGAGATTTAGAAGAGCAGGGAGGGAATACAAAGCTGCTAATAACATATGGTTGCAGTGCTCATTTGCTGCACCTCTTTGCCAAAGACTTAAGTGTTCCAGAAATAAAGGCTAATGTTGTTGAAATTGCTAAATACTTCCGTAATAATCATTTTGCTACAGCAGCTCTGAAAAGGATGGGTGGAACCAAGCTAACGCTCCCACAAGATGTTAGATGGAACTCTGTGGTGGACTGTTTTGAGCAGTATATCAAAAACTTACCTATTCTGATGACACTTTGTGAAGAAAATCGAGATAAAATAGATGGCACTGTCACGGCCAAAATCCTCAACATTGGGCTTAAGAGAAATGTTGAACATATGCTGAGCTTCCTGAAACACATCTCTCAAGCTTTAAACAAAATACAGAAAAATAGCTGTTTTATTGCGGATGCTGTTGAAATTTGGAAGGAACTGAGTGAACACTTAAAAACAGAACTACACATGGACAGAATTAAATTACAAGCAGTAAAGAAACGAATGGGACAAGCACTGACTCCAGCTCATTTTTTGGCAAATATTGTCAATATCCAATATCGGGGTCAAAACCTAAGTGCTGAGGAAGAGGAGTTAGCTATGACATGGGTATCCAGCAATCATCCATCTTTAATGCCAACTATAATAAACTTCAGAGCTAAGGGGGAACCATTCAAGAAATATATGTTTGCTGAAGATATTTTAAGGAAGGTCACACCAGTAAACTGGTGAAAGTCACTTAAGCGCTTGGATTTAGAGACTGTTCAAGTAATGATTTCACTTTTAACAGCAGTAGCTTCTTCTGCAGGCGTTGAAAGAATATTCTCTTCCTTTGGACTCATTCATTCTAAATTGAGAAATCGGTTGGGACCCAATAAAGCAGGAAAGCTTGTTTTTTTTTCCAGATTATGAATAGGAACAAAGAAGAAGATGATGATGAAGATGACGACAAGTGAGCTACAGAGGACAGCAGGGACAGTAGTATTTAAGTTTTTCATGTGTCGGCTGGGCTGACAGTCTAAGTTTCTTAAAATATATATATATTTTGTTTAGCCAAATTAGTTAACAAACATGGATGTTTGTTTATGCAAATAACTTATGCTGTAATGTTGTTATTGTTTCAGTTGAATAAATCTATTTAAATTGTTATTAAGGTCAGGATTATTTTTCTCCTCCCTAAGTACAACAGAACAGTGGTGTCCAAATATGAATGATTAACCCATTAAACTGGGGAGAAAAAAGTAATATAAAAAGTGATTCTAAAAATCTTCATCTATTTCCATGTTAAAGTAGCAAGAACTAGTTCAGGTAGAAACTTTGATTTAAATCACTGATTTAAATCAAGCCTTACTGACTAGTGATTTAAATCGTGATTTAAATCAGTTAGATTTAAATCAAATCCACCCTGCCCACAACACACTTCAAAAAGCACTAGAAAATGGTTTGAGAGAAAGCACTGGAGACTTCTAAGGTGGCCAGCAATGAGTCCAGGCCTGAATCCCATAGAACACCTGTGGAGAGATCTAAAAATGGCAGTTTGGAGAAGGCACCCTTCAAATATCAGGGACCTGGAGCAGTTTGCCAAAGAAGAATGGTCTAAAATTCCAGCAGAGCATTGTAAGAAACTCATTGATGGTTACCGGAAGTGGTTGATCGCAGTTATTTTGGCTAAAGGTTGTGCAACCAAGTATTAGGCTGAGGGTGCCAATACTTTTGTCTGGCCCATTTTTGGAGTTTTGTGTGAAATGATCAATGTTTTGCTTTTTGCTTCATTCTCTTTTGTGTTTTTTCATTGAAGACAAATTTAAATGAAGATAACAATATGAAAGAATTTATGATTGCAATCATTTTCAGGAAGAAACCGAGTATTATCTGACAGAATAGCAGGGGTGTCAATACTTTTGGCCACAACTGTATGTGTACATGTATGTATGTATGTATATGTATATGTATATATATATATATACATATATGTATATATAATGTTTTGGTTCTAGGAACCTTCTTCTAGCAACATCATACTAAACATCACAGCTTTTTATGCTCCCTCACAATTTACAAATCAATTATATCATTAAATCTTTTTATTATTCCACAGTGTATAAAATGTTTGTATATAGCTTTACATGAAATCCTCATAAACATTATCTCCCATAATAGTGCATCACAAGTTAGTACATACATTTCCTCCTTTCATCATATTTGCTTATAACCCTGATATTTGCTTATAACCCTGCTGATTGCTCACTACTGGCACCTGCCGATATTCATAATTAATACACATGAATGTGATTACTTACACCATGCCCCATGCTCCGAGTGTACTTCTGGCATCCCGGAAATGACGTCATCCTTACCCAGAGGTCCCCTCTTTGCCATGGGATTTTATGAAGTGTCGCGGCCGCCATCTTAGTACTCCGGAGCCTGCGCACTCAATCATATGCTCCCTGTGCACCCGAGATTTGCCCTGATGCGGTTTAACCTATAACAGTTCCAGCGTCCTGGACAATATAAAATAAAGTGCCTGTGCAGTATAAAGTGTTCAAGGAACCTAAAGTGCATTATGCATAGCTTTTCCTTTATAAAATGTCAAGAGTGGTTAACAGATGTAATTAACCCCTACAAATCTGGAGCATTTCATATGAGGGTCTATGTGGAATGTTGAGCCCTGTGACCAAAATACCTCACCTCATACCCATGCATCCACCTATATAACGGAGGAGCAGGGCACCATCGCACCGGAGTTCGAATCCTTGGAAACATACTGGAATCCCATTTTCCAAGCTATAAACCAAGGTTCAACGGGATATAATAATCATTTCGGGCCCATTATTCCAAATTCAGCAAACTTCTCTTGCTCCAGTCCTAGGTACACCCCCACTCTTTAGTGTGTACATATATGTGTATATATATATATATATATATATATATATATATATATATATATATATATATATATATATATAAAATGTCTTGGGTGAATGGGAGAGAAAACGGCTAATAATTCCACCTAGCAAACGCTGAGCTTAATATTTTTTTTTCATACTTTTTTAATTGTTTTTTTGAACATACAAGTTGTTTTATGTATATATTGTAGAATTTACAATCATTGAAAGAATTTAACTTTCTGTACAGTAACAGTATTTCAGACATTCATGTACCACTGTGTCTGCCTGAACTGAGGACTTTGAATCTGAGCAAGAACATGATTTCTTCACCTGGGTCCAATATCCTGAATAACTGCATTAAGCTAGAAGTGTTTTGTGCCGCGAGGAACAAGTTAGGTGAGAGAACAAGTTTTAAAACATTCTTTGTGTTGATACATTTGTCATGTTTTAGCAAGAGCAGAAGCAGAGTTAAAATGACTTTTCACAGTAGGTGTTGGCAATTTGCCTAATAAAGGGATATTTTTCCACCAAACTACCCTCTTGTCTATTGTTTGATTACTGCTAGAATCCACAATGAGGAGCTGTTATCACAGAAGACACTGATACTGACCTTTTGTTCTGCAGTAACCACCTCTATCAATCCCAGGGGTCTTTGCATTGTCATGTGGAAGGTGCCACAATATCCTTTTTACATGACTTTAAGTACAAGAAATTTAATTTTTTACATATGTCTCAAAATGAAAAGAATATTGCCCAGAATATAAATGAACACTGACCACATTTTACCCAATGATTAACCCAAAATTACAATATACCGTATTTTTCGCTTTATATGATGCACTGTATTTTAAGACGCACCCTCAAATTTGGTGAAGGGAAGCAGGGAGACACAGAGCACAGTGCTGGAGAAGTAAGTAAAGTGTTTGTTATTTTAGTATGGGCAGCAGCAGGTGGGGACCATATCCAGCACAGGCGGGCCATGTGTCATCATGTGGGGGTGCTGGTACATATAATATGCGCCACTCCCAAATGGAATATGGCCCGCAGCCAGCCTCCTCCTGGCCTCAGACACCCTCCCCTGCAGTATCTACCATAGATTCGGATTAACGAAACAAAAATGGAACAAAGTGCTTCTTATGCAAAATGCTCCGACCCTGAGAAGCTTCAAGTGTCACCTGAAGACTCACCTATTCCGTAAAGCCTACAACCTGCCATGAGACCCAGGCGACCGCCCCATACCTGACATTCCCCCATCCTACTGTATCCCCACCCGCCCCTCGTAGACTGTGAGCCCTCGTGGACAGGGTCCTTGCCCCTCCTGTACCTGTACGTCCCAATTGTCTACTTTTAGTGTACTTGTGCTTGTCTCCCTTATCCTCATGTAAAGCACCATGGAACCTAATGGCGCTATATAAATAAATAATAATAATAATAATGCGGTATGTATAAAAATCAGATTTTTTTTTTCTTGAATGGGTGAGTTTCACCCAATTTCAGAGAAAAATCTCTGCATTATACAATTATTTTTTCACGGACAGATTCTGTTAATGAAAAAAAATTGGTTAACTGTACTGTCCCGCTGAATAACATGCACGTACATCCAGTTTATACTTTTTTGTGCCCTTATGATTATTGGAAGTGCTCAACATATTATGTTTCCTAACCACAGTTGGCAAAATTAGCCTGGTATCATGGGAGTTATCGTGCTCCTCGCTAGTCAGAATGTTAGGAAATTGGTCACTTTTCTAAAATTCTTTATACAGCGATGCACATACACTTTAGGCTATTTCTGGTGCTGCAGGGCTAGCATAGCCACACATGGACATTATCGACATTGCTGCGTTGAGTCCTTGGTGTTTTCTTTGTTTTGCAAGTAAATATTGGTGTTGGAGTGGAGGCCAGTCATACACAGATTGTGGAAAACTGTAGTAACCGCATGTTTTGGCTCTAAATGACAAGGCACTTGTTTTTGCATTTTTTTCACATTTTGGGTTCTTAAAGAGAATTTGTCAGATAACCCTCCTTATCCATCTATAGGGCTTATAAAAGTTAATTGAAATGATACCTTGATACCTGTGATCTGAAGTATTCTTCCAGAGAAATCCACATTTTTTTTCTTAGTATGTAAATGAGCTGTTAAAGAAAATATCCGGGATATTTATTAAAAAAATAAAAGTGCCCAAACACTAACACCTACCTGGTTGTTGCTGGCACCAGTCCCCATTGTTTACCCCCGGCACAGAGCAGTCACTGACTGCTCCTGCCGGGGATAGCATGGTGGCATAAACACAGAGCAGAGCGGCTTTTTTGCTCTGCTCTGTGGAAGTGGGTGCATAGCTGACATCACATTGATTCACAGCAGGCTCTCCCGCTACCTGATTGCAGGAGCCGGTTGTCAATCAGTGTGACGTCGGATATGCGTCCATCTACCGAGGAGAATGAATCCTACCCTCTGTAGTAATGACGTCACCGGCAGCGGCAAAATCACTGACCGGAGCGGTCTTACACTACTCCGGTTGGCGGTGAATGGTGCCGAGCATGAGAGGCAGGTAGACAGCTACCTGCCTGTTAGTGCTTAGGCACAATTTTTTTTTTAAGTTATCCCCGATTTGTCTTTTAATGTCTATTGGCTGGACACATTCTGAGAATGTTCCTTCAGAGATGATTTTTAGGGTTCGCTTACACTACCTCAATTGGCTCGATTATGCAAATGACCCTCAGCTCAAACTTTGCTTCATTTTACTCTGATCCGATTCTCTCTTATTTGAGTGTTTAAGCACAGGTGCGGAGAAGACAGGGTAATTAACTTCGCTATTGTCTTATCAATCACATAATGACTAGTAGAAGTATTTCTGACTGGTGTTATATCTATTGTTAATCTGTACGACCAAATTGTCCACATTTATTGTACTTGTCCTTGTCTGCCTTTTAGCATGTAAAGCGCCATGGAATTTAATGGCGCTATATAAATAAATAATAATAATACTGCATGCTGAGTTAATTTACCACGTGTCCATAATAGATAAAGTAAAATTTATTTTTTTTGTTTTCAGCATCGGTACCTGATTTTCCCTCAAAGGTAACAACCTTAAGGCTGTCCCATAATAAATTGACTTATTTCCCTAAAGAAATTCTTCACCTCTCCTAGTAAGTAACCCACTGCTGGAGATAGCACTAAAGTTGAATGGCATGGTCGTATTTTTCACTTAAACAATAATAATTCTAAGAACCGAATGTGAAAAATGTCTTGTTTGGACAATTTACTCTTGAGATGTTAAACCATAATTTTTCTGTACAGTAAGAAATCTTCTAGTCTTATTTTACAATTACATAAATAATAGAAATAAGCTAAGGCTAGTGAAAAGAAACAATTGAGGGTGTTGCCTTTATTAACCATTCTGCTTGGTTAATACAGGCAAAGCCTTCAATTGGATGGGTGCGACCCTTTTTTATACTTACTATATGTATATAGAGGGTATTCACTGGCAAGCCTATAATAGCTAGGGAGAAACAGTTAATACAATATGCAGCATTTTAGTGTAAAAGTTACAGCAGAAGTTTAAAGTGTCCCTATCATTTCCAATAACTTTTCAGAACAATCTGCCGTGTATGTACATGAGGAATAACGCTATTTAGTATATGACTTGTGTCCTGCATTTTCACCAATCCTTCACATAACAACATAGGTGCTCAATGCTTAAAATGCGGTGATTTATAGATTACAAAAATAAAATTTCCTCTGATCCATTTGGACCGCAGGAGATGGTATAGCTCTCTGCCACTCCAATATAAGACAAATGGAGCTGAGATCACTATTCTTTTCAGAGGGATGATTAAGGGACCCATTTAGAAAATCGATGGGAGTCCCAGCAGCCAGCAATCCTGAGGAGAGTTGATAGTGGGAATAATACCTTAAAATTAAATTAGAGAAACCATTTATCTATATCTCTCTTATGTTACATTATTATATAGGTTGTAAAACAAGCATATGTAGAGAATTTGTCATTGGTTTTAAAAAAGTATCTGCTGTATAAGTCCTATTAATTGAGTAAAGTAAAGTATGAAATTCCCTCTATTAAAAGCGTTATTTGTTCACTTAGTCTATGTTCACACACAGCATTATTACCGTTTTTTTCTGTAGGCAAAACCTGTTCTCTTGGCAGTAAAATGCTATGTTCAAAATGGCCATTTTCCAGCATATTCATGACGTTCTTGTTTTTGGTTGCAGATTATGTGAGCAATTTGTCTATAGTACTTGTTTAATAAAGTTAGTTTCACTCACCAAAAATGCTACAAAAACACCACAAAAAATGTCATTACTTTTTTTTCACAATTTTTTCACTTTCTCATTGTTTTATATGGGTGAAAACCATATGGGCAAAAACACAGAAAGAATTGACATGCTACTGATTTAAAAAACTCAAACGTTCTCTAATTCATTTAGATAACAGGTGTGTGCATGATATTCTGAAATCCCATAGCTTTTGTTAGTAGAGTAAAAAGTAACTTTTAATTTGCATAAAAATTGCTCCCGGTGAACATAGGCTTACGTTCCTTTTTTTGGCATTAAGTTTAAGAACAGTGGACTTGAGCAACAATCAGATCAATAATCTGCCCGGTCCACTGGAATGGACTTCAGTAAATCTGAGAGAAATCATGTTGAACAACAATCAGATTACCATGCTGAATCTTGAGGACCTCCGTAAAGATGCAAACAGATGGTCGCGACTTGAGAAGCTACATCTTTCCAATAATCTGATCAAGGAGGTAACACTGTATATTGCCACCATAATAGAACTGCAGAATTCAGGAATCACCGTCATTGTAATAATTGGCTGTCTTTTTTTTAGATACCACCCGAAATTGGATTCCTTGTGAATGTCACTTGTTTTGATATAAGTCACAATCCAGATTTAAGGTCATTTCCAGATGAAATGGGAAAGCTTACTAAGGTGTGGGACCTTCCTCTGGATGGACTACATCTTGACTTAGATCTGAAACATATAGGGTGCAAAGCCAGAGATCTTATTCGGTAATGTGCACTTTTTTTTTGTTCAATGCATTGTTAATTTAGCCATATCTATAGTGTTGTCAGTGTGGGTATTATTATTATTATTATTATTATTATTACTATTAATAAAGTTATATTAATTAGCAATTATTAGCTCCCCTACTTTACAATAGATCAACTGGAGCATCACAGCTAGTAGTGTTTGACTCTGTGGGTAATTGTGGTTTACCTAGGGACCAGTGATGAGCAATCATGAGGTTACAGTACACCTACTGTAGTGTTGTCATACGTTATGAAAATGCTGTTATTCATAAAAATACAGATAACACATCCATATAACCACATTTGGTAGTGCTTTATTAGACAGCAGTGTGTTACATACAGAAAAGTACCAGTGGAATGTTACCAGCAGTGTCAACATGGCAGATATAGGGAATGTCATAATTTATTTGTTATTAATAAAAAGTATTTATGATGTATTTTTTATATAATTAAAATAAAAGTTGTGGTATTTTTTTGTTTTCTCCTACGCCTCATTGGGGGACACAGGACCGGGGGTGTTATGCTGCTGTCCACTAGGAGGCGACACTAAGCAGAATCTGCAAAAGAGTTAAGTGACTCCTCCTCTGCAGTATACACCCCTGGAGCAGGCACTGCCTCACCAGTTTTTTGCTTAGTGTCGTAGGAGACACATGACCCAATTTTACCTCTCTATTTTTTTCTCATCTTCCAATGAAGAAAAGTGGGTCCGGCGTGACCCCCGGAATGCTCCTTCCTCGGCCACCCACAGTTGAGGCGCTGGGTGGAAGTGAGAACCCATACATATGCCGTACTTCTTTCTCCACCTCCCACTGTTGGGTTGCTGGGTTAAAGTTGAGATAGCCCAGCATAACATCCTCCTTCATCACTCCCTCGGGGTCCTGGGTTGAAGTCAGAGCTTGACTACCTGCCAGATGACGCCCCCCTAATCTGGGTGTTTAGGCTGAGGCACCACAGGTATCAGCAGCACAAGCTGCATTCTGGGCTGGGATTCTACATGGCTGCCTGCAGGAGCGCAGGCTCACAAACACACGTGTATTGAGGCAAGCTTCTGAAGCAAGCACAGCAGGAGACATCCCCCTAATCACCCTACGGGTCATTAGGCTGTGGCACCACAGGTATCAGCAGCGCAGCTGCACTTATCCGCAGGGCATAACACACTCATAGCTGGGACCGGTACTGTATGCGGGGGAACCCGCCCCAGGATTCTGGTGGGGTCTGGGTCCATCCAGCGCCCTCCACGGCCTGCAAAGGACCTGGCACATAGGTATCTACCTGTCCCCCTCCCCCCTGCACTGCTCATACAATATACCTCAAGGCAGAGGAAGAGGTATCCAGCCCCCCTGTGCTGCCCCTGCAAGAGCAGGCAGCAAGATACCTGGGTCATATGGATCCTCCATGGCTCCCTTCGCTGTCAGCCCTGCGGTTCCGGTGGAAATTCCAGACCTCCGCGCCGACCCCCTGCTATTCGCGGGACCGCAAATCATGCTAAGCCCCGGCTTCAGGCCTAGCGTGGAAGGCACCGCCTATTCCCGCCCACCGTCCGCCCTCCGGATGACGTCAAATGATGCTGGGTCTCATCACGGAGAGGGGCGGGAAGTTCCTCTCAGTCCTTGTTTTGCTCGCCCATTCAGGATCCCGCCTCTCCTTTCTCCTCCTGGCGGCGCAAAGGCGGCCTGGGGTCCATTATAAATGGACACAAGTTCCCCTATGTGGGCATATACAGGAAAGCCAGCAGGGATGTTTCCCTGCTGCAGCCTCTCCTCCCTCTGTACACCATGGAGTAGTATACTACAAGGGCGAGTACAGATCATAAATGGGCAGGCCGACATATTTCTGTCCTGAAACACTTTGTGCTGCTGTGAATCAAGTTTTTATAAAATTTTCAACTTTATAACATTGCTGCAGCACGGCGCTGCCCTCACTAACATCACAATGAGTGTATCGTGCTCTAAAATATCTTCAACGTCTCTCCCGATATACTCTGCACTGCTGTAAACCTTATTTTCAGCAGCTATACATGATTGTCAGTGAAGTGATTAGGTGTCAGACTATTGTCATTATGTACTGAGGGGGGAAGTAATCGACTGAATGCCCTATGGATGTAATGTGTTTATTCTGTGTCGTCACAGTGACATGGCTTTGCCTATGATCATACCACATCTGAGGTTTTTACCTCTTATGACTCTCACCCAGCAGGCAGAATCCCTCTGCCTAGTGCAGGTGACACACTAATACAGCACGGCTTGGTTTTTCTTTCCACCGTGTCAGCCTTTGATGCCAGTAACTGTCAGTGCACATAATGGTACATCTAAATAGAAAGTCATTACATCTGCGACTATGTCGCAGTTTATGGGAAGACTGGCATGCAGCAGGATGATGGCTCCGACGTCCGATGATGGTTTCGCAGTCAAAACCCAGACCCGGACCTTGATGCATCTCTGGTGGAACTCTAAATCATTGTTCTATCTCAAAAGAAGCTAAATGTCAGCAAACATATTTAGTAGATCACGATACTTCGGACATGGAGCCGTGTCTCACAGAACGCAAGACTGTACCCACGGGACCCTCAGCGCCCCATTTACCCCATGGGGGTTTTGTTGGGTTGGGACTTCATGGCACGTTCCATGTGGTACCCGATCTAGCAACAGGGTTCCCCTAGGGACACAGTTCTGCTGGACAGAACACAACAGCAGGCATCAGAGTCCGCTACCGTACCTTGAGGATGCCAATTGCACAGCAGCAGACGTTTCCTCATTTGCCATCAGCAATCCAGATTCCAACCTTTTTGGGAACTCATTTGGCTGATCATCGTCTAGATCAACACAAAATCAATCAACGCACATGGAGCGATCACAGACAACCGTTTTTTTCCTTTCCGCCCCTCCAAACTCATGTCAAGAGCCCCTCAATTCAGGAAGTCATTGTGCCTGTGCTACACACAGAGCGTTTTTAGAGGTTCTATTCCAACCTCTTTGTGGTCTCTAAACGAGAACGTGCAGTATGTCCCGTGCTAGATCTGAAACAACTAGACAAACATGTCCGGGAAAGGCATTTCCGCACGGATTCTCTCCGCTCCATAATAATTTCCATGGAACACGGAGAATACCTTGCATCCTTAGATATACAGGACGCCTACATGCATATTCCAATTGCAACCACTTATCAGACGTTTTCATATTTTCAATCGGCAAAGACCACTACCAATTTGTGGCGTTCCCGTTCGGACTGGTTACAGCTCCCTGAGTGGTCACAAAGGTTATGGCAGTCGTCATGGCTCTCCTGCGTTCCAGGGACATGGTCATTCTTCCATACCTGGATGATTTACTCATCAACGCACGACCTTCAGGGATTGCGAACATAGCGTCTCTATTACGGTGAACACATTATTAGGACTTGGTTGGCTGGTCACCCTCCACAAGTCTACGCTATTTCCACTACAGTCTCTAGTATTTTTCGGAATACAGTTCAATACATCCAAAGCACTGGTCAGACTTTTCCAAGACAAGGCATGGGCACTTCAACTAGGAGTCCGCACTTTCCTTCAGCGGTCACCTCAGTCCTTCAGAGCTGACATGAAGGTCTGAGGCAGGACGGTTGCATCAATGGTAGCCATTCCCTTGGCTCAGTTGCTCCTCAGGCCTCCTCAGTTATCCATGCTGAAGTCATGGGACAAGATTGTACGATCCCGCATCAGGACGTGTCATCTTCCAGTATCAGCCAGGCAGTGTCTCCTTTGGTAGCTCCGGCCATTCACTAGTACGCAGGGGAAGTCTTCTCTGCCACCAAGTTGACAGGTACTATTCACCGACATGAGTCGGACAGAATGAGGTGTGCTGTACCTCCATCTCAAAGCTCAGGGCAATTGGTCCCGATCGGAATCAACGATGCCCATCAACCTTCGCGAGATTTGGGCGAGATTCCCAGGACTGAAGACTTGCACCCGTATTCTGGCGGACAGCCATTTCAGGATGCAGTCTGACAATGCCACGGCTGTGGCATATGTCAATCACTAGGGCTAAACCCGCAGTTCCCAGGCAATGAAGGAAGTTTACCACATTCTTCACTAGACAGAATTCACGAACTCAGTACTATCGGCTGTTAATCTACCGGTTGTATACGATTAGGAAGCGGAGTTCCTCCGTCGCCAAGGAATTGCCTCAGAATAGTGTTCCCTACATCTAGATGTCTTCAAACAAATCTACCATCACTGGGAAACACTGGGAAGTGGACGTAATGGCGTCACACCTCAATGCCAAGGTTCCCAGCTTCATGGCTAGGTCCCACGACCTACAGTCATGGGGGGCAGACATTCTGGTCCTGGACTGGACCCAATTCCGACTCCACTACATTTTTCCCAGGCTACCACTATCCCAAGGTAGTGAGGATGATCAGACTGGAATGTTACCATATCATCCTCGTGGCCACACACTGTCCCAGGCACGTTTGGTATGCCGATCTCGTCCGCTTCACAACAGACGTGCCATGCCGCCTACTAGATCGTCCAGACCTACTCTCTCAAGGCCCGTTTTACCATCAAAATTCATCCGCTCTGAATTTGACGACGTGACCCTGGAGACCCGGATTTTCACGCGATGTTGTGGAGACCTCAATCAGAGTGCGGAGACTGGTTTCAGAAGAGATATCCCATTAACATGGAAGATATATATTTCTTTCTTCTTGTGGTCTTTCACCTTAGCACTATTCCCTCCCAAGGGTTCTCAGTTCCATCCAATCGGATCTAGACTCACGCTTGTCCTTAGGTCCTCTCAAAGGACAAGTTTCAACCCTTTCCATTCCCTCTCGGCAACGTCTTCAAGGAGTCTGCCGTCTAGCTCCTCCCTGTCAAAGACTACTAGACCCATGGGCTCTAACCTTCGTTCTCCCTTATGGGCTTTACGCTAACCACATTTTAAGCCCATAAGGGAAATTACCTCTCTCCGCAGAGTCTTTGAACTTGCAGCGCTTTCATGTAAACCACCTTTTTTCTGGTCTTCCACCCAGACAAGGTGGTCCTACGTCTGGTTCGCTTTTTCCTCAAGTTGGTGGTGTCCATTTTTTTTCCACCTCCCTGAAGATATATTTCTGCCGGCACTGAGCCCTGCGCCAATTTATTAGGTTGAGAAAACTCTACATTACTGGACCTTTGTCAGAGCCCTACGCATCTAGGTGCCCAGTACAGTCCCCTTTAGGAGCCTCTCTTCCTTCTTCCAGAAGGGTGAACGTGGCAGGCAGGCCAGGCTCTACAACTACTTTGACCAGATGGCTTAAATCCACCATCCAGGGTGCTTATTGCATCATTAAAAGAAAAAAAAAACATAAATGGATACTGTATATCATTATTATGTTTTATTTATAAAGCACTATTCATTCCATGGTGCTGTATTTTTTCCGGCCGCGGGCACAACACATTCTACTATGGCCATGGGGGCCTCCTGGGCTACTGAGCTTATTAGGCACCAGGAGTTAGCACAACAAGTGTGTAAGGCAGCCACGTGATCCAGTCTGCACATGTTTACCAAACGTTTTAGTGTTCTCACCCAGTTCTCAACAGATGCAAGTCTGGGAAGCCGTACCCTCCCAGCGGCAGTAGCCCACCTGTAGGTGCATTGTTGTTTTGTTTGTTTTCATTCGGTAGTGATTCTTCCATTGCTGTTCTCACCCAGGGACTGCTTTAGGACATCCCACGGTCCTGTGTCCCCCAATGAGGCGAAGGAGAAAAGGAGAATTTTGTGTACTCACCGTAAATTCCTTTTCTCTTGGCCTCTAATTGGGGGACACAGCACCCACCCTGTTGCCCTTTTCGGGCTGTTACTAGGTTCTCATGTTACACCTGAGCTGTTATATGGTTGCCTGTTTATTTTACAGGCCTGTTTATACTGTTATTATGTGGTTTCCCATTTAGGTTACAGGCTTTACTTTACTGTTGTTATGTGGCTGCCTGTTTACTTAACAGGCCTTATTTTACTGTGATTTTTCTGTTAACTCTCCTATTGCTTTAGCACAAAACTGGTGATACAGTGCCTGCTCCAGGGGTGTATACTGCAGAGGAGCAGCCACTTAACGCTTTTGCTGATTCTGCTTAGTGTCGCCTCCTAGTGGACAGCAGCATTACACCCCCGGTCCTGTGTCCCCCAATGAGGCGTAGGAGAAAACAAAACAATACCACAACTTTTATTTTAATTATATAAAAAATACATCACAAATACTTTTTATTAATAATAAATAGGCTAAGAGAAAAGGAATTTACGGTGAGTACACAAAATTCTCCTTTTTTCTTTCCCTGCCATTTTGGGCTGCCATTAATATTTTCTTGTGTGTAATGCCCTACACTTGCACATGGCAAAAAGGGCACACACAAGACATGGGGTTGGAGACCGTCCCTACTCCCCTATCACCTATGCTGTGGCCATATCATGTGGCTCCAGTATGCACAGGTCATAGCTTGAGAAGGAGCCTGCCACCAAATTTTTAAAGCCCTGCACTATGGTCTAGGTCAGTATGGACAGATTTATAATAGAATGTGGATATCCGCATGAGCAACTGTAATCACATTTATAGGCGATGCAGCTGTCCAGAATGGTGCAGCAGCTCTGAACTCATTTACAGTGGTCGCAGTGGTGGGTTTTGGCTCACCAGCTCTGATCACTTTTTTACAGGGGCGCTTCTGCTCTTATCCACCACTCTCGTAAGTGTTCAACCAACTGATCCTCTAAGGCATTCTAATTTTGTGAGGAAGGCTCCATTCACAGTCTGCGTTTTTAGTCTGTGTTTGCTCATCAATTTTTGCAGCCAAAACCAGGAGTGGTTGACGTGTTACTATTATACTATTCCTCTGATTGTTCCACTCCTGGTTTTGGCTTGTAAATACTGATGAGCAAAATCAGACCAAAAATGCACATTGTGAATGTAGCCGAATAGTGATGAACAAATCTTTTGAAGTTTGGATTCGGGGGGATGCAGCCAAACCTTTTGGCACACTGTGACCCCGAACTTGAGCCGAACCTTAATGGAAGACACTGATTGTCAGTTCAGCTCTCTGCTCACATACAGTCAGACATAAGTAAAACAGTGGGAAAACAGTGTTTTGTTTTGGTTTTTTTTTTAAATTAATTTTGGACACACACTACACCCAAAAACTGCTTTTAAGCCCAGAACTAACCGATCAAACACTGCATGTGGCTTGCCCTGGGCCAAGGACCACCTAACCAGATGACCACTTGTACTGGGCCAAGAACCAACCACACCTGCTGGTGTGGTACACGGACTGTGCCACAGAGATGCTCGCTCCAGTGCTTTGCAAACGTAAAGCCCCTGAAGTTTGAACCTGAACAAGTTTGCTCAACACCGGCAAGATCGGCGAACCGAACCCTGGAAGGTTCGCTCATTTCTAGTGAGGAACTCAAGTAACTACCGACAGTGGGGGACATCACACTTGAGTATCACAGCACTGCACTGTAATTCATAATGCTATCCCCCTCTTCTTGGTGCGAACACCAATAGTAGAGGGGAGACATGACATTACTCTAGCGTGAGTAATACCAGCCCATCTTTGCAGAAATGTTAATACCATTACTATTGCTTTTCTTGATAAATGTGATCTGTTCCTCTCTCTCAAGTCCAACAGTAAGAACTATCAAAAATTAAAATCTAATTAGTCATATTTTCTACAATTAAAATAAGAACAAAACTGGTAACAAAAATAAAAATTAAATGGTTGTGAGTTACAGATAGTTATATATTTATTTAATATATAAATATTTGTTTTTCTTTTAATACTGACAAAGTGATATGAAAAATTGAAAATAAAAGACCTCATCAAACATTATTAAAAATAAGTTTTGCCACACAAACATAATCAAACAATGGGTCCTCCTTTGATAGCCACTGATCCATACATTTTGTAGTGATCTTTCATGATTCATTCATTGGAATAAGGTGCAATGCCATGCACACCAGTTACTGAAACTCCACAGCCCCCTTCAATATTATGGATCAGTTGGGGAGCCAGGAGTCTGATCTACATCAATGGGATTTTGATGGTTTATTGTAAATTTTGATCTTTGTTCTGGACAAATGATTAGTTCTATGGATTGGTACATCATATGTCTTTTCTTATGTTGTTTTGTCTTATTAGCTGAACTATTGAACATAGACTTAATACGCCTAATAAACACATTATATTCTATTTAGATTTCTTCAGCAGCGATTAAAAAAGGCTGTTCCTTACAATCGTATGAAGCTGTTGATCATGGGAAACACCGGAAGTGGTAAAACAACCCTTGTACATCAGCTAATGAAAGAAAAGCACCCAGGGCATGGAACGGAGAAGGCCACCATTGGCATTGATGTGAAGGACTGGCCCATTCTAATAAGAGGGAAAGTTAAGAAAGAAATCACACTGAATGTCTGGGACTTTGCAGGTAGTAAAATCTTTTAGTATTTATTATTGAAGAGCCTGTGTAATAAAATGTTCTCTAGCACCGTGTCCTGATTGAGACTGCTGTCAATGGAGAGGTGGTTTTGTATGCATGGCTTTCTGCATTCACCTTTTTGAGAACATGAATTTAACTATTCTCGAAATGCCCATTGGACTTATCAGACATTTATGACCTGCCCTGTAGTAAGTGATCTATAAACTTTAGAAACCTGACATACAACAAATTGTGCCAATATTAGTTTGTGAGGTCCTACCCAATACTCCTGGCTAATTGCATGGGTAGTGACTGGTCAAAAGCAGGTTGACTGTATGTCAAAAGGCTTAGTTAAAGGAAGTTGTCCACGTTTGGGTACATTTTTTTTTTTGCATTTGGGTTTCATTAAAACGTTGGCACCGTTTGGCTTTCACAGACTTTCTAGTTTCTTTTACAGTCAACTTTGATGTGATTTATGATATTAAATCAGCTGATAGAAACTCAGAAAAGACAGATAAAATCTCCATGTCAAACCTGCAAAACGAGCTCATTGATGGACTCTTAAGGTACCGTTACACTAAGCAATATTGCTTGCAATTTCACTGGCAATTTGCTGGTTGCAGTGAAATCATGGACACATTGTACTATTTTGTGGCCGTATACAAATGGAACAATGTGTCCATGATTTCACTGCAACCAGCAAATTGCCAGTGAAATTGCTAGCAATATTGCCGCGTGTGACGGTACCTTTAGTGTAACACATTTTGCAACTAACAATAGCCAGTGCAACACAAAAGCTAAAGAAGTCATTGGCACAAATTCTTTACAAAAATGATTTTTATCCCTAAATGCATGCATTCAAGTAACAGGACACTCCTTTTAAGAATGTCTTCTTAAAGTCAGTTCTGGGAAGGGATATTAAGAGATGCCAAAATTCAGAACTAATCATGAGAGACATAAAAAGTTTTGCTGAATTTTGTTTACTGTGTGTGCAAATACTTTTCTTAGTTTTTTTATTGACTTTTTTATGGAAATAAAGTTGGTAAATGATTTGACCTGTTTGGTTTCAGGCCAGGAGGAGTTTTATAGCACACACCCACATTTTATGACTCCACGTGCTTTGTACCTTGTTGTTTATGATCTTAGCAAAGGCGCCACAGAAGTTGATGCAATAAAACCTTGGCTTTTCAACATAAAGGTAATCTTAAATAAATAAAGTGAATAAAACAGAAATATTAACTATATTATATTTATTCACTTATATATACAGTGCTATCAATTCCACAGCACTTTACATACATCAGCATCACTTTCCCATCAGGGCTCACAATCTCAATCCCTATCAGTGTGTCTTTGCAGTGTGGGAAGAACCTGGAGGAAACCCACACAAACACTTGGAGAACATACAAACTCCTTGCAGTTGTTGTCCTTAGTGAGACTTGAATTCAGGACCACAGTGCTGCAAGACTGCAGTGCTACCACTGAGCCACTGTGCCACCTGTATACACTGCTACCCAGTGCACTATACATATATGTATATAATATATGTATATACAGTGCCTTTTGAAAGAATTTGGCCCTCTTGAACTTTTCAACCTTTTGCCACATTTCAGGCTTCAAACATAAAAATATAAATTCTGTTTTTTTTTGTGAATAATCAACAACAAGTGGGACACAATCGTGAACTGGAATGAAATTTATTAGATATTTTAACAATTGAAAAACTGAAAAGTGGGGCGTGCAATATTATTCGGCCCCTTTACTGTCAGTGTAGCAAACTCACTCCAGAAGTTCAGTGAGGATCTCTGAATGATCCAATGTTGTCCTAAATGACTGGTAATGATAAATAGAATCCACCTGTGTATAATCAAGTCTCCGTATAAATACATCTGCTCTGTGATAGTCTCAGGGTTCTGTTTCAAGGGCAGAGAGCATTATGAAGACCAAGGAACACACCAGGCAGGTCCGAGATACTGTTGTGGCAAAGTTTAAAGCCAGATTTAGATACAAAAAGATTTCCCAAGTTTTAAACATCTCAAGGAGCACTGTGCAAGTGATCATATGGAAATGGAAGGAGTATCATCAGACCACTGCAAATCTACCAAGACTCGGCTGTCCCTCTAAACTTTCATCTTGAACAAGGAGAAGACTGATGCAGCCAAAAGGCCCATGATCACTCTGGATGAACTGCAGAGATCTACAACTGAGGTGGAAGAGTCTGTCCATAGGATAACAATCAGTCATACTTCACAAATCTGGCCTTTATGGAAGAGTGGCAAGAAGAAAGCCATTTCTCAAAGATATCCATAAAAGGTCTCGTTTGAAGCTTGCCACAAGCCACCTAGGAGATACACCAAACATGTGGAATAAAGTGCTCCAGTCAGATGAAACCAAATTTAACTTTTTGACCACAATGCAAAATGATATGTATTGGCGTAAAAGCAACACAGCTTTTCACCTTCAAAACACCATCCCCACTGTCAAGCATGGTGGTGGCAGCATCATGGTTTGGGCCTGCTTTTCTTCAACAGGGACAGGGAAGATGGTTAAAATTGATGGGAAGATGGACGGAGCGAAACACAGGACCATTCTGGAAGAAAACCTGTTGGAGTCTGCAAAAGACCTGAGACTGGGACGGAGATTTATCTTGCAATAAGACAATGAACCCAAACATAAAGCAAAATCTACAATGGAATGGTTCAAAAATAAACGTATCCAGGTGTTAGAATGGCCAAGTCAAAGTCCAGACCTGAATCCAATCGAGAATCTGTGGAAAGAGCTGAAAACTGCTGTTAACAAACGCTCTCCATCAAACCTCACTGAGCTCCAGCTGTTTTGCAAGGAAGAATGGGCAAGAATTTCAGTCTGTCAATGTACAAAACTGATAGAGACATACCCCAAGCGACTTGCAGCTGTAATCGCAGCAAAAGGTGGCGCTACAAAGTATTAACTCAAGGGGGCCGAATAATATTGCACACCCCACTTTTCAGTTTTTTATTTGTTAAAAATGTTTAAAATATCCAAAAAACTTCGTTCCACTTCACGATTGTGTCCCACTTGTTGATTCTTGACAAAAAAAATAGAATTTATATCTTTATGTTTGAAGCCTGAAATGTGTCAAAAGGTTGAAAAGTTCAAGGGGGTCAAATAGTTTCACAAGGCACTGTAGGTGTCATTAATGTATTTTCACCACCTGTATATAATAATATGTAAAAATATATTTAAACTTATATTTCTCTAATGCAGCCTTCTGATAGTGATGCAAAACAAAATGAATAATGTTTCCTCTATAAAATGAAAATGACATTAAGCCATCCACTTACATATGGACAGGCAGATATGCTCATATATTTTAGTTGAAACTATTTGGTGAGAAGACTCCTTTTTTTAAATTGTTCATTGAACCAACTTAGAAAAAATAGATGCCAATGTGTATGTATGCTGTAATGTTAGTAGATTCATTTTTATGTGTTGTAAATTAAGATAATACATTAGCATTACATAAAGCAGGACACGTTTAACCTCCTAATGAAAAAGCAACAAAAATGTATCGCGCTTGGTGCTAGGTTTGCTGTGTTAAATCTAACAGTCTAACAGGAGCAGGTCAACTCTCTGTCAGACATAGCCAGGGACCCTGGGGCAGAACCTGTTCTTATATGATCATAAAAAATGTCCAAGTGAAATCTGATGTTTTATTGGATAGCACTCGGCCCAATGTTATACTATGGGGCAGGGCAGATCAGCGATTTTTTTTCTCATGGTGAGTCAGTGTCAGAAATAAATCATAACATGCTGTGACTAAATCCAAAACTCAGATGACAAGCACCCATACAAGTCTATGGGGAAATCATCGGACTGCACTCTGATGTCTCCAGCTGCTGTTCGATATAGCCAACAGAGACAAGGGAGAAGATAAAGAACTTAAGTTCTCAGTCTTTTCCATACCTGTACTCTGAGTTGCATGCGAGAGAATCGGATTTCTGAAAAAGTACCGTTACACGCCTCAATGTTGAAACGATATCACTAACAATCTCATGAACGCGCAGTCGTTAGGACATCTTCTTGACATCGTTGGTGAGATATCACACGTCTAGATATTGTGGACAATGCACCAACGATGTAGTGAGCAGCTATCGTTCACACAACTCAGTGAACGATACTTATTCACTGATGTCAATAAGCGAAGTCGTGAACGATATCGTTATCGCAGTGTCACACAAAACAAAGCTGCAGGTTGGCTGATCATTTGATTTGAGAACATATTCTCAAATCTGCGATAAACGATCCAACGATTTATCGTAGTCGTATCTCGGTGTTACACAAAATTACGTCCTAACGATGTCGTTTCAACAACTCCAAACCCGTGACGTTTAAGCGATATCGTTCATGATATCTTACCGTGTAACGGTACCTTAATTACACTCATCTCAGACTCTGATTCGAGTTTGAGCCGAGTGTCATTGGCATAATTAAGTTGATTCTCTCGTATGAGAGAACATAATGTGATCCCAGCCTCATTCTATCCCTCAACAAGTGCTACCTAGTGAACAAAGGCATCAGCAATGATGGTACTTCTGTAGGACCTGGTAATCACATAGTTACCTTGCGTCTGCTGTTATTTCAGACCTGGTGGGTCCTATTAGATCCCAATTAGCTCTGCCAATGTCATTCTAGTGTGTCACTATAGCTGGGACTTGTAAAATTGTGGAAATAAATGATCAGTAGAGACAAAAATTGTTCTCCAGAGATATTTTGATGATATATTTTTTATATATATAATGTGTGTGTATTTACAGAGTCATGAATAAAAGTCATGAACAAAAGTGTTAGCTCTCTTGAAATTTTTCAAGAAAATGGAAAATGAAGTGTTTATTGCATAAAGTGTTTGCAATTAGCCATATTTTATCATAGACATGTTTTTTCCTTTGTGTGTAATGGAATGATGCACGCAAAAAAACCTGACAAATAACAAGGCAACTTGGACACAATTTCACACAAGGCTACAAAAGTGGGCTGGACAAAATTGTTGGTACCCTCATTAAATATTTGATTATACACCCTATGGAATAAATAACTGCTAACAATCACTTCATATGACCATCAAACAAGAAATACAATTCGTCTTGCACAAAGCAAAACTAAATGCAGTCACATCACTGTAAAAAAAAGTTATGGCTGCTGAAAAACAAAATGGCAGTTCAGTAATGGATTAATACAATTCGTCTCCATTTTCTCTAGGCTCGTGCCTCGTCCTCACCTGTCATTCTTGTTGGAACACACCTTGATGTATCTGATGAAAAACAGAGAAAAGCCTGCATAAATAAAATAAAAATGGAGCTGTTTAATCAGCGTGAGCTTCCATGTGTCCAGGATTACCATTTTGTGAATGCTACTGAAGAGTCAGATGCTTTAGCAAAACTTAGGAAGTCTGTCATCAAAGAGTGTTTGAATTTTAAGGTACGTTCACCCAGACCCCTGCGCTAAGTACATGGAACCATGGAGCAATCTCTACTTTATTTGCTTGATTGGTACCAGTGGTTTATATCTTGACATGAACCCCTTAAATGTGTATTAGTTAAACCATCTTGCCAGTGTTTTACCTTTTACCTTGGTCCATGATTAGAAGGATTTTTCCGTTAATAAGGAAATCATTTTCTACTATCCACTTTAGTACTTTTCCATGGTTTTCCATGACATTTGTTGTTGTCGAGCTCAACAGTACATTCCTTCTTTCTTTTGAGAATGAACCAATTTGTTGATGTGGCGACACCTTTAGGCAAAAATAATGATTACATCTAATAAGTTGTTTTATATTGATTACCATGGCTGCAATCTTTGAAAAATGATCCTGCCGTTTTCAAATCCTAATGAGGCAGGAATAGTCTGGTGTGGTCTTTCCCTGGACTAGTGCTGCCTTGAATCGTTTAATCATGCCTCTTTGGGCGTTATTGACAGCCCGCATAAGAATAATAATAATCTTTATGTAGCACCAACATGATCTGCAGTGCTTAATAAATCAGATTCATATACAAACAGTCATAAGAAACAGTTTTGGAAAACACAATAATTAAAAGGCAAAAAATAATTATGCCCCTGCTCGCAAGAGTTTACAATCTACAACAAGGTGGGGGTGACACAAAGTACAGGGGCATATTTACAATTATGGTCCATCCATTTTGAGGTTGTGGAATAGATGAGAGCGGAGTAAGTGGCCACCAGCCAATCTGAGCAGAGCTTTTGGATCTGATGGAGTTAAACAGTTAGGTTATCCGCTACTTCCCTGAACATATGTCTGAATGATTTTTATTAGGGAGAATGATAGGCCGCCCTAAAAAGATGTGTTTTTAGGGAGCGCCTGAAGCTTAGTAAATTGTGGGTAGTCCTAATTTCTGCCTCCTTATGCCGGCAGGCAGATTCCTCTCCATGAGGAAAATAGCTAGTCCGCCAGACCTCAGCTTGGCCTCTCATAAAGCCAGATCAGAATTCCCACACACTGCACTGATGAGGGGCAGTCACCCCGAAATGCAGCATCTGCAGTTTGGGGTTCTCATCTGGCACAAATCCAAAGTGATATTGAAAGGCTTGTTAAAGAGTCCATTATGACTTTAAAAGATTGCTGCCCTTATTCGGTGGCATTAGAGTTTATTACTTCTTCTTGACAATTTGCATATTCAGATATATCATATTAATCTATGAATTCAAGACAAATTCATTTCTGTGCACTTATGTGAAGCACTTGGGTGAGACTACATTCACGTTCAGTTTTTGGTCCGTTTTTGCTTATCAGTTTTTGTAGCCAAAACCACGAGTGGAACAATCAGAGGAAAAGTATAATAGAAGTACTTCACCACTTCTGGATTTATCACCCAATCCTGATTATGGCTGCGAAAAATGATGAGCAAAAACAGACCAAAAACTGAACATGTGAATGTAGCTTATGAACTTCAATATCTGTGGTAGGCCCACGTCACACTCACAGATATTGTGCAGATATTGTTCACAGATCTCTGGTTGCAGTGAAATTATGGACACATTAATCCATTTGTACACAGCCACTAAATGGAGCAATGTGTCCATGATTTCACTGCAACCAGAGATCTGCGAACAATATCTGCACAAATATCTGTGTGTGTGACGTGGGCCGTAGTCTGAGTACATATATGCCGAAATGTATGTCATGAATGGCTGTTCATACTCACGCAAGGAAATATAGAGTGTGAATCAGGCCTTACGGTTTGGCTATAACGAGTATTGCACGAAGGCAGTCAAGGCAAGATTATTAATCGAGTTAAGAGACACCACTGCCTTATTGCATCTAAAAGATAAAAGTATACAAAAATATGGATAGGGAAAAAAAATGGACAGCTGCACTCTGTAGTGCTAAACCATGCAAACATTAAATTAAGGAATTATGGACCTGCATTATTGATATTGAAAATAGAAACATTAAGATACTTGGCGCATAAAGTGGCCAGTTTCTGAGTGCACAAGTCAGAAAGAAGGCCAATCTGTTTGCTGTATCCCTATCCATGATATGCCTCTTTTTGTATTGAAAGCCTAAGATTTTATGGAAAAATATTAGAATCTGAGAGTTCTCAGTGGTTGATATCTTTTAATGGCTAAATGAAAAGATGGAATTTTGATTTTGCTTCCCCAGCTCCTCTCCGCCTCCCAAGACTAACTCTGCTTTACGTCACCTGTCATATTTACTGCATTATCTCACTCTACTTATGTATATATATGTGTGGGTTCAGAATTTGTCTCATTATTAGCCTGATTAAGGGGCCATAGTGCCCCGAAAGCTTGCTTTGCTATTTCTTACCATCTTTTCAGTTAGCCATTAAAAGGTATCAACCACTGAGGACTCTCAGATTCTAATATTGTTCTATCTACTGGCTAAAACGATATAAACATTTTTATGATTTTATTGGCACCTGCTAAATTGAAAACCTCCTAGAGTTTGTGTGAGAAGTGCTCAGTCAGAAGGAATGAACTGCAATGTGAAAAAGAAAACCTGACCCATACATCCTTACAGACAAATCTGAACAGGTGCAAACCATAAATACTAATAAGGAAAATTTGTCAGTCCAAAATGAATATATAAAGATGAAGTTTCATTGTACAGGCAGTCCAAACAAAAGCTTTAACGTTTCGGCCCTTACATTTGGGTCTTCATCAGATAAAATATATTCTAGTGCAGAAATATTGCCTATATATATATACATATTCAATCTGCTGTAGTATCACTTTTAAACTAACACTTGTGTAGACTGACGCCTCACACGCTGGAGATAGCCGCAACAAATGTAAATATAATAGTCATTCCACCTGCTTTAGGCAGTTTTCAATTTAGCAGGTTCCTGTCTGCCCATACCTTTGTAGGTTTTTAGACAGAGGCATATGATGGAGTTACACCTTATCACTGGCTGCTGAGCTCTCATAAACTGGCCACTATATGCGATAAGTATCTCAATTTTCCTATTTTCAAAAGCATTAATGCAGGTCCATAATTTCATTATTTCATGTTTGCATGCTTTAGCGCTTCAAAGTGTAGTGTTTTTTTATTGTTTACTTTATTGTATTTATGGTTTGTACCTGTTCACATTTGTTTGTTAGGATTTACTGTTCACTTTTATTTCACATTAAAGATAAATAGGGGACCTTATATATTCCCTTCAATTCCAGACTCTATCTCTTCAGTTTCTCATATTGGATCATGAAAATGCTCACCTGTCTTACTTTTAAGCCTCTTAAAAAGGAGAGATTCTAAAACAACTTAAAACCTGTTGTTTTTTTTTTTTTTTTTTTTTTTTACATAATTAGAAATTATTTTTTATTTTATTATGTTTCAGGGCACATTTTTTATAGTTTAGTTTTTATTTCTGTAATTCGTTCAGATCCGGGACCAACCAGTTCTTGGGCAGCTGATTCCTGACAGTTATCTGGAACTTGAGAAGAGAATTCTGACTGAAAAGCAAAATGCTCCAGTTGAATTTCCCGTAATTAACAACAAGAGGCTACAATATATTGTACAAGAAAACCAGTTGGATTTGGATGAGCATGAACTTCAGCATGCTGTTCATTTTCTAAATGAATCTGGTAATTTAATTGTTTTGTATATCACCATTGTCTGACAGAATTGCAACAAAATGCTTGCTTATGCAAGGAAAAAGTACTTGCCGATGTCTTAAGGTTTTACAACTATAGGAGTTTCAGTAAAGTGGACCTTAAAAACAAACAGAGCAGACTCTCACCCTACCCAGGTGTAGCACCAACTCCACCATTGCTTAGGTCTTTTTAGTTTCAGTGGTGGTGTTGCGTCAAAAATGTGTATCACCATTGTAGCCAGTCTCTGAGCTCAGCGGCTGACCAAGGTAGACCACACTAACTGCTGAGCTCAGTGATCTGCTACAACGGTGATACACATTGTCACATTGTCAACATAACTCCACCACTGCAGCCAAAAGAGCAAGTCTGAGCATCAATGGGAGCTGGCACTGCACCTAGGGAAGGTGTGTACCTGCTTTGTTTTGTTACTTAATATATTTTACAGCATTACAGCATTTGGGGTCCACTCTCCATAAAGTAGAAACTCCTTTAATGCCATACAAGTGTCTGTGAGACACACACAGTTTGCAACAACCCAAACTGTTGCTATTGCTCAAGTCAGCAAAGATAATCCAATTCTGACATTTTATGTAGAAGAAAAACTAAAATTTTGGTTTTAAAGGGATTCTGTCAGGTCATTTTTCGATATGATACTAATATTACCCTCGAATAGTGCCTGGGCAGACCTTTTCAAAACATGTTTAAACATTATTGTTCCCTTTGTAGTTTCCTTGCTATAAGCATTTTCACACCCTGCAAGCAGCTGGTGCATTAGTCCAGCTCTATTAATTTCACAGACGATTAGTCAAGCTATGCAAATTGTATTTAAATATCCACACCTATCCAGGCTGGTGTTCTGTCCCTCCCCTCTGTGCTGAAGTCACTGAGAATCCTGTGCAATCTGCTGGAGAGGGGGAGGTGTTTTGTCCTGCACTGTGTGCTATCTGTAAGAGATTTCTATGATACGAACGTTGGTTTTCCTGCACACATGTAATGTGTGTATCTGCTGAGCAAATGATCAAATGTTCATATAATCACATAGAAATATCTCAGACTGCACTCACTGCTTGCCTTAGATACACACAATGACATGAAGAGGTCAGAGCTGCAGCTAAGAACAAACAAGTTCTCCCCCATCCTTTCTCCTCTGTCTGCAATGAGTCACACAGTATGAAACCCAGGATGCCAGGGCAGTGTAGTGATGCATGAATATTCATTCCTTGGTGAGTGGACAGCAGAGAACTCACTGTGATTGACAGATGGAATTATTATTTTATTTTGAAGTTTGCAGAGGATAGGGGGGAGGCATAAATAATATAAATACAGGAATAGAGAGAGCTTAGAGAAAGGAATTAGAAAATGATATCGGTTACATATGGATTTTTGACCACACAGATTCCCTTTAACAAGGTGTAAGTAAGAAAAGAGTTATCGGTGTTACAAAAAATGCAGATATTATTGTGATAGCCCAAACTATAAAAGTGTTAGGGACTTTAAACTGTAACGTTTGCAGAATTTCTAATACATGGCAGTTAGCTTTATAACCAAAATGTTCTAATTGTTAAGGGGTTAAATTAGCCCATGGCAAAATTCTAAATTATTTGGGTTATTGTACATTACAATGCCCTAATACATTTCAATTTATGCAAAAAGCTCTGTATCCATACAATACCCCTGCATTTCAGCCATAATAAGTTTTTCAATATAATTGATATAACAAAAATCAAATAATCAACTGTTTCAGAGTCTTTTAATCTTGATAATGAGTAAATAAATTGTATTCGCAGCTCTTTACAGCTTGTTCTTCATTTATATTTTGGCAGGAGTATTACTGCACTTTGAGGATCCAGCTCTACAGCTGCGAGATCTTTATTTTGTTGACCCTGAATGGCTCTGTAAAATAATGGCACAGGTAATTGGTCTATCACTGCATGTGTTTTTATCAGCATACAGTATTAACGATTCTACATAAAAGATAAATGCATAATGCTAATTTTCACATTTCCATAACATGACATTTGTAAATTTCCTTCTATAAAATATATGTACACATTATACTTTAACATAAAAATAATGTTGCTTGCCCAAATTAAGAGCATCTAAAATATATTTGAAGATTTATATTTTACTGATTATTATATATGTTTTCCCCTTTCCTTGTAGATTTTAACAGTAAAAGTTGAAGGAAGCCACAGATATCCAAAAGGGATTATCCACTGTCAAGATGTGGAAAAGTTTCTTTTTAAGAAAAAGAAATTTCCAAAGAATTATGTGTTACAATATTTTAAGCTTCTGGAAAAGTTTCAGATTGCATTACCCCTGTGTGAAAAGCAACTTCTCATTCCAAGCAGGTATGCGAGTTTACACACTTCATTTATACTTGATTGTTAAAATGACCTACAAATGATTTGGCTATGTCCTCGGTCACAATTTAGGCCTTGATTCATAATTCCTTTTGTCTGGTTTTGCATGTTTTGTGCCTGTTGTTTGGTTGCACCCAATTCATTAATTCTATTTGCACCTTTTTGAAGTCCATTTTATTCGTGCTCACCAGTTCAAGGCAGGATAAAGCCAATTTTTAACTTGGCACCAAATTCATGAAATTCGTGTGCACCATGTTGATGAACTTGGCACCAAAAATGACAACTGATACAGCAAGTCAAAAAAGGAAAGCCACTGAAAATAAACTAAACAGAAATTATAAATCAGGTCCACGGTCTGTATGTAGTATAGTCTTATGGTTCAATTATGTGTTATTAAACTGATTCATAAATAACTTACTAGAGATGCAAACATTACATAACTGACAAGTCAAGCAGGATGACAAACAATGTACAAGTATTATTTTTATAAAACAAGTATTAAGCAAGAAAATGAAAAGAGATTGAGAAGGAAAGGAAAAAATGGGAAAGAGAAGGTGCAAAGGGGAGGAGTTGCTGGTCTATACTTAGTCTTACATTAGTGTGGTTATCTAACCAAGATAGGAATTCTTTAGATTCCTTAAACAGAAACCAAGGACTCCCAAAGTTCTGAAGAACTGGTCAGTCCTGTCAATGTCCCAGAGGATGAACTCGTCCATTCTAGAAATTTCTAGTAAGGTATCCAGCCACTTCACAAGAGAGTACTTGTGAGATCTTGTGTGGGATAAATAAACTGCTTGTGTGAAGAGACGTTAATGGACATCACTTTAAAGAAGAGAGAGCCTGGTATAATAGATAACACAGCCTTCGTCAGGGCGTAGTGGACTGAATCTTAACAGACTTTGATGTAAAGATCATTAATAGGTGACTGAGAGGAATTATCTTTTTTCATAGCGACACCATTTGTGTATGAGTGCTATTCTGTTTTCCACATCTCCCAAGAAAAATCAGAACACTAAGGATAAAAGGGAGTGAAGCAAGACTGGGATTCTGGATCACATTGAGTGGATTTTATAGTTTTTCTCCTGTTGTACTTTACAAGATATGGAGGATCTTTTGAGAAAGGGTGAAAAAGTTACACAAATCTTCTCAGGAGATTGACTGTTGTATTCAGTGGTCCCAAGCAGTTGTAAAAGGAATGGATGTTTCAGATCGCTTAGAAGAAGCCCATAGTGTAGTGACACTAAATGGAAGGAGGAGATAACTGTACACATATGGTTTCAAATAATGTGAGTTCTCTCTTGACAATCATGGGGATACTTTAGAGAGAAAATTAGAAAGTTGCCAGTGTAAGAGCCTTTGGTTTGTCCTGAGGAAGAGGCTCATTGTGGCTTTGAAACATGTTGACTAATAAATCATTTAATATTTATCTGGACTGTCTGTTATTGATAATGCATGTCCATTTGGCAGTGATCCTGGAAGCGTGCTGCTACTGGGACACTCTGCTGCTTGTCTGCAACTTCACTATCTACCTTTGTCACACTTGTCTGTGCTCTGATTGGAGTAAAAAGCTCTGATTTGAATTACGATAAGTGTGATAGTGATAGAAAGTGGAGCTGTAGACCAGCAAGGACAACTGTAATATACTTCTCACTGGTGAAGGGCAGTGAATTTGCAGTGAACGGTCTTCTAAGATAGTCCATCAGCAATGTCCCTGGAAGCCACGTGTATGGCAAAACTTCACGGTTTCTCTTCTCACTAATTGCAATACTGAAAATGTAGTATACGCTATTAAATATACTTTGTGTCAGAAGATTTAGATCAGTTGCACGTCTCGAAAACTAAAGTTTGGATTAATTAACATATTTAAAGACATTTTAAGTGCCAGCAAAGTTGGTAATCATACCTCTTCCACAGCCAAAAATTTTATATCTATACATCAGCCACAGATTACCTCTTTTAAATTTTTGGTATTAAAAGTGTTAACAAACCGGCTCTTGAGGGTGACATAAGGAAATGCTTGCTTAGGAGAGAGGCTTTTTGGATCTCTATCTCAGCACCAGATTTCCTTAAGGTTTGAAATTTCATAGAGAAATTATTATGTACCACATTGAATTAACTTTTTTCTTTTTATTATTCTTGTATATGTTTCTTTTATTTATTAGTTATATTTTTGTATTTGTGATTTCATTAGCATTTTTTCTTTCACCATGTGTGTTTTGTATGTCGATCTGATTAGTTCACGTTACTATATAAGACTGTTAAGAGGGCTCTTTGGAGATTAAAGTGTCACCGCTGTTTAAATTTGTATTTAATAATAATGTAGCGCAAGTGATTATAATAAACTTTTAAATATACTTTATAAATGAAATCTTGAAGAAAACCTTTCAAAAACCTTCCAAAAGATGTCCTCACAAGTCTATTTCTAAACCTGACATATCTTGGTTGTCAGGGAAATCCGTCTTCAGCTCCACACATGAATATGTGGCGCCCCTGAAGGTCCAGTCGCCACAGAGGTACTGCACCTCAGCCAGAGGTGTGCTACCCCACTCTCGGGTAAGGAGGGCGTGCTACCCAGTACCCCACACACCTGCATCCAACACCACACCACTGCAGGCCAAGTGATTTGGGTAGACCGTATTTAGGGAGGGCCCCATCTCAGGCTGAAGGAGGAACTAGGTAAATTGCTTGGGTGGAGGAAGCTGGGAAGGGTAGGACACCCGTAGGTAGAGGGAACATGAGGAAAAACGTTAGTGAATTGGAGAGAGACATTAGGTGGAGGGTGAAGAAGAGGTCCTGGGGACTGGAGCTGGGAAGAGGCTCATCCCAGGCCTAACGAGAGAGGAGTCTGCTAGAGAGGACAAACGAGAGAGAGAAAGGGTCCCAGGGGCACGGAAAGTGGGAGACACACCCGTGGCGCCCGTACCAATGCTGAAAGGAGTTGGGTGGAAGGACTGGTTCGCAGGGGCGACCGCCTCAGACTTGCGGAGAGACTGTAATGGGGACTGATAGAAATAATTTCGTTAGTTCTTCCTTTGTTCGATAAACTTCATAGACTGCGTCTTCAGAACCAAAAGTGGGTTTTATTCGGGTAGGAAAAAATACAGAGATATATGGCAAGGCAATAATAGGCAGGTTTCCAGAATGACAGGCACGGGAGCCACAGGTGTCACACTCAGGATGGATTCAGAATAATGTGAATTCAATTTGCACGGTCTCGTGCTGAGCGCTCCAAAACAAAGCTGAGGACTCTGCTGACTGGATAGTCCTTTTATTGAAAAGCCTCCATCCGCCACGACATGTTTCGACGGTGTAGTACCGTCTTTCTCAAGTGGAATCTGAATAATGGCTCCCCGTGTCATGGACGGGGGTTTCTTTATACCAATTTCCTCCATAGAGAATCATTGTACCAATGTCTCTCTATGGACAAATGGTTACGTCATCCTGTCATAAGTGATCCCTTCATATTACTTACAACATATATTGACATGAAAAAGCACATTAATTTCATTACTAACTACATACAAATTATCTCATAATAGCCTTTTTGGGACCAAGCACAAATCACAACTTATTGACATTAATCAGCTCTGTTCTTGATTATAAGAAACGTCATATTAGCCTTGAGGGATACAATACACCGTAAAATATCGAGAAATAGTTGTAAAATAAAAGTAAATAGCGAATTGGTTAACTATTATCTTGATTAGCTCTTGGTATATGCTTGGACCAAACCTAATTAGCTCCATGCCTGTTTTATTTCTAGGCCTGGTTTGTTATTACCTGAGACCTACAACAGAGAAATTCAATAGTTATATTTTCAAGCTTAAACTGAAACTTTTACACAAGACAAAATGGCTGACAGAGGCCTTGGTACCCATGGCCTCCGTCTAACAAATCCCTCTGTTGTACTTATGGTAATTTGATAATTTACCCTGAAGTACAAATTGGCATATGAGTCTAGTCCCAATTCTCATATATAGTATTGAGGGAATACATAATTTCGTACACTCCCTGGTCAGTAGGAGTGTTGGGAGGGACTGAAGGTACCCTTGTAAGAAGGGCCCTAACAATAGGTGTACCACCTACGAGTGAGCGTGGTCTGGCAGTAGGTACCCTACCCGCGCCAGGTCTCCGGTATGGTCTGATAAAAGTGGTACTATGTGTTATTACACGGGCCTGAAAGTTATTTAGTTCCTCAACATGAGCCAGATTCTTTTTTGAAAAACTTTTAAACTTTTAGGTTACTACCTATTAAACACATATAGGAAAAAAACCAAACAAAGTAGCAAAAAAAATCTACAGTAAATATCACCAACGTAAGAGTTCTTAAGTATTAATGAGTCCCGTTACAATCTTTCAAAAAAAGAAAAAATTCAAAAATGTTCTTTGTTCCATGGCTCCTAAGGTCTTATTGACAGTTCAAGTGTGGGCAAATAGTCCTAAAAAGAAGCAAAAAACACAACAAAACAAAAAAATCATCACAGAAGTGAAAAAACATAAAGTGTCCGAGTCCCAAGTCCCATAACAGTCTCTGAGTCCTTTGATCCGTGGCTCTCGATCTTGTTCTGTTCCCTCAGAGCTTCCACTGTCTTCCCCCTCGATCACACTGTCCGGGTCCCACTGGATGGTGTGAGATGTCATCTCCAGGGAAACAGGTGGATTCATGGATCCCGATCCAATAGGGGACCTGAAAAATAAAATAAAAGCGCAGTATCAGTTCTCACCAGCATCACTAGGATTCTCAACTGGCAGTATAACAAGCTTACATTGATTAATATGAACAATTTTAACACCTTTGGCTCTTGGCTTGCTAATCCTTAGCACTCCCAAAACAGTTGGGCCTATCACCTGTGTGATAACAAATGGGCCTTTGTAATTGGAATCCACGGTCCTTTTTTTTCCTAAGATTCTTAACCATGAGCTAAGCTCCCACAACAAATTTGGACTCATATAAATTCCTGTTGACTCTGAGGCTACAGCTCTCATTGAAAGGCAAGTGGGACATGATTTGTCTCACTAAGTGAGGTCCATTGTCACTTTCAATTAATTTTGGGAAGCCCCAGTGTGAAAACACATCTTTCCACAAGAGGAGGCCGTTGTTTGTGGCAGGCAGGGCCTCAACCCATTTTGAGAAAACATCAACAATGACCAAGGCATACCTGAATCCTCCCTCTGCTGGAGGGAATGGACCAATGAAGTCAATTTGAATCGACTACCATGGACCATCAGCCACTCTGGGGATGGCACATTTTTCCTTTGTACTAGCTGTAAGAGCGCTTCTGGTTCTAGCTGAACAAAGACTGAATGATTAAATTTAATCAGAGACTTAATCATTATAGTTGGGATATATGGTAACAATTTGTCATCAACCCTTTTGTAATACAGATATTCTCCTTTATCAATGGGTACTGATTCAAGGGAGTTAAATAAAGATACATCACCTTGTTCTCTCTGTGCCTTTAAGAGGTCGTGGAACTGAGATGCAGAAGGGAGGGGCTCCTCCCGGAGTCTTCGTGTGACAGCAGAGATAGTAGCCTGTGGATATCTGTCAACGCCCATCAGGGCGGCTTCTTTGGCTGCGGAATCTACATATGCATTGCCAATAATGTGGGGGTCAGATGTGAGCTTTTGATGTCCTTTGATTTTACAGAAGGACCATAAATTTGGAAATTCTTTGCCTCTCTGCACAATTTGCTTGAGACTATCTGCATGCTGAAGCGGCTTGTTCTGAAAATTCACACCCCAAGCTTTGCCTGTAAGCAGTTTTTTTTTTTTTAAGGTTACATGGGGGGTCTGCAGAATCAAGGTGAAAAGCTAATTAAAGTGCATGTTTTTAATTTTCAAAAGCCTGCAGGGCGTCTCCCTCTGTTGTGATCGTGGTAAACTCATTTTCAATACCTTTTAGGAGATCATACAAAGGTTTAGCAATACAAGCAAAATCCTTAATAAATTCTCTAGAAAAATTCACAAGACCCAGAAACTTTCTGAGTTCTGTGATATTGATTTGGCACAGGTACAGCTTGAATGAATGTCCCCTCTTTTGAAACTGACACATTCAAACATTTAACCTCTGGTTGCATTCAGCTGTACTCTGTCCCGACTCACATTTAATATTGAGTTGCACAATGCATCACACATATTGAACTAAATCTCTTTGTGTTCAGTTTCATCAACAATTTGAGTCCATAAATTTTAAATCAAGAAATCATTGACATATTGCAGGACTTTGTCTCCGTACCCCTGGGTTCCAATACCTGTGCCAACACCCGATGGAAATAAATTGGACTAGAATAAAACCCTTGGGGCAAGCGTGTGAACAGGTATTGGACATTTTCAAAGGTAAATTCAAAACGGAGAGCCGACTCAGGTGTAGTGGGCACGCAGAAAAAGCCATTCGCAATATTCAAAGAAGACAAAAGAAAAACTGACATTCACTCCTCAGCAGTGACATCACTTCAGGGACCGAGATGTGCTGCTGAGGGGTGTATTTGTTTACAAGTCTTAAATCCATGACCATGCGATAGCTACCATCCTCCTTTGTTTTACAGGCAGGATTGGGCTATTGCACGGGGAGTTGCCCTGTACAATCACGCCCTGTTATTCCAATTCACTGACAGCAATCCTTATGTAAGGAATTGCTTCCTCAGGAATACGGTATTGGCGCTGAAAGGGTGGTAGACGGTCGCTGTCAATCTTAATTAAAATTTGCATCAGTCCGCAATCTGTACATTTTGAAACCCATAAATGAGGAAATGATTGCACCAATTCATGTTTCAAAGCCGTGTCTGCAACATTTATCTCAGGCATGTCATCATCATTATCAACTGAGCACAAACTAGCAACGGTTAATTTATGACTGTGACATTTTCAACTCTGCAGCATCCATAATAACTGAACAAACAGTAGCTCCTTTATCACAAAACCTTGTTACATAAATCAACAATGATACCCGAATTAACAATGATACACATGGCTAACAACACATTTGACCCATTAATAAAAAACTTTAATTGCGGATTGATCCAAAATTTACACCGAATGCCTCTGCACTTCGATGTCCCCGTGTCCTGAAATCTCAGGTTTACTGGACAACTCCTCACCTGTATACAGGAGCCCTTAAATCCCACTAAAGTTGTGGTGTCTGGCAGCCCGGGGAGAGCTGCAATTTGTGTCCTGTTACTGTATCAATTAAAAAGCTTTCCCAAATTTTGTACCCTCTATTCTCCCTCTGACATAAGGTCATCCATCTCGGCCTAGGGATAATTGTGCCAAGAGGTACAGGGGAACATGGGGGTTTCAATGCATCAATCAGTAACGGCAGTAGGAAGCCCAAAAAAAATTCACCAACCTCACCAGAGGCAATTCTACAGCCCATTGCTGTCACCTCTGAGCCGGACAGATCGCTTGAAAAGAGCCATTTCCTCGTCCCCCCCAGCTCCTGAATCAGTGGAGCATAAGGGTGGGAGGAAATCCTCCCGGAGGAGGGTGAGCTCTCCTCACAGCATGGATCCGTCCACTGGGATGGACAAGGGTCGCATAATTGGGTGACGGGGCAAAAGGCTCCCGAAAAACAGGGTTAACTATCTGAGGACCATTGTACTGCTGGCACAGTTTGGGGCCGTTAACCGCTGGCTGTCCAGGGTTCTTAATAGCAGGATTTGGAGCACTGGCTCCCTCATACGGATCTCGGGACATTGTAGAGGTAGTCTGCTGCTGCACCTGTGAATCATCCCTGGGAGCTAAATGGGAACACTTACGTCTAAGATACCCTGCCTGCCCACAAGGATAACATACAAGAGGACCCATGGAGTTCCGAGGGGTGTCTGCCGACTGGGACTGGCCCGTTGTCGGCAGTTGGCCATAACCCCCAGGAAGTCCTGGTCTCCTGTCATCAGCAGATGCCATTCGGGCAGGGCGATATGCAAAAACATTTGTATCATCGCCCTTAGTCTAGGATGGCAGTTTCCCTAACAATGGTTACCAATGCCCTAATTTTGTCCTTCACAAATTTAGCATTATGTAAAATCCCTAACTTGCAAAACCTTTCCAGGTGTTCTCTACAATCTATTCCATCAGATCATAATCATCTTTCTGATCTATTCTATCAAAAAATACTTATCAAACGTTACACACCAGGCAGCCCATCTTCTAATTCTAAGATAATTTCCTTTCCTGATTCTAAAGGATGCTAACAACCATGGATGAATTTTTCTTCATCCTTTCTGCCTGCCTGCAGCCGCTGTATCTCATACCCCTCCCTTTGTGATACTACTACTCCTGTCATTGTATCAGTAGCTGCTGTGTTCTCTCCATACACTGCTCCACTGCCCCTCCCTGTGTAACCACAATAACGTACTGTCTTTGAAGCTATCACTAGCCTGATCTGAGCTATAACTAACTTACACAAAGCCGCTATTCGGCTGCCCTTTCTGCTAATAATTTCTTCTTGTCAAGATGTCTACTTTCTTCTGTGAACCACTGCATACAATTTAACCAAGTGGTTCAGCATTAACCCCTTCTAGCTATGGGGTTTCAGCGTGCCTCTCAGTCTGCTCCCTCAGCCATTAAAGGGATCCTGTCACCCCCAAAACACCTCAAAACCTATTAAAAGCTGTCCCTAGAGCATAGTAACACTTACCCTACACTCCTTTTAGCTCCTAAATGCAGCAAGTGACATTGAAGAAAAATGTTATTATAGTACCTCATTATGGATGATAATGAGTGACTATGCTATTCATAGTCACCCTGGCAGGCGCGCCCTTTTCATGTTATCACGCCTCCATAGGCGTGATCTTGTAATCTGATTAAAATGCGCTCCTCCCCGCCGCTCTGTGGTGTCTCTGCCGGCCTGTAGTGGGGCTGGGTGACGCGATACGCGTCATTTCCGGCGCCGGGTGACGTATTTACACCCGCGCCGCTGTTGGCTTCAAGATCCGCAGTGCGCGTTTTGAAGCTAACAGAGCGGCGCGGGTGTATACGTCACCCGGCGCCGGAAATGACGCGTATCGCGTCACCCAGCCCCACTACAGGCCGGCAGAGACACCACAGAGCGGCGGGGAGGCGCGCATTTTAATCAGATTACAAGATCACGCCTATGGAGGCGTAATAACATGAAGAGGGAGCGCCTGCCAGGGTGACTATGAATAGCATAGTCACTCATTATCATCCATAATGAGGTACTGTAATAACATTTTTCTTCAATGTCACTTGCTGCATTTAGGAGCTAAAAGGAGTGTAGGGTAAGTGTCACTATGCTGTAGGGACAGCTTTTTTAAAAGGTTTTGAGGTGTTTTGGGGGTGACAGGATCCCTTTAAATAGTGGTGGGAGAACAAGGACGACTTTATAAATTGCCTTAATATCAACTATTGCAATAGTTAGATACTCACACCTCGATTATGGAAGACACGTGCCGGCTTTGGTCAACCAGAAGAGGTGTAGCCACATGTTCAGCCTCACTCGTTATGTCGCCAGGCGTCTCCTTCTCCGTCTTTATCACCCTCGGCGTTAATCTGCACGTCCTTGTTTAACTCACGTAGAGGCTCAGTCTTAGTTACTCAGGGTAGACAGGAGCGCAAACGAGAGATTCTCAACGGCTGATTTCCTTAATGCGATTCCACGTGATGCATCACGCCTTTTTAGCAATAAAGGCAAAAAAAGAGAAAGAAAAATCCATTCCTCACCCTCTCACCCCTTTGGTTCACAGCTTTACTTGCAGGAATCTTCTAGGTTCTTCAGAAAGGATATAGGGTCTTCTCCCCCCTTTCGACCGGGCTAGCTCGCCATTTGATAGAAATAATTTCGTTAGTTCTTCCTTTGTTCGATAAACTCCATAGACTGCGTCTTCAGAACCAAAAGTGGGTTTTATTCGGGTAGGAAAAAATACAGAGATATATGGCAAGGCAATAATAGGCAGGTTTCCAGAATGACAGGCACGGGAGCCACAGGTGTCACACTCAGGATGGATTCAGAATAATGGCTCCCCGTGTCATGGACGGGGGTTTCTTTATACCAATTTCCTCCATAGAGATTCATTGTACGAATGTCTCTCTATGGACAAATGGTTACGTCATCCTGTCATAAGTGATCCCTTCATATTACTTACAACATATATTGACATGAAAAAGCACATTAATTTCATTACTAACTACATACAAATTATCTCATAATAGCCTTTTTGGGACCAAGCACAAATCACAACCTATTGACATTAATCAGCTCTGTTCTTGATTATAAGAAACGTCATATTAGCCTTGAGGGATACAATACACCGTAAAATATCGAGAAATACTTGTAAAATAAAAGTAAATAGCGAATTGATTAACTATTATCTTGATTAGCTCTTGGTATATGCTTGGACCAAACCTAATTAGCTCCATGCCTGTTTTATTTCTAGGCCTGGTTTGTTATTACCTGAGACCTACAACAGAGAAATTCAATAGTTATATTTTCAAGCTTAAACTGAAACTTTTACACAAGACAAAATGGCTGACAGAGGCCTTGGTACCCATGGCCTCCGTCTAACAGGGACGTCACACACGTCAATATCGTTTGCAATATTGCTGCTGCACATGACGTTGCAGTGATATTGACGTGTGTGACAGGGCGCATCAACCAGTGATAAATCGCTGGTTGATGGTCACCAGGTTTTGGAATCTGCTCTTAAACCTGGCGATGGTCACCCGTGGACACGCAGCATCGCTGTGTGTGACACCGGGAGACAAGCGAGAAGCCAGCTCCCAGCGCCTCTCAGCAAGCGCTAGGAGCTGGTATCCATGGTAAAACAGCAGGTAACTAAGCGCCGGCACGGCGCTTAGCTACCCGCTTGTTTACATGGTTAACAGCGATCTCGCTGGTACTGATCGCAGGTGAGTCTGCCTGTGTGACAGCTCACCAGCGATCAGCCTTCAATGTCGCCAACGATGAGATCGCTGGCGACATTGATGTGTGTGACGTCCCCATAAAGGTACCTTCACACACAGCAATATTGCTAGGCAATTTCACTGGCAATTTGATGGTTGCAGTGAAATCATGGACACATTGTTCCATTTGTACACAACAACAAAATAGAACAATGTGTCCATGATTTCACAGCAACCAGCAAATTGCCAGTGAAATTGCCTAGCAATATTGCTGTGTGTGAAGGTACCTTAAGACTCAACTAGCAAACTGGAGGCTGTGGTATCTGTATGTGCAGCAGCCAAATCCGCACACGCACTCTAAAAAGGCGGCCACATGGGGCCGAGGGGACAGAGAAGACGTCACCTGACAGGACCCAAGGCCACAGCCTTGGGACACTGTGTGTGAGGGCAGGGCAGGAGAGCAAGAGCCAGCGCAGAGAGATGATCCAGGAAGGTACACCAAAAGGGGGTCCCGGTAAAGTGCACCCAAGTTACCCTAGAGTTGGCTGGAACCCTGACCCAGAAAACACAGCACCTGGCTAGGTGTTGTAACCTAGAGAACTGTGAGTAAAGTGTGAAGACTGCGCCCTACTGTGTCCTCAGATTATTCCCCTGTCTTGTGTTACAACTAATACCATCATCAATTTGTCACTATATCTGCCCTGGAGCCCCGCTGTACCCGTGGAGAGCTGTAACATCTTTGCTGCGTCACCAACCGCCCCAGTGGGACTGAACTGCAGCGGCGACCATCCAGTTGCCAAATACCATGGGTGGCGTCACGACTTAATCCCATGTAAATGTCCCCCATTTTTATGACACGGCCAGGGCTACGGAGTCAGGTCACGCCACCATGACCTTCCCTGAGAACTGTCCGGCCCGGTTCCAAGTACACCACAGTCCTGGTGGCGGGCATTTTGAATACAGCCATATAAGGGGGCGGGGCCTAAACTGCGTTCACAATACAGCTCATCATCATCTCTGCTTACCTCAGGCAGGGACAATGCTGAACTCAGGCTGCTAGTATTCAGTTCCTGTGATCTTATCTGATTCCTCTTCATTCAAATCACTCTGCTCTATGCAATCAGCTAATGGCCTCCACACAGCTCCTCAGGTTATAACATGTATCAGAGCGATGTGAATGCAGAGAGATCACAGGAGCTGTGTGTTGACAGCCTGAGCTCAGCACTGACCCTGCCTGCGGTAACTTGAGTCTCTGATCAGCTGTGAACGCTGTGTAGGCCCCTCCCCCACCCTTATATAGCCGTATTCATGCATGGAGCTTGAAGATGGATCTCCCTGACAACGAGATTATATTAAACAGCCTAGTGGGGACATCTTCTGGAAGATTTTTGAAAGGTTTTCTTCCAGATTTCACTCATGAACATATATGAAGGTTTATTATAATCAATTGCTCTACATTATTATTACCGTATATACTCGTGTATAAGCCGACCCGTGTATAAGCCGACCCCCCTACTTTTGCCCCCAAAACCTGGGAAAACCTATTGACTCGTGTATAAGCCGAGGGTGGACCCCAGCACAGGTATACAGCCCCCAGCAGTGTGGTATACAGGCCCCCTCAGTGGTATACAGCAGCCTCCCCAGTGGTAGTATACAGCAGTCTCCCCAGTGGTAGTATACAGCAGCCTCCCCAGTGGTATATACAGCAGCCCCAGAGCGGTATACAGCAGCCCCAGAGCTGTATACAGCAGCCCCAGAGGTATACAGCAGCCCCAGAGGTATACAGCAGCCCCAGAGGGGTATACAGCAGCCCCAGAGGGGTATACAGCAGCCCCAGAGCTGTATACAGCAGCCCCATAGGTATACAGCAGCCCCATAGGTATACAGCAGCCCCATAGGTATACAGCAGCCCCAGAGAGGTATACAGCAGCCCCAGAGAGGTATACAGCAGCCCCATAGGTATACAGCAGACCCAGAGAGGTATACAGCAGCCCCAGAGGGGTATACAGCAGCCCCAGAGGGGTATACATCAGCCCCAGAGAGGTATACATCAGCCCCAGAGAGGTATACATCAGCCCCAGAGAGGTATACATCAGCCCAGAGAGGTATACAGCAGCCCCAGAGGGTATACAGCAGCCCAGAGGTATACAGCAGCCCCAGAGGTATACAGCAGCCCCAGAGGGTATACAGCAGCCCCAGAGGGGTATACACCCCAGGACAGCCCCAGAGGGGTATACAGCAGCCCCAGAGGGGTATACAGCAGCCCCAGAGGGGTATACAGCAGCCCCAGAGGGGTATACAGCAGCCCCAGAGGTATACAGCAGCCCCAGAGGTATACAGCAGCCCCAGAGATATACAGCAGCCCCAGAGAGGTATACAGCAGCCCCAGAGAGGTATACAGCAGCCCCAGAGAGGTATACAGCAACCCCAGAGGGGTATACACAGCAGCCCCAGAGGGGTATACACAGCAGCCCCAGAGGGGTATACACAGCAGCCCCAGAGGGTATACACAGCAGCCCCAGAGGGGTATACACAGCAGCCCCAGAGGGGTATATAGCAGCCCCAGAGGTATATAGCAGCCCCAGAGGGGTATACAGCAGCCCCAGAGCTGTATACATCAGCCCCAGAGGTATACAGGGGTACCCAGTGGTATACCGGGCCCCCCCTTTGCTGGTGGCAACCTGTAAAAGAAGATATCATTATACTTATCGTATCGCCGCCGCCGCCGCTCTGTCAACGTCACCGCGCTCCTCCTGGTCTTCAATCTTCCTTCACCGTCACCGCGCTCCCCTCCTTGCTGGTGGCAACCTGTAAAAGAAGATATCGTTATACTTATCGTATCGCCGCCGCTCTGTCACAGTCACCGCGCTCCTCCTGGTCTTCAAGCTTCCTTCACCGTCGCACAGGAAATGATGTCATTTCCTGTGCGACGGTGAAGGAAGCATGAAGACCCGGAATAGCGCGGTGACGGTGACAGAGCGGCGGCGGCGGCGATACGATAAGTATAACGATATCTTCTTTTACAGGTTGCCACCAGCAAGGGGGGGCCCGGTATACCACGGGGGGGACTTTTCAGCACATTTATATACCCGTGTATAAGCCGAGGGGGGACTTTTCAGCACATTTTTTGTGCTGAAAAACTCGCCTTATACACGAGTATATACGGTAAATACAAATTTAAACGGTGGTTACACTTTAAGCTGCAATAAGGAATGCTGGTTTGTGTTCAAAACACGTCACTTTTTATACCATGTATTTATGGGTGGATTTTTAATATTTTTAATTAAAGTGAATTTTACCAGGAGCTGGAATGCCTTTCTTTAAAAAAATGTTTGCATGTTTAGTTTTCGCTGCCTAGCTTACCCATCTATCATTATCACACTGGTCCCTGCTCTGATATCATCAGAGCACAGACCAGCGTGATAATAATAGATAGTGAAGCTGTACACATTCAGAGAGTCTTCTAATAAAGCAGCAGTGTGTCCCCGGGAGCAGCGCCCTCTCATTCCACAACAATGAAGATGGTATCCTCTGTGAGCAGTCAGGGCAGATATGTGTCTGCTTTATCACCAGAAGGTATGTTGAGAAATAGTGTTTTTCTTGGCTGTTTGCTTTATAGTTGCTGAGGTCTCCAAAGGTCTAAAAGTCTAGTAAAACACTGAAAGCGTATTTCCTGATTAGAGATGTAGATAAGCAGATCGTTTGCATAACCAGCAGATTATAATGTGTACTATATACTAACAGTCCTTGTATATAAATATTTCCTCTAATGGATACTAACATTGCTTCTCAAATCTATACTGTAAAGTATTGGGGACAGGGGAACTTCTGTTTAGTGCCACAATGAAGGTGAAAATGGCTGTGAAAGATATGTAGTATAATTTTAGTATAAAAAATGATCACCATATAACACTAAGTCTTTTTGTTTTAATGAGCTCCATGAAATTCTTGTTTTGTAGTTTGTCTGACCACCGACCAGTGATAGAACTACCCCACTGTGAAAACTCTGAGGTTATTATACGGCTGTATGAAATGTCATATTTTCCCATGGGATTTTGGTCCAGGCTCATCACCAGGCTGTTGGAAGTGTCTTCATATATGCTCTCTGGCCGAGGTGTGAAGTCCATTTTCTATTCTAGTGTGTTAGTGTTTTTAAAGCACATTTTCAAAGAGATTTTGAAACTTGTGTTTTTTATTTTTTTAAGACCTATTTAATGTACTCCTATCTGCCCATTCAGGTGAGCCGACAAAAACTGTATAGGGAAGAATGCAAGTTAATATGATCATTCTGTTTTCATATAGCATTATGTTGTCAGCAGCACATTCCCTGTTTACCTGTGATATCTTGTTCGCTCCAATGATTTTTTTGCCGGCATAAATGGACCAAACAACGGACAACCAAGCATTTTGCTTGCTCAGGAGAACATTTACAATTTACAAAAGTAGTCTGGAAAGAAAAGGGTTTTTAGACCACGCTCCCGCCTGGAGAAATAATCTCAAATTGCGGAGATATATTTAATGTGATTTTTATTTTCTATGCGTTTCGGGATTAACCCTTCATCAGGATAAAAATCACAAGGTTAACAGATGTACCTTGAAAATAAAAATCGCAATAAATATATCTTCTAAATTTGAGATTATTCGTCCAGGCGGGAGCACGGTCTGGAAGCCCTTTTCTTTCCACACTACTTTTGTTACCGATTTAGAGTGCGTTCACACGCTGCGTATTTGCTGCATATTTTTGCGCGAGTGCTGTTACAGTTTTTGTAGCCAAAACCAGGACTGGAGCAATCAGTGGAAAAGTCTAATAGAAACAAGTGCTCCACTTCTATATTTAATCACCTACTTCTGGTTTTGGCTACAAAAACTGCAAGAGCATTCGCGTAAAAATACGCAGCAAATACGCAGCGTGTGAACGCACCCTCATGGAGATTGCAGCCAGCCCACCGTCAGAATATCACTGGATATACCACGAGTGATTTGGTTTGGTTGTGACCCTCACAACCATTAAAAGGTAAGGAGTGTTCATACAAAGTTTATTAATTCACACACAGGTATACCCTATGTGCACTTTTTTCTTTCCAGCCATATTCTATACTGTAGCACATTTACACAGGCCAATAATCAGATACAGAGATAGATAACAAAAGATGAAGAGTTAAAATCTAAATTGCCAATGATGGACAAGATGCATAGGATGTGAAGAACACAAGCCACGTATATTCCAAGTAGTTTTATAAGGTCTACACGTTTCAAAGTTTAAACTTCTTCTTTAGGACAGACACTACTAGAACACTTATAGTATATAATATAGAACGTATTGTACCAGTAGAAGGACCTGTAGAAGCGGCATCAAGCCATGAAACAGCAGGCCATCGTCCGATGTCTGTGCACCCCCTCCCTTGCTACTCATGTTCCGTTAAGAGTCATGGAATCATGAATAAATCATAAAGATCTACTCTGGTGAGTGCCGCTATTCTTTTTTCTTCATGACCTTTGATCAAATGTTTTATTTATAGCGAGCAACACTATAGAGTCTGTGACCTCTGGTCAACCTTAAAATAGCGGTCCAGTCTATACATACTTGACAGTGCCCAGATTACTGCTTTTTCTTCATATTATATGGTAGTATATAACATAGTAGAATATAGTACTATAAGTTTATACTTTGAAGTACGTAGACCTAACAACTTAGAATATACTTATCTAGCTTGTCTACACATCCTGTGCATGTTGTTCATAGGAGCCTAGATTATAACCCTTCATCTCCTGTCATCTATTCCTGCATGCCGAGAAGCTGCAGCAGTCACATCTTTGAGCCTATTTCTGTGGTTGTGGGTACACCATCCCCACCAGATGAGCACTCAGCAATTTAGTATCACTGAATTTCTCAGAGATAAGACCCTATTGCGCTTGTCTTTTCTTTAGTGTTTTCCAATAATCAGATTCAAGCATATCAGCACAAATTTCCCAAATATTTGCCCATGTGAAAGGTATTTATTGTGTAGATTAATGTTTGGTGAACTAAAAGGAGTGAGGTACATAACAGATCTTGTAATTACTAGGCACTTCTGAGAGTTGATGTGAAACTACAGAAGCTACTCTGTTGACTTGTATGGAAAACATAATCCTTTGGTATATGAATCAACAGAGCAGCATTTTCAGTTTCACATCACTGACCTGTCAGCAGCAGACAGCAAATACTCTGCCCTGCATCCATGCCGGAGGAGTGCAGGAGAGTTGAGCGCTGGAAGAAACTAGCTAACAATGATGTAAAAACTCACAGGCAGCTATATGGATGTATAAGATAGAATTTAACATCAGTCAGACTGGATACTGTATTGGAGCAAACAGTATACGGAGGCATAGAGTATGTCATAAAAGGTAAAAAGGTAGAATACACCCGTTCAGCGATGGAAGCCAGCTGGTAGACACTGCACTGCGCATGATGGAGCAGGAGCGCTGAAACTACATCAGGATGATTCCAGTGGCATCTGGAGGGTAAATAAAGCCTGGATGGGCATCCTTGAAAAATGTTTTATGCAGAACAGCGAAAAAAGAATGCGCATATAGGGTCTTATCTCAATGAACAATTTCACTTAGCGATGTGGGATTGCTCACCTTTGTCAGTTGAGAAACCCACAACTGGTAGAATAGCGTACAGGCAGCTGCTGCAGGGACCGCACTCTCAACGGTGACCGTGGTCGTAATGCAGATTCTTGGACAAAGTGCCTCAGTGTCCGCGCTGCTGCTCCGAGACCAAAGAAACACAGACACGGGAATGTCTGGGTCAGCTACAGCCTTTATTTTCCGACGCGTTTCGGAGCCTCCTTCCAAGCTCCTTCCTCAGGGAACATCCCTGAGAAAGGAGCTCGGTATGAGGCTCCGAAATGCATCGGAAAATAAAGGCTGTAGCTGACCCAGACATTCCCGTGTCTGTGTTTCTTTGGTCTCGGAGCAGCAGCGCGGACACTGAGGCACTTTGTCCAAGAATCTGCATTATGCAGAACAGGGCAGATTTACAAATTAAAATGCTACAAATGGAAAAAAAATACATGTGTAAATTGTCGATTACATTGTGATTTTGGGCATAAACCTGTAATTCCATATTGGTCACTCAAATGGCAAAATTTATTTATATAGGTAACAAATATAAATTACCAAAATTAAAATTAAAGTGCCAAACACCTACTTTTAGAAATGCCACTAAAAAGGGAATTCAGAAAATGTAAAGTTTCGTTCCCTTGAGTATTTGGTGAATTTTTGATGTTGCAGATGTTAGCTAAATTAGGTTAATTGCGTTTTTCCATTGCAAGTTTAATTGCGTTTTTAAATCTATTTTTATCATATTTTTGGCACTGTGATACTTCTCTATTTGGTATGTCTTTTTTTAAATTTGTAACCTTTGTATTTGATGCTTGCTGGTATTTGGCTTTGGCAAAACTTTATTGATCTACTTAAGTGCAAAATACTTGCGTTTCTGATGGGTTTCTGCCCCCCAGATATTTTCCAAGCTAAGATGAATAAAATCAATGTCAACAAGGCCCCTGTAATATGGCCTATGTCAAGGAATTCTTAAAGTGGTTATTCAGGGATGAAAGTCTGCAGTCACTCTATGCGACTGCTGGATTCTGAATCTTTACAGTGTGCACACCACACACTGTCCGCATCCTCCAAGGACAATAGCGAGATCGGACAGTCGTGTCACCCCAAGAATACTCGGCCTTACTAAGTTTACTTGTATTGAGCAAAGCCATACACTTCTACTCTTAATGTGGACAGAAGTATGCAAATCGCATTCAGTGAATTCTGACAGTGTGAGGATTCAGAAGTCTGCAGTCACTTAAAGTGAGAACAGACTTTCATCCCGTGTTCATCATTTTTAGACTTTCTCTAGTGACTGGTACAGTGACCGGCTCAAAGCTAATGTACTGTCCTATTCAAAAAGGCCTTTATGTCTTTTCCAAGTAATTATAAACCAGTAAAGTTAAAGGGAATCACCAGGTTTTTGCTAAGTAATCTGAGAACAGCAAATTGTATGGACAGAGACCCTGATTCCAGTGTTGTCACTTGCAGATCTGAGTGTCATTTTGATAAAATCACTATTTTCTTTAAATTTAGAAGTTCTCAGAATGCTGAGTTCTGTATAACCCTGCTCGCAGCTCTGATTGGCAAGTTTCTGTTTGCACTGTGCATAGTCAGAAAGCTGCCAATGAGTAGTGGGTGCCCGAGTTACACAGAGCAGGAGACCACTTGCTGATAAAACGATGATGTTATTGAAACTGCAACAAGCAGCCTAGAAAGTAACAGATTGCCAGAATCAGGGTCTCTTTCCTTACATCATGCATTTTTCAAATTACATTGCAAAAGTCTGCTGATAGGCTGCCTTCACATTTGCGTCTTCCGCCGCAGCGTATGATGCGCACGCGTATCCGCAAGGCAAAACGCATGCAACCGCACGCAAACGTCGCGTTTTTTAAGCTCAATTACATACGCATTCATTTGAAAAAAACGCTGCGTTCACTTGCGGATGCATGCGTTTTTACCATACGCATGCGTTTATTGTCCGCATGCGTACCTTTTTCTTTAGCTATTTTCGTCCTTCCATCATTTCTGGGCTTGCGCAGTGGCATGTCCACATGCGTACCGAAAGCTGCCATGCGCAATGTCTTGCTTAAGCTTGCGTACCCATAGGCAGCAATACGTTTATTATGCGCACGTGTGCGCATGCGGATGGTTGCATAAAAACCACCAAAAAATGCAACATGTTGCGTCCCAAGGCCGCGGAATTTTCGAACAATCGTGCGCATACGCGACCAAGCGCAGACATAAGCAACGTAATTTGATGTTTGCAGACGAATGCGCATGCCATGTTAGAGATAGGTACGCAATACGCTTGCGTTTAGCAGACTTTTGATATGCAACATGCGCTGCAGAGCCAGACGCAAATGTGAAGGCAGCCTTAGATTCCTTTTAAACGTTACTATGAGAAAAATGTTTGATCGGCTTCTATAGCACTATGTGCAGGAATATGTAGCATTTGACACTGTCCCACATAGACCTTTGGAAAGCAAGATTTGTAATGTGATCATAAACCAACTTAGATGGTGCAGGTAGAAAGTACAGGTGATTGGTTGCAGCACTGACTGCTCTCCAGTTATAGGGATTAACCCCAAGGTTCATTGCTAGGCAGAAGATAGGATTAATAGTGTTTCTACTTTTGCAGATGAAATTAAGCTGTTTCCTATAGTGTAGTCTTTGGAAGAAATTCATATGTTAAAAGCTGACTATGAAAAACTGAGCATCCACTTGGCAGATGAGGTTCAACGTAGATAAACGTAACTTTGTACATCTAGCAAAGCACCTTATATGATGTGAAGCATCTGTAGGCATCATTTGTTCTATGCGGAGTACATCTAGCAGAGTGACATGTAGAGAGGGCTCTGGATGTACTAGTAGATCCCAGGCTAAATAATAGCATGCCATGTCAGTCAGCGACTTCTAAAATTGGTGCAGCCCCACTGTTTTTGACGTTTTTCTTCTGTACTCCTCTCTTTCAGTTATTCCCATGTTAATGTGCACATATTCCCTTTCACCAACTGGGCATATACCACAGGACGTCTCTGAAGGGTTTGGTTTTTCTCCCCCGACTCTGGCCAATCAAAACACAGAGAAGCTCTTTATTTTACATTTATTTGGTTGCTGGGAAGATTTGCGCCATTATTACCATGAGGCGTAACCCAGTGGAACAGCTGCAATTAGAATGGGTGCTTGGTTTAAATTAAAAAATCCAGGGAACGATCCTCTGTGAGGGCTACACGGGCGTGGTCTTTATGTGGTAATGTCTACATGAACATATCTAAAGTAAAAGAACGGGGAGGTAACATAAGGAGATGTGAAATTCTCTGTGGTCTAAAAGTTTCTGTTTCTATTTTCTTCACATATAAAATCAGAAAGAGTCCAGCGTCCTAACAGGATGTACTGGAGACAAGGTATCTACCTAAATTGGTCTCCTGAAGCCTACTGTTTGGTGGAGTCAACAAGCCTGCACAGCAGCCCTAATAGTTTTTTGAAAATTACAGTTCCATCCTGTAGAAAAGGTAAATTATATATCCTGCACTTGCCATGCATTAACAGACAGAATTCATGGTTAACAAAGGTGTTGTTTATTTGCAATGTTTGTTTTAGCAAGTAGTAGCTTATCATTCCTATGAATAGCAGGTTCCTGCCATGTTGTATGATGCCCCTCCTCTGATTGGCACCTCACTGTTAATGTACAATGTCTATATAGAGCCTGGTGTAGGCAATGGCAGCTCTGAGATCGCTAAATCAAAAACTGATTGTGTCACGACCGCTGCACCCTGTAAGCTAAGTGATACATTGTTGGATTAAGGGCCTCTTTGCATACATCATGCTGCTCTAAATGAGGTAGAAAAAACCTGCTGAAAAATTCCATTTAATGTTGTATTCTTCATATATAGTAAAAAGGGTATTACTAATTATAAGCACACAGTTTACAACATCTTAGGCCGTCTTCACACCGCGATTTTTTGGGCCCGGGTCTGTCTGGTGTGAACCGGACAGACCCGGACCCGATTTTGCCCACCGTTTTCCTACGGAGCTGGATGGCTGTTATTTGACATCCGGTTTTGTTCTATTCCGGGAGGATATGGTTGTTTTAGTGTTTTGCCCCGGACACAAAATTGAAGCTTGCAGCATTTTTTGTGTCCGGTGGCAAAAACTAACAAAACCAGACCCTCCCGGAACATGGGAGTCTATGAGCACTGAATCGCGCCAGAACCGCCAAAAAAACGATCCAGTTCCTGGATGCCTGGTGCTGACAGAGCGGTGGCTCTGTAATTCAGCTGCGCTTCTTCAGCACCTGGACAGCTCAGCATGCCAGAGCCGCCGCTCAAGTTCAGCACCATGTGCAGCTCCCCTGCACCCGTGCTGATGAAATTTCAGCACTGGACCACGGCACAAACGATTCCGGTAAAAAGCAGGATCGGAGGGCAGATTTGCCTTCCGGTTCTGCTCGTCCAGGGCTGTCAGGTTGTGTCCGGTGCATCCTGCAAAACACTGGACACAACCTGACATCTGAAAATCGTGGTGTGAAGCCGGCCTTACTCTAATTTATGGGCTTCAACATTACTCTGTATCTAAGCCTGTAATTAGAGTATCGCCTTGTAAACTTTGAGAAGGAGTCACCATTGGTGACTAAATGGAGATTTAATATAAATGTTGACGAGTCAGATGTTGAAGTAGAAAAGGCTCTGTTCATTATACTGACATGCAAAAAATGATGAAAAAGTTGTGTAGAAATTAAAGATCTGATCGCTCAAAAGGTCATCTTATCCCACAAGGAATGCAGCCTGTCAACTGACATGTTTTATTATATGTGGCCTCAATTAGGTATCACAACTACAAGATTGTTATCCTGTTTCTGCTACTGAGAGCAATCAACATTCAGATAAGTTTGATACCCCTAGGTAAAATCATCATGGCTTGGAAGACATGTCACTTGTTTTTCCATCTCTTTCCTTTAATATACCCATGGTGGCTCAGTGATTAGCACTTATGCTTTGCAGCGTTGGGATCCTTGCTCCAAATCTGCAAGATATTTGGTTGTTTCTAGAGACATATTGAAAGGGGATTTAGATTGTGAGCCACAATAGGGTCAGTGATGACAATGTCTGTAAGGCTGGTTTCACATAACGATTTTGTGCCTGTCCTTGGGATCCGACTTTGAAGGGGGACCCCACTGACAGGCACGGATCCATACGGATCCCTGCAATCGGATGGCAAATAGCCATCCGATCTGCAGGATCCGTGTGGACCCTGCGGTCCCCTGTCTCTCCCTACTCCTGCCTCCTCCATCTTGTTCCCTCTCCTATGCTACTCTGTCCCCCCGCTATTCTATCCTCCTCTATCCCTATCCTGTCCCCTGTCCTCTTCCCTGTCCTCTCCCTGTGTGTAAAAAAATAAAAAAAACCTCCTCCCGGAGGATACATCACCTCTCACCGGCTCCAACGCTGCCGCACGATCAGGATTGAAGGACCTGTGATGATGCCAGAGTCACATGACCCGGTCAGCTGACCGGGTCTCTTACATCATCACAGGCTCTTCAGTCCTGATCGTGTGCAGCGTTGGAGCCGGTGAGAGGTGATGTATCCTCCGGGAGGAGTTTTTTTTAATTTTTTTACACACAGGGAGAGGACAGGGGACAGGATAGGGATAGAGGATGATAGAATAGCGGGGGCACAGCAAAGAATAGCGGGGCACAGCATATAGAATAGGAGAGGGCAGAAGATGGAGGAGGCAGCAGCAGGGAAAGACAGGGGATACGGAGCCGACATCGGATCCGAGGTGAGCTCGGATCCGATGTCCATAGGCTCCCATGTTGTGGGCACTAGGATCAGCCTCGGATCAGCAGTGATCCGAGGCTGTCCGATGTGAGTCACGGACACAAAATCGTAGCAGGCTACGATTTTGTGCCCGTGATTACATCGGATGGGATCGGATGGTGCCAAAATCGGATGCTAATAGTGGCACATCCGATTCCCATAGGGGAACATGGGGGTCCGATTTCGGATCCGATTGTATCCGTTTTGGAGCCGATACAATCGGATGACCGAAAATCGTTATGTGAAAGAAGCCTAAAGTGCTGTGTAATATAATGGGTTATAAGCAAGTAAAATAAATACTCATTGTAATGTTTCCTTTAGGGTGCATTCTGCTGGGACAGGTGGTGGACCATATTGATTCATTAATGGAGGAATGGTTTCCTGGTTTGTTAGAAACTGATATTTCTGGTGAAGAAGAAACATTGTTAAAAAAGTGGGTGCTGTACAGCTTTGATGACAGTCAAGAGCATAAGAAAATTCTACTATCTGATCTTCTGGTAAAAGCTGAAGAAGGTATGCTTTTTTTTAAAAAAAAATTTGGAGCAGAAAGTATTCTGTTTTACAGAATTAAAAAATAATATATGTCAACATGTTTTGTAATCTTAAGGCCCTGTCACACATAACGAGATCGCTGTAGCATCACAGATTTTGTGACGCAACAGCGATCCTGTTAGCGATGTCGTTCTGTGTGACATACCAAAGATCTGGCCCCTGCTGTGAGATCGTGGATCGTTACATACTGCTCTGGGTCATTTCTACGTCGTTGCGCTCCTGCTGTGAGCGCTACATCGTTGTGTTTGAAGGGGACAATGACCAACGATCTCAATGCTATGCTATGGAGTGACAATTCCCAACGACCTCTGTATTATTCTGGATCGCGTCGTTTTTCACATCACTGGTGAGATACTTGTTTGACATCTTACCAGCGATGTTAAAAATGACACTCCAGCGATCTCTGCACATCGTTATTGGGATCGCTGGTGCGTCGTTATGTGTGACTGGACCTTTATAGTGCTAATTTATCTCTAACTGAATCCAATAGAGCAACCTCCTACCAAAATAACACATTATTTCCTCCTGCTGTGCTTGCAGGAAGCACTGGGACACTTGGCAGACAAAGGCTGGAGTCACACTAGAGTAAATAATCCGATGCAATATACTAATGACACTCTGCTCAGGCTCTACTGTGTCATTATACTGAACTCCGATTCTCTCACATGAGTAGAGAAGGAGAGATTCATATTCCATCTTCCTCCATTGCCTACCTCTGGATATATTGGACTGCATTTTAATATTTCACTTATGCCCATAAACATGATTCTGGACTCTGTCACAGCATGCTGTAATTTTTCTCCTCACTCCTATTAGAGCTGAAAGAAAAACTACAGATCTGAAATGCCCCATAGAAAAACATTGGTCTAAATGCAGTGCAATTTGTTTCTCGCATGCACTTGTATGATTTACATGATTGCGTGCAAGAGCCATTAATCTGAGAATAGGCCAACATTTTCTCAGTTCCCTTCTACCATCTGTCATAGAAGGCACTTTTACTTCACACATTTCATGGGTCAGTAGAGAAGGCCACAGCTCGTTCTGAATTAGGCAAGCTGTGTTGGCCCCCACACGTCCAGTCCTACCCAAGCTCAGCCCATGTTGTGAGAGCTGAGAGAAACTGCTGTGTATACGCAGAATTTAGACCCAACTACAAGTCACACCTCAATTTAGTGACTTTTTAAATCACCAGAATTCTGTCTTGAAAGCTTTGATGAATCAGGTCCAGAGTATTAATACATCTGCCCTACAAATTGTTTTGTGATGGTTACAATGCATTCCTTTCTATTATGTTATATTAAGGATTTTGGGATCTTATGGTGATATTTGCATTGATTATTATTAAAGTACAATTTGTTCAGATGTGTCTTAAAAGTATAGCATATGTTTCTTCATTACAGGTGACTTGTTAATGAATCCAGAAGATCCAAGATTTACAGTTCCAATATCCCAAATTGCTCCTGATATTGTTCTAGCTGATTTGCCAAGAAATATTATGCTAAATAACGAGGAGCTAGAGTTTGACCAGTCTCCAGAGTACTTACTGGGTACGTACTTTACTACTGATTATTATCATCGTCTTCAACTTTGATTATAAAGAATCATATACCAAAAATTATGTTAATTTTATGAATGTTACTATTTTATTTACAAGGTATAATTGCTGAAAAATGTAATCCGTAATTATGAATCAGGTAGGAGCAGCTTCAGAACAGAAATTTCTGATGGTAAGAATTGAACTTCTGTGTAAACAAAAAAAAGAAACCCAAAAAGTTTAATTTGTTGGTCATAGATGCACCTTAAAGTGAGAAATCTTCAAAATTTGACAGTATCAGAACATGGCTGATCATGTAAGAAAAAAGAAAAAAACCTAAATGGTAATGCACCACTCTATCGGTTTTAATTTTTTTTTAAACTTCACTGCTGGATTAGTGCTTTATATCTAAGTTTCTGCCCCTTGTATTTCATGGTGCAAATTCAATGCACAACTCAATACAAGTCTATGAGGGCCTTATTCTGGCCTAGTTCTGGTCCTCATAGAGATGCATTGAGACCTTGTGATGTAACCTTGACTTCCAGTCAGTAGTTACAGTCACAAGATGGCGCTGCAGTATCAGAGTGACATCAGTAACAGCTGAAGATGCGAGAGGGTGAATATAAGACCTGGGGACAGGGAACTTAAAGTGTAACCGCAGTTTAAATTTGTATTTAATAATAATGTAGAGGAAGTGATTTTAATAAACTTTCAAATATGCTTCACAAGAAAATTCTGGTTTCCAAACCATTCATAAACCTTCCACAAGGTGTCTTCACTACACTGTGTGTGAAGCAGACATGTGTGCATTATCAGTCAAATTGTCTTCACACTGAATATGGGACAAGTAACCATATAAGGGAGGGGCGTGGCCTAAATTCCTGACTGCAGCTGGTGAGGAAATCGCATTAGATTAGCTCAGATTACAGCACAGTTGCTAAACAATGTCAGAATGTCAGGATCACTGCAAACTCCTCTTTCCTTGACACAATCTTCTGATCTGTGCTCCACACAGCTCAATCAGGATCTCTGTTAACCCCTTCTCTGTTATCACATTGCACTGCTTCCCATCAGCCTGCTATCAGAAGCTGTGAAAATACACACAGTGCTGGCAGACGCTGGCCACACCTGCACAGCCATAAAATTCAGTGTTTAAAAGACCACATAAAAAGGTGAGAAAATAAGTCAAATGGCAGAGAAAAGCATTAACCTAGCTGCTATGTGACCCACCATTAACAACCAGTGCAGTATTGTTTTTTTGTTTTCTTCAATTAAATAACATTTACCATTTAAATGTAAAGCACCAAGCCAGTGCTGAATTAACAAACAAACACTGGACTGGTGCATTAAACTTTTTATATACACCCAGTCTTTGAGTCCAGTGTGATATCTGTAACTGAATCATAGGGTGGAATGTTTTAGTTTTTAACTTTATGTTCATCTAGTTCTTCCACATAAACTACTTTTGATGGTGAGTGCTAACTCAGGACATATTCTCGGGCTTATATGTTGGACATGTTCTGTCTAATCAACTGCTTCAGTTGGGACTTCCGCGGATTGATGTGGCGACACATTCATTCATTTTATCTGTTTGATCTGAATTATTTCCCCTTAATTGACAAATTCCCTATAGTGGAACATTTATCTGCCAATTCTTATCAGAGGATCCAATTTGAAAGAGTTATTGAATCATAATAAAAGGGAATCTGTCAGCATGTGTTTGCTACCTCTTCTAAAAGCAGCATATTGTAAGAAAAGAGACTTTGAATCCAATGATGTATCCCCTAGTTTACTAGGAGTTTCAGTTCTGGCACACAGGTTTTAGATTGCTGCCCCCGCCCACACCAGGTTCTCTATAGAAATTGTGCCAATCGGAGGAGGGGGCATGCCGGGCTGCCACCCAGGGCAATGTAGCCCAGCATTAATAAGGTCCTACTTTAGCCCTGCTGTTTTGTTTGGTTAAAAATGACCGAATTTGAAGTTTATGATTTAATTTTTCATTTGTTTATGTGCAACCATGTTCACATACAGTATAATGATGCAGCAAATATAAATAAAACACTTAAATGAGCTAAAAATCTAAATTTTAATAGGTCTGGTCAAAAATTACCGAAACATTATAAGTGTGTAGTGGACCCGAACAGAACAGCAGGGTTAAACAAACATTGCAAATAAACAACTCCACAGACTTAGACAAGGAAGGCATCCTTGAATTTGCTGTATTAACTCTTACAGCATGCTGTCTTGAGATTACATAGAAAAACCTCCTGGCAGATTCCCTTTAAGTGTGGCCAAAATCCTGTCCTCAAACTTAATTAACTGTAAACCCTTCCCTAATAAATGCATTGATTTGGCATAACGTCTACAGCATTTTGGATACTTTGAATCTTGACTCCTTTCTATATTGAGCCAATTTTTTGCATGTAAATAGCTGTTGTGATATCAGAATGGAATGACATTGAGCTTGGGAAGTATCGCCAACACCCTTTTTCCTGCTTTAGCAAACATTTATGCTGATGACTATACTTAATATATCTAATCGTGATATTATATGACTATATACAATGTCTTAGTATGCTTTCATTCTGATCACATCTCAGAGTCACGTATTCATATTACAATATATTAATGTGTATTTCAGGTGACGGCGGCTTTGGATCAGTCTATAGGGCTGTGTATAGAGGTAAAGATGTGGCAGTGAAAATTTTCAACAAATTCACTTCCCCAAGGCTTTTAAGGCAGGTAAGAAACCTGAATAAAGCAAATCTGGCAATTTAAATCCACTTGTCCACTCATCCTCTAACATTGGCATTAGAATAACATAGATTGCTGTGTTTTCTTCATTTTGTTATGGAACATATAGTAACATTGTGGAATTGCTTTGTTTTAGGGACACTGTCCCTTGCTTACTGCTGTCCATCAAGATTGATGTGGGCAGTATGAATCCGAGCATTACTGCAAGATAACAGCCAGGTTTATTCTTCTCTGAAAGTCTCCAGTGTTTCTGAGAAAATATACTTTTAGGATCCCAGCACTGCTGCAGGTGATTGACAGCTGTCTCCCGTATCAATAGACTTGTCGGTCACCTCTTGCAGCCCTAGGAAGAGCTGGCCGGGGGCAGAGCTGGACTAGACTCTCCTGGATATGATTTTTATAGTATATCTAAAAAAATATGCTTGGCTGCAATCATACAGTCATGGTCAGGGAAGCATTAATGAGGTGACAAGTTCCCTTTAAAGGGAATCTGTCAGCATATTTTTTGCTGTTTCATCCGAGAGCAGCATAATAATGGGCAAAAGACCCTGACTCCAGAGATGTGTCACTTATTAGACTGTTGTAGTTTCAAAACAATCAGCAGGAGATTATCACTGCTCAGAGCTGTCCAGATAATCTGTGTAACCCCACTCCCACCACTGACTGGCATTTTGATGACAATTTACGGTGTACACAGGACTCTCTCAGCAGTGTGTGCGAAGTTGTACAGAGCAGGAGACTTAGCTCTGCTACATCTCCATCAGACAAAAGAAGCATTCTATGAAAACTGCACTAAGCAGTCCAGTAATTCATACATCCCTGGAATCAGGCTTCATTTCCCTATGGTGTGCTGCTCTCAGATTATTTAGCAAAAACCTGCTGACATATTCCCTTTAATAATATTTAATATGTCGCAATTCCAGCATATTCATACAACAGTCTTGAATACTACAATTGTCTGTAGAAAGAACACCATAAATCCTCTCAATTGTATGGTACTGTATTCCTGTGCATTCCCAGTCATAGTGTAGGTCAGAATTGTTACTATATAAAGATCATATATGAAAATACAGGACTCTGCGATTATTACGGATTACAGGATATTCTTCTCCTAATACTGCTTTAGGGCAGTTTGCCAGCCAATATAAATGTATGTATGCTCACCAACATACAATACGAAAATGTACAGCCTATAAAGAGTTCTATTACAAAATGGAGAAAACATGCAGGTATTGGATCTTATATGTAAATACCAGTTGGAGGGTGTGGTAAGTGTTGACAAGTCCTCCATAAAGTATTTTGTCACTACCATTGGATGGGAATAAGTACTGATAGTAACATTGTAAGGGCCCTTTCACATCAGCGTTTTTTTAAATTTGCGGCAGATGCGGTGAAAAAACCGCATCTGCCGCAACTGCCGCATAACGGTTCCACTTGCGGCACGGTTGCGGTTTTTTCCATAGGAAGTATAGGGGGACTTGCGGCAGATGCGGCAAGTGCGGTATTGCACTTGCGGCAGGTGCGGCAGAGAAAAAAACCGCAGTCAGCCGCGGTTTTTTTTCTCTGCCGCACCTGCCGCAAGTGCAATACCGCACTTGCCGCATCTGCCGCAAGTCCCCCTATACTTCTTATGGAAAAAACCGCAACCGTGCCGCAAGTGGAACCGTTATGCGGCAGTTGCGGCAGATGCGGTTTTTTCACCGCATCTGCCGCAAATTTAAAAAAACGCTGATGTGAAAGGGCCCTAAGCCTACTTAAATCATACATTCATGTAATATCATTGTCATTCCAGGAACTGACAGTACTTAGTCATCTCCATCACCCAAGCCTAGTGTGTTTACTTGCAGCTGGGGTTCGCCCTAGAATGCTAGTGATGGAACTTGCTCCAAAGGGTTCTCTTGATCATCTGCTTCAGCAGGACAGCAATAGCCTGACTCGAACTCTTCAGCACAGAATAGCTCTTCATGTTGCTGATGGGCTCAGGTAAAAAGAAAATAAATATTTAACTCAAAGGGGTATTCTCCGAGTATTCATTTGCTTTAGATAGACAGCATATCTACTTTCATTCTCCTACAATGAGAAGTTGAACCTATATTCTACTTGGTGTACAGCTTGATGCCATAGAAATTGACAACTAGAGCCTGTCTGAGTGTACACAGACGATAAATTGCAGGCGAAGAGTTTTAATGCCTAACATCCCAATCAGCTCTCTCTGGCTCATTGATTTCTATACAGTAGATAGCTGCTCAACTCCCTCTCAGCTCCTGACTAAGGTGCTCTTATCTCCTCAAGGTTCCCCTAAATACAGCTCTCACTTTCCTGAGCCAGTATGTTCAAATTGCCTGTTATCTCTGTATTTGAATATAGTGATAACTATGTAATTCCTTAGGCTGGATTCACATTTCATATTTTTTCCTGTCCGTGGGATCCTACTTTTTGGATCCAGGAACGGACACTACAGGGGGTGACCTATTTCTGTGTCCAGATCCGTGATTATCACGGATCCGGACACAGAATGAGCTGTGCGGGGTAATTTCACTTCCGCAATGTATGTATACATTGCGAAAGTGAAATTTAATTGAAAGCAAGTGTTAAAAAAAAAAAAAATCGATCCTCACCTGTCCAGCAATTCCCCCGATGTGCAGCATCTAGCTCCAGATGCAGAAAGGACCTGGCTGGGTGGGGCTACCCGCTCAGCATCATCGGTCACATGACTGGTTACCGCGGTAACCGGTCATGTGACTGTGACGTTATGCCAGGTCCTGTACATCCGGAGATGCCATACACCAGGTATCTAGGCAGCGTGCGCTGCCTGGATACCTGGTGTTTACCATGGTTACCAGCCCTGTGAGGTCACTGATCGCTGGTCTCTCGTTGTCACATGCAGCGATGCGTGCTGACCAGCGGGAGACCAACGACCTAAAAAATGGTCCTGAGCCCTTTGCAGCGATCAGCGACGTCACAGCAGGGGCCTGATCGCTGCTAGATGTCACACATAGCGACATCGCTGGGGAGATCGTTGTAATGTCACAGTTACAACGATCTTGCTAACGATCTTGTTATGTTGGACTGGGGCTTAACTTTCCAGTTTGCACTCACTTTGCATAAATGGTGTGCCGTTCCAAAGTGACTAAAACCCTCCAGGAGCAGGTTGTCCAGATGATGGCCAAACGGGTCACCCTATCAGCCATAGCAACAGAATTTGGTTTTTCCAAGTCTGTGATTTCTAGAATATTGCATCTTAACAAAATCACAAACTCTTTCAAGTCCCCCAAGAAGGCTGATTTGCCTTGAAAGACAAATGCAAGAGAGGACAAGATAATGTGGAGAATCTCCATGGGTAATCATTTCAACACTGCAGCTTGAATAGCTCGCCAGTTCAGCACTGAACAGGGTAAGGATCTGTCTCATCATACAGTGTCACGATGTCTAAGAGCAATTAGACTGAAAGCCCACTCTGCAGTGACCAAACCTCTCATTAGCAGAAAGAATCAAAAGGCTAGACTCGCCTTTGGTGAGGAGCATGTTGTGTGGACAAAGGAAAAGTGGTCCACAGTTCAGTTTAGTGATAAAATCAAGTTTAATTTATTTGGGTCTGATGGGAAACATTATATTCTTTGACAAACTGAGGAAAAACTGAACCCAGAGTATGTAAAAAAGTCAGGGAAAGGTGGTGGAGTGTTTTCTGCTGCAGGGGTTGGACCTCTCATACAGCTACATGGCACAGTGAATGCAAGTGTGGACCAGCACTTTCTGCAACAGCACATGGTTCCTTGCTTGCATTCAGCACTCAATCACTCAGAAATTTTCATGCAGGACAAGGTCCCACATCACACAGCAACCACAGTTAAAGCAGTGTTTTAAAACAGAAAACATTGAAACAATGAAATGTCCAGCCCAGAGTCCTGATCTAAACCCAATAGAAAACCTCTGGAAAATACCTGGTGACAAAGTTATGGGCAAGAAACCACAACAGATCTGTGGAAGAGACTGGAAGAAGAGTGGACCAAAATCACACCAGAGCAGTGTGAGAGACTAGTGATGTCCTGTGGCTGCAGATGTGCTGAAGTCATTCAAAGCAAAGGCCTGTACAAAGCAAGGGCCTGGACACTTCCTACTGATTGGTGACTGTTGTAACCTTCACAAAAGGTAGTTTTAATATTTCTCTGTGTTACAGTCTATATACAGTATATACTGTATTTTCAGTCTATAAAACCCACTTTTTAAACAAGAAACAACCCTGCTAAAACGTTTGTGCACCTTATAATCCAGAGGCAGCTTCCTATGATGGGGGCGAATACTGACACTGCTTCCTTCTTGATAACAGAGACCTGCCATCATTTCTCCTGCTCTACACTGATCTATGTGACCTATTTTAATTTACTAAAAAAGTAAATGTAGGGTTCTTTTTACATTTTTTATCTGTTGTGACTGAAAATTTTACATTTAACTCAAGTCAAAATTATTCTGTGAGATTCTTTACACAAATTTCTTTAAACACCAAGCATGTCCAGTGATTCGTTTTGGAATGGAAAAACATGCATTACATAGGGTTAATGATTATTACATATGGTTATGTTAATACAATGTTTTTATTGATCCAGTTTGTCTTCTATAATGCATTTGTACCTTGTGTCTACAAAGACTGTGTTTGTTTTATATTTATGTAATGTCTTTTATATGTTTTGTGATAGGTACCTTCATTCATCAATGATCATTTATCGAGATTTAAAACCCCACAATGTTCTGCTGTTTACATTACATCCAAGTTGTGAAGTTATTGCTAAGATTGCGGACTATGGCATCGCACAATACTGTTGTAGAATGGGGATAAAAACATCAGAGGGCACCCCAGGTAAAAAAAGATGCCACTTTTATATAAACATTGCTAAAGCTGAAAGTATTATTCTCAATGGTCTCTGTTGGAATAAAAATTAAATATAATATATAAAATAGCCCTGTAATGCTCAGCATCTTTACACCATGACGAGGTGGAGGGGTGAAAGATTGCAAATTGCTCCATTGTGCAGCGAGACCTACTTAGCTGTTGGTAAAGATGAAGCAATGCTTGCATATCCAATTCCTGAAAAAGAAACAGCCAATCCAAAAGAATTTAGAAGTCTTAAAACAAGTGGTGTAAATGCCGAGCGTTAGACCCTCCCCAGTCCAAAATTGATAGCTTATCCCAAAGATAGGCTATGAGTTTTACATTTCCAGAAAATCCCCCTTTAATTCCATGGTATCATAACCTCCATAACTGTTATGATGTCTGCCTCTATGATAGGTACCGTACTTATTTAGTTATGTTGCATGCTCTTGCTTAACCCATTAAAGATACCCCATAGCACAATTTTTAATTCTGTTTTATGACAGTATATTAATAGAACATCCCCAAGAATATTAGATGGCTGCCAGCTAAGGCCCCTTTCACATCAGCATTTATTTGAAATCGCGGCAGATGCGGTGAAAAAACTGCATCTGCCGCGATTACCGCATACCGGCTGCACTTGCGGCACGGTTGCGGCAAGCCCCATACAATGTATAGGCGGGCTTGCGGCAAGTGCGGTTTTGGCACTTGCGGCAGGTGCGGCCACGAAAAAACCGCGTCTGACCGCGTTTTTTTTCGCGGCCGCACCTGCCGCAAGTGCCAAAAGCCCGCCTATACATTGTATGGGGCTTGCCGCAACCGTGCCGCAAGTGCAGCCGGTATGCGGTAATCGCGGCAGATGCGTTTTTTTCACCGCATCTGCCGCGATTTCAAATAAACGCTAGTGTGAAAGCACCCTAAGGCTGCTTCCACATCAGCGTTTTAAGCTGATCGCGGCAGTTGCGGTGAAAAAAACGCAACTGCCGCGATTACCGCATAACAACCGCACTTGCGGCAAGCCCCATACAATGTCTATGGGGCTTGCGGTGAGTGTGCGGCAAGTGCGATTTCGGCACTTGCGGCAGGTGTGGCCGCGAAAAAACCGCGGCATACTGCATTTTTTTCACGGCCACACCTGACGCAAGTGCCGAAACCGCACCTGCCGCACACTTACCGCAAGCCCCATAGACATTGTATGGGGCTTGCCGCAAGTGTGCCGCAATCGCGGCCGTTATGCGGTAATCGCGACAGTTGCGTTTTTTTCACCGCAACTGCCGCGATCAGCGAAAAACGCTGATGTGAAAGGACCCTAAGCAGTGCTTCGGCCAATCGATGGGCCGACAGCTATCTCATCTGTTTTCCCATATACAGCACTCGTTCGGCTGAGCGCTCATGTTTTTATGAAAACATCATTAAGGTACCGTCACACACGGCAATATTGCATGCAATTTCACAGGCAATTTGCTGGTTGCAGTGAAATCATGGACACATTGCTCCATTTTGTGGCTGTGTACAAATGGAACAATGTGTCCATGATTTTGCTGCAATCAGCAAATTGTCAGTTCAATTGCCTAGCAATATTGCTGTGTGTGAAGGTACCTTAAGGGCCCTTTCACATCAGCGTTTTTTTTTCAAATCGCGGCAGATGCAGTGAAAAAACCGCATCTGGCGCGATTACCGCATACCGGCTGCACTTGCGGCACGGTTGCGGTAAACGCCATACAAGGTATAGGCGGACTTGCGGCAGGTGTGGCAAGTGCGGTTTTGGCACTTGCGGCAGGTGCGGCCGCGAAAAAAACCGCGGCTGACAGCATTTTTTTACACGGCCGCACCTGCCGCAAGTGCCAAAACCGCACTTGCCGCAAGTCCGCCTATACCTTGTATGGCGTTTACCGCAACCGCGCCGCAACCGTGCCGCAAGTGCAGCCGGTATGCGGTAATCGCGGCAGGTGCGGTTTTTTTCACCGCATCTGCCGCGATTTGAAAAAAACGCTGATGTGAAAGGGCCCTTAGACATCTTTGCCGGCAGCTAATTTTCATGAGAATAACAGTATTTGCTGTTTTAAACAGGACTTGTCCCATTGACTTCAACTGTGACATTCACTCAGTTGGCACATTCGTATAAGGACAGTAATAACAATACATAAACTGGGAGACATTTTGGCAGATAAAAAGGTAATAAATAGAATGCATCTCAATAAATTAGAATATCATCAAAAAGTTAAATAATTTCAGTAATTCAATACATAAAGTGGAATACATATAATATAGAGTCATTACAAACAGAGTGATCAATTTCAGGTGTTTATTTCTGTAAATGTTGATGATTATGGCATACAGCCAATGAAAACCCAAAAGTCATTATCTCAGAAAATTAGATTATATCAGACCAACTAAAAATGATTTTTATCTCATAAATGTTGGCTTAATAAAAAGTATGTACAGTAAATGCACTCAATACCTAATATATATAATAAGTAATATAATAAGTAATAAACAGTATGAATTACTGCATCAATGTGATGTGGCATGGAGGTGATCAGCCTGTGGCACTGTTGCGGTGTTATGGAAGCCCAGGTTGCTTTGATAGCAGCCTTCAGCTGGTCTGCATTGTTGGTTCTGGTGTCTACCATCTTTCTCTTTACAATACACCATAGATTCAATGTGGGGTTTAGGTCAGGTGACTTTACTGGCCAATCAAGCACAGTGATAATGTGGTTATTAAACCAGGAATGGTACATTTGGCAGTGTGGACAGGTGCCAAGTCCTGCTAAGAAGTGAAATTTCCATTTCCAAAAAGCTTGTCGTCAGAAGGAAGTATGAAGTGCTCTAAAATTTCCTGGTAGACAGCAGCGCTGACTTTGATCTTGATAATACACAGTGGACCTACGCCAGCAGATGGCATAGCTCGCATAGCTCCCCAAGCCATCACTGGTTGTCAGAGGTGCATGAAGCCTTCCCGCCGCCTGAGCCGTGGGTGAGGAGCGGGTAGGGGGAGTGTTGTTAGCGCCGGAGGGTCAGACAGAGGGAGAGACTGTACCTTACCATGCTGCAGCCGGCGCCCATCACACAGGTAGCCGCTATGTGGTGCAGGCGCCGCCCCCTTCTTCACATCCGCTCCCCCTGACTGCTTGCTGCCTGAGACTCAGGGCTCACACTGTCAAATGGACGGTGTGGCCCTGCTGATTGTGGATTGTGGAAACTTCACGCTAGACCTCAAGCAGCTCGGATTTTGTGCCTCTCCACTCTTCCTCCAGACTCTGGGACCTCGAATTTTCAATGACCTTTTGTGGCTTACCCTCCTTATGGAATGTGTCAATGACTGCCTTCTTGGACATCTGTCAAGTCAGCAGCCTTCCGCATGATTGTGTAGCATACTGAACCAAAGTAAAGCCCCCATCACACATAACGAGATCGTTAGCGAGATTGTTGTAACGTCACAGGTTTTGTGACGTAACAGTGATCTCTCTAACGATCCCGCTAAGTGTGACACTTATCAGCGATCAGATCCCTACTGTGAGATCGCTGATCGTTACAAAGTGCTCTGGGTCATTTTTAGGTCGCTGGTCTCCCGCTGGGAACTTTGCATCGCTGTGTGTGACAGCGAGAGATCAGCGATCTCACAGGCTTGTAACCATGGTAAACACTGGGTATTTGGGCAGCGCGCTGCCTAGATACCCGGTGTTTAACATAGTTACCAGCGCTAAGCAGGGAGGAGGCCGGTAACTATGATAAACAGCGGGTATCTAGGCAGAGCGTGCCATGTGGAGGTGGGTCCCTGGTCGCTGGGGAGATCTGCCTGTTTGACAGCTCCCCAGCGACCAGGTAATGACGCACCAACAATCCCTACAGGATCGTTATCATTGTCAGGATCGCTGGTTTGTCGTTGTGTGTGACGGGAGCTTTAGGAACTATTTTAAACACTTAAGTAAACCTTTTTTTATTATTATTATTATTATTTATTTATATAGCGCCATTATATTCCATGGCGCTTTACATGCTAAAAAGGGCAGACTAGGACAAGTAACATGGTAACAATACAAGTAACAATAAATGTTGACAATTCGGTTGTACAGAAACAAGAGGGGAGAAATCCTGTCCACAAAGGCTCACAGTCTACGAGGGGCGGGTGGGGATACAGTAGGAGGGGGAAATTCCAGTCATGAGGCGGTGTGGTGGACCGGGTCTTATTGCAGGTGGTAGGCTTGGTGGAACGAGTGGGTCTTCAGGCTTCTTTTGAAGGTTCCCAGGGTAGGAGAATGTCTGATGTGTTGGGGCAGTGAGTTCCAGAGTCTGGGTGAAGCACGGGAGAAATCCTGTATGCGGTTGTGCGAAGAGGAGATGAGGGGGGAGTAGAGGAGAAGCTCTTGGGAGGATCGCAGGTTGCGTGAGGGTAGATATCGGGAGACCATGTCAGAGATGTATGGAGGGGACAGGTTGTTAATGGCTTTGTATGTCATGGTTAATGTTTTAAACCGGGATCTCTGGGAAGTAGGGAGCCAGTGAAGGGCTTGGCAGAGGGGGGAGACAGGGAAGTAGCTGGGAGACAGATGGATTAGGCGGGCAGCGGAGTTCAAGATAGATTGGAGAGGTGCAAGGGAGGTATTGGGGAGGCCGGTGATTTGGTGTTAATTCAAATTTTCTGAGATAGTGACTTTTCTTTTGGGTTTTTATTGGCTGTAAGCCATAATCATCAACATTTACAGAAGATTATTTATTAGATTTATGTATTAAATTGCTGTAATAAATGTTTTTTTTTCGATATCCTAATTTATTGAGATGCTCCTGTATATACCTATCTAACAGCCAGCAATATACTGGAAAAAAATTACCATATACCATCATCTATGGTGACAAATAAGCCCATAAATAAGGAACAATAAATATAGTAATGTGCTTGCACAGAAAAGGATAATAGCCAATGAAAAGCTGGAGTGGGTAGCAACAGACTCATAGGGCAAATACTCCACTATAAATCAAAATGCAACCAGTAAAGGAATGTATAACACTTAAGTCACATAAAGATATGAAAGCAAGGTCTCATCTGATGCATGTTTTGCTAGAGAGCTTCGTCCAGAACGAAGTTCCTCTTTGGTGTTCATTGTATACATTTGATGCTTAAGGCCTTATACATACACGATTTTAGTTACTGGTGTATTTTTTTTTACATTTGTGTATCCCCCAAACCCAATGACATGGACGGGTGCAGCCGACATAAGTTTAAAGGGAGGTCTTTAGATGGCCTTTTAAAAGTTTACTTTTTCACATGCTGATCACATTATATTATTGTTGTTTTTTTTTGTCTTAGGATTTAGAGCACCTGAGGTTGCGAGAGGAAATGTTATTTACAACCAGCAGGCTGATGTCTATTCATTTGGGTTGTTGCTCTATGATATCATGACCGCAGGAGCTAGGATGGTTGATGGATTGAAGTTTCCAAATGAATTTGATGAATTGGCTATCAATGGGAAATTGCCTGGTAGGTTTTCTGATGGAGAATGTTTTGTGTAGTTGTCAATAATACCACATCTGCAGACCTATTATTCCCAGCACTCCCCTCCCCAAAAATTGAGCTTCATCTGTTAAAACTACATGACATACCCTGTCTCCATTAACCGACCAATACGCTATTATTTCTTTATCTGTTAGGAAAAATAAAAGCTGCCTTCTGATTGGCCATTATAGGTGATAAGGTCGGTGCTTTTGTTAGTTTAGACTAGCGTGCCTGAATCCCCCATTTGCGCAGTACTTATAGGAGGGGAGGATTGACCTCTTCTTTCTAATCAGCTTATAGTAAAGTAGAACAAAGCTTATTGCTCTTTGTTTAACCGTCTTGCAGATCTGATTTATAATGTACTGTCCTTAACTACAATATATTAACAGTATAGATTCACCTTAATCATTCTCTGAGAATTCCGATTCATTGTTGCATATCTTATTTGTTTTAGATCCAGTCAAAGAATATAACTGTGCTGCATGGCCAGAAGTTGAAGTACTGATTAAAAAGTGCTTAAAAGAAAATCCACAAGAACGTCCTACATCTGCCAAGGTACGCAAGTTTGGAAAGGACACTTTTTGCGATCAGGAGTTGTGCAGGAAATTCATGTACATATTGTTTTAAATTCACAAAATCTATATGGGTGAATATTGTATAATGAGAAAAAAAAATTCAACTATTTGCTGCAAGGTTGATAGACTGAGTTTAATCCAAGTACAAAAATGACAGCGATGGGGGGCCTTTAGCAAGCCCCAGCTGTCAAGGCATTTTATCGGCATCCATTCCAAGGATTACCAAAACACCACATTTCTGGTATGAGGCTGATTTTTTTAAAGCTAGCTTAATCACTAATTTGTGTGTCCATCAGAAACTTCCATTTGTCAAACATTGAACATGGGAAAGCTATTGTTCTTTTTGGTGAGCCTGATGAGCAGGGCTCTGGTCTCACGGTGCCATCTTGTGACTGGAACGTTTGACTGCCGATTAGTGAGAGGTAATGGATGCAAGTTCTCAACGGAAGTTTATGAGAACTAGAACAAGGCTCTCGTACACTTTCATTGAGTTATGACTTCCTTATTACCCCAGCAAACATTGGAGAGATCCATCAGGTCACAATCTGCTGAAGACTGACCGGAGCAGTGGTGCTAGAAGGTGAAGACGATGGCGGGTGAGTATAAGACTAGGATCAGAGACTTTAGATTAGTAGCACCACTCCAGTGCTGCAATAAAGAAAAATACTGGAGTGGTGTTTAAAATCATATTAGAAAATCCAAAAAATAATAACATGTTCTTGGACAACTCTTTGATGTACAGTGGAGTCTTTTGTGAAGACCACTTCTGATATAGAGTATAGATTGAAACTCCATATGTGTGCTGACCATATCAAAAGAATCATCTCTTTTGAAGACCTCTACTATATTTGATTATCCAAGACTACTTTTGCTCTACGTGCGTACATGTATTGTTTTTTTCTATTTTAGAGGGAGGTCGTGTAAATTAATAGGTATAGGTATAGCAATTCTGAAGCATTTCCTCAAATTTGAGCATTTTCATTTTCTTTGTTATTGACTGATTTTTAGGTTGTAATCCAATTTCAGCATTATGACTTTTCAAAAATGTCTAAAATTGAAAGTGAAAATTGTATATTCAAAAAAAAAGATGAAATCTATAACCATTTTATGCTGGAGTGCACAATGCTGGAGAAGTGACGGTTGCATTCTGTATAAAGCGTACCTCAGTGTCACAGTTGTTGTTGAATTTTAATTAATCTCGCATATGGTTTTAATAAGTATGTTTGTATTAATGTAGCTAGTATTTGTACTGGCGTGGAGGATATAGACATTGTGTCTTAAGGAGATTGAACAGTATTCATTACATCTTTAAATATTTACTTTTCTTGTGGTATGTTAATCCTTTCAGCTTCTTTCAGTGCCAAGATTTATCATGAGTGCTAGATCCTACTTCTCACTTAGGTCTAGATTGGATTATGTAAAGTATCACTTACGGTTTTATATTGATATTGTTATAATGTGCGGTATATGTGCCAGAGTTTAGCATTCATCTTTATAATCAATTAAATTATAATATTAAAACACATTATTTATCCTAAACAGTCTCCAAAATCTTTACATTATCTGGCAAGAAATAGCCTGCATAGTATGAAAGTGCTACCAAGTGCACTTACAACCATTTTCATGTGACTGCAAAAATTGCATAAAATAAAGCTTATAACCACACCTTCTGTCAAACTGGAGGCTTTTTCACAAGACAACTACTAAAACTAAAAGTTCAGAATATACAGAGTATATGCAATAAGGGAATACATATGTGGGCATCTCCTAATGCTTAGGGGTTTTAGTGTCATGCATTTTAAACAGGTGCTTAAAAACAAGGAAAAACCTTGAAATGTACCTGGACAAATATTGATAGCATATGGATCACTTTTAAAGGGAATCTTTAAGCAGATTTTTGCCTAGTAATGTTATAGCAGCATAATGTGGTGGTAGAGACCCTGTTTCCACCGATGTGTGACTTAATTTACTGTGTAGAGCTGTTATTATAGATTCATCGTTTTCCCTGCTGCAGAACTATCAAAGACTAGTTGTTTAGTTGTGTATAATCCCACCCACACCACAGCTTCTTGTGTACATTGTATTATGGGAGAGAGCTGCTAATCAGTACCGGGGTCTGGTTGGACTAGGATGCTGGAGGCCAGTTATCCACTAGTGATAATCTGCTGATAAAACAATGATTGTATTGAAACAGCAAAACCATGCCTGGCATTGCACAGAATGTTGTAAAGCAGGGGTCTCAAACTTATGGCCTGCAGGCCGCATGAGGCAGCCTCAAGGGCTGTATGCGGCCCGCACTGTGAACCGCTTGAGGATCGCAGTCCAATTCAGGAGCCACTGAAGCCCGCCCTGTACTTCACTTGTATTGCTGGAACCACCAGGAACAATCTCTGCTCAGCTATACTAATGGAAGCCGCCTTCCCAAGAGGCCTGCAGCTGACGTCAGCTACTGGCCTTTGGTTGGCCAGCGGCTGGGATTGGAAATTTGCAGAGGGCTTGACTCAGAGCTTGCCAGCAATACAAGTGAAGTAAAACACAGGCGTTGGCGGCTCCTGAACCAGACTTTGATCCTCAGGGGGTCAATCAATATTCAGGCCACATGTGATATAAAGAGGACAGAGTGCTGAGGGGACAGAGGACAGCTGAGAAGTTTGTGTGTATATGTGCACGTGTGTGTGTGAAAAACAACACAATACAGAACATTATTACAAGAAGCATGAACAAGAATGGGGACAAAACTACAAGAAGGGAATCAGAATGGGGCATTACTACAAGAAGGGGACCATGATGAGGAAAGTGCTAGAAGATAAAAACAAAGATGGGGACAGTGCTAGAAGATGAGAAAAAAGATGGGGACATTACTACAAGAAGGAGATCAGGATGGGAGAAATTACTACAAGATGTGGACCAGGATGGGGACATTATTACAAGAAGGGGATCATGATGGGGAAATTACTACAAAAAAAGAGAACCAGGATTGGCCCATTTCTAGAAGAAAGGGACACAGATTGGGCCTTTTACGGCAAGATTAGTACAGGATGGCAACTACAAAATGGGGACAAGGACAGGGATATTACTGCAAGATGTTGGCCAAAATTATTACATGATGCTATTTATAAAATTTTACTTATGAGAAGGGACTAAAATGTAAAAAAAAATCCAAACAGAAGGCATGACATTTTTTTACCACTAAAAATGCTGTTTTATATATATAGGATAAATTGAACAAAAAAAGTGCACATTTCTTGCTATGCTTTGCTATAACCCATATGATTAATGCCATTTAAGAAAAAAAAATAGATGAGCAAAAAATGTTTTCTTTTTCTTAAAGAGGACCTGTCGCCCTCCAAATATTACAATCTAAGGGCAGCACTGAATGCAGCGTGTCTGCTGCATACAGGCAAGGGGTCCCCCATGTCTGATGGCGGCTGGTACCACGAGATAATAGTTTAGTAAAACTTACAATCTGGAGCCAAGTAGGCTGTCCCTGGTGCGGCAGCCTGTGTCTCTGTGCCGCCTCCCTGCTGCCAATCATCTCAAGTTATCTCAGCCTCCAGCTCTCTGTCCCGCCTCCTGCTGTGACATCAAATAATTTCCCCGCCCAGCTGCATACCATAACATGCAGCGGGAAATGCTCTGACGTCACAGCAGGAGGTGGGACAGCCAGCCAGGGGCGGGGATAAGCATTACCTTGCTCTGCCTGCGTCACCAGCACAGGGAGCAGAGGCAGAGCGAGGAGGATGTAATAGGCAGCAGGGAGGCGGCACAGAGACACAGGCTGCCGCACCAGGGACAGCCTACTTGGCTCCAGATTGTAAGTTTTACTAAACTATTATCTCGTGGTACCAGCTGCCATCAGACATGGGGGACCCCTTGCCTGAATGCAGCAGACATGATGATTTGTACACGGCAACAAAATAGAACAATGTGTCCATGATTTCACTGCAACCAGCAAATTGCAAGTGAAATTTCATGCAATATTGACGTGTGTGACGGTACCTTTAGAGTTGCAGACCACAGTTAATGATAGAAGTGTATAGGCCATTTTACACACACAGATATCTGAGTCCAACTTCTGAACAGATCTCTGGTTGCAGTGAAATCATGGACACATTGTTATATTTTGTGGCTGTGTACAAAATGGAGCAATGTATCCATGATTTCACTGCAACCAGAGATCTGTTCAGAAGTTGGTCACAGATATCTGTGTGTGTAAAGTGGCCTTATGACAGACTACATCTACTCAGAAACTATCTGATATGATATAAATATATATATGCTTCTCCAAGTTTCCACAGGCATAATGACAACTATAATTGATCATGAAAATTGATTTAGGATTATTCAACTACTGTACTCAAATATAACAAATAAAGGATTTGTTTTCCTTTTTTTTTTTTTAGATAAGTGCTCCAATCATTAGAAAACGCATGGGCAGAAATGAAATAACTGATACTTATGAAGATTGTAAACTTAAGACTCTAATAATCAGATTTACATTTATAAACTGCATTAGAAACTAATTAAACAGTCTACCAATACTCTATGTAATTAAATATATTATCAAATTTTAATGTTAACATGCTTTTTTAAAGTGCTTCTGTTTTCTAACAGGTATATGAGATCCTGAACTCTGCAGAGCTGCTATGTTTGAGGAGGAATCTTGTAATTCCAAGTCCTCTAACAGCTGAGTGCATGGTAGCTGCTAATCCACGTCTTAAGATGCCCACTGTTTGGGTTGGAAGCAGTAGTACTGACAAGGGGCAGCTATCCTGTTTGAACTTAGTGAAAGGTGGACATACTTGTGAGGTAACATATTTAGCTTTTTCAACACCACGTGCATGAATTTTTCATCCCTATTGACAGTTACAAATATCCATTCTTATAAATAAGATGCTATGAATTTCTGCAAAACCGGTTATGCCCTTGTATGCTGTATAACAATACATGGAGAAGAACAGATATTCTTGTTCTGATGAAACTTTGTTGCTGTTAGTTAACTCTAGTACCCGTTCTTCTTGCTTGCTTTTGCAATATTGTGATTAGGACAGGCCCTTTGAAATATTTTTTTTTTTTTTTTAGAACCCTGCATGATGATGTTGGAGGAATAACCAGTTTAAGATTTTTTTTCTTCCCATGTTTTTGCACAGATATTTAAAATAGATGGCTGGGGAGAAAATGTATTTCATAGAGATACTTTCTGTTCCCAGCAAATTAGACCCTTATAGTGTGTTCATAACTTGATCAGTGATTGATGCTGCCCAAACCACAAGAATCAAACACTGGATCACTTATTGTGTTTTCTGAAACACTGAAGTGTTTCAGAGGAACATTCTTAATATAGTGGCCATAACAAGATGACGTTTGAAAATTAATAAATACAGTGGATCCATGTGCCTTCTTCCCAATGACACTGCTTGAAAGGCAGATTACCTCTATCAGAAAAGACCTGTAAATTAAGAGGAGCCAGGTGGGGAGAAGTCAGTAACTAATGTTCTCAGTTAAATTGTTGTATTGTTTTCAGATGTGTCTTAAAGTTACAACTATGAAATTTGAGGGTAGGAGAGTTCAAACCCAAATAATAAAGGTTGTAAAGAACCATGTCAGTTGCTGTGCAAAGTATTTTTATTTGAAAAAACATACTAAATTACATGGCATGTAAACATTACAGAGATATAAAAATATTAATAGATACATGAAACGGTCAAGGAGTTCAACAAGAGGTTGTTTCCCTACATCTCAGTGACTAGTAAAGCTGTTAGTTCCATCCATTTAAGATGTGAGAGTAAAGGGCTGTAAGTCACTGTTCACTGGGTAATACTGAGGAGTGTTAGTTATACTGGTCATAAAAACCTCAGTCCTCCAGGTCACCCTTAACTATCCCACCATAGTTGCCCAGCATTTACAATTGTCATTAAAAAGCCTGCTTACCCATACTCATCAGCTGTCCTTATCACTGGAAGGGTATGAAACGCCCCTACACGTTTCTCTGCCAAGAGTTTCCTCAGGAGGGATATTGGCCTGCTCCTGTTTTCACCCTTAAATAGCTCCTTAACTGGTATTGTGAATCTGGCCGCTCATATCGCGGCCGCGCTGATCCGCCGCATCCACTTCCGGTGTTCCCCGACCAGAAATGCGTAATTTGATGTTACTTCCACCAGTTACAGGAAACCTTCGGTGATGCGGTCAGAACGTGCGACCAGCAGCCGCCATCTTGCATATGGGCTAATTTGCCCATAAGCTGGTAATACTGCAAGAGTTGTGCCATATACAGTATAAATGGATATATACAGTGAGAACAATCTCCCCTCTGTGTAGACTCCAGCTAGAGAGTCTTTATATCACACTTTGGGGGACATAATGGGACAACATCCTCACAATATAGGAACAGAATGGAGAACTATCCACACAAAATGGGACACCGTATTAAACACAATCCTTTCAATACATATATGCTAATGACAGTATAAACACTAAAGAAACAAAGGAATCTCAGCAATATGTAACTAGTCATATAGGGGACCACTAATAGAAACTGATGTTATAAAAGAAGAATAGATATTCAATAGATCATACTAAACAGAGATCACTTCTACAAAGGTCACCAAAACAATGACCAATAGTTATCAAACTAGCGCAACAACTGCCAAGAATTCTTGGATCATACAAGCTTGTTGTCCATAGGCGAATCCAAGCTTGATATTATACTCCATGCATCCTGATATTTATTAATCCATTCCACTTTGGAACAAGACACACTCCACATACAATAAAGGGTTATTACAAAGGTTACAAACTAGATCAGAAACATATGAAAAATAAATAATAGTTAAAACCTAGAACAATTTTTATAATCAAGAAGCCCACCAGGGGCTCCATATGGAGAGCAAAACATCAGGTCAAACCATCAAACAAGTTTATATATAAAGTATAAGCAACCTTTGATAATCAGAACACATTTATGTTCAAAGGATGACAATATCCCAAATGGGCCCCTTCTTCTTCCCTCCTTACTCACTTAAGGATTGGGACGTAAATTATGTCCTCCAATAGTCTATAAAAATGGTGCAAAACTGGTGAGCTTGATCCTGTCAGTACACCAGACTTCCCAATCCTATCCGTTGTTTGTGTACCTGAACCCATCCTGCCTGGTTTCTGTACGTGAACCCATCCTGCCTGTCTCCTGTACTTGAACCCATCCTGTCTGTCTCCTGTACCTGAAGCCGTCCTGCTTGTTTCCTATACCTAAACTTGTCCTGCGTGTATCCTGTACCTAAACCCGTCCTCCCTGCAGTACCTGAACTCGTCCATCCTGTCTCCTGAACGTACTCTGTCTAGTCAGCCTCCGCTAACTGCTCTGTCCTGCCTGCCCTCCATATCTGCATGCCTGACCCTTGGGTCAGCTGCTGCAGTACCAGAGAAGGCCCTGAAGTCTTGCTTGGTGTCTACCTGCAACCCAGTCCATCAGAGGCTCTAGTGAAAACCCGGTACAGACTTGGGTACGCACTTTCAGGGTAAGCCCAGTTCATGGCGCAGTGAGTCCCCACCTGCTAGCGTGACAAATTATAAGTTTATTTATAGAGTTACAACTTTCAAACATTTTATGATTAACCACTTAATGATCAATGACAGCTATACCCATCATGGCTTTGAACGGTCACTGCATGTAAACACTATTTGGTCAAAGAAATGCAGAAAATATCATCCTAAATTTACTACTGACATGAAGTCCAATATGTCATGAACCAAATCAGTCTTGGAATCACTAGGATATGTTGAAGCGTTCCAGAGTTATAACCTCAGAAAGTGACACTGGTCAGAATTGCAAAAATGAGGCTTGGTCCTTAAGGTGTTAATACATTTACAATTATTCCACTTTTATTTCAGGATTTTTGTGTTAGTACAATCCTTTGTCTTGCATTTGTGACTGTCCCTGATGAAAGAGAACATTGGATCTTGGCGGGAACACAGTCTGGTGACATTCTGGCTGCACATGCAGAAGATCTAAAGATGAAACATCATCTTCAGAAAATGTCTGACTCTATTACATGTTTCTTGTTTTCTTGTCAGATATGGCAAAGGTAAGATTTAGTAAGTATTGAACAATATGATCGCTTGTATCCATTCCCTCTGAATTGTAAAGTGCTGTAGAATAGTACTCTTAAAGCACAAAGGCGCAATTGAGCAAACTGACTGGGGTATTAATCTGGCATATGAATAAAATTTCTATAAATGTATTGTATTTCTAAATCTGTTTTTTCAAATTTAGTCAGAAGAAATATTTTCTCCTGGTTGGAACAGCTAATGGCCACATTGCAGTTTTTGAAGCTGCTTCTATAAAGGTTAGTACTGTAATTAATATTCAGGATAATCATATTTCTTAGAGGCATGCTTTTCAGCAAAGACTGCTTCATATTGTAACATAATTGTAGTAATTCCTACTCTTTCTTGCGCTGTTACCAACTGTAGCTTATTTTTGAAACCCTTTTTTTTTTTATTAACAAAGGCAATCAGGTAATATGGTAGGACAGCTCACGATAGGCAAATTTCCAATCTGTGTTTGCTGTGTCATGGAGACAAGTTTACTAATTTTACATAAAAATGCTGTCTTCATGCCCTGCTAGTGTGTGTGTTACAGCTATTTATTTTTTTTATGAATTCTGATGACCGTCAGATTTTTTTTTCTAAGAATTTTTCAAAGTTTTAACTTCTTTTTCTAAAAGTTTTATTTCATAGGAGAGAAAAAATGACACTTGTCAATCAACTAGAGCAGTGCAGAAACAAACTGTTCTGGGGCAGGTCTTCCACCCTACTAGTCTTGTCTCTTTAAGCGTTATAAAACAATAGCTGTACTCCCCTGCGTTGCCTGGGATGGTAACTAACTGTTCTTAGCTAATAACAAAATAGAGCGGGTTAACAAAATTTTGCATCTCTCTGCTGAGATACACAGGCTGCAAGCGTAATACAGGGGCTATATGTGGGCTCTTGGTGTAATGCAGGGGCTTTGTGTGGGCTCTTGGTGTAATACCGGGGCTACTTGGGGCACAAGCTCTAATATAGGGGTTGTGTGAGGCTTCAAGTGTCATGCATCAGCTATGTGTGTTCTGGTGTAATACAGGGGCTATGTGTGTGCACAGGCTGTAATACAGGGGCCACTCTGCCTTGAAAGCCAGCATCCCAGAGTCACCTCTTCACTGTAGACATTGACACTGGCATTTTGCAAGTACTATTTAATGAAGCTGCCAGTTGAGGAGCTGTGAGGGGTCGATTTCTCAAACTAGAGAATCTAATATACTTGTCTTGTTGCTCTGTTGTGCAGCAGGGCCTCCCATGTATCTTTCTACTCTGGTTAGAGCCTGTTTGGGCTCTCCTCTGAAGGGAGTAGTGCACATCATTGTAGGAAATCTTCAGTTTCTTGGCAACATGTCGCATTGAATAGCCTTCATTTCTAAGAACAAAAATAGACTGTCGGGTTTCGCATGAAAGTTCTCTCTTTCTGGCCATTTTGAGAGTTTCATAGAACAAACAAATGTAATGCTCCAGATTCTCAACTAGTTCAAAAGAAGGGCAATTTTATAGCTTCTCTAATCAGCCAAACCATTTTCAGCTGTGCTAAAATACTTGGACAATGGTTTTCTAGGGTCTTCTAAACATCCATTAGCCTTCTTACGCAGTTAGCAAACACAATGTACCATTAAAACACTAGAGTGGTGGTTGTTGGAAATGGACCTCTATACACCTATGTAGATAAAGCATTAAAAAAACAGACGTTTGCAGCTAGAATAGTCATTTACCACATTAACAATGTATGGAGTGTATTTCTGATTCATTTAATGTTAGCTTCATTGAAAAAAAATGTGGTTTTCTATTCTATAAGAAATAAGGACATTTCTAAATTACCCTAAACTTTTAAACGGTAGCATACACCCATACACACATACATACACTCAGCTTTATATATTAGATGTATGGATGCAAAGGTGCATTCAGGCACTAATTCATGCTGCCTGTGTTTGGGCAGCATGAATCATCTGACAGCTTTCTTTTAAAAGACAGTAAAGAATGGTGAATAAATATATATAGTATATGGGCTGGAAGGAAGCCCAGGGTTAAAAAAATCAAAGCAGATTTGTCTTAAAATTTCACAATACAAAGTTTGTACATTATTAAATAAATCTCTGATGAGACTGGTATACTCTCTGTTATAATGCACAGCAGAATGGCTGCATACATTTTGTTAAGTTTCCCTCTCGATATTTATTTATACATTTCGTGATTGTAGCCCTAATTGAACTCACAAAATGCTCATTTTAATATTAGAATAATAAAGCCTTTCAAAAGTATGTACACCAGCCTCATCAGCTTTAAGAGATCTATTTAATATAAGCAATTTGTATTGTGAATTTTTGGTGACAGACACATTTTGCATCTTACTAGAAAAGTTGTGACATTCTTGAAATCAAAGAATGAATGGACATGTTAATATGAAACTGATGAAACAATGGAAAACATTAAAAAAAAAAATCTTTTTATTCAGCATAGAGTATGAGTGTCATATGCAGAACTACTTGAAATTACACACATGGCACGCTATCAATGAGGTTAATGGTTGCCTGAGGAATGTTCTGCCAAGCTGAATGCACTTGGGCACACAAATCATCAAGGTGTATGTCTGATAGCTGGCTTTGCATTTGCTGACCAATGACTTCATAGATATGCTTGACGTGGAGACAAGTCTCGGTATTCTGTAATCCACTGTGCTCTGTTTAAAGGAAACCTGTCGCCCCCTTTGGGCATTCTAAACTGTGCCCACCAGCTTTAACATTTATGTAATTGGGGTTCTTGTAACTCCTCTATGTGCCCAGACATCCTCCTCACACATGAGAAATGAACCTTTGTCTCCCGCACTGCATCTTAAAAGGTCCAGGAGGTCTGTTCTCTGGTCTGGTGTATTTGGGTCCTCGTCACCCCCTGCCTGCAAAACCCGACCCGCTGTTTCAAAATTGCCGTCGCTCCTGTGGTTGGCCACTGATTGATAGGCATACTCGCGCCTGTGCAATGGAGTGGGTCACCGTGGTCCTCCATTGAAGATGCACAGTGCCCAAGTCTCGCGAGGTAGTGGGCATGGTATCTTCAATGGAGGAGCATGGTGACCCGCTCCACTGCGCAGGTGCGAGTATGCCTGACAAGCAGCGTCCGTCTACAGGTAGGGCGGCAATTTTAAAACAGCGGGGAGGGTTTTGCAGGCAGGGGGTGGCGAGGACCCAAATACACCAGACCAAAGAGCGGACCTTCCGGACCTCTTAAGATGCAGCATGGGAGACAATAAAAGTTGATTTCTCAGGTATGAGTGGGACGTCTGGGCCCATAGAGGGGTTACAAGAACCCCAATTACATAATGTTAAAGCTGGTGGGCACAGTTTATAATGCTCAAAGGAGGTGATAGATTCCCTTCCTTGCAGGCTACTCACTATAACATGAATAACATGTGGCCTGGCATTATGCTCAAAAATGACACTCTGAACACTGTCACATTTCTTTATGAAGATCTTTTTATGATGTTTCCCTTGTGGTCACCAGTCCACCAATCTACGGCTATTTTGCATCCAAGATAAAAGCGTGATTCATCCCTAAAGAAGGTAGCCTTTTGGAGTGGCAGTGTGAGGTCAGGAAAGCACCAATGGATGGATATCTGGCTTAAAGCCCATTGTCATGTAAATACCTTCTGGCTTTGATGCCTTAGGATTGGTATTTCACATCTAATTTCACTTATAGTACAGAATAGATTACTATGCACCATCTTTAGTATCTGATGAGACCTTCATGAGGTAACATCACATCTGTCTCACACCCAGGAGTATAGTTTTGGATGGCATAATGTATGGTACCCTGACTTCTCTAATTTTCATTTGAAGTACACTAACTGCTCAGTGTTACATCGGAGAAATGGGCGTACCGCTGGTTTCACAACCAATCTAAAGTTCCCTAGGAGCCATCTTTCAGTACAACAATGCCAGGCGACATGTTGCTCATGCTACTGTGACCAGCCTGCATAGTTTTACAACCACCTCCTGGAGTACCGAGATCCTTAGTTATCATCACACAGGTACACTGCTGCTTTCTGATATGAGCTCTGTAGTCTAGTGAAGGAGGATCTGACTCTTTCCATGACATCATCCCTCACTGTAGAAGCTGCATTCTAGACCAGTCCCAGAATATAGCTAATGAGAGAGACCTCAATGATTGTCCAGGAGAACTTCAACAAGTACAGAATGGTTCGAATGGCAGTTGGAGGGTAAATAGAGACTGTAGGGTAATTGTTAAGGAGGATCATGTGTGCAAAATTGCAGATTTAAAAACTATGTATATTGGCCTAAATTAATACGTCTTGAATATCTATGAAACATTACGTGTTTTAGATGTTCACGTTTGTGGAAACAGCCATTTCCTGCTAGGTTTCGTACTTCCATGTGCATATTAGCTCTTTCAAAGATAAGTCTAGCAATACCATTACATGGCCAGTTCATTCCAATGTTAAAAAGAAATCATTGATTTAGTTGAAATGCAAATGAAGCTGAAGAAGTATCTAGATCTGAAGCCTCTATCACTTCAGCTGTATTTCCTACCCAGCTCCGCCACCTATTGCTTCTATTTAAGAGGAATGTAACATTTAAACACATGAATAGTATCTATCTGCCTGTGTTCTATTAAGTATTGCATGTTGTATGCATTGTGTTTGATGAAAAGCTTTTTTTGAGGATTCTGTTATTAAAATGATTATTTTTATCGTAGAACAGTAATGTTACTCCGATGAAGATGCTTAATGTGGGAGATATCAGCACACCAGTCATGTGCTTGTGTGAATCAACATATTCCTCTGAGAAGACTGCTGTATGGGGAATCTGTGGAACAAAAATCTTATTCCTTTCTAATGATTTTTCACTTCAAAAGACACTTGAAACAAAAAACGCCATGCCGTGAGTGTAAATCTCAACTTCAGTCTTATTTTCATGCTGCAAGTGAACTTGTATTACTGTTCGTAAATTTTTGTACTATGGTTATTCGTAATGGAGAATTTCATTCAGATTTCTCCCTACTGGTCACTGATTCACTTTTCTGGTTTTTTATGCCTCTTGAGGAGAAACAGGTTTCTTGTTGGCAGTGCCCTATACAATAAATCTTTTTTAATTAATTTCTTGGCTCACTTTAGTTGCCATAATAATACACATTTATTAAGTGTTAGATACTTAATAAAGGAAAGTACACCCTGTTTGCCGTGAATCAGTCCAAGCTTTTTCTGCTGAACTTACCAACACGTAGTCACTTTAAAAGACATGTCTGTTTCCAGCTAATTTAAATGGAACCTGTCACCCCCTTTGGGCTTTTTAAATTATGCCCACCAGCTTACACATCACGTAAATAGAGTTCTAGTAACCCCTGTATGTGCCCAGACTGACCCCTCATACCTGTGAAAACAACTTTTATTCTGTCCAGCGCTGGCCTCCTATTGAGTCACAGAGGCTGCTATATGGTCATGGTGACTAAACCCCTCGCTGCCCCTCCAGGCTGCTAAACCTGCCCATCATGTTTTAAACTTCCCACCCCTCCTCTGGCCGGCGTTTCAGTGACAGCTGCACTCACGCCGATGCAGTGGAGCAGGTGTCCACGCTCCATAGAACATAGTGCAGATATCTCGTGAGACTTCACAAATCTTGCGAGACTTCAGCACTATGCACGAACACCCACGCCTGCGCAGTAGAGCTGGTGCCGTGGTCTCGCGAGATTTGTGAAATCTTGTGAGACATCTGCACTATGTTCAATGGAGTGCGGGCATCTGCTCCATTGCGTCGACGCAGTGCTCTTATCACTCAAGCACCGTCCAGAAGAGGGGTGGGAAATTTAAAACACGCTGGGCGGGTTTAGCAGCCCGGAAGGGCGGCTAGCGGTTTAGCCCCCATGACCATATAGCAGCTTCCGTGACTCAATAGGAGGCCAGCGCTGGGCACAATAAAAGTTGTTTTTACAGGTATGAGGGGTCAGTCTGGGCACATACAGGGGTTACTAGAATCCCTTTTACATGATGTGTAAGCTGGTGGGCACAGTTTAAAATTCCCAAAGGGGGTGACAGGTTCCTTTTAATCAACTCGTCAACTTAAAGAGAGCCTGTCACAAAACCAAATGCTATGAACCCCTTATTACTTGAATTAAAATCTCCAAAATACACACAAATGCATACAAATGAATTGAACTGGTATGATGCGAATACGCAACTGTAGGCATTACGGGGTTAACCTACATATATGGCATTAGTGCAGAGCCAGCTGTCAGTGAGTGTAACAGGGCATGCTTACAGCTGTCACTCATTGTGTTCTGAGCTGTGACTGAAGCCCTGCTTCTATCATTGAAAGCTAGAGGCTGCCAGCAGGAATACATTTAATTTCCTCCCTATAGCCACTCTTTCAGTGCAGGGGCTGCACAGCTATAGAACGCTGTTAACCAGCAGATTAAATTCAAATGTTTGAAGCATTTAAGACCATAAAAACCATGAAGGTAATATTTATTTTACAAGCTTCTGGAAGTGAATCGAAAGATGGTTCAAAAGAAATAATAAAAAATAAAGACTGCATATTCATCTACTTTAACCTCTGTGGCTTCAGTGCTGGCCGCTCTGATGATCTCCAGTGGGACAAGAGGTGATGATGTCCTGTTCTTAAGTGATTGACTGCAATGTCATCAAATATGTTTCTGTCCCTGTGGAGACCCCTTTTATATATTTTTTTAACTATTCCTTCTGGAAACAGTTTTTGATTCATTTTGCATGCTTTTTCCTGCTGCAGCTCCTGGGTCCTTTAGGCCATATGCACAAGTTGACTATTTGGTGAGTTTTATTTACCTCAGGATTTGTTCCACTCTTAGTTTTGGCTACTATCAGAGGAAAGGTATAATGGGAACGCAGACAACCTGTCTCCATTTTTCACCCACTCCTTGTTTTGGCTACAAATCCTGGAGGTAAAAAAACTCATCAAATACTCTGTGTGTATGGGGCCTAATGGTTCTCCTCATAATAGAACCCATCTAAAGCTAAGCTAGGGTTAAGCCCTAGTTCTGTCAGTGAGCTATATCACCCCCAAAACAATAACTACAGATAATGGAAAGTATAAAAGTACATAGAAATTATATTACATTTACTGGCCCCATGTTGCGTTGGTCCGCTCCCTCCTGAATCACTAAACAACCTCAGTTAGTTCTGTCACCCATTTCTCAACCATGGATACTCAAGCTTTTTTCTCTTTTTACCCCATCCCTTTTTCCTTCCCATTTTTTCTTCTACTTATTTAGAACTTAAAGGTTAATATAAGTTGAATTGAAAAAAATAGTATATTGTACAGGAAAACTTGCTTAGATGTCTTCACTTTACTTTACAACAATTTAAAGTTAAATCTGCATAAAATAACTGCAAATACTTTGCACGACTAGTTTTGCTTTTTAGCTACACAGTTTCTTATTCATTAACATAGAAAGCTAAAGTCAAAGTTTATACAGGTTCTGTTAAAGAGTTTGAACTCCAGGTCTGCAATTGGTTTATGTGATTGAACACTGAATATTCACATCACATGCGCTGTGAAGATATTCTGGTGTTTGTGCCGGGAGCAGCGAGCAAATGATGGCAAGGTTGTGATTTACACATGTGCTGACTAGTTAGCAAACTACGTTAAAAAGGACCACAAAGGGATCAAAGGGAAATGGTGCTTTATTCAACAAGTTTCAGGGCGTGTCCCTACTCCTTCATCAGGAATGCACACATAATGCTGTGTTCACACGAGGCAACATTCTATAGATCTATATAATGTTGCCTTGTGTGAACACTATATTATATGTGCATTCCTGATGAAGGAGCGGGGACACGCTCTGAAACGCATTGAATAAAGCACCATTTCCATTTGATCCCTTGTGGTCCTTTTTAATATACAGTTTGCACGGATCACAAAAAACAACATCCATTTGGATCTGTATTGACCGCCACCGTGTTGCCATGGAGTGTGGATTCTGCAGCAGCTGTACCATACGCATATACTGGTTGTGGGTCCCACAACCAAATCAGGTGAGCAGTTATATTTGCCACTTTTCAAACTGCACAGCACTCAAGATATAGTGTGTGGGGTCACCATGGAGTGGCTGATGAGCAAACAGATATTGGCCAATATATGTACCAAGAACCCCAGTAAATAAAAAGATAAGAATATTGAATTTTTTTAAAAAAAACGTAAGTTTTTAAATTTTTTTCCTCCTATATAAACTGCTTATTAGCATGTGTACATTTTTGGTAGTAACTGAGTGCTGCAGTGAATTTTTCTGGTTGTTTGTTCCAGCATCACAGCTTGCACCAGTTCACACTATATCTTGAGTGCTGGACAGCTTTTTTTCTGTTTACAACATTTTTACTAGAGATGAATTGAAAGGCCTGAATTTAGTTTTTTAATAAAATGCAATAACAAGATGATCAAAACCTTGCATCTACCTTGAAATGGATATCGCTAAAAACATCTGCTAAGGCACAGAAACCAAACCCTCACACAGCCTGTATCTTGAAAATTGAAAACTATATTATGCATGTTGGAACTTGGCAACACAAGCAAATTTTATTTATTTTTAAATTTCAAAAAAAAATTCACCACTTGGCAAACATACATATCTCTTTTACTTTTTATGTGAGTAGTCATATTGACCTGGAGAATCATATTGCCAGGTCAGTTTTAGCATATAGTGAACACGACGTATACACAACATCAAGAGAGTGTAAAGCCACCTCACTGTGACAAGATGTACCCCAATAGAGATGATCCTTAATCTAATATTAAAACCTCACCTTGCGTCAAATGACATTAGCATAAATGGAGGCAGCGAAGGGACAGGGGGCCTACTGTAACACACACCCCGCCATGAGAAGCTACATAAATTTGATATCCAGCTCATGGAGATAGAGCTAATGCCCCTGTTTAAAAACATCACAAAAAAACAAGAATTTTAAAAACTAGTAAATTACAAAGTTGGTTGTTTCTACAAGCGCTCTGCAATTTTACCAATTTTAGATAATGAGAAAATCTCTTTGAGCCTTCACATCCTAAAGTAGTTAAGGAAAAGGGTCAAGAACAAAATTGTACATATTTAAGAAAATCTTCTGTGAAAACTATAGCACACTTGGTGATTATAATAATAATAGTTTATGTTCACACTTTGCATTTTTATTTTCATTCTTGTGCTATGTTTCTTGTCAGACTTCATGGTTTGAAGTATGTTGTCTTTTATTTTTAGGTTTTCACATGGATCAATGAGTGATGCAAATATCACTTCTTTTGCGGTTGACAAATACATCTATGTGGCAAAAAAATACAGTCCATACGTGGAGATATGGGACAAAAAGACAGACAAACTATGTGAAGTGCTTGACTGTGCCCAGTTTTTAAAGTAAATAATTGCTTACCTTTTCTATTTAAGAATCGGTTCTCATGTCCGTCTATCCTTTCCATTTGTCTGTCCCATTTAGAATAGACTGAACTGATGAACTGGATTAGGCTATGTGCACACATTAGATTTTCTATTACTTTTTTTAGGCAAGAAAAGTGTTGCTTAAAATATGAGTTTTTTTTAAGCTTTTTTTTTTTTTTTTTTTAATCAGATAATTTTTATTGAAGTTTTCAGAACATACAAGACAATATCCAAAGCCCCCAACTCCCAATATCCCCTTCCCACCCACCCCACCTCCCGTTCCCAACCACAAACTCCCCTGAGCACAATATTTAATCAGCAAATTCAAATCATAATACTCCAGCATCATCAATTAGCGTTTTTTTTTTTTTTTTTTTATTTACATTTTTTTTCTCATTCATTTAAATGGTTGAATAACACTTAAAGAGGACCTGTCAGCCACCTGCTGCATGGCAATCTAAATGCAGCACTGAATGCAGCATGTCTGCTGCATTCAGGGAAGGGGTTCCCCATGTGTCTGTGTGCTGTGTATCCTGAGATATAGCCTTAGTAAAACTCAATGTTGGAAGCCATGAGGGCATTCCCTGGTGCAGGAGCCAGCTCTATTGACGGGGGCCATTCCCTCTCCCTCTGCCTCTCTGTGCTGCTTCTGCTGTGCTGGCTCTGCCCTCCTCCTCTCTGTCAGTCATCCTGCCTCACACAGCATGCAAATCATTTGTCCTGACGTCGGCTCCAGATTCCTGCCCTGCTGTCTGAACAAAGCATAATCAGCACAGCAGGAGGCGGCACAGACAGGCAGAGGGGGAGGGAATGGCCTCCATCAATCGAGCTGGCTCCTGCACCAGGCACTGTCCTCATAGCTTCAAACAGTGAGTTTTACTAAGGCTATATTTCGGGGTACACAGCACACAGACACATGGGGGACCCCTTCCCTGAATGCAGTACACATGCTGCATTCAGTACTGCATTTAGATTGCCATGCAGCAGGAGGGTGACAGGTCCTCTTTAAAGAATTAAAGGGATCCTGTCACCCCCAAAATACCTCAAAAGCTATTAAAAGCTGTCCCTATAGCATAGTAACACTTACCCTACACTCCTTTTAGCTCCTAAATGCAGCAAGTGAAAATGAAGATAAATGTTATTACACTACCTCATTAGGGATGATAATTAGTGACTATGGTATTCATAGTCACCCAGGCAGGCTCTCCCTCTTCATGATATCATGCCTCAATAGGCGTGATCTTCAAATCAGATTCAAATGCGCGCCTCCCCGCTCTGTCCTATGGCAGCCGGACAGCTGCATTGTGCGGCTGTATGACGCGAATCGCGTCATTTCCGGCGCCGAGTGATGTATGTACACCCGCGCCGCTGTTAGCTTCAAGACCCGCACTGCGCATGCGATTCGCGTCACCCAGCCCCACTACAGGCCAGCCGACACAGGACAGAGCGGGGAGGCGCGCATTTGAATCTGATTTGAAGATCACGCCTATTGAGGCGTGATATCATGAAGAGGGAGAGCCTGCCAGGGTGACTATGAATACCATAGTCACTAATTATCATCCCTAATGAGGTAGTGTAATAACATTTATCTTCATTTTCACTAGCTGCATTTAGGAGCTAAAAGGAGTGTAGGGTAAGTGTTACTATGCTCTAGGGACAACTTTTAATAGCTTTTGAGGTGTTTTGGGGGTGACAGGATCCCTTTAACATGAGGCATACATAAAAAAAAAAATGCTTTACTTTAATTCCCAAAGAAAAAATAGGCAGCATGTGCATAAATATTTTAGAAAACATGTTTACATTGCTGGTTCTGAAAAACGCTGTGTTTTTTCTACGGTAGGAAAAGTGCAGAAAAAACTAGACATAAAACAGAACAGACAGAAGAACAGACAAAACAAAAAGATAAATGGACATGTAAATAGTCTTATTCATTTGATTGCATGTTGACTGGTATTGGCAGATACTGACAATTGCAGCACAATATCAGATTCTGGGCTAAGAGTGACTAGCCTTATAGATTTACCCATGTGGCTACAGTGTGTTCTGTGATTGTGCAATAACTGCAGTTTATAGTGACTCATAAATTATTGATAATTGTCAGGGTCATTATTTTTCTCACTTGTATGATGGAAAATACAATATTTATCTAGCCGATATTGTATTGGGGTTGTAATCATAAAGTATGTGGATATAAATACGGTATTTATTAAAGTGGACCTGTGATCATTTCTGACTTTTTCCTTGTTAAAAACAAAAAGGAAAGACGAGCACATAGAGTTTTATCTACGCTAGATAGAGAGGTCTTAGCGTAGTATCACTCACCTTATGTGGTTGTGTCAGACACAACCACTGAGAGAGCCCAAAAAGTATGGATGATGAGGCTGCAGCGAATCACCAGGAAATTGTAGTTACCATATGGAGGAGAGCCTGGAACGATGACTGCAGAGTTCTGTCGCCTCTTGTGAATTCAAGAAGGAAAGGATACTCCAGGAACAGATTATCAGTAATTTTTTATTCTAAACTCGACATGTTTCGTGTGTAGCGGCACACTTCATTAGGAATAAAGATGCGTTAACAGAGTAAAACAGGAGTAAAAATGCGTTAAAGAGTAACTCCTGATGAAGTGTGCCGCTGCACACAAAACGCGTCGAGTTTTGAATAAAAAGTTACTGATAATCTGTTCCTGGATTATCCTTTCTTTCTTGAATTAACAAGAGGCGGCGACTCTGCAGTCACCATTTTGGGCTCGTTTGTGTCGTTAAAAAATAAGTGCTTCATTATTCCTCCAGAAAATGCATGAATGAATTGACAGCTGGATGATCCAGATTGATGATGTGTCCATTTCTATACTGTTCAGTCAGTGCTGAGTGTATCGGATTGTATGGTCAATTTATTCATAGATATTGAGTAGGAAAAGGTAGCGTCACAATATAGAGTTTGTAAGAACATATGTTCTCAAATTGTTTTATGGGAATTACATGTATTTTACTAATGGAAACACGTCAGGAAATGGGAGGTTTGTGTACAAGAAGTCACTCTTGACAATTTATGATTTTTATGTTATAGAGAAGAAATTGCAAAGCAGAGGAAATTAAATAAAGAAGATGCTTATACTGCTCGGGTTAAAGCAATGTTTTTACAGAAAAATACCGCTCTTTGGATTGGAACCGGTGGAGGACACATCTTGCTTATTGACTTATCGACTCGACGGCCAATAAGGATCATCTCTAGTTTCTGTGACTCTATTCGCTGCATGGTTCCTTCTCAACTAGGTAGATGTGGACTAGAGAACAATTCAGTTTATTTCTTTTTATGTAGTCCAATTATCTAAACTCCAAAACTAACCATTGCTGGAACTTGGATTAATGCAGATCAGATTTATAATGTTCTAGCCCAGGGGACTCAAACTTGGTTGGGTTGGTGGGCCGCACGTAGAAAAAAATTGATATCGGGGGGCCGCATTGCTTGTAGGACTAAGGGTACCGTTACACGTCGCAACATTGCATGCAATTTCACAGGCAATTTGCTGGTTGCAGTGAAATCATGGACACATAGAAAATAGAACAATGTGTCCATGATTTCACTGCAACTAGCAAATTGCCTGTGAAATTGCATGCAATGTTGCGACGTGTAAGGGTACCCTAAGTGACATTTTAGCAATTCCAGACTTTTTTGCTCAATCTAGTAAAGTACAAATTCTGATCTTCTTGTAGGAATGTCCCCACCCTAATCTCCTTTATGTAGTAATGTCCCCATACTGGTCCCCATTGTATATTAATGTCCCCCAAACTGGTCCCCGTCTTGTAGTAATGTCCCCATCCTGGTCCCCTTCTTGAAGTAATGTTCCTCCCTGGTCCCTACGTGTAGTAATGTTCTCATCTTATATAAATGACCCTCATCCTGGTCCTCATCATGTAGTAATGTCCCATCCTGATCCCCTTCTTGTAGTAATGTCCCCATCCTAACCCCCTTCTTGTGGTAATGTCCCCATCCTGGTCGCCTTCTTGCAGTAATGTCCCCATCCTGATCCCCTTCTTCTAGTAATGTCCCCATACTGGTCCCCATTGTATATTAATGTCCCCTAAACTGGTCCCCGTCTTGTAGTAATGTCCCCATCCTGGTCCCCTTCTTATAGTAATGTTCCTCCCTAGTCCGTACGTGTAGTAATGCCCCATCCTGGTCCCCATCCTATAATAATGACTCCCATCCTGGTCCTCATCATGTTGTAATGTCTCCCATCCTGGTCCTCATTTTGTAGTAATGTCCCAATCTTTTAGTAATGTTCCCTCCCTTGTCATCTTGTAGTAATGTCCTGGTCTCTGTTCTTTTCGTTCTCTCGCTCACACATACACTCACACATATACACACCCGCACATTCACACACACTCACACATACACACATACACACATACATCCTCAGACATATTCACACAAACACATACACACTCACACATTGACACACTTATATAGGGCCATATTTGGAGTTCCTGTCGGCCTAGGTCACGTTCCCCTCCCCCCCATGCTGCGATCTTCGGCTGTAACAGTGCCTTACCTGACTCCACTCTTCTCATCCCGGCAGCTTCTTCCTCTGTGGCTCTCAGTCTCCCGCTTGCCGGCACCAGCCAGCACCCGGCAGCCGGCACCAGCCAGCACGCGGCACCAGCCGCCAGCACCCAGCAGCTGCTAGCATCCGGCAGCAGCCACCAGCACCCAGAAGGTGGCACCAGGTGGCACCCGGCAGCAGCCAGCATCGGGCAGCCGCCAGCACCCGGGAGGCGGCACCAGGTGGCACCCGGCAGCTGCCAGCACCCGGCATTAGGTGGCACCCGGCAGCCACCAGCACCCAGGAGGCGGCACCCGGCAACTGCCAGCACCCGGCGGTAGCCGCCAGCACCTGGCATTAGGTGGCACCTGGGAGGCGGCACCAGGTGGCATCCAGCAGCTGCCAGCACCCGGAAGCCACTAGCACCCGGCAGCCGCCAGCACCAGGTGGCAGCCGTCAGCTGCCAGCACCCGGCTTTAAGCGGCACCTGGCAGCCGCTAGCACCCGACAGCCGCCAGCACCAGGCGGCAGCTACCAGCACCAGTTGGCACTAGCACTTGGCACCACCTGGGAAGCCGCACCAGGCGGCAGCTGCCAGCACCCGGCATTAAGTGGCACCTGGCAGCCACCAGCACCCAGCGGCCGCTAGCACCCGGCAGCCACCAGCACCAGGCGGCAGCTGCCAGCACCCGGCATTAGGCAGCACCAGGCAGCCGCCGGCGATGTGCCGCCCAGGCGGTGCGGGAATACACTCACACATATACACACACTCACACATACACTCACACACATATACACACTCACATACAAATATACACACACATATACACACTCAAACATATACACACATACACACTCACTCAGAAATATTCACACACATATACACATACACACTCACTCACATATACACACAAATACACTCACACATATACACATACTTACTCGCACACTCACATATACACACAAATACACATACACACACTCTCTCTCTCACTCATACACACCTGATGCCCCGGGCCATTATACATGGAGCTACCGCGGTACCGCTTTATTGTGACTTCCGGGTACCGCCAGCTCAAACAAGTGCCTTCGCGCCTGTACATTCATGAAAGCAGGCAGCCGGCGGACCAATCAGACACTTGCAGCTGGCGTCACAGGAGGCTTCTGATTGTACCCGGAAGTCACAATAAAGCGGTACCGCGGCGGCTCCATTTACAGTGTCCCGGGGCATGCTTTTCTCTTTCATGGTGCCCCGGGCCGCATTGGAGAGCACGGTGGGCCGCATGGTGTTTGAGACCCATGTTAATCTAGCCGGTTATATTTACTATTATTCTGGAATGGAATGTGTATCTGCCTTTCACATTTTTATTTCTTTATTTTTAGACAAGGGAAGTGTAAAGAATGTTGTGCTTGTATTAGGATGCCGTTGCTCACCACATCAAGGTAAATGTCTGTTTTATGAAACTTTTTATTGCTTTCTGTTGTTTAAAGCATAGCCATCATTTAAATTTTTATTCCAGAAATCAATAGTGCACATGAAAATAAGCAATTTAGGATATATTAAAATCAGACAAATTTACCTTTCTCTGCCAGAATTGATCAGTCATTACCAAAATTCTGAGGTCAAATCTTTATTTGGTGAAGACTTTCCCATTACTGAGATAGGAGTTGGCAGGTATTTCTGATGAGATTCTATGTAGATAGAAGATGTAGGAGGAAGGAGCAGCTCTGCCACTAGCTCCACCCTTTGACTCTAAATTCTACCTCTAGCTCCTCCCTCCTCTCATATAATCTCATCAGTAAAAACTGCCATCTCCTATCTTGGTGAAGGGAAAGTCTGTCTTCAATTCTGGCAGAAAAAAAAGAAATTTATCTAATAAAATAGTTGCTTATTTTCTTGTAAAAATAGTTTTATTAAATAACAATTTAAACAGTTACACTTTTAAAAAAAGAGAATCGGGCCCCTTTCACATCAGCGTTGTTCGTTTTTTTCGCGGCCGCACCTCTGCCGCAAGTGACATTGTATGGGGCTTGCCGCAAGTGAACCGCAAGTGCGGCCGTTATGCGGTAATCGTGGCAGTTGCGGTTTTTTCACCGCAACTGCCGCGATCAGCACAAAACGCTGATGTGAAAGCAGCCTTAGCGTGTTTTTTATTGGTTTCACCTTTAACAAACCTTTAGGTGATGACACATCTTTCTGTTGTAGAAATTATACTTCACAGCATCCCAAAGGGATTATCCTGGATTATACAGAGAGGTTGGATTTCTTCTCTAGAAATCACACCACACTTGTCCCTGAGTAACGGCTGGTATTGCAGATCAGACGTATTGCTCAAAACAGTGAACAGCAGACACTATTAATAATCTGGAATCTCCTTTAAATCTTAAATGTACGACTTTTCTTTTTTTTTTTTTTTTTTTTTTAGGCTTGGCTCTGGAAACTTTAATAAGACTTTCTTATTATTTGTGTTTACCTGTATTAAATGGATACATGCAAAAAAGCCTGTGAGGAGCCTTTACTTCCTGCTAGTATTTATAGTTCATTAACCAGGCTAGCGGTATTCCCGAGCGTAACTCTGGGTTAATTTTGCACTGCCATAAGCGGTAGCCACGAGTCACGCTCGGGTTTACCCGCGGGCCGTGTTGCAGCTCTTGGTGAGGAGCGGGGGGGAAAGGGGGTGCTAGCAGCTATGCCAGCGGGTGCCCTGTTGCAGCTCCAGGTGAGGAGAGGGGGGGCGGGGGTGCTAGCAGCTATAACTGAGGAGCGTGGGGGGGAGGAGTTTGTGCTAGCAGCTATGCCGGCGGGTGCCCTGTTGCAGCTCCAGAGCATGGAAGGGGGGGGAGTTTGGTACTTATTCTTCAAATAAAGTTCATTTTAAAGTTGATTTAATGAATAGATCTTGGAATAATAATAATTTGGCATCATAGATGTGTTTAAAAAATGTTTCTGTGTTGCGATAATCTTATATATGTGTCTCTACTATGTAATGTGTAATGGCTGTGTCTGACAGTACAGGGACATGGTCTTATCATACCACATCTGGGCAGGGGAGGACACAAAAGGGAATATATAGGTAAAATATACTCTATTTTTTTTTTTTTTTTTTTTCTCCGGCCCAGGAGATGTGGAATGATCAGAGTAAGTTCTCATAGTAAAACATTTGGTCAGACACATCCATTACACAGTACATAGCAGGGACACATATATAAACTATCTCAGCACAGGAAAAAATGTTTAAAATATATCCAATTGTGGAAATTATTAGTATTCCAAGATCTATTGATTAAGATTATATTTGCTCATGGGGAATTCCCTTTAATGAATTTGATGCATTATATTCCAGCAAGCCCTTCATCTAGAATGATCTGCACAAAGAGGTCTAAAGGGAACCTGTCAGGTCGTTTATGCCTCCCCAGCTATCACTGTCTGTAGCTGCATCTTTATAATACTATTCTAATCATCCCTGTCTGAGCTCATAGTGTAATGTGAAAGGTGAAAGAAAAGCATTTATACACTTACATTTCCTTATGTAATGAGGCAGTCAGTCTACAGCATGGAGGACGGGGACTGTTTGGCAAGTTAATAGTTAACATTTCAGCATTATGTTAGAACATGTTTGGAGACCTGATGTGATGTCATAACCATGTGACTACAATAGGCGGAGCTAAGTCCCCATAGGACATAAGTTTGCTTGCTTAGCTCCGCCCACTATGGTCACATGATCGTTACATCACACAGGTCCTTTAGCCATGCAAGTTAATAGTGAGTTGACTATTATCCTGCCAGACAATCTCCCTCCAAGGTGGGGACTGAAATGTAAGTGTATAAATGCTTTTTTTTTCACCTATAACATTACACTATTACACTATGAGCACAGACAGGGATGATGATAGTATTATAAAACTACAGGTACAGATAGTGATAGCTGGGGGAGCATAAACCACCTGACAGGTTCCCATTAATGAGTCGGCCTCACCATGTATATTCTCTCACGCAGGCTGTACTTTGGCTTTTCTCATTCAGCTATTTTATGTTGTTATTTCTTCACTTATTATTTCAAATAAATTAAGTTGTTTTGTGGTAATTTGTGGTACATTTCTAGACATCTGACATGTTTACTGGTATTTCAGAGATACAGTCATTTCTTTCTGCATGGGATATGAACCTTCCTCATGAGGTCCAAAACCTTAAGAAGCATAATGAAATAAGACAGGAACTGGCAGAGAAAGCAAGAGGATTATCACTAGACTAAAAGACAGTAAGTCATTCTAGAAAAATATTTACTGTATATGTCAATCAGTAGTCCATATGTCTTATATTCACATAGACTTTAACTAGTTCTAAAGGCCTAAACAACCTAACTTGAGAAGCGAGGCTAAAATCACATATAGTTAAAAACTTTATTGAAAAATGTATTACAACATTTAAAAAAATACAGTACAAGGAATCCATATAAGATTAAGAGCCAGAAAAAGGAAAAATGGGTAGTGAAGATAAAGGATCCAAGGGGATAACACAATGGAGAATGGTTATGCATGAAGCACAGCACAACCTGGCCAGCGATGTCGGAAGCGATGCGCGGGTGCCCGCTCGGTTCCGACATCGCTGGCCAGCTGTCACACAGCACGGCTGCGGCCGGCAATGCCGCAGCGATGCGGGCGGTGACATCGCTCGCTGGGCTGGGCTTAGCCCAGCGAGCGATCCGCAGCAACGCTGCGGTATAGGCTGGATCGCCGCCGACATCGCTCTGGCGATGTCACACGGCGCGATCCAGCCTAATCGCAGGTCGCAGGTTGTCAGGTTTACAGTTCTTCCCGTAAACCTGACAACCTGCGACTAGCGATAAAACGCGGTCGCGTCGCGCTGTCACACAGCGCGACGTCGCTAGCAACATCGCTGGTACGTCACTTTTCCGGCGATGTTGCTAGCAACGTCGCCTGGTGTGACAGCTTCATAAGTGTCCCAGGGCAGTTTTCACACTCTTGTCTCAGTGGACATATTCATACACAGTCTTTTCACTGCTGGAATTGTCCATACAGATTTCACTGGCTTTTGCTCAGCCTTTACTCACTGTTTTCATGTCCGTAACCTCTCTGGAGGTTTTTTGGCAGCATTCACCACTCAGCTTCTCCCAGTATCCTCACAGAGGCTGAGTCTTCAGTCCAGCATAGTATATCCTGCTCCCCTTGCAGGATATAGGAAGACTGCCTCACACAGCACTAGTCAGCTGATATCCCACTTGTTCCACATGAGCAGACCTGTGGGAGGATTCAGGTTTGTCAAACACTCCCCTGTGTAGCACATGTAATGCATTACCTGAACTTGTGGAACCTCAAGTCCGCAATAAATGTGGGTGCTATAGTCCTCGAAAATGCGATGTCAAACATAATACAAAAAGAAAAGCAGGTGGCACACCAACATAAATGAGAACAAGGGACTTTTTTCAGCCCTGTGGTGCAACAGCTCGGTGTTGGCACTCCTTCCTCAAGCAACTTCCCAATATATCGGTTACAGCTATAACTAATAGGCAGAAACTGAAATAGTAATACTTGACATTTAGAAAATATTCAGAGGTGACTGGCATCACACACAGCAGAGAAAGGCACCTAGGTAGTTAATTTACGCAATCATACAGCATGGTCAAGTGCATGGTACCAACCAAGATACAGATGGACTCCTAGTACCAGGGCATCCTCACAGTGGCCTAAAATACAATATTTTGTAAAACTGGTATCAGAGTGGTGCAGAACTGACAGTGAATTCTGCAAAAAATGTAAGATACGTGTTGTTCATTTACGGTGAAAAAAAGGATTTGAGATGATTGCTACTATTTTAATTTTGATATGACTATTTTACCAAATCCAAAAAGACTAAATGTTCTTTATTAAATATTTAGTGTCAGTAGGCTACCCTTATTTAACCCCCTTTTGACAAATGATTTACTATTATGTCATATACCAGGTCCCCATCTTTGGTGCAAGCTCAGGAGCTGAGCATGCATCATTCCCAGCATACACTCGCATGTACAGCTTGTATCTGCCTTTAACAAAGCAGCAAGTGGAACTGAGCTCTGCCTGCTACTAACACCTTAAATGCCAACTGTCAATCTGTGTCAGCTTCTATTACATTGCACAATCTGGAGGCACAATATTCCATGTGCCCATTGGCTCCCATGCAAAACAATCGTGGGGTGCAAATGGTTTGTCATGGCAGCTGATGTCTAGCATGGCTATGTTCATATGAAGTCCAGCCCATAGCTGGTGTTCATATGACACCATGATTTTTACTACATACTGCAACACTGTTATTGCAGTAAATAGTATCAGTGATCAGACAATCATATGTTCAAGACCCCTAAGAGAACCAAAAAAAAGTTTTAAAAATCTAGAAAAAGTAATATTTTTAATCATCCACCTTTTCTCTCATTAAAAATAAATAAGAAATGTTAAAAAAATTAATTAACCTGATGCGTAAACATCATAAAGAAAAAAGAATAAATAAAACTTCCAGAATTACATTTTTTGGGTCATCACACTCAATACAATAAGAAGTGATCAAAACATAGTAACTGCCCCAAAATACAATCTATAAAACACGTCAAATTGGCAAAAACTGAAATGATAAGGGATTTTACAAATTTCTGAATTTTTTGTTTTGTATCATAATTATACTGACCTGAAATATAATATAATATGTAATTTTTGCTGCACAATGAATGTGGTAGAAAAAAAATACTGCAAAATTTCACCACACCAGATTTCTTTTGCCAGTATTTTTTCTATATTGCATAATAAAATAAATAATGCATGTGATGCAATTCAAAACTACAACTTTGCAAAGCACAGCTTTGTTGAGTGAAAAATAAAAAGTGTTATCTCTAATAATGTGAAGAAAAAATGTAAGTGCAAACTTGAAAAATGACCCTCTCAGGAAAAAGGTTCTATGGGTTGTCCAATGAAAAAAGTTATCATCTATCCATGGGGTTAGCTGATATTTTATTGATTGGGGGGGATGAGTATCAGTAGAATGGGACACTTTACCCCTGTTGGAATGGAGTGGAAACGCTTGCACTTTCATATCCTTTGGGGCAGACACGCCATGCTTGGCTTTTCCCAGCAGCCCCTAAGAGAATGAACGGACGTGTATGTGCACTGCACCTTGATTTTAGTATAGATGAGTGTCCTATTGGGGGGAAAGGGGTGATTTTCTGTTATGACAATCGGTGCGGGCCCCAGATAGGTGATAACTAGTTTTTACCAATCAACCCTTTTAACTGAAACCTTGTCAGGTGGCTGCTTCATCCAATAGACTGGGCTCTGTTGTATTACACACTTGTTCGGTTTTAAGTATAATAGTACTTTATGGCCAAAACGACATCTTTACTTATAATTGTATGATCATTACTTATATCCATTGTTTTCTCTTTTATCAGTAGAATTACAATTCACCATTGATGCACCTATCAACATTTTGCTTTTGAGAGTCTGGACATGTCTGCATGCTACACCTTACTGCTCCTGGAATGCTACTGTATAGGAACACAAAAAGAACTGTTCATCACATTGTATATAGTGTGTCAACGTCAAAGCAATACAAAGATGAATTCATTATGAATAATTTTATGCAAATATTTGTTATTTTGTGCATGTACAATATATATGTAAATATCAATATATACTCGTGATATATTCTTCAGTTATTTTTTTATATTTATTTATGCAGTTTTAGTTCATTTTCTGTATGAGAATAAAAAATAGCTATTACTTTATGAAAAACGTATTTTTGTTTCTGAATAAACTATATCTTTATAAAATGTACTTTGTGGCACGATTCTTCCTAGAATTTTTTCTGGACACAGTGAGTGACTGTTCAGCTGTCCAATCTTGGGCAGGGGCATAGTGACCTTTCAGTATGGTGTGGACAGTTCAGCCTTCAAATCGGAGGCTGGGGCGTGGTAAGTTTTCAGTATGGCTTGGACAGTTCAGGTGTCCAATCGGAGCCTTGGGTGTGCTGAGTTTTTTCCATGTGTATCTTGTTTGGAGTGATTACCTGACTATTTAGCTGGCTCCCTGTCTTCAATTACTGTACTGCCAGTTGTAGCTTATGGTCAGTGTCTGGGTGCCTTTTGTTCCTGTGCTTAGTATTTGATCTATTGTTAGCCGACCATTGTTCTTTCTCCTGACTATCCATTTCCCTAGCCCCTTTTTCTTTTTCCCCTACGTTCCTGGATTTCTGGCCTCGAACTGTGACTACAACTTTTTATCAGAAAACTGACTGGTGACACCAATGAATGTGAACAGGTACCAGCTGAAAAAACAGACCTATAAAGAAATATATAGTTGCCTTATATAACACAGTAGTAATACACTTAGCTCATGAGAATTTGAATGAGGAAAATGTGAAAATGCATAACTGCTGTTCAAATTATGAAAAAGTGGAGCTGCTTAGCTAATGTATTGGCCAATCCATATGAGCCTGATAACCAGCGACAAGGTGATCTCTTCTATTGGGAACGTAACCTAAAATGTCTCTGTGCGATTCAAAGTCTGCATGTCTGAGCAAATAGGAACCTGGCTAAATAAGATGGTGAACACGTCATGGTTACGGGGCGTGAGTGGGTCAAGGTTGCTAAGTCACCTTTGGCTTACCCCTTTGTTATGATGAGCCTTCTTAGTACATAACTCCCGGACCTCTACACTATCCAACCTCACAGCTAGCCTGTGAGTAGGGAACCTGACCCCTCCAAATCACCCCCAACTTTATGAATACCTGTCCCTGCACCGCAAATAGCGTCACACCAGCTATTACGCCTATACAGCAGGGCGAGGAGCAGAAGGATTATTTATCACGCCCATCAGGGTGTGATAATGAGCTGCTCAGGCAGGCTTAGAGTCTCACAGGGAACGCCCTGTGAAACTTATTCATGGACCAGAAGTGGCAGATTTGTAAGTGAATAATGTTGTGTTTGGCAATGTTACACCACTCATTTTTTACAGAAAAGGACCGCTACTAAGGATCTCTCATGGCGCAGGGACAGGTATTCATAGGGTTGGGGGTGATTTGGAGGGGTCAGGTTCCCTTTAAGATTTGATGCAAATTACTTGACTTATGATAAATGTAGGCCATTGTATGTAGTAAAACTTGATAAGGGTAACAAAGTGACTAAAGTTTGAACTCTCTTACAGTCTACTGTAATTTCAGAGTAACATTTTCAAAACTGAATAAAATTCCTGAGGATATACTGATTATATTGAGCAAAAATACTGTGGAAAAAGTAAGCTACATTTTCAATTAGCTTGCTACTATTATATTGGGTAAATGAGAATTAAATTATAAGTAGAGTATAGTAGTGTTTTTCTATGTCCTATTCTAATGGTAGATGATGGTTTGTTTATCGGGCCACTGAATAACACAAATATAAGTAAAGATGAGCAGTTTGATCCGTGGAGTTTGAGTTAAATATGCAAAGAGTCAAATATGTAAAGAGTCAAATATGCAAATCCCTGTAGACTCTATCATTTTCTGATTTAATTTACAGGGATCGCCAAACATATGCCTAGTGCCATTTCACACACTGCTAAAGACATAGAGTGGGCTAATAAACAGAGATGAGCAAACTTTACCAAAACATTTTTGCCAATTTCAAATTCGGCATAAACATTGAAGATTCAGTTTGCGATCGGGAACCAGAACACTCTGCTAAAAAGTCATCAAACTCGGGTTTGTTCGTTAACTGATCGGATGAAAAAAAGCATTACTCTGTTTGCCGTGATGATTTTCTTCTACTTTGACTGTCTAGGATAGTGGGTGGGATGTGTTTGAGGAGGGGAGGGGGTGGGGAGAGGTCAGAGGAGCGTTGAATTCCATTTTCTTTCCCCAATAATTACTGTGTTGATGTTCTGGGCTGACACCCAATCAGGGCACATAAACCATCCACAGCTCTCAGACGCAAGGGCTTCTGTCTTTGGCTGCCTAAAGTCATATGTCCCTCGGGATATAAGAAGCCACTAACTGTCATCACCATTTTCAGAGTGTTAGTGCTTAGGAACAGGCTGTTGCTGCTGTTCCATGCTGCTGTCACGCACTTAGATGGCGCTGACATTGCTGGATGTTGCTGTGTATGTTTGTCTTTAAGAGCTGCATTGTTGATAAGTTGTGAAGGTCCTGGGCTTCCTGTGTTGTGCTCCAGAACTGCATTCACTATTAGGTTCAACTGCTGGTTGAAGGGTTAATGTGTGACTCACCTGAACTGCCCTCCCACTAGCCTTTAAGTAGCCTCTCCTTCCACCAGGTGGTGCTGCTGATAGAGTTTCACTCTATGTCTGGAAGCCGTGCTGTGCTTACCTGTGTGTGTGTGTGGGCTGATGTCCTTTCCCAGTTCTGTGGAGGGATGTAAGGGGGGAATAGCGCAGGGCTAGTGGAGGAGTTTTAGGGAGAGGCTGCAGGGCCGAACCTTCTCACCATCAGAGATACCTTTGAGATTAGGGCCATTCAGGGTTCCTAGACTAGGGTCAGACTAGTCTTCCCTAGTCAGCCTGCCCGTAACTGCCATTCCCTCATCAGTATTCACTACACCGTGACATCAGCAGCCATACCTTTTCCTTTGAGTCACTATTTCTCAGACTGCCTCAGCTGATGCATTTTCTCGCCTGATGCAGACCATCTCTGAAGCTCTGAAGAGGTAACTGGTCTGCGGACTCAGGTAGTGCAACAGCTGCAGCAAGTCGTGGGTTACCTGGCGTCGGCTCATGCTCAGGCCATGCCAGAACTCACGGTCTCTCTTCCAGATAGGTTTTCTGGGGGAAGAGACAAATTTTTTTGTTTTCCGTGAAGCCTGTAAGCTTAATTTCAGGCTCCGGCCCCGTTCATTGGGAAGTGAGGAACAACGGGTGGGGATTATAGACTCCCTTCTTAAAAGGGACCCCCAGACCTGGGCCTTTTCCCTCCCACCCGACTCACCATTGTTGCGGTCGGTGGATGGGTTTTTTGCTGCTCTGGCTCAGGTGTACGGTGAACCAGATAGGGTGACCTTTGCTGAGTCTAATCTCCATAAACTCAAGCAGGGCACATGAGCAGTGGAGGAGTACAGCTTGGAGTTTCGGAGATGGGCGACTGACACCCAGTGGAACGACCCAGCCCTCCGGAGTCAGTTCTGCTTGGGTTTGTCAGCTAGACTGCAAGACACCCTGGTTCAGTACGCCGCACCTGAGTCATTGGAGGCTTAGATGTCCCTAGCCATATGGGTTGACAGACGCCTAAGGGAGAGACCAAGACCTGCTTCATCTCCTGTACCTATCCCTGCTGAGGAGACTATATCCGATGAACCCATGCAGTTGGGGGCAGTAGGTTCTCGTGTTAAACCTCCTGTGGCTACTGTCCACCATGTGGGCGGAGCATGTTTTTTCTGTGGAAAATCTGACCATTTTATTAAGGTTTGTCCACTTCGCTCCAAGACCACGCAGTCTCAGAAGCAGCCTACCTTGGGTCGCTCAGAAGGAGATGACCAGAGAGTTTATCTTTCCTTCCTCGCTAAGTCTCCGTTCACACTGTCTGCCAAGGTGATGGTGGATGGTAAGACCGAGACTGTGCCAGTTCTGGTCCATAGCGGAGCAAGGGTCAGTTTGATGGATCCTTGTTTTGCTCAGGCTCATGATCTCACCAGCAGTGCTTTAGTGAGACCCATTCCCATCACCTCGATCGACTCAGTTCCACTCAGCCAGAAGGTCCTCTCCCAAGTGGTGCGTAATGTGAACTTGAGCATAGAAACTCTCCACCAGGTTCTGTCTTGTCAACTCTTGGAGAACCTGCCCACTCCCATTGTATTGGGCCTTCCATGGCTGGAGAAGCACAACACGGTAATTGACTAGCGGGCCAGAAAGGTTGTAACTTGGGGGGCTTTCTGTGTGAGTAATTGCCGCGCTACAACTATTTCTACTGTACTGGTTGCACTGACTCCTACCCCACTTCCAGAAGTGAATGAGAGTGAATCTGAAAGTGGGAGTAGAGTCCAGACTATGCCTCAGATTAACGGTGGGTCTAGGCGTTGTTCCAGAAGGAGGGGCTGGGGAGGGATGGTGGTTCCTGCTGTGCGCTCCAGGGAGGGAGCCCTGGGCCCCGGGGAGACACTGCTGCAATTTACCGTCCTGAATGTGTGCCCTCTACCTCTGACCGCGGATTAAGAAATAAACGTGCAGACCCAGACCTGATAATTAATGAGTATGTGTTTGTGTTGTCCAAACACGTCAGGTGGAGGTGTGCTGCTGGGGCTCCTGGCTCTGGGGTTATAGGACCGTTTCGGATATCGGCCATTTGTAATCCTGTGCTGTACCGCCTTGACCTACCCCAGGTTTGGCAACCCGTAATGTCTTTCATATCTCGTCGCTCAGGGAATGTGGACTTATTTCGGATGTGCCGTAGTCGAGTCCGGAGGCCTCTCTTAAAATGGGGTACTGTCACGCACTTAGATGGCGCTGACATTGCTGGATGCTGTGTATGTGTTTGTCTTTAAGAGCTGCATGGTTGATAATTGTGAAGGTCCTGGGCCTCCTGTGTTGTGCTCCAGAATTGCATTCACTATTAGGTTCAACTGCTGGTTGAGGGGTTAATGTGTGACTCACCTGAACTGCTCTCCCCCTAGCCTTTTGTAGCCTCTCCTTCCACCAGGTGGTGCTGCTGATAGAGTTTCACTCTATGCCTTGAAGCCGTGCTGACCTGTGTGTTTGTGTGGCTGATGTCCTTTCCTTTGGAATTGCTGTATCCCAGTTCTGTGGAGGGAGGTGAGGGGGGAATAGCGCAGGGCTGGTGGAGGAGTTTTAGACTGGAGGCCCGAACCTTCTCACCATCAGAGATACCTTTGGGATCAGGGCCATTCAGGGTTCCTAGACTAGGGTCAGACTAGTCTTCTCTGGGCACCCTGCCCGTAACTGCCATTCCCTCATCAGTATTCACTACACCGTGACATTATCAGCAGCCATACCTTTTCCCTTGAGTCACTATTTCTCAGACTGCCTCAGCTGATGCATTTTCTCGCCTGATGCAGACCATCTCTGAAGAGGTAACTGGTCTGCGGACTCAGGTAGTGCAACAGCTGCAGCAAGTCGTGGGTTAGGCTGCTTCATCCTACTCCATTTGTGCTACACAGAAAGATACCTAGTTTCTTGATCTCTTTCAGTTAGAAGAAGAGGGTGAGTGGGTCCATCTGGACATAGGCATTTTTTGCTGAGAGCAAGTAATTACCAAAATCTGTCTGTGCTGCCAAAGCCACGTTTTTTGCAAACCAGTGATGACCAAATCTTTGTGGTTACCCTGAAAGGCTTTTCTTGGCCTCAAATAAGATTTGTCAAATCTTTGTGATTCCTCTAAAAGGCTTTTTTTGGCCTCAAACAAGTGATTGCAAAATATTTGTGGTTCTTCTAAAAGGCTTTTTTGGCTTTATGAAGACCATTGCCTAGACTGTTGTCAAATAACCTTTTTTTGAGCCTCAAACTAGTGATTGACAAATCTTTGTGATTCACCTAAAGGTACCTTTACACGCCGCAACTACGGTGTAGCAACTGAGAGGCAATCAGGATTTCCGTCACGGATGCCTTGAAATTGCTACGAAATTGCGGCGTGTAATTCTGGAACCCGATGGTGAATTTGAAGTTGCTCCCAGTTGCAGTTTCAGAGCATTGTTCAAAAACCAGAGGCAACCCTGAAGGTGAATCGCCCAGCGATTTCCCAGAGGTGTGCCACAGCATGCTGAATACCGCGCCCCATCAGCGATGATTGGTGGGGGCTACTGTGTTTCCATTGGCTGTCCCTTCACAGGGCGCCATATTTGAAGAGTTGTCCATTCACACTACACAATTGCAATGGCGTCATGTATTAGCCAGCCTTCCTGCGCAGGCTGCCCAATTATGACGCTATTGTGTTGTCTAATCAGCGTGTTTGGGGCGCGGAATACACAACTCTGTCATGCCTCTGTTCTTGCAGCGCTGCAAAGGTACGCCCACATTCCCTTAGTGATTGCAGCGTGTGAAGCGGCGTCAGGATTCAACCGGATGTTTCCCGCAGGATCTGTTTCAACTTCTGGGGAGCCACGTTCCTTTAGGTTGACGACGCAATTGCGTCTAAATGTGGCATCGGCGATCGGTATCAACAGTCAAAAACTTGCACACGCATGTTCGGTTGCTACAGATCGCCGGTGATAGTTGCGGCATGTAAAGGTACCTTAAAAGGGTTTTTTGGTCCTCAAAAAGCTCATTGCCAAATCTCTGTTGTCAAAGAAGCTTTTTTTGGGCCTCAAACAAGTGCGTTCCAAATCTGTGTGCATTAAATATGAGCGGGAAATCCCAAGGTGGAAAGGGGAATCAGAGTGGTATAAGTATGAATAGGCTTGTTGTTCAAGGTGTACGTGAGGTAGATGCTACTGCTAATAAAAGCTGTACTAACCAAACACCGACTTGACATATTCAAAGCCAAGTGACAACTTCTGATACTGGACTGGCTACTCCAGTCTCTTCCTTTGGCAACAGCAGAGCAATACGACTTGTAGATGAGGCCCAGATAGAACGTTTGCTACAGTTCATGGCAAGCACTTCATCAAGTGGCCTCTCCTCTTCCTCCAGCTCAACATCACACACAGTACAGTCCTCAGGTTTGGCACCCCAATTATCCATGTTTCCCCTTGTGTCACAACTCTTCAACTGCACAAGTAGAATTTAAGCAAAATTCAGACCCTCGCCACCAGATGTTAACCCCCTGGGGTGGAGGTGATGATGATCAAGAGACTCAGATACCAGTGGAGGAGGGTGACTCTCAGGGCAAGGAGTGGGACAGCAGAGTGGCTGATGATGAGGTTCGAGATCCCACTTGGAATCAACCCTGAGTCACGCAGCTGAGTAGCTCAGCAGAGGAGGTGGAGGAAGACGAGGTTAGTCTCTGTGCGGAAAGCCATAACCTAAGTGCTGCAACCATGACAAGCACTACATCCTCAGCCAAAACTTTGCCTCTGGACAGCAGTGGTTGCAGGTTTGCAGTTCTCAGGGGCGGCAAGGGTTGCCTAAGCTGGGCCTTTTTGAGACCAAAAAGGATGACTCACCTCCATGTTATTTGCAGATTTTGTATAAAAATTCAGGGGCAAAAAAAAACAATTTGCCTACTACATGCAAGAACATCTGTTACTCTGGCAATGTTACTGCCCTAAATTGGGGCCTAGCCGGCCTCACCAAACACCATCCACCACATCTATCCCATCTGCTGCTTCTTTCTCCTCAGTCACCATGGCAAGCGTTATCACACATGTCTCCGGCCTCCAAACCTCCACTCTACATTCTGGATGAGTGAGAGCCTGTCGGCTGTTACGGAAGTGGACATGCCTGCTGTTTTTGACTGATCTCATACAGAGCACATCACTTCTTTGTTAATCCACCATAACATCTCTGCTACACCTCCCTCACAGTCCAAGAGTTTGTCGGTTACACCCCTCTCCACCCGCTCTCGGCACAATAGCCAGTCCTCACATATAATATTATTTCCTCCTACGCATCCCAAAGTAAAGAGCTTGAACTTCACCATCTCCAATTTGTTGGCCACAGAAATGCTGTCTTTCCACCTGGTGGATACAGATGCTTTCCGAAAGCTGATGGCAGTTGCAGTCCCCCAGTACCAGTTGCCCAATCGCCATTACTTCTCTAAGAAAATCTATGCCTGTGCTACACCAGCATGTCGCAGAAAACATCACCTATTCCTAGTGAAACTCTTTGTGTGACAGGGTGTATATCACCATTGACACCTGCAAACATGGCCAGAGGCGTTACATCTCACTGACTGTAAACGTGAGATAAATGCGCATAGGGTCTTATCCTTTTTACAAAGGGTTATAGCGGTATATATCAGGAACTGCTCACCTGATTCGGTTGTGTCACCCACAACCGGTATAATTGCCTATAAGATGGCTTGTAGAATGGCTGCTGCAGGGCCGCACCTTCACGATAACCGTGGAAACAGGAATGCTGTAATGGGACAAAATGCCGGAATGCCCGCGCTGCCACCAAGAATCACCAGGAAACAAAGTGTTAACTGGGCAGATTTTTCTTTTATTCTATCCTACGCGTTTCAGAGCCTCTATCCGAGCTCCTTCCTCAGGGAACATCAATGATGGCTGTCTCCTCTAAACCTGGAGCCATGGAAGATCGTGTGTGTGATAAAGGTGTGAACCTGTTGGTGGTTCTACACCAGGGCAAACTTACGTGTCTTGCTTGGCTTACGTCCTCAACCTGGTTGTACAGCAGTTCCTACACCACTATTCTGGCCTGGATGAGCTGTTGCAGATGGCACAGTCGCTGCGTGCTCACTGCTGCTGTTCGCACTCCACAGCTCATCAACTAGCATCACTACAGAGGTCTTTTGGACAACCAGTTAACCCGTTGATATATGTTGTGCAAACACGGTGGTGGAATTCCACTCTGCACATGTTGCAGCTACTGTCGCAGCAGCAATGAGCCCTGGTGCAGTATGTCATCATGGGTTCTAGGAATTTTCGCCCCCAGCAGTTCGCCCCCAGCATTTCGCCCCCAGCATTTCGCCCCCAGCAGTTCGCCCCCAGGTACACTTTGCCCCCGAACATTTCGCCCCCAGCATTTCGCCCCCAGGATGTTTTCGCCCCCGCACATTTCGCCCCCGCACACTTCGCCCCCAGCAGTTCGCCCCCGGATGTTTCGCCCCCGGATGTTTCGCCCCCAGCAGTTCGCCCCGATGTTTCGCCCCGGATGTTTCGCCCCCAGCATTTCGCCCCCAGGATGTTTCGCCCCCTCACATTTCGCCCCCGCACACTTCGCCCCCAGCAGTTCGCCCCCGGATGTTTCGCCCCCGGATGTTTCGCCCCCAGCAGTTCGCCCCCGGATGTTTCGCCCCCGGATGTTTCGCCCCCAGCAGTTCGCCCCCGGATGTTTCGCCCCCGCACATTTCGCCCCCGCACATTTCGCCCCCAGCAGTTTGCCCCCAGCAGTTCGCCGCCAGCAGTTCGCCCCCGGACATTTCGCCCCCAGCAGTTCGCCTCCGGATGTTTCACCCCCAGCAGTTCGCCCCCGGATGTTTCGCCACCGGATGTTTCAACTCCAGCAGTTCACCTGCGGATGTTTCGCCCCCAGCAGTTCACCCCCGGATGTTTTTCCCCCGCACATTTTGCCCCCAGCTTTTTGCCCCCAGATGTTTCGTCCTGAAATTAGGCAGGGAATTTCGGCCTTGTGTTTTAGCCCTAAGACCTCTTTCACAATAGGCACTTTTCCAAGTGCTAAGCACTGGAAAATGGCTAAGAAGATTGCCAATTTTGAATATATAAGTCAATGGCTGGAAAAGCGAGGTGGTGTTTCGGCCAGCTCTTTTTATTTTATTACAGGAGCCATTTTTGAGCACTTAGCGTTCATCAATAGCCTGTATCTTATGGGTCATTACCGATAGCGCTCACAAAAGCGTTTAAAAATGCTAGTAAAGCATGTGCTTTGGAGTTCTAAAACAGTGGCAGCATAAGGGTGCTTTCACACTCCCGCTACATATGCACTACAGGCCGCCCATTCGCTTCTGTGATGTTGCAGTTCCGCTAACCTGCAGCGGAATGAAAAGAAGAAAATGCTCTTCTTTTTGTTCTGACACTGATAGCGGAATGCGGTATTACTAAAGCGAACGGGCAGCTGCTGATCGTGGAAACCAGCTGTTTACTTCTATGGGCAATACAAGCGGAATGCCAGCATTCCGCCAGCATTGCCCCGAGGTCAGCTGGATGTCAGATCCAGAGCGGATCGACCTCTGGCGGCCCCAAACACAAGTGTGAAACCGCTCTAAAATTACGGTGTGCAAGAGACCTAAAATCAAAACAATTTTGAACGTTTACCTGACCCAGCACTGACCTGCTTTGTTGCAAGTTTTGCTGCAGATGTAACAAGTAGCAGGTCAGATGTCCTACAAGTTACATTAGACTAGCTTTTATTCCATCTGTACATCAGAATATAGCAGTGTCTGAAATCTCCACAGAGAGAAGTGTACTGCCACAAAAAATCAGTCAGCTTCCACAGCAATTCACTTTCTACAACTATGAATTCAGTTCTGTCCAAACGTGGAAGGAGGAAGTTGGTCCATGAGAATCACATTTACTTATTTTCCAAACGAGCCGCTGATGATGTCCATTCCATCTGGGTATGTGAAAAACGGTGTTTGGACCAATGAAGAATCTGGCGAAGTTGTGAAAGTAGTCAATCTTCACAGTCACGCAGCACAAGCTGCAAGACCTGAAACAATCCGACTTGTTAATGAGGCAGTCACCAGGGCAAGGACAACACAGGAGACACCACAACAGATTCTCACAGACGTGGTTTCAGGAGCCCATTCTAATGTTGTAGCACTTCTCCCAAGGAAAGCATCACTGAAGAGAACAATACGATTAGCAAGGCAACTTGGCAATATCCCAAGGTTACCTCAAACCCTTGATCAACTTGTTATCCCCCTGGAGTTCCAGGAGATCAGTATTGATGGTGTCCAGCAGCAGTTCCTTCTGCATGACTCTGGTAAGCTTCTTAACAATTTAACATTGTATTAAAACAATTCCATTATGCATAATTATTGCAAAGTTTATTTTGCACAAATGTGAAAAATGCTAAACTATAAGGTGCTGATATAAAATACTATGTGATTTTTGCCTTCAAGGGAAACTTTGAGGGCAATATAATGTAGGCCTTCTGATTCTAACTAGTATTAGTAACAAAATCTTTGCCAGCATATTAACAATATTATACCCTGGTGAATAAATCACCCCTCAGGGTTCTATTTACATAATCTCCAAAATACACATCATAAAACAAGAGAAAAATTGGAGTATATTGCAATAACAAGTGAATTTTTATTTTGATTTTTTAAAATGCGTGATGCAATAAAGTGGATACAAAGAGGTATGAGGTGCACATCACCTCTATGGTTACAATGGCTCACAAATCCAAGATGCAATTTATTACAAGAAATGCTGGGCACATATACATGGTATATAACTAGTACAAAAATGCTGACACTGGTTAGTAAAGTGCAAAGTGCATCGTAATTGAATCATATACAGTACTTAGAAAGAACCAGGTTCTCTAGCTAGGCTACAAAGCATTAGACTATACATACACAAATGAGGTCCAGCAAAGCAAAGTACAAGTAAATGCAAGGAGAAGGAGAATAACAATCTACAGGTTGTTCAAAGCATACCTATATAGGAACCATAAAGGGAGAGCAGGGAGAAGAGTGTGGATGTAGATGACACCAGCTGTAACTATTACCGTGCTTTTATAGCGCCAGGGAACCCAGGTGCGGTGTTCAGCACTTCCGGGTTCCGCTTGGCCCTCCGCTGAAGTCCCCTGCCCAAGGATCGCCTTTTTACTACTACGCAATAATGGAGACAACATTGACTATGGAGATAATGAAAGCTCAGCCGTTTCAACAGGAAGACCGAATTCTAATGTTACAATTTGGCATTTACTATAGTCTATACATGAAATGTGCTACTTTGTGTTTTTATCTCCTTGTTCTGTCACCTTATGCCTATTAACCCAGTTACCATGGCGACATGGAACGCTGCTCAGAAATCGCGGCTCCCATGGAGGGCTGTGCCGGGTCTTAGCTCCTCCCCTTCCGCTTGGTAGCGATGGTGACGCGTCCCATCACCAAGCGTCGGGTTGAGATGCGCGCAGACCGGTGCCCGCCCCCTGACGTTGAGCTGCGATTCTGAGCATGCGCGTGACGTCAGCGGAACCCGGAAGTGCCGAACACCGCACCTGGGTTCCCTGGCGCTATAAAAGCACGGTAATAGCTACAGCTGGTGTCATCTACATCCACACTCTTCTCCCTGAAGAAGCCGTGCTACCATGCTGGTGAAACATATGTAGGGGCCATTTCAAACAGGACCACGCTATCTCTGAGCTCTGCTCTCCCTTTATGGTTCCTATATAGGTATGCTTTGAACAACCTGTAGATTGTTATTCTCCTTCTCCTTGCATTTACTTGTACTTTGCTTTGCTGGACCTCATTTGTGTATGTATAGTCTAATGCTTTGTAGCCTAGCTACAGAACCTGGTTCTTTCTAAGTACTGTATATGATTCAATTACGATGCACTTTGCACTTTACTAACCAGTGTCAGCATTTTTGTACTAGTTATATACCATGTATATGTGCCCAGCATTTCTTGTAATAAATTGCATCTTGGATTTGTGAGCCATTGTAACCATAGAGGTGATGTGCACCTCATACCTCTTTGTATCCACTTTATTGCATCACGCATTTTAAAATATCAAAATAAAAATTCACTTGTTATTGCAATATACTCCAATTTTTCTCTTGTTTTATGATTCTAACTAGTGTTGGCCGATCACTGGAAAGATAGGATCAGATTGGGCCAATCATACCAAAAGATTGGAATTAATTCCGATCCAATCTCCAGAGCTATATATATATATATATATAAAAATTTAAATATATATATGCACACTGTACGCCCAAACAGTGTGTGTGTATATATATGTATATATGTGGATGGGTGATGGTGGTCTGGCACTTTTGGAACTTTGTAATGCAATAAAGGATTTGTATAGGACTTCAGCAGCGCGGAGCTCTTTCTTCATAGATGCATGTTAAGTACGGGCGGAAGCCAAACCCTGCTCTAGCATCACACTGAGTCCTCAGCAAGAATCTCAGGTGAGCCACTCTTCTAGCTTTCTTGCATATGTAAAAAAACGCCTGTAAAAACGCAATTGCCTTTTATACAGGCGTTTTTTAATCACCTCTCCACACAGCTGCTGTCCAAGGTGCTGAAGTTTCATCAATCAGCACCTTGGACAACATCTGATAGACACAGCGTAGCGCTACGCTGTTTCTATTAACCTCTTAAGAGCAGTGCTGACTGGTGAACACTGCTCTAAGGGGGCTGGCATAGGGGCATGCATGAAACTCATGCGTGCCCGGTAGCTGGCAGGCTCCCCTGACCCCGCTCGCAGCTCCGTGCGGCTCTGTACAGCCCGCCCCCGCCCCCTCATACCGGCTTACATGTGTCAGCTCGGCGCTCTGCTGTCTGCGGCCCGGCTGTTCTGATTGGACTCGGCAAGCTCCAATCAGGAGCCGCCGAGCTGAGCCGTACCACAGACGGCATTAGCAGAGCGCCGAACCGACACACTGAAGCAGGTAGGAGGGGGTTGGTACGAAGCCACACGGAGCAGCGAGTGGGGTCAGGGGAGCGCGTCAGATACCGGGCATGCATGAGTTACATGCATGCCCCTGTCAACCCCGCCGTGGCGCTCCAGAGAAGAGAGAGCCACGATTTCAATTCCGTTTTTCAAATCGCGGCAAAATCGGAATTGAATTTAGTCACTGGTGGTATCTCTTTGGCCGTCTGATTGACAGGTTTGTGTGTCCTGCACAATCCTCTCAATGAGACAGCATAGGCAGCGTGGACGTTGCGAACGTCCGCGCCGTCCACCCGACGACTAGCGCGCCCATTCATCTGAATGGAGCGCCCATTCAGGCGGGCGGCCCGCCCAGTCGTTTATTTATTCAGACGTTCAGCCGCACGCCGCACTGGATGCTGCCGTCAACTAGACGGCCGTTCAGCATGGCCCCAACCGGCCGTGCTGAACGGCCGTCTAGTTGAAGGGTCTAAAGGTACCCTAAAAATGTGACCTATTTCAAGTTTGGAAGTAATTTCATATTTAAATAAAAAAATATCATTTGCCACTGGGACAATATGTGTTGTAAAAAACTAGTGGTTGGCCCCTTCACACTAGATTTTGCTTCAGTTTTTTATTATGAAATCAGAAAATCTGGAGCAAAATGTGAGTTTTTAATGTGAGATATGAACAGAGGCTTCTGATTAGGATATTTTTTTTTTGTGAATTCATCCCAAAATTCTCTGTCTGCTGCTTGTTAAATTTTTTCTGTTATTTCCTCTACTAATACTTTCATTTTAAATTAGGAAATGGACACAGCCATATGCTGATATTTGGAACAAGAGACAATCTCCATCTACTGGCACAAAGTAAAGAGTGGTTTGCTGATGGCATGTTTTTCACTACACCAGCCTTGTTTAAGCAACTGTACACAATCCATGTAGTCCATAGCGGCCTTGTTGTTCCGCTAGTGTACACCTTGCTGACAGACAAGAGCCGTTCTACATACCAGAGGTTGCTGCAAGAGCTGAAGAACTTGCAGCCTGGACTGCAGCCAGACAACCTGATGTTGGATTTTGAACTAGCTGCAATACAGGCATTTGAAAGTGAATTTCCCAACCTTGAGAAGACTGGTTGCTTTTTCCACCTATCACAGTCGGTTTGGCGTAAAGTTCAAAATGAAGGACTCAAGATGCAATACCAAGGTGACCATGAATTTGTCCGTTGGATATGCATGATACCTGCCCTGGCCTTTGTACCACCACAGAATGTTGTGCAATCATTTGAAGAATTGGTGGAAGATCCTGACTTTCCACAAGAAGCAATACCAATTGCCAACTATTTTGAAGACAGCTATATCGTTCGAATGAATCGCAGAGGATGTCAAGCACCTTTGTTTCCAGTTCAACTCTGGAATGTGTATGAACGAACATTGAATGATCAACAGCGAACAAATAATGATGTCGAAGGATGGCACCGTAGCTTTCGAGAAACATGTGGTACTCTTTTCCAAAATATATACCGGTTCATTAACTGTCTGAAACATCAGCAAGAGCTCCATAGTTTTGAAATTATTCAGATAATAGCAGGAAATCCCATCGCTGCAAGAAACAAAAAGTATGCTGCAATTTCAGCAAGGGTTAAACGTATCGTGCAAGATTTCAATAATAGAAGCTTGATGGATTATCTGAGAGGCATTGCCTATGTGGCGCCCCTGCGTCCAGGAGGCCACAAAGGGAACTGCAGCCAGGCAGGTAGGACATTTTTAAACACTAACACCCTCACAGCCCACACAACAAATGTGTCAGAGAGGTTACATCCAGCCCTGAGATTAGAGACTATATGAGATCGGAGGGGTGGTGGATTTAGAGGAGTGGGTTGGGCACACCAGAGGTCAGGTGACTGACAGTATATAGAGAGGGGGAGGAGTGAAGGAGTTCAGTAGGCCGAGGTAGGCTGAACAGCAAAGACCAAGAGTAGGCCACAGTGAGCTGAGATGAAAAGACCAAAAGAGCAGCAGAGAAGCTGATGAGCAGGCCAGAGAACAGCAGCAAGGAGCTGAAGCTGAGCAGGAGAGTGCCACACGTCCTGTGAGTGCGAGGCCGAGGAGTGCAGATCCGTACTGAGCCAGTGCGAGCCAGATGGGAGGGAAAGCCCGTCTGACGCTGATGCCACCAGGAGTGTGAGAGAGCCGAGAGGGATGGTGTAACCCGGGGCCCTAGAAACACAGCTAACGCAACTAACTGCAGGCGGAGTAGCCCTCCTATATACAGAAAGGAACAGAGAGAAGGAGTCTGGCAGAGCCTCAGGCTGAGGACTGCTGGAAGCTGGGCTAAAGTAGAGTGTCAGCTCTAGAGGGGACCGCAGTTCACCCGGCATCCCCAGACAACACGACGAGGGGTCTGAGTTTCAGATTGAGACCCCTAACCCAAAGGACAGGCAGCTCAGTGACATACTAGGACTCACAGAAGCCCGAGTCACCGCCATACTGTCCAGTGTCGCACAACCTAGAGAAAGAGAATGCAACAGCCCGGAAAGGGACATTAACAGACTGTGTGAGGGGTCACAGAGGGAGAGGCCTGGCTGCAGAAGTAGAGAACCCGTGTACTTGAACTGTGTACCAACTGCAAATGACTTGTAAATTGCTTGAAGGAAACAACAAGTAAAGCCTTGGAAAACTCTGAATTGCCTCTCTTGTCAGTTCCTATCTGCAGACCATTCCTCCCTACAGATCCAGCCTGTCAGCACCAGCCAGGAGGAGAGATCCCTGCAGTGCCTGCAAGTAAGTGTGCTACAACTACACACACAATAGACTTTAACCCTTACTGCCCCGGGGGATACAGTTCTTCCCACTGGAACTATAACATCACCGCTGCCATCCCATCACCCCCGGAGGTTCTGCAGCAGCGGCGGCCCCATCACTGGCCGCACCAAGTGGGTGGCGTCAACCGTGACATTTCCCCTGTAAATATTCCCCTTTATTTGCCGAGCCAGGGACACGGTCCGGACCAAGCCACCTGTGACATCCCCAGTACCGTCCGGTCCGATACCGAGTACCCCAGTCCCGTGGGGCCCGACACCTACAGCTTTGAATTTTAGTTCATGGTCACATATTGTACGTTTTGAGAGCAGTGGTTTTAGCTGTAAAATAATTCAAGCATTATAACCTGTAATTTGTCTTTTCTCTTTTTCTCTAATCCTTTCCCTCTATACCTTTTTATGTTTCTTGTTTTAACAGTTTAGATATATACAGTTAAAGCATAACTCTACAAAAAGCATAAGTTATGTTATAGTACCTGTGCCCATGATATTCATTTCCAAAGGAGACCTTCCAGCAGCTTCACTTCTGTGTGAAAAGTCTCATCCAAGTTAAAGCTCCATGTGCTGCAGGATTTGAGTGGTTGCTAAGGAGGTTGTTTCTCCTTAGTAGCAGTACTTGTGGATGGATTCTAGAGAGCGTGGCTGCACAGGATCATGCAACTACCGTAACAATATATTCCCTATGGTGTATAAAGGGCTGCTGGTTTACAGCCCTCTGCAGAGCCCCCTCCCTATGTGTTCCGTTATGTAACGGCTTTACACAGGCGGGGGGCCCTCCTCTTGTCCAGGACAGAGTAAGTGAGCGGAGGGTGAAGGGGAGCTTTGCAGAGGGAGCCAGGATCCGTTCTGCTACCAAGGGGGCGCGACCTCCTTAGTAACCAATAAAATCCGACTATTTTCCTGTCTGTTTGTAAAATTACTTATTTAGAAAACAAAGTTTTAGAATAAAAAAAAATAATTTGATCAGAATTCTATATCTTAAACTCATATGGTGTATTATTAGTGGTAAGCGAACCTGCCAAAGTTCAGTTCAGGCAGGTCTTTCCCGGATGTGAAAGATCTAGGAGCAAATTGCTAGAGGCAAAACATCCAGGTATGAAATGCTGGGGGCAAAACATCTGGGGGCGAACTGCTGGGGGGCAAAACATCCGGGGGTGAACTGCAATATATTCCCTATGGTGTATAAAGTGCTGCTGGTTTATAGCCCTCTGCAAAGCCCCCTCCCTATGTGTTCCGTTATGTAACGGCTTTACACAGGCGGGGGGCCCTCCTCTTGTCCAGGACAGAGCACGTGAGCGGAGGGTGAAGGGGAGCTTTGCAGAGGGAGCCTGGATCTGTTCTGCTACCAAGGGGGCACGACCTCCTTAGTAACCAATCAAATCCAACTATTTTCCTGTCTGTTTGTAAAATTACTTATCTAGAAAACAAAGTTTTAGAATAAAAAAAAAAAATTTGATCAGAATTCTATATCTTAAACTCATATGGTGTATTATTAGTGGTAAGCAAACCTGCCAAAGTTCAGTTCAGGCAGGTCTTTCCCGGATGCGAAAGATCCAGGAGCAAATTGCTAGAGGCAAAGCATCCAGGTATGAAATGCTGGGGGCGAAATATCTGGCGGCGAACTGCTGGGGGCGAAACATCCGGGGGCGAAACATCCGGGGGTGAACTGCTGGGGGTAAAACATCCGGGGCAATCTGCTGGGGGCGAAATGTGCGGGGGCGAAATGTCCGGGGGCGAAACATCCGGGGGCGAACTTCTGGGGGCGAAACGTCTGGGGGCGAACTGCTGGGGGCGAAATGTGCGGGGGCGAAACATCCGGGGGCGAACTGCTGGGGGTGAAACATCCGGAGGCGAACTGCTGGGGGCGAAATGTCCGGGGGCGAACTGCTGGCGGCGAACTGCTGGGGGCAAACTGCTGGGGGCGAAATGTGCGGGGGCGAAATGTGCGGGGGCGAAACATCCGGGGGCGAACTGCTGGGGGCGAAACATCCGGGGGCGAAACATCCGGGGGCGAACTGCTGGGGGCGAAACATCCGGGGGCGAAACAGCCGGGGGCGAACTGCTGGGGGCGAAGTGTGCGGGGGCGAAATGTGAGGGGGCGAAACATCCTGGGGGCGAAATGCTGGGGGCGAAACATCCGGGGGCGAAACATCCGGGGGCGAACTGCTGGGGGCGAAACATCCGGGGGCGAAACATCCGGGGGCGAACTGCTGGGGGCGAAGTGTGCGGGGGCGAAATGTGCGGGGGCGAAACATCCTGGGGGCGAAATGCTGGGGGCGAAATGTTCGGGGGCGAAGTGTACCTGGGGGCGAACTGTTGGGGGCGAAATGCTGGGGGCGAAATGCTGGGGGCGAACTGCTGGGGGCGAAAGTTCCAACTCCCGTCATCATGTGATGAGTAAAAAAAGAAAACTATTAAAGGGTAGACAAGGGCACAATAGGGTCTTATCTCTTAAGGGCACGTCGCACACACAGACATCTGTGCAAAGATTGTTGGCAGATCTCTGATTGCAGTGAAATCATGGACACATTGTCCCATTTTGTGGCCGTGTACAAATGGATCAATGTGTCCATGATTTCACTGCAACCAGAGATCTGCAAACAATCTCTGCACAGATATCTGTGTGTATAAACCAGCCTTTAGATACAAGATAGTTTAAAAATTAGGTACTGCTCACCTTATGCTGTTGTCTGCCCCACAACCGGTTTAAATGCACAAAACAGCTGCTGCAGGAACAACATATGCATAAATCCAATCATTGTTTATGGTGGTATTTCTGAGGAAGGGGCTGGGACAGCCCCGAATCGCGTAGAAGAAATAAAGCACCGTTCTTATATAACAAGTTTGTGGTCCTTCCTTATGCTCAGCAGCGCAGATCGTTGTACACACTGGTCCTTTGGATTTATATCATGTGTAGAATCAGTCAAAGCAAGCCGAATGTGGTGCAAATTACACTTGCAGAGTAGGCACAGATCAAGGACCGCTGCACCCTTCTGCACAGTTTTTAAATAGCTACTAAAATTTTAGCACTGACAATGCCATCATCAGCATCACTATTCCGACCATCCACATGCTGAAGCAAACTTTCAAAAGTCTGCAGGATGAGGTGGTGGTCCCAGAGGAAAAGGAGGATGTGGAAGGGATATGAATATCTCTTAAGGTCCGGACTCTCAACGCACACGTGGGTGGCATGATAGGGTGGAGTAGAGCAACAGAATGTACCAGATAAACTGTTAGTGAAGGTGCAGAAGTCAAGGAGAAAATGGAGGAGGAACAAGAGGTCATGGACACAGAACATTACTTAATAAATATCCACTGCACACCAACACCAAAAATTCTAACAAGAAAAAAGCATAATGGCTGACATGTATTAACCCCTTCCCGACCTATGACGTAGGAGAACGTCATGGGCCGGTAAGGGGTGTTTGATGTGAGCTCCAGCGCGGAGCTCACATCAAACAGCCGACATCTCAGCTGATCTCATCAGCTGAGATGTCAGGGTAACAGCACCGATCGGATCCGGGATCCGATCAGCGCTGTTAACCCCTTGGATCCCGCTGTCAATCACTGATAGTGGGATCCAAGGCGCGTACTCCAGAGATCCTGCGATAATATCGCTGGATCTCCTGCACTCGCGTGACAGCCCGGGGTCCTGGCTAGACCCCGGATGCTGTCACAGAGCAGTTTCATGTTGTGGTTGGCAAGCACTGCCAACCACGACAGGTCCGCGATTCTCAGAGATACAAATGAGCTGCAGCTCATCTGTATCTCCCAAAAGCTATAGGGCTGTGCAGCAAGGTGCTTCTTAAAGAGGCAGTGTAAAAATAAGAATTAATAAAAAAATAGTTTTTAAAATTTTTATTCATGATTTTAATGAATTTTTAATTGGTTTGTAATGTACTTATGATTGTTAATACATTTTTGGTAGAAATAGAAAAGTCCCTATTGAATAAAGAGGTGGTTGTGAGCGCTGAGCCCTACAAAAATTAATTAGAAAATGAAGTTTTTAAAATCCTGTAAAAAAAAAAAAAATATATAAAAGTTCAAATCACCCCCCTTTTCCCCCAATCACAATAAAAGTATAAAAAAAAAAAAAATACACGTTTGGTATCGCCGCATTCAGAATCGCCCGATCTATCATCGTATTAAATCCGTTAATGTGAGCCGTAAACTCTGTAATGGAAAAAATGGTCCAAACGCCAAAATTCCATTTTTTTGGTCGCCGCATCATTTCTATAAAATACAATAACGGGCGATCAAAACTTCAGATCCCCCCAAAAATGGTATCATTAGAAACATTTGCTCAAGACGCAAAAAATAAGCCATTACACAGCCCCAGATCCTGAAAAATGAGCGCGTTACGGGTCGCAGAACATGGCGCAAAAAGTCTTTTTTTTTTTCAAACTTCAGAATTTTTTCTCACCGCCTAGATACTAGTAAAGGTATACATCTTGGGTGTCTACGAACTCGTACCGACCCGAGGCATCAGCCTATCACATTGGTTTTACCATATAGTGCACATAATGACTAAAATACCCAAAAAACAAACGTGTTATTGCACTTTTTTTGCAATTTCACTGCATTTAGAATTCTTTGCAATTTCCCTGTACACTATATGTTAAAATAAATTATTGCATATGAAAGTACAACTCGTCCCGCAAAAAACAAGCCGCCATATGTCTATATTGACGGAAAAATAAAAAGTTATGGCTCTTGTAAGCAGGGGAGCAAAAGACGAAAATGAAAAATTCCTGGGTCACAGTGTGGTTTTAATTGCATTTAGTTGCATATACCCATACACGCAAGTTCACACTGCAGACATAAGGCAATTAGAGTAGGACCCGGTAGAATGAGAGACCTTGCCGCAGTTACCGGGCTAGGATGTCATGGCCATCACATCAGCTAAGTTCTCGTGTTATTCCTTATATAAGCTTTGAGTAGTTTTCTACTGTGCCTTTTGCTCCAGTTCACACTGTGCATTAATACATGTCAGCCATTATGCTTTTTTCTTGTTAGAATTTTTGGTGTTGGTGTGCAGCAGATATTTATTAACCTTCCTAGCGTTATTCCCGAGCCTGACTCGGGGTTAACATTCACTACCAGAAGCGTTAACCCCGAGTCAGGCTCGGGCTTACCCGCGTTCGCGGCAGATGCGGTAAAAAAACCGCATCTGCCGCACTTGCCGCACTTGCCGCACTTGCGCCGCACTTGCGGCGCGGTTGCGGCGCGGTTGCGGTAATCTGCATAGTAAAGGGAACCAACCACCTCGGATGACCCTCATACACTGATAATATGTGCCCCTGCAGCCTAGTAAACCATTAGCAGCACTGTTTTTGTGTGATCTTATAAACTTACATGCCTGCGTACTTGAGGGCGTCTCCCTGTGTGTGCTGGCACTTGTGAGCTGTGCTCGTCATGTCTGCTCTCCCCTCCCTTATGCACGCGCCCTCTCAGCCTGCTATAGTGATGTGAGGCTGATTGCGTCATAAAGGGGCGGGGCTACCGGGATGCGCGATTTAGCCCCGCCCCTTTATGACGCAATCAGCCTCACATCACTATAGCAGGCTGAGAGGGGGCGTGCATAAGGGAGGGGAGAGCAGGCATGATGAGCACAGCCACAAGTGCCAGCACACACAGGGAGACGCCCTCAAGTACGCAGGCATGTAAGTTTATAAGATCACACAAAAACAGTGCTGCTAATGGTTTACTAGGCTGCAGGGGCACATATTATCAGTGTATGAGGGTCATCCGAGGTGGTTGGTTCCCTTTACTATGCAGATTACCGCAACCGCGCCGCAAGTGCGGCGCAAGTGCGGCAAGTGCGGCAGATGCGGTTTTTTTTACCGCATCTGCCGCGAACGCGGGTAAGCCCGCTTTTAGCAACAAATTCAAGACCTAAACAGACCGCCAGGGAGGTTACGTAATGTCATGTATTTTTCCAGCTAGCACCCAGCACAGAGGTGTGCCAGCCATCTTTAATATGGACACAGAACAGTCAGGAGATGAAGAAGAAATATTCCATTTTCTGTTGATCGAGGATGGTGGGAGAGAATGGAGAAAGCAAGCACAATCGTTACCCCTTCACCAACACAAAAAAGACTTGGGCCTCATGGATGCGTCCGACACATGAGCGCCTTCTTGCTGCACTATGTGCAACATGATGCCCATATCGTTAGGTTCCAAATTAGTGATGACTATGGGGTTGCCACACTGTTAGATCTACGGTATGAAATAAATTTAGCCAGATGCATTCCACCGTGAACAGGAACACATGCATGTTGGAATATCAAAAAACACTTGTAGACAATGTTAGGTAGGACTTATTTTCTCCAAGACAGTAGTGAGGGACACAGGACACATCGCAAATCTACACTTCCAACCATGGGAACGTTGAGTTGTAAGCACAGAAACATTAGCATCAACAGCTTAACTGTCAAAAGCAATTTTATAGGAGTTGTTTGAGCAATCTTTTAAACCAGCCGGTCCACCAGCAGATCTGAGTGGGAGTGTGACACATAGTGAATGACTGGAGATGATGCAGGGGTATCTAGAGCTCAATATCCATGCCATCAGGGGGAGTTGGACCCTTTCGCATTTTGGGCTTCAAAAATGGGGAGTGACTGAGCTCACCAGTTACGCGTTGGAGGTTTTGTCATGCCCGACAGCCAGCGTTTTCTCAGAACGTGTCTTCAGGACTGCTGCTGGTGTCCTGATGGAAAAGCACATCAGATTGTTCCCTGAAAGTGTAGACTGCCTAACTTTCATCAAGATGAACAAGTCATGGATCTCCCTACTGCATTTCTGGAGCTCAGCCACAGTGATCTTGGGGCTTTTCTTTACCTCTCTCACCAAGGCTCTTCTCCCACAATTGCTCAGTTTGGCTGGACGGTCAGGTCTAGGAAGACTTCTGGTGGCCCCAAACGTCTTCCATTTATGGATTATGGAGGCCACTGTGCTCTTACAAATCTTGAGTACTGCAGAAATTCTTTAGTAACCTTGACCAGATCTGTGCCTTGCCACAATTCTTTACAAAGAAAAAGGGGGGAGACAAAGAGGCGCAAATGGGTCTTAACCAGGGAAGCCAAGAGTATGCAAGCTGCTTCTTTATTCCATTAGCATTTCCAGCCAACACGTTTTGGTACAAACCTTGTACCTTCCTCAGGGATATGCTTGAGCTAATGGAATAAAGAAGCAGCTTGCATACTTTTGGCTTCCCTGGCATTTATTCAGGTACAGTGGGACGACAGCGCAGATCACTTAAGCACGATCTTTCTCTGGTCTTTTTCTTGCCACAATTCTGTCTCTAAGCTCTTTGGACAGTTCCTTTGACCTCATGATTCTTATTTGCTCTGATATGCACTGTGAGTTGTGAGGACTTATATAGACAGGTGTGTGCCTTTCCAAATCAAGTCCTATCAGTATAGTTAAACACAGCTGGACTCCAATGAAGGAGTAGAACCACCTCAAGGAGGGATCACAAGGAAATGGACAGCATGTGACTTTAATATGAGTGTCTGAGCAAAGTGTCTGAATAATTCCTCTTCTCTTTTTCTGAATAATTATGACCATGTGATATTTCAGTTTTTCTTTGTTAATAAACTTGCAAAAATGTATACATTTCTGTTTTTTTTTCTGTCAAAATGGGGTGCAGAGTGTACATTCATGACAGAAAAATGAACTTTTTTGAATTTATCAAATGGCTGCAATGAAACAGAGTGAAAAATTTAAAGGCGTCTGAATACTTTCCGTACCCCCTGTATATCTATTATATAATCGCGAATCGGAAAAGCGCCCCTCCGCGCGCTACTTCCGGCGTGGTCATGTGGATACGAATTTAACATTGGGCGCGAAGCGCCCAATGCTGCGCGAGCAATGGCCGCGAGGCCATTGCGAGTCGCTGGCCCAGGGCGAGCAATGGCCGCGAAGCGGCCATTGCGAGCCGCTGGCCCAAAATCCATCCACAGGCCCGGCTACAACCTTAGCGATTTACCGCTCAGGTAGCGCGAGCAATGGCCGCGAGGCCATTGCGAGTCGCTGCCTGAGCCGCAAATCCCTACCCGGGGACCATGGAGCGGAGGCGGCACTGCCGCCTCCGCTCCCCGCTACCCACAATTCGCCACCCCCCCCCCCCATGTCCGCACAGCCCGCCCCCATCAATGTCCCCACAGCCGACCCCCATGTCCGCACAGCCGACCCCCATGTCCGCACAGCCACCCCAGCAGCCGCAGCCACCCCATGTCCGCACAGCCCGCCCACACAATGTCCGCACACCCCATGCCGCCAGCCGACCCCCATGCCCGCACAGCCGCCCCCATGCCCGCACAGCCCACCCCCATGCCCGCACAGCCGCCCCCCCAGCCGACCCCCATGCCCGCACAGCCCACCCCCATGCCCGCACAGCCCACCCCCATGCCCGCACAGCCGACCCCCATGCCCGCACAGCCGACCCCATGCCCGCACAGCCCGACCCCCATGCCCGCACAGCCACCCCATGCCCGCACAGCCGACCCCCATGCCCGCACAGCCGACCCCCATGTCTGCACACCCACCCCCAGCAATGTCCGCACAGCTGACCCCCATGTCCGCACAGCCCGCCCCCATCAATGTCCGAAAAAACCCCCATGTCCGCACAGCCGACCCCCACTAATGTCCACACAGCCCCCCCATGTCCGCACATACTTACATGTCTTCTTAGTCATCTGATCGTCCGTCCGGCCAGGCGTCCTCTTCGTCCGGCCCCGGGGATCTTCTGTCTTCTTCCAGCTCCGACGTCCTCTTCTCTTCTCATTCAGATACAATGGACGACAAATCCGCCATTGTATCTCAATGAGATATGAGCCGCTCTTCTGATTGGTCGCTGTCTACTGCCCTCAGCCAATCAGAAGAGCCCCTCATTGAGCTCGAATTCTGATTGGTCGGCGTCCAATCCGAAATCGGGCTCACTGCCCATAGACATGTATTAGCGGTGTGTCCGCGATTTTACGGCCGACAAATAGAACCAGGTGGCCGGCCATAAAATCGCCGACACACCGCTAATGTATGTCAATGGGAAAAATAGCGGACCTGAATGAGAACTGTCTCACTTAAAATAAATAATAAATTAAATAATAAAAAAAATAATTTAAAAATAATTAACAAATAATAAAAAATAATAATAAAAAAATAATAAAAAATTAAATAAAAATAATAATAAAAAAAATAAATATATGCTAATCAGCTCAGCCATTTTGGCGGACCTGAATGAGAACTGTGTCTCACTTAAAATAAATAATAAATTAAATAATAAATAAAATAATTTAAAAATAATTAAAAAATAATAAAAAATAATAATAAAAAAATAATAAAAAATTAAATAAAAATAATAATAAAAAAAATAAATCTATGCTAATCAGCTCAGCCATTTTGGCGGACCTGAATGAGAACTGTGTCTCACTTAAAATAAATAATTAATTAAATAATAAATAAAATAATTTAAAAATAATTAAAAAATAATAAAAAATAATAATAAAAAAATAATAAAAAATTAAATAAAAATAATAATAAAAAAAATAAATATATGCTAATCAGCTCAGCCATTTTGGCGGACCTGAATGAGAACTATGTCTCACTTAAAATAAATAATAACTTAAATAATAAATAAAATAATTTAAAAATAATTAAAAAATAATAAAAAATAATAATAAAAAAATAATTAAAAATTAAATAAAAATAATAATAAAAAAAATAAATCTATGCTAATCAGCTCAGCCATTTTGGCGGACCTGAATGAGAACTGTGTCTCACTTAAAATAAATAATAAATTAAATAATAAAAAAAATAATTTAAAAATAATTAACAAATAATAAAAAAATAATAATAAAAAATAATAAAAAATTAAATAAAAATAATAATAAAAAAAATAAATATATGCTAATCAGCTCAGCCATTTTGGCGGACCTGAATGAGAACTGTGTCTCACTTAAAATAAATAATTAATTAAATAATAAATAAAATAATTTAAAAATAATTAAAAAATAATAAAAAATAATAATAAAAAAATTATAAAAAATTAAATAAAAATAATAATAAAAAAAAAAATATATGCTAATCAGCTCAGCCATTTTGGCGGACCTGAATGAGAACTGTGTCTCACTTAAAATAAATAATAACTTAAATAATAAATAAAATAATTTAAAAATAATTAAAAAATAATAAAAAATAATAATAAAAAAATAATTAAAAATTAAATAAAATAATAATAAAAAAAAATAAATATATGCTAATCAGCTCAGCCATTTTGGCGGACCTGAATGAGAACTGTGTCTCACTTAAAATAAATAATAAATTAAATAATAAATAAAATAATTTAAAAATAATTAAAAAATAATAAAAAATAATAATAAAAAAATAATAAAAAATTAAATAAAAATAATAATAAAAAAAATAAATATATGCTAATCAGCTCAGCCATTTTGGCGGACCTGAATGAGAACTGTGTCTCACTTAAAATAAATAATAAATTAAATAATAAATAAAATAATTTAAAAATAATTAAAAAATAATAAAAAATAATAATAAAAAAATATAAAAATTAAATAAAAATAATAATAAAAAAAAAATAATATGCTATCAGCTCAGCATTTGCGACCTGAATAGAACTGTGTCTCACTTAAAAAAATAAATAATTATAATAAATAAAATAAAAATAATTTAAAAATAATAAAAAAAATAAAAAAAAAAAAAAAAATAATAAAAAATTAAATAAAAATAATAATAAAAAAAAAATATATAGCTAATACAGCTCAGCCATTTTGGCGGACCTAATGAGAACTGTGTTCACTTATAAATAAATATATTAATTAAATAATAATAAATAATTTAAAATATATTAAAAAATAATAAAAAATAATAATAAAATAATAATAAAAAATTAAATAATAATTAATAATTAAAAAAATATAATATATGCTAATCAGCTAGCATTTTGGCGAATGAATAAAATGTTCTTCACTTAAATAATAATAATAATTAAATTAAATAATAAATAATAATAATTATAAAATAATTAAAAAATTAATAAAATATAATAATTAATAAAAACAATTAATTAAAATAATTATAATAAAATTAATAATAATAATAATAATAAATAATTATATGCTAATAGTTATGCATTTTGCTAACTAATAAACTGTATACTAACTTATAAATAATGTAATAATTAATATATTTAAATTAAAATAATTTAATAAATAATTTAATAAAATAATAATAAGATATATAAATAAAACAATAATAATAAAATTAAATAATAAATAATATAATTATAAACAATAATATATAATGCTAAATATGCTATTAATGCTATTTATGCGTTATATGAAACTATTGTAGTATCATCTTAAATTAAATAATAAATTAAATATTAATTTATATATTTAAAGCTAAATTAATTAATTATATAACTATAATAATATAATAATATAAAATTATAAATATAATTATAATAAATTATAATGCTATAATAATGAAATAATGCTAATATCTATTCAATTATTAGACATAGTATGATATGCTCATTAAGATAATAATTAATTATTAAATTAATAATAAATGTATAATTTAATAATATTAAATTATAATTAATAAAATAATTAAATAACAATATTAATGATAATAATATTAATATAAAATAATAATATATTAAGCTAATAAATGCTAATAATATGCTATAATGTAATGTATTAATCTATAATATGCTATATAATCTAATAATATTATATATAAATCTAATAATAATTATAATAATTAATAATGTATTATTATATTAATGCTAATAAATGCTATATAATGCTATTATGCTATATAAAAATATATAAGCATAATATATACTTAATAATAATATCTATATAATGCTATTAATGCTATATAATGCTATAATGCTAATTAATTAATGCTATTAATGCTAATAAATGCTATTAATGCTATAAATTAATGTATATTAATGCTAATAATGCTATTATATGCTATTATTAATAATGTCTAATGCTATATAATGCTTATGTAATATTATGCTATATTAATGCTATTTATGCTAATTATAATGCTATTAATGCATTAATAATGCTATTAATGCTATATTTAATGCTATTAATGCTATTAATGTATTTATTATTAATGCTATATTAATGCTATTAATGCTAATATAATGCTATTAATGCTATAATAATGTATTAATTGCTATAATTATATTATATGCTAATAATTATCTATTATTAATGCTATTTATGCTAATAATAATGCTATTAATGCTATTAATAATGCTATATAATGCTATTATTTATGCTATATTAATGCTAATATTTATCTATTAATGTATTATTAATGCTATTAATGCTAATAATAATGCTATTAATGCTATTAATGCTAATAATAATGCTATTAATGCTATTAATAATGTATTTATATGCTATTATTAATGCTACTAATGCTATTATTAATTTTATTAATGCTAATAATAATGCTATTAATGCTATTAATAATGTTATTAATGCTATTATTAATGCTAATAATGCTATTATTAATGCTATTTATGCTAATAATAATGCTATTAATGCTATTAATAATGCTATTAATGCTATTATTTATGCTATTAATGCTATTAATGCTAATATTTATCTTATTAATAGTATTATTAATGCTATTAATGCTAATAATAATGCTATTAATGCTATTAATGCTAAGAATAATGCTATTAATGCTATTAATAATGTTATTAATGCTATTATTAATGCTAATAATGCTATTATTAATGCTATTAATGCTAATAATAATGCTCTTAATGCTATTAATAATGCTATTAATGCTATTAATTATGCTATTAATGCTATTAATGCTAATATTTATCCTATTAATGGTATTATTAATGCTAATAATGCTATTAATAATGCTATTAATGCTAATAATAATGCTATTAATGCTATTAATACTGTTATTAATGCTCATAATACTGCTAATAATGCTATTAATACTGCTATTAATGCTAATAATAATAGTATGGCTTATATTATTGCTATTGATAATGCGATTATTATTTAAAAATCTTTAAAAAAACAATAAACATATTTTAGATACCCGATGCATTTCCATCAGCCTAACAGCTATAACTACTATAATCAAATTAAGGCACGTTCTAGAATCCCGATGCATTTGCATCGGGCTCACAGCTAGTATATTATAATAAGAAAAAAGGTCCCCTCACCTGACTTCTCTCTTAAGTTTCCCTTCTTCTCATCACGGACTCCAGCAGGCCTGTAGCTGCATCCAAATCACTTCCAAGAATTGTCCAGCGAGTTAAGAAAAATTGCAGCTTAGATCATGAGTAAGGCTACAAGCTAGCCACAATATCTTGCCTAAAGACATGATAAACTGATCTGTGTGTTTTTTCGCGCAAAAAAACTTTCTACCTGGATACCAATAAGTGGAAATTTTATTAAGAACTCATGGTGCAATTTTCCTTAACTCATTAAGTAATTTCAAATAGCAACTCTGCCTTGAAGAAACTAAAAGAAATCTTGGAATAAAAATATGCTAACCAATAACGGTTACTTTTGTATACCAAGCAGCGGGACAAATTATGGAATCACTCAATTCTGAGGAAAAAAGTATGAAAACATACTGTAAATTTTTATTCCCAAAACTAACACCTGCATCAAATAAGATCTGCTCATTAGTCTAATCTAAAAAGGAGTGATCACACCTTGGAGAGCTGTTGCACCAAGTGGACTGACATGAATCATTGTTCCAGCATGAGACATATCAATTGAAACAATAGAGAGGATTATCAAACTCTTAAAAGAGGGTAAATCAACACGCAACTTTCTAAAGATGTTGGTTGTTCACAGTCAGCTGTTTCTAAAATCTGATCCAAATATAAACAACATGGGAAGGTTGTTAAAGGAAAACACTTGTAGAGCAAGGAAGACATCAAAGCATCAAGACCGGAAACATAAAGCAATATGTTTTCAAAAAACGAAATGCACAAAATAACAAAATAAATGAGGAACGAATAGGAGGAAACTGGAGTCAATGTCTGTGACCGAACTGTAAGGGTGGCTTCACACTGCGGTCAGGTCAGGTCTGGTCCGGGGCTGTCAGGGATGAACCTGACAGCCCCGGACTGGATCAGCACACAGAACTGGAGGGCTAATTTGCCCTCCGGTCCGGTGTGCTACCGCACACAGCTGCCGCCGCTGATGGGTCAGGACCACGGCTCACGAGCTAGTCACAGTCCTGACCTATCAGTGGCGGCAGCTGCGTGCGGCACCACACTGGACTGGAGGGCAAATTAGCCCTCCAGTTCTGTGTGCTGATCCAGTCCGGGGCTGTCAGGTCATCCCTGACAGCCCTGGACCTGACCTGACCGCAGTGTGAAGCCGCCCTAAGAAACCACCTAAAGGAAATGGGATTTACATACTGAAAAGCTAAACAAAAGCCATCATTAACACCCAAACATAAAAAAAAAGTTTACAATGGGCTAAGGAAAAGCAATCGTGGACTGTGGATGATAGGATGAAAGTCACATTCAGTGATGAACTGCGAATCTGCATTGGGCAAGGTGATGATGTTGGAACTTTTGTTTGGTGTCGTTCCAATGAGATTTATGAAGATGACTGCCTGAAGAGAACATGCAAATTTCCACAGTCATTGATGTTATGGGGCTGCATGTCAGGTAAAGGCACTGGGGAGATGGCTGTCATTACAGGGTTGTGATGCTGTGTTTCTATATTGATGTGGGGTCTAGTTATCTATTTCTGTACCTCAGGTGGTTATGGTGATGAATTCCTGCACTGATGAGTGTTTTGATGCTGTGTTTCTATATTGATGTGGGTTATAATAATATATTTCTGTATCTTGGGTAGTTCTTGTGATGTATTCCTGCGCTGTTTTCATCTTGGACAAATGTAATAGTTTAGAACTTGTGAGATTACATTAGACATGGCTATGTTAATAAAGTATTGTGCCATCTGACAATGTAAGGGTCACTATATTTTTATTTATGTTAGTAGCATTAATTGGGTTGTCAAATTTTGTGATGAGTCTGCAGTCATTCTATGTGTCACTCTGTGTTACTGCTGAATTCTCACACTGCGCACACAGCAAATTGTCCGGATTCTCTGGTGCTGGCGGTGAGAGTGGGAAGTCATGAAACCGCAAGTATGCAATTTACATACATGCAGTCAAGTGCTAACTAGACAAGTGAGGCCTCCATCAATGAAAATGAATTGAGTGAGGCCAGACACCTCTAGTCGGTATGCGGTCAGAAGTATACAAATGACCTTCTTGTACTCTCAAACCCGAACAAGCCCTTTAATTATTAATGCAAGCCCTGTAGCCCAATGTTAATAGAGTGTCATATACTCACCGTTAGGATTCAACTCTGCTTCTGGTCCCAAAAGTAATCACATGGCCACTCTGCTCATATGCAGTTTTCATACTTATGGCCATGTGACAATTAGCTTTTTTTCCTGCTTCTGTTTTTCACTAAACATTGAGAGAATTAGGAAGAACAGCTCATCATCATGTGACTAAGTGTGCAAATTGCATATCAATGTTTGATCACATGACAAATGCTCAGACTGCTTTGGGAGGTGCGACGTAGGAGTGGAGTGCAGAAGAGGACTTTTTCCAGAGTGGGCAGTGGGACTGTTGAGGCGTAGCTGGAATGGAGGCAGAGCTGGGATGGAGCCTGGGTGGAGTCTCAAGGGGGCCTGAAAAGTTTACCAGTACGAGGCCCTGAAATTCCTGGTGGCAGCCCTGGTGTTCAGCCACCAGTTCTGTACACGCCTACAAAGCTAGATAACACTGGAACAGATGCCAAACGGAGTCCATACTGTCTCTACGTGCCTCATTATAGTGAGTGGTTCTGTCGGTGGTGTCTTGCAAATCACATTTTGGGGGTATATACATGAAAACCCCAGTGTAAGCATTAGAATTAGCATCACCCAGTGTCACACTATCAACCTGCTGATATATGGTTAATATATCGCCTGCGCGTTAATATATCACCTACGCTCAAAAATGACCATGTCAATTAACTTGTGGGTTTTTGGGCTGCATTTTCCAATTGACAGCCATTCTAATCACATGGAAAACACAGCACTAAAAACGCAGCACAAACGCACCAGAAATGCAATACGTTTTTGGTGCATTTTTCAAACCACAGCTGCGTTTGGGCAGCTGAAAATGGAGCATAAACAAATCACAAACATTCAGTGGGCACATAGTATATCTGCATTATATGACAGAGGTTCCACTAATGCAGCAAACTGAATATGTATCAAATCAATGAATTTACTGTAACACTGAGCAATTGCAGAAACTTAATTGTACTGGTTTTAACAAGTTATTTTCAGATCAAAAAAAGGTGTTTGACAAAAGAACAGATAAGAGATAACACATCTGTGCAATAATAGGACGATAATATACAGAAATATAGGCAGCCAGCTAAAGTCACTTGAGCTGCTTATCGATACAAAAAAGCTAACAGGTTTTATCCTTATGAATAATGTTTATCTTTTCCCTAGTAATCTTCTTTTAATCTTCTGTTTGTATATGCTACTGTCTGGTGCCTTGGAATACAACTATCTCTCCTACATAATGCATAGACAAGAGAGAAATGTCACCAAGCTTATAGACTGCCAGAACAGTTTACTACATTAGAATAGAGGACAGTACTGATGAAAATACAATGGGCTGCATTTATCAATACAAATATTTAGACAGTACAAACTCAATCTAGACAGTCTTACAAAGTTTAGCATTGTGGTTTGAGCTGTTTGATATATGTGGTGCAGGCAAGATGCAGAAAGTGTCTAAAACATAATAAATGTGCGTGTTTTGAATGACTGACAGTTTTTTCTTTTTACAATTTGTGTCAATTTCTCAACGTGGGTGTTTTTAATATTTTTACATGCAAATTGACATTTAATATAAAATAGTGTTATAGTTAAGTGGTCCATTGGTCAAAAATCAAAGTTCCAGAGTGGCCTGGACTCTCATTTTCTGCTGTGCTTTATGGTACCTAAGGAGACGTGAACAAATTAGTAGGCTAGATTCTCCCCTTCTTTCCCTAATGCAAACTTTATTGTAGGTACTGTTGATAAGATAAGGAACTTGCAGGGGCGTAACTACAACAGGTGCAGGGGGTGTGATCGCACCCGGGCACCGGAGCCTATGGGGCCCCAAAAGTCCATTTGGCCTATAGAAAAAGACTATTGCTGTTAAAGATTTGTAATAATTGGGGGCCCGTTGGAGCTTTCGCATCGGGGCCCATGAGCTTCAATTACACCACTGGGACTTGGGTTACGGGAGAGAGTAAAATAAAAGAACAAGGACTGTTGAGTAAATCTTCTTGATAAGAGGTACCCTTGTGTTTGTGTACAAAGCGGTATTAATCAGTGAAGTAGTACTGTCTTCTCAGGGCTTAGTTCAATACCGTAAGGAGTGTGTGCCACCGGTATGTTTGTCCATTGTTTCCCTGGCAGTACGGTGCATGCTAGTGCTCGGTCCCAATGCTTCTTCCCCCTAGCAGCTAGGTTACCATTGTTGTCCATGTGTTAGGTCCTCTGTTGCATGACTATCCATGTGTGCAATACCTGGCTGATCCATTGCATAGCCGTCTGTGTGTTGTGAGGTCATCTGCTGAGCTGCATGACTATCCACATGTGCGGTCCCTGGCTGCAGAGATGTGGAGCCATCCACAGATTGCAAAGTCCTCTGCTGAGTGGCACGTCTTTCCATGTGTGCCAGGCTTGCGGCCACTGCTAGGTGCCCTAGGTCTCAGTCTCTGTCCTGTGTATGTTGGGTTCCGGTTTGTGCCTGGGTGGTGCGCCACCACACTTCCCCTCCTTATAGGGGTGGTGTGTGTACCTTGAATTGGTGTCTCCAGCCTTATCCTGTGTAGCATCTCTAATTTAAAATTTCTCTTCTCTTTTGGGAATCGCCAGAGCTTTGCATTAAGTTTGTAAACCTAAGTATGTGTGTTGGTCGAGCTTGCTGCTCCTGGTCTGCCTTTGTTTCCAGCTCTAGTCCAGCCTGCAACCAGTTGTGTCTTTGTGCCTGGACCTGTCCTGTCCAGATGTCTCCCCTGGTACCCTCCCTGTCTTGTTTCTGGAATTCTGCTGTGTCATATACCTGAAGTCCTGCTGTGCCTTGTACATGAAGTCTGTGAGTTTCCTGCATCCTGAGTCCTGTGATAAACCCCTGTTTGTCTCAAGAACTTGGACTCTGGCGTTCCTGCTGTGCTTGTACTATCTTTTTGTGCTTTCTCCAACCAGCTCCATTCTGCTCCTGCTGTGTCTGTGTCACTCAGCTTCCATCTGTGCTGGGCTTGCACTAGCCTGCTGTGCAAGCACCACCCAGCTCTGGTCCATTCCTGCTGTGCCTATGTCATTCTTCTCCAGTCTGTGCCTGCTGTTCTCATACTATTCTGCTGAGCTTGCACAACCCAGCTCCGGCTAGCTCCTGATGAGACTGTCACTCAGCTCTGGTCCATGCCTGCTGTGCTTGCACTATTCTGCTGTGCTCTCTCTACTTAGCTTCAGTCCACTCCTATAGTCGCTTATGTCATCCAGCTCCGGTCTGCTCCTGCTGAGCCTGCATCATCCTGCTTGGGTCCATTCCAGCCAGTCTCCGATGTCCAGTATCTGATGACCTCTGCCTGGTGCCTGGAGTTGCGTCTAATGTCTGGTATCTGATGACCTCTGCCTGGTGCTTTGAGCCATGCCAGATGACTGGTATTTGATGTCCTCTGTCTGGTGCCTTCAGCTGTTTCCGATGTCTGGTATCTGATGTCCTGTCAGTGTCCTGCATTGCTATCTTTCTTTACTCTTCCCCATTCCTTGTGTAACCCTCATTAACATTTTGTACGACATCACCACTGTGTCATCCATGTTTGTGTGCTGCATTCTGATACCTCTATTTCACTTGTGTGAGATTACCAAGAGCTAGTGATATCACTGGATCGTGGAAATCATGTTATCATGCCCATAGGGATGTGATATCATGGAAATAGGGCCGACTACTGTGGGGAAACTAATGCCCCATCAACTAGTCAAAGCCCTAATCAGTATATGAAAAGCGGACCTAATAAATATTATTTTTAAAGTGACTTAAGCGAATAACATTAAACAGGTTTGGTTAGGCTGGGAATTTAGTCATACACATGTGAATGCTGCTGGGTTAGAGGGGATAGGGGACCTGACAGGTTTCCTTTAAGGGCTCGGACACACTGGCATGAAAATCGGATGAGTGCAATGTGAGAAAATATCACATTTCCCTCGGACTAATGTTACTGAATGAGTCAGAACACATTAACGTGTGTCGTCCACTTTTTTCTCATCCAGAATCTGGATGAGAAAAAAGTTGCAACATGCTGCAACAGTATGGGAATCTCATGAGAGACTCGCCAATGCAAGTCAATTGGTCCAACAAATCATGGACAGCACACGGACCATCCTAGTGCCATCTGTTTTTTTAACTGATACATTACCATTCTGTAGCTCAGAACACTAAAATGTTCCTGTAAATGATTGTACAGTAATAGCTGATGGGAAAAAAAACTCATTGCACACGGACAGCACACAGATGTCACACGGACACCACTCGGATGGTAATAAAATTAATTAAAAACTGACTGGCATCACCTAGACGTGTAGGTGCAAGCAGAAAAAAACTGAATTTAAGAAAGAGAATCTGCTGCAACACTAAACACTGATATATGAAATAGCAAAAGGGCTATCAATGAATGGCAGGGCTATAATGCACAGCTAATAAAGATATAAGGAAAAAGACATGGCTTGCTGCTCTAGAATATAATGACAATTGAGAAGACTGTGAAAGTGCCCGATAACCGCGCCAAGGTGCTTCTCATCTTATCAGGTCCTAACACTATGTCACTACTAGCAGTGCACTATTGCATGTGTGGGTTTATATGCCTCTGTTTGCAATGAAAACCTACAATGTAAGGTATGTCTTGGACCTGGGCTACAGCTGGCTACAGGGCGGGGGAAGGGAGCACAGTCAGAAAAAGTATACTTTTTATGCTAAAGCTAAGTCTTTTCAATTTTCATTATATTCTCGAGCAGTTTGCATTTTTCCTTATATCTTTATTAGCTTTGCATATAGCCCTGCCATTCATTGTCAGCCATTTTGCTATTTCATATATCACAGTGTTTAGTGTTGTAGCAGATTCTTTTTCTTAAATTGATGTTTTTTTCTGCTTGCACCTACACTTCTAGGTGATGCCAGTCAGTTTTGAATTAAATTTATTAGTATACTTTTTCTGACTGTGCTCCTTTCCCCCACCCTGTAGCCAGCTGAGACCACCATCTTCTTGTAGCCCAGGTCCAAGACATACCTTACATTGCAGGTTTTAATTGCAAACAGAGGCATATAAACCCACACATGGGTCATTCCATGTCAAGTGAACCAATGATTATTACCTCTATATTTTTAATTCTTTTGAGATTTTGTTATTTGATAATAGCATGTCAGACAATGCAAAATGTGAAGAGAAAAATTTTTTTAAAAATTTGTTTTTTTTTTAAATGATTTTCAAAGTTCGGAAAAAGTGTGAATTTCGCTGTTGCCTGCCTTTACGTTTCTCCTCATAACTAAGGCTAGGAATAAGATAGAGAGACAAAATAAACACCATTCTACTCAGAACTATACAGGCTTTCACCAGATATGTCACAAGAGGATCTTTGTTAATATTTTACCCATGTGATTGCAAGCGCAAAACTTTAAAACGTATTTCCGAAAAATCGGCGCGCTTTAAATATTTCAAAAACTGCCCATGTGTCTGCTTTGCTCTTAGCCACATCTGTACCAAATTTCAAGTTGGGATCGCAATGGGATCATATTTTAACATATTTTACTATTAATAGCGCCAATGGGTCATTCCATATCAAGTGATCTAAATATGAATATTTTTTTTTACCTGACGTCTTTAGATTTTTTTTTTTTTTTTCCTTTATGAAGTACTACTTTAGTTAATTACAAATTAAAAGTTTGGAATTTTTTTCTTCATCAGTTAATTTTTTACAGATTTTTAAAGTTTAAAAAAAGGGTGAATTTTGGCCTGGTACGACTTTAAATTTTTTTTATCTCGGGCTAGAAATAAGATAGAGAAACAAAATAAACACCATTCTACTCAGAACTGTCCAGGCTTTCACCAGATATGTCACAAGAGTATATTTGTTAATTTTAATTTTTTACCTCTGCGAATGCAAACGCAACATTTTGAAATGCATTTCCGAAAAAAACATTTTAATAAAAATTTTCCAAAACTGCCCATGTGTCTTTTATGCTCTTAGCCACATCTGTACCAAATTTCAAGTTGGGATCGTGATGGGATCATATTTTAAAATATTTAACTATGGTTAATCTCATTTTTATTAAATTTTGAAAAAACATATGAAAGACATACATTCAATCTTTTAACAAAATCTTGAGACATATAAAATATACAAAAAGAGAATTCACAAAGTTATTAGTAACTTTAAGATAAGCTGCAAATTTACTTTTGCGCTTATCTCTGGTGCAATATATACTACAATCTAAATATAATTCCAAACACTCAAGTATACAACCTTTCTCAGGGTTTTGAGATGTTCTGATGTCAAGGGGACAAGCAGCCCCAGCAGAATGATTTTTATTACTTGGCCCCTTCTAACAGGTTGACCACGTAAGTGGGTCATTACCCGTTGAGGCCTAGTTGGAATAGTCTATCGACTGGTGTACCGGAAAGGAAGGCCGAAATATTAATGATCTACTCACAGCTCAGAGTTTTCGATACCTGTCTAATGTTCACTAGAATTCTGAAGGTATAGGCGTAGAAAGGAAATACCTAGACTGAATGTATCAGATGGGAAGAAAAGAGAGATAGAAAAGAAGAGAGAGAGAAGAGAAACAAAAACCATTAGAAAAAGTTATACTGGGAAAGAAAAGCCACGTAAGAAAAAAAGGAGGGGGGGGGGGACGGGTGAGGTATGGGAAGGAGAAAGGGTACTCATCCCACTGGCTCCCCATCAGCCAGAGGTCGAGCCATATTATCTGTGCTGGAAAAGATACTCCTAAATTCTGCAGAGTCGTGAAAAAGAATCCATTCAACCCAAATCCCTAAGAATTTGTTCCGAGATCCCGACGCATCAGCTGCGAGCTCCTCCATTCGATATGTGTCCATCAATTCTTTGAACCAATCAAGTAGAGATGGAGCCCGGCTTGATTTCCAGAACCTCGGGATCACAGCACGAGCAGCCAAGATGCAAAAGCGGAGAATATCCCTCTTCTGTAGCCCAATAGGACCTGGAAAAATGGATAACATTGCCGATTCTGGGCAGCATTCGGCTTGTTTACCTGTTATCCGGGCGTATGCATTGAAAACCTCAGACCAGAACCGCCGGATTTCCCCACAACTTCACCAAATGTGTATCATTGTACCCTTCTCTTCCCCACAGCGCCAGCAGGTATCAGGGTTCCAGGGAACATGTTCCGGAGTGTCGTCGGGCACAAGTACCATCTAGTGAGCAGCTTATAGCTTCTTTCTTGTGCAGAACAAGCGCTAGCTAGTGAGTGAGTAAATATAAAGCATTTCTGCCAATTAGCTTCTGAAATGCTACACCCCAATTCCCTCTCCCAAGCACGTTGGAAGTAAAGGGTGCCCTGCTCTCTCATGGACCCTAAGGCCTGGTATAGAACTGATATTTTGCGCCTCGGTGGAGCCTCCAGTTGGAATAACCTCTCCAATACGTTGGGCGTCAATCTTACCCTGCAAGAGTGGTCAGCTGAATATAATTATGCTCTGTATTGGAGAAATTCGAATCACTTAAGAGGTCTCGTAGGTTCTTTGAGTTGTAGCTCTGCCATCGGGGGCAAACCACCACTGGACAGAGTCTGTCCTACTCGGGTGTCATCCACAATCCGCCAACATAAAAATCTCTGCCTGTCAAATCTGGGTGGGAAAGATGGGTTGGAAAAAAGGGGAGTCAAAGGGCTAAGTCTGTCGTTTAAGCGGAGGGTTTTCGTCACTAGGTGCCATACCTTCAAGGTGTTTCTGGTCATGTCTGTCAAAGGTACTAGGTCTGTGGAGTCTTTAGGGGAAATCCAAAGCAGGTGTTTCAGCGGAATCCCCAAACCCTCTTGCTCCACCCCTACCCATTTCTTGGAGGACGCATGATAATGCCAATCTAGAGCTCTAACAAGAGAGGAAGCCTCAAAGTACGCTCGTATGTTGGGTAGTCCAACCCCTCCTCTGGTCTCGGGCAAGGATAGGATATTCATTCGCAATCTGGACCTCTTGCCCCCCCAGACAAATCTAAGGATCATAGATTGCATTTTGGAGAGGAAACCTCTATCCAATAGAACAGGAACTGTCTGAAAAGTATATAAGAGTCGGGGCAAGACATCCATCTTGACTACGTTTATTCTCCCGAACCAGGATAGCTTTAATTGTCTATAGGAGGTAAATGCCGATTCCGCGTTAGTCAAAAGGGGTTGATAATTTAAATTGAATATTTGTTTAAGATCTTTTGGTATAAGGATTCCCAAGTACTTAATGGCTTCTACTTTCCATTTAAATGGGAACTGTTTAGATAGATGAGAAACCAATTCTCCAGGCAAAGAAATATTGAGTGCCTCGGTTTTGGAGCAATTCACTTTAAAGTTGCTCAATTGTCCGAACCGTTCAAACTCCATTAAGACCGAAGGGATGGAGACCAGGGGCTGGGAGATGTAAAGTAGCAGGTCATCTGCAAATAAGGCTAATTTGTGATGACTCTGTCCCAGCTTGACCCCATGGACGCATTCATTGGACCTAAGTGCAAAATATTTAACTATTATAGTGTCAATTCAAAAGTCACCAAGAACACAATCAGTCATTTTTTCACAATTGCCCGTCAATAGTTTGAATTTGATATAAAGAAACATAGTCTTGTAACATCTCAAATGAAAGCTGTTACCGTTCTGAGTAAAATGATGCCTCTCCCACTTCATTATCTTATTTCTAGCCTGAGATAAAAAAAATTTAAAGTCATACCAGGTCAAAATTCACCCTTTTTTAAACTTTAAAAATCTGTAAAAAATTAACTGATGAAGAAAAAAATTCCAAACTTTTAATTTGTAATTAACTAAAGTAGTACTTCATAAAGGAAAAAAAAAAAAAAAATCTAAAGACGTCAGGTAAAAAAAAATTCATATTTAGATCACTTGATATGGAATGACCCATTGACGCTCTTACTAGTAAAATATGTTAAAATATGATCCCATTGCGATCCCAACTTGAAATTTGGTACAGATGTGGCTAAGAGCATAGCAGACACATGGGCAGTTTTTGAAATATTTAAAGCGCGCCGATTTTTCGGAAATGCGTTTTAAAGTTTTGCGCTTGCGATCACATGGGTAAAATATTAACAAATATCCTCTTGTGACATATCTGATGAAAGCCTGGACAGTTCTGAGTAGATTGGTGTTTATTTTGTTTCTCTATCTTATTTCTAGCCCGAGATATGATAGAAAATGTAAAGCCATACCAGGCCAAAATTCGCACTTTTTTAAAACTTTAAAAATCTGTAAAAAATTAACAGATAAAGAAAAAAATTCAAAACTTTTTTTTTGTAATTAGATAAAGTTGTTCTTCAGGTAGAAATTTTTTTTTAAAAATCTGAGGACGTCAGGGAAAAAAAATATTCATTTTTGGATCACTTGACATGGAATGACCCACATGCAATAGTACACCACTAGTACTGACATAGTGTTAGGACGCGATAAGATGAAAAAGCACCTTGGCGCAGTTATCGGGTACTTTTGCAGCGGCCACTGCTCAAGCTATGTCTTTTCAATTATCATTATATTCTAGAGCAGTTTGCCATGTCTTTTTCCTTATATCTTTATTAGCTGTGCATATAGCCCTGCCAGTCATTGTTAGCCATTTTGCTATCTCATATATCATAGTATTTAGTGTTGTACCACTCAGATGGTATGTGAAAAATATCTCTAGAGTCCGCCCCTTTCCCACCATGGAAACAACTAAAACCCTCACCGTGGCCCTAATCCATTCCCGCCTTGACTATTGCAATTCTCTATTAAGCTGCCTCCCCCTCACCAGACTTTCTCCTCTCCAGTCCATCCTTATGCAGCAGCCAGGATCACCCATCTGGCCAATCGTTACTCAGATGCCTCTGCTGAGTGCCAGTCATTGCACTGGCTGCCCGTACACTACAAGATCAAATTCAAATTGCTTGTTCTCACCCACAAAACTCTTCACAGTGCAGCACCCCCCTACATCTCCTCCCTCATCTCTGTCTATCACCCCTCCCATTCTCTACATTCTTCAAATGACCTTTGACTAACATCTGCACTAATCCGATACTCCCACTCCCGGCTCCAAGACTTCTCCAGAGCTGCACCAATTCTCTGAAATGCTTTACCCCAAGAAATCAGGACTATCCACAACTTGCATGGTTTCAGACGATCTCTAAAAACACATCTTTTTAAGGCGGCCTATCATACTCCCTAATAGAAGTCCTTGGTACTGTAGATTTTGAATGGGCTATCTCTCTTGACATTACTCCTCTACAAATTCCACCAAACCAAAAAGGTCTACACAGATTGTCTGATGACTATTCATGTAAGCTTATTTCTATGCTCCATTTCCTCAAGATGCCTGGACCATTAGTGAAATAAGCCCCTGTACCTTGTGCAACCCGTATCCCGTTGTAGATTGTAAGCTCTTTTGAGCAGGGTCACCTTCATTAATTGCTTTATTTATTGTATTTTCTTTTTTACATTGATTTTATGCCTATTGTCTTGTATCCAATTATTGTACTGTATTTGTTCTCTACTGTAATTACTTACTGTATTATATTTTCTGTACTCTAACCCTACATTGTAAAGCGCTGCGGAATATGTTGGCGTTATATAAATAAAGCTTTATTGTTATTATTATTATTATGTGAGAAAAAAAGTGCATACTTGCATAGCAGTTGCATGCCACGTGGATCAAAAAAAGGATGTCACTCTTCTGACTCTCCTGGACGAAAAATGGACCGATTTTGTTAACGTCAGTGTGTTCCCACACTAAATCTTTTGCTATATATTCAGAAAAATAATTTGTAGCTGTTGTTAATTACTGATCCTGGATGATTTATGTTGAAGTGATGAGAAAATAGAAGTTGGTGAATTACTAGGTAATCAAAGCTTAAAGCACCACTACAGTGCTTTTTTTCTCTGCTGCAGTGGTGCTTTAAATGTACCAGTCTGTTCTTTGTCCTATACTCGCCCTATGGCGGCTTCATACTTTTCAGCCCCGGTTCGGTCCCCCGGCACTATCTTGTGCCTATAACTTCTGACTGGTCCAGAATTCAAAAGTTATGTCCCAAGTCCCCAATGCATTTCTGAGAGCCAGAACAAGGCTCCCATATCACAACAGTCTGACTGGAGTGTCGCTGGAATAGGATGAAGACAGTGGAAGGTGAGTATAAGACAGGGGGTAGGGGATTTGCATTTAAAACACCATTCCAGCAATGTAATAATAATAATGATGATAAACAAAAACAAAACTGTTGTGGTACTTTACTAAGGCCCCTTTCACACTGGCGTTTTTTTTTTAAAAATGCAGCAGATGTGGCAGAATTACCGCATCTTCCGCCTAACGGCTGCACTTGCGGCACCGATCCAGCAAGCCCCATGCATTGTCTATGGGGCTTACGGTCAGGTGCGGTTTTGCCAGTTGTGGCAGATGTTGCACTTGTGGGTGCGAAAAAAAACGTGGTCAGCAGTGGTTTTTTTTGCGGCCGCAACTGCCGCATCTGCCACAACTGGCGAAACCACACTTGCCGCAAGCCCCATAGACAATGCATGGGGCTTGCCGCAAGTGCATCCGTTAGACGGAAGATGCGGCAGATGCGGTAATTCTACCACATCTGGCGCATTTTTTCAAAAATGCCTATATGAAAGGGGCCTAAGGCTGCTAAGAGTTTTTTTTTCAAATCAGGAAGATCAGATAATTTAGTTAAAAACCTGATTCTTACAGGATCCAGTTTTTTGCCCATTCACTTTAATGATGTCAAGTAGAATCCTGTTGCTTCATATTTTTTCCTGACATCATTAAAGTGAATGAGCAAAAAATTTGATCCTGAAAGAATCAGGTTTTTAACTGAAATAAGGGTACGTGCTCATGGTCTGGAGAAGGTGCGTGTTGGACACAGCTCCTCCGTACCTGAGGGAAGCCGCGGTGGTCGCAGGGAGACCGCAGCCGCCCTGTACTCACCATGTGCGGGGCGGCTTCTACCTGCAGTCACCTAATGGCAGTCGCTTCCGACTCCGCAGCATAAAATGAACATGCTGCGGAGAAGCGAACTGCTGGCAACCCGCACCGCAGCTCCAAACACGCTGCGGACAGGTTAAGCTTAATGAGGATGGGATTTCTTGAAAGCCCATCCACTATGCTTATACAGTACTACGCAGCGTTTTGGAAACAGCAGCAAGACGCTGCATCCAAAACACTGCGTATACTGATCGTGTGCACGTACCCTAACTGATCTTCCTTATTTAAAAAATGCAAGTGTGAAAGCAGCCTAAGGGGCCTTTCACATCAGTGTTTTCACTGATGTGCGGCAGATCTACTGCATCTGCCGTATCTGCTTCCTAACGGCCGTACTTGTGGCATGGATCCGGCAAGTCCCATGCATTGTCTATGGGGCTTGCGGTCTGGTGTGGCAAATGCGGTTACGTCGGATTGGCTGGATACAACACTTGCAGCCGCAAAAAAAAAAAAAAGCTGCAAGATCCTGCCTCTTCCTCCCCTCTCCCCCACCCTCTCCATCCCTCATCCCCCTCTACCTTTTCGTTTTTATGTGTATTCTGACCTTGTTGTCTGTTGTCTGGGGCCTTGTCCGGGGCCTTGTCCCCTTATGTCTTTTATCTAAAATTTTCAATAAAAACTTATTGTTTAAAAAAAAAAAAAAGCTGTAAGCAGTGTTTTTTTTCGCGGTCGCAAGTGCCGAATCTGCAGCAACCGGCAGAACCGCACTTGCCGCATTAGACCACAAGCCCCATAGACAATGCATGGGACTTGCCGTATCCGGGCCGCAAGTGCGGCAGTTAGGCAGCCGATCCGGCAGATGCGGCACTACCTGCTGGATCGGCCGCACATCACGCGGTGGTTTCAATATGCCTTTTTCTGGTATCCGGCCATATGAGGCAAAAAGACATCTGACTGGATACACTTTTTGGCTTTAAACCAGATGAAACTGTACCAGTATTATACCAGATCTGTATGCTGGTTCCATTATAATACTGGTATGGTTTCATCCATTACCATCCGGTATTGTCCAGATCCGTTTGCCTTTTTTGGGTCCGTACTGAACACCTTAGTGTTCAGCACAGACGCTGTAATTAAAGCATTATACTCACCTGTCTCACTGCTGTGGTCACTTCCGGGTCTGCTCTGCACTACCTGCTGAACAGCCAATCACAGGCATTCAGACTCTGGCTCAGTAGGCACACTGGATCCGGCACCCATTGTTACATATTAAGGGTGTGTTCACACGCTGCGTATTTGCTGCATATGTTTACGCAAGTGCTGTTGCAGTTTTTGTAGCCAAAACCAGGAGTGGAACAATCAGAGTAAAGATCTAAGGGTACGGACACACATGCAAGTGAAAAATTGCTCTGATTCACGGATCCCAGAGTTGGACGAGTGTCATCTGACTTTTGCTCAGTGTGGCTTGCGAGTGCTTTCCGAGTGCAATCAGTTTTTTTCCTCAGCAGCTATTTACTGTATAATCATTTACAGGAACATTTTGTACAATTGTCTGAGCTACAGAATGGTAATGTATCAATTAAAACTCGCATCAGACTCGGATGGTGCGAGTGCGGTCCGAGTGTAATCCATTTTTTTGTCGGACCCATAAACTTGCATTGGCGAGTCTCTTCCGTGACTCGCATAGAATCGCAGCATATTGCGATTGACTTGCAATCCGAGAATCGGATGCGGACAAAGCGTATGAGACTCGGAAATGTGCTCTCGGCCACTAGTTAACATTGGTCTGAGAGCAATGCAATCTTTCCGCACAGTGAACTTGGACGAATTTCACTGATGTGTGTCCGAGCCGTTATAGAAACAAGTGCTCCACTTCTGTATTTAATCACCCACTGCTGGTTTTAGCTACAAAAACTGCAACAACACTCGCGTAAAAATCTGCAGCAAATACACAATGTGTGAACGCACCCTAAAAATCATACCGCAGTATGCCGGATTTGGTCAGAAGCATTTTTTTACCAAGACCAAAAAATGCAGCATGTTTTGCTTTTTGGGCTTGGTAAAAAAAATGGTTTCCGCTAGATCGCAGCAACTTGATTCAACCGGATGCAAACAAAAGTGCCGAAGTGCCGGATTCCAAAAATTGCATATGTAAAGCACCCTAAATGTGTCAGTTTATTGGCAGGTCGAAAGATAGGTCCAAGTGGCTAATTTTGATGCTGAATATTAGATCCTGTGTGATCACAGAGAAGCACTACTCTAAGCATCATTGATCAAAGTACTACACTATGTAAAATGATAAGATGCACAGTCTAGCCAACCTTAAGATAACATTGTTACTAGAAAGAAAGTTGCTTAATCCAGTTAGGAGATCTTATAAATACTGTGGAGTGTACATTTTTCTTTCAGAAGTTCTAGAATTTGAACAAACATTTCTGTAGGATTTTGCCTTGTGCCACTTGGAACCTGAGAGCGCAGGTAAGGTTTTTACATGTCACATTTTGATTAAGAAATGACAAACCGTATAGTTATACTGTCCCCTAATATATCTGACACATTCATGTATGAGGCACTGGCCCATGTGGATCCATATTACTTTTAGTCAGTAGAGTGTAGTTCGATTTTTTTTTTACTATAAGTCTATGTGCTCACTGTGCGTATTCTTTTAGGCTACATTTGTTTTGCGATTTTTCAGCCACAAAAATGCAGCTGTTTCAGAAATGCCCCAATGCGTTTCTGGTACGTTTTTGCTGCGTTGTTTTAGTGCTGCATTTTCCAACTAATTAGAAAACGCAGGCCAAAAATGCACAATATAATAGACAGGGACTTTTATAAATGCATGCGTTTTTGGCACCACCTAGAAATGCACATGTGGGCACAGCTTTTGGATAATCACATTGATTTTAATGTTAAAGCTGTGGTCGCGGCGTTTTTGCTGCTAAAAAATGCAAAACAAATGCACAATGGGCACAGAGCCTAAATGTCAGTTCAGTGATGCTTTGATATATTTGCTAACCTGACTGTTATTCAAGCACATAAAAGTAACATAAGGCAGTTGTGAGAAGTGTATAAAAACATTGCGTTCAAATAATTTTGTTGAAGTAATCTACAGGCCAAAAACCCACTTATCACCCAAATAAATTGCCTGTTTGAGAGAATAGCTAAGGCTGGAAACACACTGTTAGGGTACCTTTACACGCCGCTACAACAAGGTGGAAACAACCGGGTGCTTCACGTGCACGAGCACGCACCAACGGTTACAAACGGTACCCGATACCGTCTTTACACGCCGCTACAAGGTGCTTTACAGAAGGCTGAATCTATCTCTGGATGCACCGCCGGGTGCCTAAAGTTACCTTCTGCAGAGCACATTACCCCATTTACACGCCACTACAACAAGGTAATATGGGCGGACCTGGTGCAGCAGGCACAACACATAGGCGTGCCAGAATTGTGGATTACGAGACGTTCGTACGCTGATAGGACAAAGCAATAGCATCATGATTGGCCAGCCAGCGCAGGAGGCTGACTAATACATGACGCTCGAGCAATTGTGTAGTGTGACTGGTCAGCTCCTTAAATATGCCGCCCTATGCAGCGACTACCAATCGTAACGCAGGAGCTTCCTCCAATGATTGCTGAAGGGGGGTGGTTTCACGGAGGCTGTGTCACGCCCCTGGGAGTTAACTAGGTGACGAAAAACCGTAACCTACCTTATTTAGACGCCACTACCATCGGATTGAAATCAACCTGTTTTAGAGCACTGCTCTGAAACAGGTGCCGCAAGTGCTGGGTGGAAACAACCTACTTTACATGCCGCTACCTCGGGTTGATTTGGCGGTGCAAGATACATTTGTCTCATAAACCCAGTTGTTTCCACCCTGTTGTAGCAGCGTGTAAAGGTACCCTTAGAGTGACATGCGAGTAAAGGCCCCATTACACGATACCAGATCGTGAATGATATCGCTGAAACGTCACGGATTTGGAGTCGTTCAAACGACATCATTAGGACGTTGTTGCGTGTAACACCGAGATACGACTACAATAAATCGTTGGATCATTGATCGCAGATATGAGAACATGTTCTCAAATGAAACGATCCATGATCAGCCAACCTGCAGCTTCGTTATGTGTGACACTGCGATAACGATGTCGTTCACAACTTCTCCTATTCACAACAGTGAGCAAGTATCGTTCGCTGGGTTGTGCGAACGATAGCTGCTCACCACATCGTTGGTGCATCGTCCACGATATCTAGGCGTGTGACATCTCACCAACGATGTCAAAACGATGTCCTAACGACTGCGCGTTCATGAGATCGCTGGCGATATCGTTACAACATTGAAGCGCGTAATGGTACCTTAACTCACACGATCATTCACCCGGCATGGCCTCCCCCTCTCTGGACAGGAGCAGTGGAGCTACATAGAAAAACATACCACCAAAGAGGCAGGGGTCGTTCCGGGTGAATGATCCGAGACTCGTGCGAGTAACTCGCATGTCACTTGGACAGTGTGTTTCCAGCCGAATACTAAAAACCACAATCAGAATAATTATTGAAATCTGCAACTACAAGTAATTTGGAATTACTTTACTAATTCGACTTTGGTGAAAATCTTTGTCTTGTTTGATTCCACAACCAAAATTCTACATCAAATGGACAGTGTTCCCATCTACCCGACATGAATACATATTTCTGCAGCATGACAGTATTTGTTAGAACTGAATCTCACCCATTTTAAGCCAACTGTATTTTGCTGCACATTTTGTAACTGCAAACCTGGATCAAAAATCCAGAGTGGAATAAAAGTATGTATTTTACTTATCTCTGAGGGTACCTTTACACGCGGCTACATTTCTAGGGTGGCTACAGGTAACTTACTGGTTGCAGTGAAATCATGGAGAGATTATTCCATTTGTACACAGCAACAAGATAGAACCTTGTCTCCATGATTTCACTGCAACCAGTAAGTTACCTGTAGCCACCCTAGAAATGTAGCCGCGTGTAAAGGTACCCTGAAGGTACCTTTAACACGCCGCTACTGAAGGTTAGAAATCATCGGGTGTCGGAGACAATTGTAACTTGTACCTTCAAAACACTGCGAGGTAGCGGCGTGTAATTCAGGTTGTTGCCACCGGTCTCTGTCGACACCTGTCTTTCAGCCGTGCTCAAAAACAAGTAGGTATAAACCCTATGGTAGCGGCGTGTAATCGAGGAACAGGAAGGTATTTTCGACACCTTCTGAACTCCCTGGGGCGTGACACAGCCTCCGGGATACCGCGCCCCATCAGCGATCATTGGTGGAGGCTCATGCGTTACGATTGGTTGTCCCTGCATAGGGCGGCATATTTAAGGAGATGACCAGTCACACTACACAATTGCAATAGCATCATGTATTAGCCAGCCTTCCTGCGCTGGCTGGCCAATCATGATGCTATTGCATTGTTCAATCACCATACGAGCATCTCATAATCCACAACTCTGGCACGCCTATGTGTTGTCCCTGCTGCCCCAGGTCCGCCCATATTCCCTTGTGGTAGCAGCGTGTAAATCAGGGAAGGTGCTCTACAGAAGGTAACCTGTGGCACCCGTCGGTGCTTCCAGGGATTGAAAAAACCTACTGTGGAGCACCTTGTAGCGGCGTGTAATTGCGGTATCAGGTACCGTTAGGAACCGTTGAAACGTGCACGTGCACGTGCGACACCCGGTGGTTTCTAACCTACGGTAGCGGCGTGTAAAGGTACCATAAGAATGCATGTACAAAAGGTTTATAAAAGAAAAACACCCCAAAAAAGAAATACACTCCTCAACATTTGCAACACCAGGATGAAAAAGCCATTGATTTATGGAAATCACAGGATGGATAGACATGGTACTCATTGGAAATAATAAAGTAATGGAAACAAAGTTTTCGTCAATAAGTAAAAAAGTGACGCAGCAGCTGTGTGGCAAAAAGTGGGCAACAATGGCTCCCATAACCCCGCAAAACATATCAAGTCCAAAAAATGTTGAAGGTTTCTATTATTTACTTATATCAATAAAATGAGGGAATGACTTAAAAACCTTACTGCCCGGATATCCCGCTGCCAGCAGCCGCCATGCCCAGCACCAGCCACCGGACCGCTCCCAGCTGCACATCCCGCCGCCAGCAGCCGCCATGCCCAGTACCAGCCACCGAACCACTCCCAGCTGCACATCCTGCCACAAGCAGCCGCCATGCCCAGTACCAGCCACCGCCACCGGACTGCTCCCCGAAGCCCAGCCAGGCACAAGGAGTGCTCCAACACCCACCATGGAGCCCCCCTCTGACCCTATGCCCCTCCATCCTACGCTGACCACCAAGCCTCCATCCTGCGCTGACCACCTCATTCCCGGTTCAAGCTTCCATCAACGATGGGTGAGACTGGAATGGGGTGTGTAGGTGTGTGTCTGTGTGTGTAGATCTGTGTGTGTAGGTGTGTGTGTGTCCACTTAGCCGCCCCCCGCCGCCGCACCGATCCTCGCCCTCCGTTGCGATAGCATCAGGCACACATCTAGTATATATATATCCTCCTTGAGGCTGTCTTGGGCTATATATGTTATACGAGGCTATGCTGGGCTGTCTATATTAACTGGAGGCTGTTTCGGGCTGTATATATTACTTGGAGGCTATACTGGGCTGCATATATTACCTGGAGGCTGTGCTAGTCTTTATATATTACCTGAAGGCTATGCTGGGCAATATATGTTACCTGACGGCTGTGCTGGACTGCATATATTACCTGGCAGCTGTGCTGGACTGTATATGTCACCTGGAGGCCGTGCTGGGCTGTATATGTTACCTGGCAGCTGTGCTGGACAATATATGTTACCTGGAGGCTGTGCTGGGCTGTATATATTACCTGGCGGCTGTGATGGGCTGTATATATTACCTGGAGGCTGTGCTGGACTGTATATATTACCTGGCGGCTGTGCTGGCCTGTATATATTACCTGGCGGCTGTGCTGGGCTGTATATATTACCTGGCAGCTGTGCTGAACTGTATATATTAGGATGTGATGGACTGTATATATTACCTGGAGGCTGTCATGGACTGTATATATTACTTGGAGGCTGTGGTGGACTGTTTATATTACCTGGCGGTTGTGCTGGGCTGTATATATTAACTGGAGGCTGTGCTGAGTTGGGTATGTTATTTGGAGTCTGACTGTGCTGGGCTGTATATTTTATTTGGAGGCTGCAACTGGCAAATAATATATACAGCCCAGCAGCAGCCTCCACATATAACATACAGCTCTGCATAGCCTCAATATTATATATATTATTATTATTATATATCTTTTTTTGAAAAGGTTTGTGACAGACCTATGCAATAGGTAGAACGGGTAGGTAGGTAACAACTATCTTTTTAGGATCATATTAAAAAAATTAAACAACTTTACTATTTAGATTTGATAGTTGTGTTGTAAATAAATATTACAATCTATATGTTTACATTATGTTTACATTACTTTGTTGCTACTATGAGGGGCAGGGGGAGGGCCCCAAAAAATTTCTTGCATCGGGGCCCACTACAGTCTGGGTCTGCCCCTGAGAGAAAGTGACAGTTACCAGTTGATAGTTGTGAATGAGAGGGGCTTAATGATAGCACCAAAGACTAACAGCATATACCAGCATATAGTTACTAAGGTGGGGCCCTGACATGGAATATTCACCATGCATCGGAACATGTATACACACCACATGCACACAAAGAGTAACAGCTAAGGTGGAGCCCCAACATTGGATACTCACCACGCACCCGAACACAAACACACACACCACACAGACACCCCCCCCAGGGACACTCACACATACACACCCTATAGGGACACATGCACTCACCCCACAGGGACATACACACATGCATACCCCACAGGGACACAGAGACACACACACACCCCACAGGAACACACAGACCCCATATAGGGATGGACACACACCACAGAGACACCCATCCCCCACAAGGACACACACCACAGGGACACCCCTCCCCCCAAAAGGACACACACCACAGGGACCACCGCACTGGGACCCATGCACACCACTAGGACACACACACACGCCAGGGACACACACTCCCTAGGGACACACACACCACACAGACAGACACAGATGTGCACAAATCGCCTCACACAACTCGCCTCATACGTCTGGTATCTTTAATTTCCAAAAATAAACATCTGATTAAAAACAGCCAATGTGCAACACATGTGCCATATAGGGAATTAAGTAACAAATACCACGGTCTGGTGGGCGCTCTGAAGTAGATCAAGGATCCTGATTGGTGCCTGCACATAACACTCAGCAGCTGGGAGAAAATCAACTTTAATGCTTCCAGTAGCGTTCTGGCTTGATCGGGAAGCACCGGCACAAGATCAGTCACCACTCTAATTTGATGGCTGCAGCTGCTTCTCTGTGCGCCTGCGATGTTCAGTGATATCTGATCTTCCCGGTTTGCGTTGGTCTGGAGCGCTGTCCCTATCTTTTCTTTGTCTTCACATATAGGGAATTAAGGCAGATGTCAGTCACATGAGCTGTCTTTTATGTGTATGTGTGAGGTAATATATACTGCCCGGCCAGGGGGAGGGTTTACTGTTGCCTGGAGATTTATTAGGCTGCCTATAGCAACCAAATCACAGCTCAGTTTCTATTTTCCTACAGGTCATTAATATGACATATTCAAATTCTATTTTGTTATAGCTAACAGCAGTTATTTATTAACCCGGGCGTAGCCGGGTAGTACAGTTAGTAAATCAATAAAATAATAAGTCAATAATCACTGTCCAGGCACCTTGCTCGACTAATTTCATCACAGCAGGAAGGTTTTTAACCCTTTCCATCCCTCATTTTATGCTATCCCTCTCTGGGGACTGTGGCAGCCATTTCACAACCCCTCCAGATGAGCAATTCCACTTTTTTCTTATCCAATAATATTAGGGTAAAAGCCTATTTGAGCCATTTGAATTTCCAGTTTGTCTATTGCTGATTATTATCTTACTAGCTGTGAGCCCAATGCAAATGCATCGGGATTCTAGAACGTGGCAATATTATTTGCATTAATAGCATTATTATTACCATTAATAGCATAATTATTAGCATTAACAGCATTATTATTAGCATTAATAGCATTATTAACAGCAATAATAGTACTATTAATAGTATTGTTATTAGTATTAATAGCATTATTACCATAAATAGCATTAATAATAGCGTTAATAGCATTATTGTGAGGAGTAATAGCATTATTAGCATTAATAAAATTATTAATAGCATTATTAGAATTAAAAATAGCATTAATAGCATTATTAATAGGATTAATAGCATGATTATTAGAATTAATAGCATTAATATTAGCATGAATAGCATTAATAGCATTATTAATAACATTAATACCATTATTAATAGCATTAATAGCCTAAATAATAGAATTAATAGCATAAATAATCGCATTAATAGCATGAGTATGAGCATAAAGAGCATTAATAGCAATATTATTAGCATTAATAGAATTTTGAATAGCATAAATAGCATGATTATTAGCCTTAATAGCATTATTAATAGCGTTAATATGATTATTATTAGCATTATTAGCATTAATATTAGCATTAATAGCATAATTATTAGCATTAATAGCATTATTATTAGCATTAATAGCATTAATAATACAATTAATAGCATTAATATTAGCATTAATAGCATTAATAGTATTATTAATAGCATGAATAACATTATTAATAGCATTAATAGCATTAATAGCATTATTAATAGCATTAATAGCATAAACAATAGAATTAATAGCATAACTAATCGCATTAATAGCATTACTATTAGCATAAAGAGCATTAATAGCAATATTATTAGCATTAATAGCATTTTGAATAGCATAAATAGCATGATTATTAGCCTTAATAGCATTATTAATAGCGTTAATATGATTATTATTAGCATTAATAGCATTATTAATAGCATTAATAGCAATATTATTTGCATTAATAGCATTATTATTACCATTAATAGCATAATTATTAGCATTAATAGCATAATTATTAGCATTAATAGCATTAGTAATAGCATTAATAGCAATATTATTTGCATGAATAGCATTATTATTACCATTAATAGCATAATTATTAGCATTAATAGCATAATTATTAACATTAATAGCATTAATAATAGCATTAATAGCAATATTATTAGCATTAATAGCATTATTATTACCATTAATAGCATAATTATTAGCATTAATAGCATAATTATTAGCATTAATAGCAGTAATAATAGCATTAATAGCAATATTATTTGCATTAATAGCATTATTATTACCATTAATAGCATAATTATTAGCATTAATAGCATAATTATTAACATTAATAGCATAATTATTAGCATTAATAGCATTAATAGTAATATTATTTGCATTAATACCATTATGATTACCATTAATAGCATAAATATTAGCATTAATAGCATAAATATTTGCATTAATAGCATAATTATTAGCATTAATAGCATAATTATTAGCATTAATAGCATAAATATTAGCATTAATAGCATAATTATTAACATTAATAGCATTAATAATAGCATTAATAGCAATATTATTTGCATGAATAGCATTATTATTACCATTAAAAGCATAATTATTAGCATTAATAGCATAATTATTAACATTAATAACATTAATAATAGCATTAATAGCAATATTATTTGCATTAATAGCATTATTATTACCATTAATAGCATAATTATTAGCATGAATAGCATAATTATTAATATTAATAGCATTAATAATAGCATTAATAGCAATATTATTTGCATTAATAGCATTCTTATTACCATTAATAGCCTAATTATTAGCATTAATAGCATAATAATTAGCATTAATAGCATAATTATTATCATTAATAGCATTAATAATAGAATTAATAGCAATATTATTTGCATTAATAGCATTATTATTACCATTAATACCATAATTATTAGCATTAATAGCATAATTATTAGCATTAATAACATAATATTAGCATTAATAGCATAATTATTAGCATAATAACATAAATATTAGCATTAATAGCATAATTATTAGCATTAATAGCATTATTATTAGCAGTAATAGCATTATTAATAGCATTAATAAAATTAATAATACAATTAATAGCATTAATATTAGCATTAATATATTTTATTGCATGAATAGCATTATTAATAGCATTTATAGCATAATTATTAGCATTAATAGCATTATTATTAGCAGTAATAGCATTATTATTAGCATTAATAGCATTATTAATAGCATTAATAGCATTAATAATACAATTAATAGCATTAATATTAGCATTAATAGCATTAACAGTATTATTAATAGCATAAATAGCATTATTAATAGCATTAATAGGATTAATAATAGAATTAATAGCTAAAAATTTCATTAATAGCATTAGTATTACCATAAAGAGCATTAATAGCAATATTATTAGCATGAATAGCATTTTGAATAGCATAAATAACATGATTATTAGCCTTAATAGCATAATTATTAGCATTAATAGCATTATTATTAGCAGTAATATCATTATTATTAGATTTTTTTTTTATTATTATTTTTTATGTTATTATTATTTATTTATTTATTTTTTTATTATTATTTTTTTTTTTTTTATTAAATTTTTTATTATGAAATTTATTTATTATTAGTTATTTTAAGTGAGCCTGAGACACAGTTCTCCTTCAGGTCCGCTGAAAAGGCTCATATTATTAGCATTTTTTTTATTTTTTTATTATTATATTTTATTTAATTATTTATTATTTTTTATTTATTTTTTTATTATTTTTTATTATTTTTTAATTATTTTTTTATTATTAAATTTATTAGTTATTTTAAGTGAGCCTGAGACTGAGACACAGTTCTCCTTCAGGTCCGCTGAAAGGGCTGATATTATTAGCATATTTTTTTTTTTTATTATTATTTTTTTATTTAATTATTTATTATTTTTTATTTATTTTTTTATTATTTTTTAATTATTTTTTAATTATTTTTTTAATTATTAAATTTATTAGTTATTTTAAGTGAGCCTGAGGCTGAGAGACAGTTCTCCTTCAGGTCCGCTGAAAGGGCTGATATTATTAGCATATATTTATTTTTTTTATTATTATTTTTTATTTAATTATTTATTATTTTTTATTTATTTTTTTATTATTTTTTAATTATTTTTTAATTATTTTTTTTATTATTAAATGTATTAGTTATTTTAAGTGAGCCTGAGGCTGAGACACAGTTCTCCTTCAGGTCCGCTGAAAGGGCTCATATTATTAGCATTTATTTAATTTTTTTTTATTATTTTTTATTTAATTATTTATTATTTTTTAATTATTTTTTTAATTATTTTTTAATTATTTTTTATTATTTTTTTTATTATTAAATTTATTTGTTGACATACATTAGCGGTGTGTCGGCGAATTAACGGCCGGGCCCCTGGTTCTATTTGTCGGCCCCAAAATCGCGGACACACCGCTAATGTATGTCTATGGGCAGTGAGGTCGAATTCTGATTGTTCGGCGTCAGCAGAGAGCGACCAATCAGAAATCGGGCTGACTGCCCATAGACATGCATTAGCGGTGTGTCCGCGATTTTAGGGCCGACAAATAGAACCAGGTGGGCGGCCATAAAATCGCCGACACACCGCTAATGTATGTCAATGGGAAATTAGGTGCTCTTCTGATTGGCTGAGGGCAGTAGACAGCGACCAATCAGAAGAGCGCCTCACATCTCATAGAGATAGAATGGCGGATTTTTCGTCCATTCTATCTTAATGAGAAGTGAAGAGGACGTCGGAGCTGGAAGTTGGCGGAAAGAAGACAGAAGACCCCGGGGGCCGGACGAAGAGCCGGAGATGGCGGAAAGAAGAGAGAAGACCGGCGGGGCCGGAGGAAGAGGATGCCTGGCCGGACGGAGGACTTGTGGATCGGACGGACGATCAGATGACTAAGAAGGCATGTAAGTGATCGACGGGGGCGTTAGGTTAGGGGACGGCGGGGGCTTCGGGTGTAGGGCCTTAGGTGTTAGCGACAGCGGCGGGGGAAAGCGGCGGGAGCTTAGGAGGCGGCGGGGCTTAGGGGATAGGGGATTAGGTGCGGCGGACTTAGACTTAGGGGGTAGGGGCTTAGATGCGGCGGGGCTTATAGGGTAGGGGCTTAGGTGAGGTGGGGCTTAGAGGGTAGTGGCTTAGGTGCAGCGGGGCTTAGGGGTAGGGGCTTAGGTGCGGTGGGGCGGCGGCGGACGGTAGGGGCTTAGGTGCGGCGGGGCTTAGGGGGTAGGGGCTTAGGTGCGGCGGGGCTTAGGGGGTAGGGGCTTAGGTGCGGCGGGTCGGGGCTTAGGTGCGGCGGGGCTTAGGGGGTAGGGGCTTAGGTGCGGCGGGGCTTAGGAGGTAGGGGCTTAGGTGCGGCGGGTCGGGGCTTAGGTGCGGTGGGGCTTAGGGGGTAGATGCTTAGGTGCGGTGGGGCTTAGGGGTAGGGGCTTAGGTGCGGCGGGGCTTAGAGGGTAGGGGCTTAGGTGCGGCGGGTCTTAGGGGGTAGGGGCTTAGGTGCGGCGGGGCTTAGAGGGTAGGGGCTTAGGTGCGGCGGGGCTTAGGGGGTAGAGGCTTAGGTGCGGCGGGTCTTAGGGGGTAGGGGGTTAGGTGCGGCGGGGCTTAGAGGGTAGTGGCTTAGGTGCGGCGGGGCTTATGGGGTAGGGGCTTAGGTGCGGCGGGGCTTAGGTGCAGTGCGGACATTGGGGGGAGGGGCTGTGCGGACATTGGGGGGAGGGGCTGTGCGGACATTGGGGGGGAGGGGCTGTGCGGACATTGGAGGGGTGGGGCTGTGCGGACATTGTGGGGGGGTGCTGTGCGGACATTGTGGGGGGTGCTGTGCGGACATTGTGGGGGGGTGTTGTGCGGACATTGGGGGGGGTGTTGTGCGGACATTGGGGGGGGTGCTGTGCGGACATTGCGGGGGGGCTGAAGGGGCTTAGGTGCGACGGACTTAGGGGTTAGGGGCTTAGATGCGGCGGGGCTTATAGGGTAGGAGCTTAGATGCGGCGGGGCTTAGAGGGTAGGGGCTTAGGTGCGGCGGGTCTTAGGGGGTAGGGGCTTAGGTGCGGCGGGGCTTAGAGGGTAGGGGCTTAGGTGCGGCGGGTCTTAGGGGGTAGGGGCTTAGGTGCGGCGGGGCTTAGAGGGTAGGGGCTTAGGTGCGGCGGGGCTTAGGGGGTAGGGGCTTAGGTGCGGCGGGTCTTAGGGGGTAGGGGGTTAGGTGCGGCGGGGCTTAGAGGGTAGGGGCTTAGGTGCGGCGGGGCTTATGGGGTAGGGGCTTAGGTGCGGCGGGGCTTAGGTGCAGTGCGGACATTGGGGGGGAGGGGCTGTGCGGACATTGGGGGGAGGGGCTGTGCGGACATTGGGGGGGAGGGGCTGTGCGGACATTGGAGGGGTGGGGCTGTGCGGACATTGTGGGGGGGTGCTGTGCGGACATTGTGGGGGGTGCTGTGCGGACATTGTGGGGGGGTGTTGTGCGGACATTGGGGGGGTGTTGTGCGGACATTGGGGGGGGTGCTGTGCGGACATTGCGGGGGGACTGTGCTAGACTGTGGATGGGGGCTGGCGGCGGAGGTGTGCGGGCAGTGAGGGGGGGGTGTGCGGTGCTGGAGGTCGGTGCGGGTGTGGGGAGCGTTGCTGGGCTGTGGATCGGGGCTGCGGGGGAGGCACAGGGGGCAGCTGCATAGTCGGAGGTGGGCTGTGGGTAGCGGGGAGCAGAGGCGGCATTGGCGGCCATTGCGAGTCGGCTTAAAGCTGCTCGCAATGGCCGCTTCGCGGCCAATGCTTCGCACGTATCCACATGACCACGCCGGAAGTAGCGCCGAGAGGGGCGCTTTTGCGATTCGCGATTATATAATAGATAGAAAGCATTTCAGTAAGATAGTATCAATACACAAGGTAAACCTTCACAGATATTTGCATGGATATAAGGTAAATGCTTGCTGCATAGAATAGCTTTTAACCCCTTCACCCCTGGCAATTTTCCATTTTTTTCTTCCTCTGCTTCCAAGAGCCATAACTTTTTTATGTTTCCATCAATATAGACATACGAGGGCTCGTTTTTTGTGGAACACGTTTTACTTTTGAATGACATGATTCGTGAAATCATACAATTTTTTTTTATATATTTATCATGTTCACAATATGGTAAATCTGACATGTCAGTATGATGCCTTGGCTTGGTACGAGTTTGTAGATTACAAACATGTATACATTTACTGTTACTTAAGTGGAGAGAAAAAATCTGAAGTTTAAAAAAAAAAAATAAAAAAAAAAATAGAAAAGAATTGTGCTTTTGGCACCATTTTTCATAGCACATAGTGTTCTCGTTTTTTGGGATCTGGGGCTGTGTGATGGCTAATGTTGATGATTTTATTATTACACTTTTTGGACAAATATGATCTTCTGATCGCCGCTTATTGCATTTTATTGCAATGTTGCAGCAACCAAAAAAAAAACGTAATATTGGTGTTTTGACTTTTTCTCAGGTTCCGCAGTTTAAAGATCTGATTATTTGTTATATTTTGATAGATTGAACATTTCTGAACTTGTCGATATCAAGTATGTATATGTCCTGTCCCAGGGCTTGGGGTACCTGGCTCCGGGCTTAAGGTACCTTTACACTCCACCACTGCGTGGTAGCAACTGCCTGGCATTGGGGATTTTTGTGCCTGTTGCCATGAAATTGCTACGAAATAGCGGCGTGTAAATAGGGAAATTCCTCCGGTGTCCTGCAGTTGACTCAGATACCTGTTTCTGAGCCGTGCTCAAAAACCCATGGCAACACAAAGGCACAATTGCCATGGTAGTGGCGTCTAAATAGGACACAGGGATGGAATCTGCGTCGCCTAGTGAATTCCCAGGGGCGTGCCACAACGTCATGGATACCACGCCCCATCAGCGATCATTGGTGGGGGCTACTGTGTTACGATTGGCTGTCCCTTCTCAGGGCGCCATAATTAAAGAGCTATCCATTCACACTCTACAATTGGAATGGCGTCATGTATTAACCAGCCTTCATGCGCAGCCTGGCCAATCATTATGCTATTGAGTTGTCCAATCAGCGTATTAGCGTCACGGAATACACAACTCTGTCACGCCTATATACTTGCGGCGCAAAAGATGTACCCCCATATTCCTTTCAGGTCAGTGAGTGCTTTGTGATGTCTGTCTATCAAGCATTGCTCCCACCCAGCCAGAATCCTGCGCCACACTGATGAGGGGCAACAACCCCGAAACAGCTGTCTGTGGTTGGATACCTAGTCCATGGTAAACCCCTGGCCATATCTTCAAGCTCGCAAGGGCTGGATAGTGACTTAAGGGCTACTAATACCCTGGGCTAGGTCCTACCCTGGTGGGATAACTGGCTGGTGTCCATGTTGTAGACTCTTAACCGAGGCTCCATGGACTTCATCTGCATATACAAATTCTAGGGAGCAATGCACCTTGGGTTTCACTGTGTTTGAGTGCTTTAACTGTTGCCCGCAGTGTTATCCTCCACTGGTCTCCACAAGGTCAGTGAGTGCTTTGTGATGTCTGTCTATCAAGCATTGCTCCCACCCAGCCAGAATCCTGTGCCACACTGATGAGGGGCAACAACCCTGAAACAGCTGTCTGTGGTTGGATACCTAGTCCATGGTAAACCCCTGGCCATATCTTCAAGCTCGCAAGGGCTGGATAGTGACTTAAGGGCTACTAATACCCTGGGCTAGGTCCTACCCTGGTGGGATAACTGGCTGGTGTCCATGTTGTAGACTCTTAACCGAGGCTCCATGGACTTCATCTGCATATTCAAATTCTAGGGAGCAATGCACCTTGGGTTTCACTGTGTTTGAGTGCATTAACTGGTGCCTGCAGTGTTATCCTCCACTGGTCTCCACAAGGTCAGTGAGTGCTTTGTGATGTCTGTCTATCAAGCATTGCTCCCACCCAGCCAGAATCCTGCACCACACTGATGAGGGGCAACAACCCCGAAACAGCTGTTTGTGGTTGGATACCTAGTCCATGGTAAACCCTGGCCATATCTTCAAGCTCGCAAGGGCTGGATAGTGACTTAAGGGCTACTAATACCCTGGGCTAGGTCCTACCCTGGTGGGATAACTGGCTGGTGTCCATGTTGTGGACTCTTAACCGAGGCTCATGGACTTCACTGCATATTCAAATTCTAGGGAGCAATGTACCTTGGGTTTCACTGTGTTTGAGTGCTTTAAGCTGTGCCCGCAGTGTTATCCTCCGACTGGTCTTCACAAGGTCATGACGCTTTGTGAGTCTGTCTATCAAGCATTGCTTCCCACCCAGCCATTGAAACATGGCCACACTATGAACGCCAGCATGCAAACCGCGAAACAGCTGTCTGTGTTGTCGATACCATTAAGTGCCATGTTAAAAAACCTGGCCATATCTCAAGCTCGCAAGGCAGGATTGTGACTTAAGGGCTACGAATACCCTGGGCTAGGGTCACCCTGCGGGATAACTGCCGTGTCCGCCTCATTTTGACTCTAGAACCGAGGCTCCAGGACTTACCTGCGATTCAAATTCTAGCGGAGCAATGACCTGGGTTCACGTGTGTTAGTGCCTTTAACAGGTGCCCGCAGTGTTATCCTCCACTGGTCTCCACAGGTCAGTGAGTGCTTTGTGATGTCTGTCTATCAAGCATTGCTCCCACCCAGCCAGAATCCTGCGCCACACTGATGAGGGGCAACAACCCCGAAACAGCTGTCTGTGGTTGGATACCTAGTCCATGGTAAACCCCTGGCCATATCTTCAAGCTCGCAAGGGCTGGATAGTGACTTAAGGGCTACTAATACCCTGGGCTAGGTCATAACTGGCTGGTGTCCATGTTGTAGACTCTTAACCGAGGCTCCATGGACTTCATCTGCATATTCAAATTCTAGGGAGCAATGCACCTTGGGTTTCACTGTGTTTGAGTGCTTTAACTGGTGCCCGCAGTGTTATCCTCCACTGGTCTTCACAAGGTCAGTGAGTGCTTTGTGATGTCTGTCTATCAAGCATTGCTCCCACCCAGCCAGAATCCTGCGCCACACTGATGAGGGCAACAACCCCGAAACAGCTGTCTGTGGTTGGATACCTAGTCCATGGTAAACCCCTGGCCATATCTTCAAGCTCGCAAGGGCTGGATAGTGACTTAAGGGCTACTAATACCCTGGGCTAGTCTACCCTGGTGGGATAACTGGCTGGTGTCCATGTTGTAGACTCTTAACCGAGGCTCCATGGACTTCATCTGCATATTCAAATTCTAGGGAGCAATGCACCTTGGGTTTCACTGTGTTTGAGTGCTTTAACTGGTGCCCGCAGTGTTATCCTCCACTGGTCTCCACAAGGTCAGTGAGTGCTTTGTGATGTCTGTTTATCAAGCATTGCTCCCACCCAGCCAGAATCCTGCGCCACACTGATGAGGGGCAACAACCCCGAAACAGCTGTCTGTGGTTGGATACCTAGTCCATGGTAAACCCCTGGCCATATCTTCAAGCTCGCAAGGGCTGGATAGTGACTTAAGGGCTACTAATACCCTGGGCTAGGTCCTACCCTGGTGGGATAACTGTCTGGTGTCCATGTTGTAGACTCTTAACCGAGGCTCCATGGACTTCATCTGCACATTCAAATTCTAGGGAGCAATGCACCTTGGGTTTCACTGTGTTTGAGTGCTTTAACTGGTGCCCGCAGTGTTATCCTTCCATGGTCTCCACAAGGTCAGTGAGTGCTTTGTGATGTCTGTCTATCAAGCATTGCTCCCACCCAGCCAGAATCCTGCGCCACACTGATGAGGGGCAACAACCCCGAAACAGCTGTCTGTGGTTGGATACCTAGCCATGGTAAACCCCTGGCCATATCTTCAAGCTCGCAAGGGCTAGATAGTGACTTAAGGGCTACTAATACCCTGGGCTAGGTCCTACCCTGGTGGGATAACTGGCTGGTGTCCATGTTGTAGACTCTTAACCGAGGCTCCATGGACTTCATCTGCAATTCAAATTCTAGGGAGCAATGTACCTTGGGTTTCACTGTGTTTGAGTGCTTTAACTGGTGCCTGCAGTGTTATCCTCCACTGGTCTCCACAAGGTCAGTGAGTGCTTTGTGATGTCTGTCTATCAAGCATTGCTCCCACCCAGCCAGAATCCTGCGCCACACTGATGAGGGGCAACAACCCCGAAACAGCTGTCTGTGGTTGGATACCTAGTCCATGGTAAACCCCTGGCCATATCTTCAAGCTCGCAAGGGCTGGATAGTGACTTAAGGGCTACTAATACCCTGGGCTAGGTCCTACCCTGGTGGGATAACTGTCTGGTGTCCATGTTGTAGACTCTTAACCGAGGCTCCATGGACTTCATCTGCTTGCTCCATATTCCTTTGTGGATGCGTGTGAAGCAGCATAAGGTATTCGACAGGCAGTTAATCCTCAGGATCTGTCACTTCCAGGGAACACAAGATACCTTCTTGAACGCAATGGCGTCGTGTACATTGCGGCATCGGCGATCAGATCAAACCGTCAAAAACTGCACTGTGCAGTCATACACCTGTGCAAACATTTCGGGGGAGACCTTTTCAAGCAACCCCTCCCGGTCACAGCTTAAATAGAGTAGATAGAGTAGATAGACTAGACTTTAAGATACGACCGCGCATGTTATCCACCGGCGCCAGTTTGGTAGAGACTTAAGGATTCTACAGTCTGTCTTAAATAAAATGGAGTCGGAGATCACGGTGCCGCCTCTGGGCCCATTTTATTGAAGACAGTCAGACCGCAGAAGCACAATGCATATTCACTGTTCCCCAAGCCCATAATCCCGCCCACCTCTTGGCACAAACTTCAGTGCAGAGAGGTGGGTGGAAAATTATGGGCATAGAGAGCAGTGAATATGCTTTACGTTTAATAGCGGTCACAAGTGTTCTCCACAGTGCCCCATATAATAAGTAAATAATTAACTAGTAGTAGTACATATAATTAACATAGGGTAGTTGGTTAACACTGATTAAAAAGGGTAAAAGCACACGATCAGTATTAGCTGTGTCATGGATTTAAGAACCTGTCAAACTGAACGACCGCTCCAGCGATCCTGACAGCGATAACGACCTGCCGGGATCGCTGGAGCGTCGTTACCTGATCGCTGGGGAGCTGTCAAACAGGCAGATCTCCCCAGCGATCAGGCCATGGGAGCCACCTCTCACATCGCAGAAGGCGATGTGAGCATCCTCCCTGCTTAGCGCTGCCTGCAAGGCAGCGCTAAGCAGGGAGAACACTGGTAACATTTTTGTGTCCGGGGAGATTTTTCTCTCCAAATTGGATCCTCTCGGATCCGGGGCAATCCGGCACTCCCTAACATGGGAGCCTATGGGGTCAGATTGCCCCGGTCCAGGAGGATCCGGGAACCGGACACCTGCGGCTGCACGCCACGCCACTGTTATTTCAGGACCGCAGCTAGCTCCCTGCGAGCCGCGGTCCTGAATCATCAGCAGAGGCAGCTGCGTCCGGCTGCACATCGGGGCTGTGAGGTTCATCACTGACAGCCCCGGATCGGATCTTGCCATGGTGTGAAGCCAGCCTTACCATCCATTAGGCTGGTTTCACACTGCAGTTTTTTCCCTGATCAGGTTTGATCAGGTTTGTGTGTCAAAACTAGGGGTGGCTCTAAAACTCAGAACAGGTGTCAATCTTTCAATTATACCTTTTCTCTGCAAGTTCCTCTCCTGGTTCCTCTCCTGGTTTTGGCACACAAACCTGATCGAACTTCTGTGTGAAACCAGCCTAAGGGTGCCTTCACACAGCGGCTTGATGCGGTCCGGGGGCTGTCGGGGATGACCCTGACAGCTGCGGACTGGATCAGCACACAGAACTGGAGGGCTAATATGTCCTCCGATCCAGTGTGAAAATTGTCAACTGATATTTCTGGTAACAGCCTATACTTAGGCTAAGATCAGATAGCGTGGTTTTGATGTGGATGTGATGCAGTTATGATGTGGTGGCATTTTTACTGACTGGAACATGTTCAGTGACAATTTTAACTGCATGACCTAAATGACTGTGTGGCGCCCCTGCATCCAGGAGGCCACAGAAGGGAACTGCAGCCAGGCAGGTAGGACAATTGTTGCACAACAACACCCTCACAGCCCACGTACAGTAGGTGGCAGCATCCAGCCCTAAGATTGGAATACTCTAGGCAGTTGAGGGGTGGTGGATTTAGAGGAGTGGGTTGGGCACACACGTAGTCAGGTGACTTGACAGTAGAAATAGTGAGGGGGAGGAGGAAGGAGTTCAGTAGGCCCAGGGTGCCGAGCTGTAAAGACCAGTAGTAGGCCACAGTGAGCTGAACAACAAAGACCAGAAGCTGAGGAGCACAGGCCAGAGAACAGCAGAAGGCTGAGTGAAGCTGAGCAGACAGAAAGACTCACATGTCCTGAGAGTGTACAGTGTAGGAGCGCAGAATATGTACCGAGCCAGTGCGAGCTGGAGGAGAGAGAAAGCACGTCCGAAGCCTGTACCACCAGGAGTTTGAGGAAAGAGAGAGGGACGGTGATACCCGGGCCCTAGGCATACAGCGAAGCTACCGACTGCAGGCGGAGTAGCCCTCCTATGATTCCGAGAGACGCAGAGAGAAGGAGTCTGGTAGAGCCTCACACCTGAGGACTGTTGGAGGCTGGGCTGAGTAGAGTGTCGGCTCTAGAGGGGACCGTAGTTTACCCGGCATTCCCAGACACCGACGGGGGATCACAGCTACACATTAGGGTCCCTACCCCAAAGGACAGGCAGCTCAGTGACAAACTGGAGGACCCACAGGGGCCCGAGTCACCGCCATACTGTCTGGTGTCGCACACAACGAAGTAAACCAGAGAACGTAAACAGCCCGGAAAGGACACAGAGAAAATGGTCACAGAGAGAGAGAGAGACCTGACTGCAGAGTAAAGGGAACCCGGAGAGGGAGATTGTGCCTGTGTACTTGTACTGAACTTTGTAAGAACTGTAAATGACTTGTGAACTGTCTGAAGAACTGAGAGTAAACACGGAAAACCCTGAGATTGCCTCCCTTGTGTCTCTGCATGAAAGCAATTCTCTCCATACAGGATTTCAGAAAGCCCTCCACCTGCAGAGCCACAGCACAGCCTGTCAGCACCAGCATAGAGGAGAGATTCCTGCAGCGTCTGCACAGTAAGTGTACTGAACATTCCACAATAGACTTAACCCTTACTACCCCGGGGAACACAGTTCTACCCACTGGAACTATCCCATCTAAGCTGCTATTCCATCATCCCCGGAGGTTCTGCAGCAGCAGCGGCCCCGTCACTGGCCGCATATAGTGGGTGGCGTCACGACTGACAATCCCCTGTAAATATCCCCCTTTTATTGCTGAGCCCGGGACACAGACCGGACCAAGACCACCCGTGACTTCCCAAGTAGCAGAACCGGTCCGGTACCGAGTACCCCCGTCCCAGTGGGCCCGACAACTGTAAGGGCTTGGACACACTGGCGTGAAACTGTGACGACTGCAATGCAAGTAAAAATCGCATTGCAGTCGAACCAATGTTAGTCAATGTCCGACAGCACATTTCTGAGTGTCGGACGTTTTTTCCTCGTCCAATACATAGATGGAGAGTCAGTCGCAATATGCTGCGACAGTATGCGAGTCTCGGACGAGGCTCGCCAATGCAAGTCTATGGGTCGGACAAAAAAGATGTACCACACTCGGACCGCACATGAACCATCCGAGTCGAATGCGATTTTATATTGATACATTATCATTCTGTAGTGCAAACAACTGTAAAAAATGCTCCTGTAAATGCTAGTAAATAGCTGCTGAGTAAGAAAACGGATTGCACTCGGACAGCACATGGAAACCACACTGACTAAAAGGCGGATGACACTCGTCTGACTCTTGGATCCGTCAATCGGACCACTTTTTTACACGCCAATGTGTTTCCAGCCTACGGCCCCTTTCAGATCAGAGTTTTTGTCCGGATCTGGCAGATCCGGACAGAAAACCACATCTGCCGCCTAACGACCGCACTTGCAGTACACTTTCGGCAAGCCCCATGCATTCTCTATGTGGCTTGCGGCAAGTGAAACCGTGGTCATCTGCGTTTTTTTCACAGCTGCAACTGCTGCAAATGCCAGATCACGACAATACCGGACTTGCCGTTAGGCGGCAGATGTGGTTTTCTGTCCAGATTAGAGATGAGCGATGTTCGATTCGAATTGTTTGCCAATCTCAAATTCGAGCTGTTTTTGGCGGTGTTCGAGTCATTCGCCAGTTAGAACAATTTGCTTGAAATTCAGCAGTTCTAGCATATGTTCGATAACGCTTCGATCCACAAAATCTTAATCTTCCTAAACCTAAACCTAGCCTTAATACTGCAAATGAATGTTAATATCCAGTTTGTGTTTATATTGTGCAGGGGGCTTGTATCAGAGCTGCATCAATAAGGTTGCGCTCTTTTTTTTTTTTTTTTCTCCTAAAGCATGTACAGTGAGGCGGTTCAGACTGCTAGCCAATCACAGTGCCACACTGCAAAGTGCATTTTTTTCACACAACTAATGTCATCATTGGCTGTGTCTGTCACATGTCCTAGCCCTATAAAACCCTGCCATCTTAAGGTACCTTTACACGCGGCAACTTTTCTAGGAATTTCACTGGCAACTTACTGGTTGCAGTGAAATCATGGAGACATTGTTCCATTTGAACACAGCAACAAGATAGAACAATGTCTCCATGATTTAAAGATCGCCACCATTTTGCTGATAGCTGCTGCAGGTGTTAGACGGCACCCGCGGCTGCTGCTGTGTGCGACCGTTAAACAGTGCAAACTAAATAGTGTTCCCTCAGTCAGCTAGTGAGCGAATACAAAGTTAGATAGATAGGTTTAGGGAGTAAGGACTGGAGGGAGGGTGCGAATCTTAGCTATAGCTGCCCTTTTTAGGGCTGCTCCATAGGAGTAGCGATTAGGGATAGGAACTAAGGACTAGTAGTCTATCAGCCCTTTTCAGGGCTACTTCATAGAAGCAGGGACTAGTTTTAATTGCAGCCCTTTTGAGGGCTAGGTTAGAGCAGTCTCTATTAGTTTTTGCCAGGCAGGTGTGTGTCAGGTGTGTGCCAGTGCTGTGCAAGTCTTAGGCCGGCTTCACACTGTGGCGTGATCCGGTCCGGGGCTGTCCGGGATGACCCAGACAGCAGTGGACCGGATCAGCACACAGGACTGGGGGGCTAATATGCCCTCCGGTCCGGTGTGCAGCGCATGCAGCTGCAGCCGCTGACAGGTCAGGACCGTGGCGCCCGCAGTCCTGACTTATCAGCAGCGGGAACTGTGTGCGCTGCACACCAGACAGGAGGGCATATTAGCCCCCCCAGTCCTGTGTGCTGATCCGGTCTGCGGCTGTCTGGGTCATCCCGGACAGCCCCGGACCAGATCACGCCGCAGTGTAAAGCCGGCCTTACTCACAGCATCTGGCCACAGTAATATATAATATATATAGCTCTTTGAATTCATTAGGGCAGGTAGTGTAGCACTACTGTGAAGAAAGCTACACCACCTGTCTTAATTAGGCATTTTTTTTGCTGCAGCTAGTCCAGGCACTTTGTTCGGGCTAGTAGCAGACTAGCAGTGTCACAGTAGTGTAGCCCACTTGTGAGAGAAGCTACTCCTTCAGTGTAGTTGATTCTACTAATTTTTTACTGCAACAAGCAAACCTGTCAGTTTTTGCTTAAAAGCAGTGTTCACTAAACCTTTACTATAGGCCACGTTTAATACAACCAAATACACCTTGAGTGTAGTTCACTCTAATAATTTTTTACTGGAACAAGCAAACGTATTTTTTTGTGCCTAGTACCACTGTCTGGCCAATTAGCTGTGCTCGATTTCCATCAGAATATTTTTGCCAACAACTGCAGAGTTGCCAATTTGTTCACATACAAAATGAGTGGCAAAAGGCCTGCTGCTGGTGGAAGGGGGAATAGGCGTAGTGGAAAGGCAAAAACAGTTTGTGTCCGTGGGGTACGTGAGAAAGCAAGAGTAACATCTGCTGGAGAAAGAGCATCTACCAGCCAAAGTAAGATGTCTATTTCTTTCCTTGGAGATTCTGAAATGATCCCTTTCGTACGGACACTACTCAGACGATGATCAATACCAATTCTAGATGACGCACAAAAAGAGCAGGCGCTTGAATGGATAGCAAGTGCTTCAGCAAGTGGGCTCTCCTCTATCTCAACTTCTACTTCACAAATACACCAGTCCTCAGAGGTGTCACCACAATCCCACTTGCTTCCGCACAGCTCCCAAGTCTCGAGCCATCCATCTGAGTATTGGATAAGACAGATGGTTGACTATGCATCGCACCTCACTCATACTGTAGCCTGGGAATCAGAGGTCTGTTCAAAAGCTTTTGTGAGTCAAGATGAGGTAATGATCTGCACTGATGCCCAGAAGCTTTTGGAGTCGGATTCAGGCCCAGATAAAGAAGGTTCTGAGCAAGCATAATGTAGACCCTCATTTATAAAGTGTCCACTGCACCTTGGAGATCATGTGAGTCCTTCCGCATACGAATCCTCCTGTACTTCCTCCCCCTCCTCTAGTGCCACCACCTGACTCCGAATACTGTTTAAAGTGTGCTCCAGCATGTAAATGACGGGAATAGTCATGCTGATAATGGCATAATCATCACTAAACATCTTCGTCGACATTTCAATACTGTACAGAATGGTGCATAGGTCCTTCATTTCAGACCACTCCAGCATTGTGATTTGCCCCACCTCTGGATCTCGTAGGCCCAGGTTAAAAGTCATGACGTATTGCACTAGGGCTCGTCGTGTTGCCACAGTTGCTACAACATGTGCAGAGTTGAATACCATCGTGTCGGCACATCACATTTCAGCCAGTGAACTGGCAGGCTGAACGACTTCTGTAGAGATGCAATATGATGAGCTACGGGATGCGAACGGCGGAAGTGAGCACACAGCGACCGTGCCCACTGCTGAAGACCATCTAGGGACGGATAGTGTGCAAACATTTGCTGGACAACCAGGTTTAAGACGTGAGCCATGCAAGGCACGTGTGTCACATTGCCCCGGCGGAGGGCTGCACCCAGCATTGCAGCATTGTCGCACACGGCCTTTTCTGGCTGCAGGCTCAGTGTACATTGATGAAACTTGGTCTCCACAGCAGACCACAATTCCTCAGCTGTGTGACTGACATTTCCCATACATTTCAAGGTAAAGACCGCCTGATGAGCCCTGCTGCCATCATAGTAAGGAGGTGTGCAGGATTCCTTGTGTGTAGTTAGAACGCGGGTGGCATTGCCAGACAGGCTTTGGATGCAGGTGGAGGACCAAGACGAGGTTGAGGAGGCAGAAGCAGTGGAGGAACTCCTACATACAGAGGATTGACGCAGAACTTGTAGGGATGGCAAGACTTGGACAGCAGCCCCTTCTCCTGCTGCCTTCATAGTTACCCAGATGTATTGGCCGCTACTTACATTTTGATGACAAATCTTACAGATAACATGGGGAGACTAAAGGCTTGTGGATTTTGGAATGTGCTGCATGAAAATCACCTCACCAACCATTTTTAGCTTGCAACTGTGGGGCAATTGATGTCACTGAAGTGGAGTCTGGGCCAAACTATTTGGGAAAAATAAAGACTTTTGTTGTAGTCCCCTAAATGTGACACAATGCTCAGCGTGTGCACGAGGCCTTCAAGATGCTGCATTAAAAACCGCACCAAATACTCATCGCCTGCACAAGGTCATCTACAGATACTGAAGTGAAACGCACCAAATAATCATCATCTGCACATGGCCTTACAGATACTGAAGTGAAATGCACCAAATAATCATCATCTGCACATGGCCTTCCAGATACTGAAGTAAAACGCACCAAATACTCATCTTTTTGACGTGGCCTTACAGATACTGAAGTAAAACTAAACAACTACTCATCGTGTGCATGATGCCTTACAATCCCTTATTATGGATCCCTTTTTACTCGTCTATCTCTTTTCTTTTCGCATTTTTATATGTAATATTCACTTTTCCATATGCTTGTTGTATCTTCTGAGTAGTTTGTCACCTTTTGGACACTTTACAAGGTGTTTACTATGTGTTTTTTATGTGTTTGTATGTGTTTGTGTTTGGCTGCCATTGTTTTCAATGGGATTCGACGGTGTTCGACAAACATTCGACGAACAAACGCCCAATTCGGCAAACTGAATCAAATTAGAACACTAGAGTGGTGGCTCATCTCTAGTCCGGATCTGCCGGATCCGAACAGAAACGCTGATGTGAAAGGGGTCTAATTTATGTTTTTTGTTTGTAATGTGAATAAAGACAAAAATATATTTTTGCCTTAGTTTTTTGTTTATATCTTTCTAGTTACATGATTCCCACTAAATAGCAAGTTGAATAAATTCTCCAGGTAATTATGGCGGAGTATTGAAGATGAGCAGACTGATCTGTGGAGGATTGACTTGAGTTGCATGTCCTCTAAATGTGCAGTACAGCACAAATTCTAATACATTAGGTTACAGAGATTCCAAATATGGAAGACTACATGCCTAGCGGGTCTCTGAGTGTTAATGAAATATCCTCAGGGCAGTTATGCTATCTGTGATTCACCACAAATCATTTTTTCAGAAAATTTGCAGAACCTGGCAAATCTGATTTTCAAATAATCCACTCATCTCTAGTTTAGATACCTAAAATGTGTAGCTTTATTCTTCATACATATTTAATAGAATATATTTTATTTGAGAAAAAATAGGATTTGTGTTTAAGTAATTACTTTTTATTACTTCACATATTTTTATACATATATTTACATTTTTCGTCCCTCATGAGATCATAAAAGATGTCTGAATTATTCATTTTGTTTATCTGTAACTGTGAAAACAGCCCCTGCTGTGCCCCACATCATTGGTAAAAACCGGTACTGTTATGCTAGGAATCAGCAGCTCTGCTATAGGAGCAGAGAGCAGAATGCTGGCAATCATGTTATTGTCAAGTCCCATAGAAAGCATTGACAATGATATTGGTACAGTATAGCTAGCAAAATAGAAGACAGAAGTGGTAATACATCCCTTCAGTCTTCTCGATACGATTACTGGCAATATCTGACAGCCTGGGACTAGTCCTGCTTCTTTTACAATAAGATTTAGTCTATACTCTGTCTTTTTATGAAGCATTTCCAGCAATTTCCCTTTCAGCATAGGCAAGATTGCAATGACAGGTAGCACCTCTTAGGCTAGCTTCACACCACGATTTTTGTCTGTCTGGGTGGATCCTGTTTTTTGCAGGATCCACCGGACAAAACCTGACAGGGCAGGATGTTTAGAAAGTGTGACCAAATATGGTCCCATATCCTGTTTTTTTGCAGGATTTGTTTTCTGCCACTGTCCATGGTGCTGAAGTCTGCCTGTGTCTGCTCTGCCGCTGTCATTGGTGCTAAATTCACAGCCTGTGCTGGAAGTAGTGCTGCCCATGTTGCTGAAGTTTTGACGGCAGGATTTCTGAGCATGCTCTGTGCATAAAATCGGATCCTGGAAATGTTCCAATTTTTTCATGGATCCGATGCCCATAGATCCCATGTTATGTGCACCGGATTGCCCTGGATCCGTTTCTCTCCGGTTTTGTCCGATTTTTTTCACTGGAGCCAAAAAATGCTGCAGGCTCCAATTTTGGGGACAGTGAAAAAACAGACAAAAACAAATTCAGCACAGAATACACAAAACTGGATGGCCAAAAATGACCAATCCGAAACCATCGGGATACATGGGAGGCAAAACCGAATCAGGTTCTATCCGTTTCAAACTGGACAGAACCTGATCCCAAAAACCGTGGTGTGAAGCCAGCCTTACACAGCTGATAACATAGGATTCACCAATCACAATAAGCAATGGGACATATACAGTTAGGGCCAGAAATATTTGGACAGTGACACAATTTTTGCGAGTTGGGCTCTGCATGCCACCACATTGGATTTGAAATGAAACCTCTACAGCAGAATTCAAGTGCAGATTGTAACATTTAATTTGAAGCGTTGAACAAAAATATCTGATAGAAAATGTAGGAATTGTACACATTTCTTTACAAACACTCCACATTTTAGGAGGTCAAAACTAATTGGACAAATAAACATAACCCAAACAAAATATTTTTATTTTCAATATTTTATTGCGAATCCTGTGGAGGCAATCACTGCCTTAAGTCTGGAACCCATGGACATCACCAAACGCTGGGTTTCCTCCTTCTTAATGCTTTGCCAGGCCTTTACAGCCGCAGCCTTCAGGTCTTGCTTGTTTATGGGTCTTTCCGTCTTAAGTCTGGATTTCAGCAAGTGAAATGCATGCTCAATTGGGTTAAGATCTGGTGATTGACTTGGCCATTGCAGAATGTTCCACTTTTTTGCACTCATGAACTCCTGGGTAGCTTTGGCTGTATGCTTGGGGTCATTGTCCATCTGTACTATGAAGCGCCGTCCAATCAACTTTGCAGCATTTGGCTGAATCTGGGCTGAAAGTATATCCCGGTACACTTCAGAATTCATCCGGCTACTCTTGTCTGCTGTTATGTCATCAATAAACACAAGTGACCCAATGCCATTGAAAGCCATGCATGCCCATGCCATCACGTTGCCTCCACCATGTTTTACAGAGGATGTGGTGTGCCTTGGATCATGTGCCGTTCCCTTTCTTCTCCAAACTTTTTTCTTCCCATCATTCTGGTACAGGTGGATCTTTGTCTCATCTGTCCATAGAATACTTTTCCAGAACTGAGCTGGCTTCTTGAGGTGTTTTTCAGCAAATTTAACTCTGGCCTGTCTATTTTTGGAATTGATGAATGGTTTGCATCTAGATGTGAACCCTTTGTATTTACTGTCATGGAGTCTTCTCTTTACTGTTGACTTAGAGACAGATACACCTACTTCACTGAGAGTGTTCTGGACTGCAGTTGATGTTGTGAACGGGTTCTTCTTCACAAAATAAAATATGCGGCGATCATCCACCACTGTTGTCATCCATGGACGCCCAGGCCTTTTAGAGTTCCCAAGCTCACCAGTCAATTCCTTTTTTCTCAGAATGTACCCAACTGTTGATTTTGCTACTCCAAGCATGTCTGCTATCTCTCTGATGGATTTTTTATTTTTTTTCAGCCTCAGGATGTTCTGCTTCACCTCAATTGAGAGTTCCTTTGACCGCATGTTGTCTGGTCACAGCAACAGCTTCCAAATGCAAAACCACACACCTGGAATCCACCCCTGACCTTTTAACTACTTCATTGATTACAGGTTAACGAGGGAGATGCCTTCAGAGTTAATTGCAGCCCTTAGAGTCCATTGTCCAATTACTTTTGGTCCCTTGAAAAAGAGGAGGCTATGCATTACAGAGCTATAATTCCTAAACCCTTTCTCCGATTTGGATGTGGAAACTCTCATATTGCAGCTGGGAGTGTGCACTTTCAGCCCATATTATATATATAATTGTATTTCTGAACATGTTTTTGTAAACAGCTAAAATAACAAAACTTGTGTCACTGTCCAAATATTTCTGGCCCTAACTGTAACCCCACTCTGTTGTCCATTATGACCTGTGTACATGCTTATTAAATGCTTCAATACAAAAGATAGGATCTGAGTCTGTTCATTATGGCTAATGTACATGTGTTGTGTCCTGAAACAAAAGGAAGTTACAGTCCGAAAAAGCTCCATTGGGCAATGGAAAAATTTAAGGATTTCTGTTTTACATTTTTAATATAGAAAGTGCTATATGAAATTGACTTTTTTTTTTTTAAATACATATGACACAAAAACTTGATTTAAACAATAGGTGATTTTCTGATGATAGCTTCCCTTTATTATATAAGTCCAGTTTGATGCAACTGATTTCATACAGAATGTCATGTTAGAACAGAATAACAGTGTGCACCACTATGTTTAGCTGATGACCACGCTGGGTAAATTCATTCAGCACAGAAGCTTGGTGCGATTTTTCTCATACAATAGTTCTAAGTTGAATAATGAAATATTAATATTAATGAGTTGAGAAGATCTTTTGAAATTTGAATAATTTTCCCCCAAAATTTGATTCACGTTGTATAAATTTGCACTAATTTCAATATTGAAAAGCTTGTAATTGTTCATAAACTAAATGTGTGGTAGAGGAGAGAGAGAACTTCACTGACCATAAGAATACATCCTATAGGAAAGAGACATAGGACCCCGCTGACCATAAGAGCTTACAATCTACAGAAGAAAGAGACTTATCCATTGACTCTAGTGACAGAAAATATCAACTGTAAAGGCTACGTTCCACTGGGAACTGCTGATCTGTGATGGCCAAGTAATCAACCACTACTGTACAAGGTATGATAGTCTGTAAAATGTCATTGCTGCAGGGCATTATGGGGAGGTAACATGGCAATGAAAAATAACTTTGGCCGCACTCTGATGCTTCAATAGTGTGGGAAATAGTTCACAGGTAAGTTTTTTTTTTGTAAATCGCGAATTGAAACTCAGAATGTTTGAAATGGCGTGAAACTGTGAATTTCAGGAACAAGATCCTCTGCAAATTGATTCGCTCATCTCTGATTAATATCTGTCCCTCTGGAAAAAATACATGTGTCATAATTAGCCGAGATAATACACAATATCTATTATTATTATTATTATTTATTTATAGAGCACCATTGCTGTACATGAGAAAGGGTCACATACAAACAAGTTAAAAATACTCTGAACAAACTAACAGTGACAGACCGATACAGAGGGGACCCTGCCCTTGCGGGCTCACATTCTACAGGGCAATGAGGAGGGAAACAGTAGGTTGGATCTGCTCGAGTGGTGGTGGTGGAGCGCCGGGTCCAGTGGTAGTGGAGGGCAAGGTCCAGTGGTGGTGGAGCGCCAGCTCCAGTGGTGGTGGAATGCCGGGTCCAGTGGTGGTGGAGCGCCATGTCCAGTGGTGGTGAGGCGGCACCATGGTCATTGCAGGCTGTAGACTGTTCTGAAGGTTCCGAGTGTAGGGGACAGTTGGATGTTTTGAGGTGCAGAATTCTAGAGGATGGGGGATGCTTGGGCAAAGTCTTGCTGGCGGTTAGATGAGGAACGTATAAGTGTAGAGGAAAGCAGGAGGTCTTGGGACGATCAAAAATTATGAGTTGGATGAAATCGGGAGATTAGTTCAGAGATATATGGGGGGGACAGATTGTGGACAGATTGTGGATGGCTTTGTAAGTCAATGTTAGTAGTTTGAATTGGATACGCTGGGGAATTGGGAGCCAGTGGAAGGATTTCCAGAGGGGAGAAGTGGAGGAGAAGCGAGGATAGAGGTGGATTAGTCAGACAGCAGAGTTAAGGACAGATTGGAGAGGTTCAAATGTATTAGCAGGAAGGCCACAGAGGAGGAGATTGCAGTAGGAAATGATGAGGGCGTGCACTAATAGTTTAGTAGATTGAGGGTTGAGGAATGAACAGATTCTGGAAATATTGTTGAGTTGGAGGTGGCAGGAGGAGGCGAGAGCTTGAATGTGTGGTTTGAAGGATAAGGCAGAGTCAAGGATTACTCAGAGGCAGCTGACTTCAGGTACAGGGCAAAGTGTGACATCATTTATTGTGATAGATAGATCAGGTAAAGGTGGTGCGTGAGAAGGAGGAAAGATGATGAGTTCAGTTTTGTTTACATTTAGTTTAAGGAAGTGAGAGGAGAAGAAGGAGGATATGGCTGATAGACACTCTGGGATTCTGGACAGCAGAGAGGTGAAATATGGTTCAGATTAGAGAGGTAGATCTGAGTGTACATGTGGTACTGGAATCCATGGGACTTTATGAGTTGTCCTAGGACAGAGCCTTGAGGGACCCCAACAGAGAAGAGATGAGCTGAGGAGATCATGTTGGAGTGGGAGACACTAAATGTGCAGTGAGAAAGGTAGGAGGAGATCCAGGAGAGGGCAAGGTCAATGATACCAATGGAAGAGAGGATATGTAATAGGAGGCAGTGGTGGACTGTGTCGAAAACAGTGAACAGGTCAAGAAGGAGGAGGATGGAGAAGTGTCCGTTAGCTTGGGCAGTAATTAAGTTATTAGTAATTTTGGTTGAGGTTTATGGATAACCTGTAATATCCAATAGGATAGAAGAGCATAATCGGTTCGTAATACAATATTTATATTTATAGACATATTATAAGTTATAACATAATGCACTCAAAATAAACTTAATGTCTACTTTATGTACATTTTATCCTACTATTTTATCCACAGGTATGACTAATTCCTGCTTTCGAAGGAAAGAATGCATAACTGAAAGACTTTTTTCTTGGACTTACAATGGAAGTAATATCTATGTTACTAAACATACTATTATTGCTAACACTCAGTACTTCATGTCAAGGGGCTAAAGAGAGAGCACCAGCCGGAATGTACTCACCCTTTGTGGCTATATGGAATGCACCAAGTGAACTGTGCATGACAAAATACAGAATTCCAATAGATGTCAGTTTATTTGAGACTGTGGGAAGCACACTCCCGACTGCCACAAACCAGAACATTACTATATTTTACACTGATAGACTAGGCATCTATCCTTACATAGATCCATTTACTGGTATTGATTATAATGGAGGTATTCCACAAATGAGCAATATGAAGCAGCACTTAAAAAAAGCTGAAGAAGATATTCTTTATTATATATCATCAACAACACAAAAAGGACTTGCTATTATTGACTGGGAAGACTGGAGGCCAACATGGATAAGAAACTGGGCTTCTAAAGCAATATACAAGAAACAGTCTATTGACTTTGCTCAGCAAAATGATCTGACCCTCAATTATGCTAAGGTAGAGTCTATAGCCAGACTTCAGTTTGAGACTGCAGCAAAACATTTTATGCTAAACACCCTTCTGCTCGGGAAACAACTGAGACCAAACCACCTTTGGGGCTTCTACCTATTTCCTAACTGCTATAATTATGATTATAAGCAGAATCCTCATCATTATACTGGACGCTGCCCAGAGATTGAAATCTTAAGAAATGATAAACTGCGGTGGTTATGGGAAGAAAGTACAGCACTGTTTCCAAACATGTACCTGGAGACTGCGCTAAAGTCTTCACAACTTGGTGCTCTCTATACACGTCATCGAATCCAAGAAGCTAAAAGACTATCGACACACTCAAAGAGGCTTCACTCCCTTCCTATATATATGTACAGCCGCCCTGTATTTACTGATCATACTGAGAAATATTTGACACTGGTAAGAAATATATAAATTACACATAAGTAGTTAATGAAAAAAAAGTTGTTAATATGTTATACAAAGTTTAACTGTAATATTGGAATTACTGGGTATAATAGTACAAGCATTTTCACTGCATACATTACCACTATAAAGCCCTCCCATAACTCAATATCTAGTATAACATTTTATTTTAATTTTATACTTTGCCTTTTTTATTGAAATGGAGGGGCACAAATTATGTCATTTTAGTATAGATTTACAGTTACTTTCCTTTTCTCATTTTCAGCCTGATCTTGTGAACACAATTGGTGAAAGTGCTGCTTTGGGAACCAATGGATTTATAGTGTGGGGTAGTGTGAACCTGACACGAAGTATGGTATGTAGTTTAGACGCTTCTACATTATTCTTATATATCAAAATATCAACAAAAATAAAAACAAGTCCCTTTGATGGTGTCCAAATAGCTTTTTTCTTATAAATTTGCTATTTTTGTGCAAAAGTAGTAAAATATGAGTAGTAAAACATAGAAAAATTATATTTAGTATAATTATAATCATACCCACCCTTAGAAGGAGGGCTAAATGTTCTTTATGACCAATGGTGCTCTCTGCAAAATTTAAAGTGCAAAAATATCCTTTCCTTAGAGAAGTTGTTTGGTAAAACCAGACTTCTTGATCAATGGAGGTTTGATCACTTGGATCTACATTGATTGCCAGTACAGAGTATTTTTATCTCCGATTGAATGGAATGACATTGTGCATGCTCAATTGCCACTCTATTGATTTCCTGGGGGCTACTGGAGCTGAGCTTGGATTTTTACAACAGTCTCAAAGAGGATGAATGCAAGCTGCAATCAGGCATCTGATCTGTCATCATTCCAATTATGTAATGGGAATAAATGTGACCTTTGGTCATAGACTACCATTCAAAAGTTTGGGGTCATTTAGAAATGTCCTTATTTTTTAAAGAAAAGCAAATTTTTTTTCAATGAAACTAACATTAAAGGAATCAGAAATACACTCCATACATTGGTAATGTGGTAAATAACTATTCTAGCTGCAAACGTCTGGTTTTTAATGCAATATCTACATAGGTGTATAGAGGCCCATTTCCAACAACCCCCACTCCATTATTTTAATGATATATTGTGCTTGCTGACTGTGTAAGAAGGCTAATGGATGTTTAGAAAACCCTAGAAAACCCTTGTACAAGTATGTTAGCGCAGCTGAAAATGGTTTGGCTGATTTGAGAGGCTATAAAATTGACCTTCCTTTGAGCTAGTTGAGAATCTGGAGCATTACATTTGTTTGTTCTATGAAACTCTTAAAATGGCACGAAAAAGAAAACTTTCAAGTGAAACTCGACATTGTATTCTTGTTCTTAGAAATTAAGGCTATTCCATGCGAGAAATTGCCAAGAAACTGAAGATTTCCCATAACGATGTGTACTACTCCCTTCAGAGGAGAGCACAAACAGGCTCTAACCAGAGTAGAAAAGGAAGTGGGAAGCCCTGCTGCACAACTGAGCAACAAGACACATACATTAGAGTCTCTAGTTTGAGAAATCGACGCCTCACATCTCCTCAACTGGCAACTTCATTAAATAGTACCCGCAATACGCCAGTGTTAATGTCTACAGTGAAGAGGCGACTCCGGGATGCTGGCCTTCAGGGCAGAGTGGCAAAGAAAAAGCCATATCTGAGACTGGCTAATAAAAGGAAAAGATTAATATGGGCAAAAGAACATAGACATTGGTCAGATGAAGATTGGAAAAAAGTTTTATGGACAGACAAATCAAAGTTTGAGGTGTTTGGATCACACATTTATGAGACGCAAAACAACTGAAAAGATGCTGGAAGAGTGCCTGACGCTATCTGTCATAGAAAGGAATGGAGAGGTCTTAAAGGAGCGCTAGGGTATTGAGCAAAATAAATCTTAACCAGGATATGGGGTTACAGACCTTTATTGCCCCTCACTGTCACGGTGTAGGGAATAATGATAAGGGAATGGCAGTTACGGGCAGAGTGACCAGGGAAGACTAGTCTGACCCTAGTCTAGGAACCCTGAATGGCCCTGATCCCAAAGGGATCTCTGATGGTGAGAAGGTTCATGCCTCCAGCCTCTTCCTAAAACTCCTCCACCAGCCCTGCGCTATTCCCCCCTCACCTCCCTCCACAGAACCGGGATACAGCAACTCCAACAGAAAGGACATCAGCCACACAAACACACAGGACAGCACAGCACGGCTTCCAGGCACAGAGTGAAACTCTATCAGCAGCATCACCTGGTGGAAGGAGAGGCTACTTAAAGGCTAGGGGAGGGGAGTTCAGGTGAGTCACACATTAATCCCGCAACCAGCAGTTGAACCTAATAGTGAATGCAGTTCTGGAACCCAACACAGGAGGCCAGAACCTTCAAAACTATCAACCATGCAGCTCTTAAAGACAAACACTTACACAGCAGTATCCAGCAATGTCAGCGCGTGACACTCACTTCCCACAACGCGTTTGGACAACTTGTTTGTCTTCATCAGGTGATGAAGACCGCTCCTTTCCTTTCTATGTGCCTTGTTCCCTCGCTGAGGGATAGCCGGCTGCAGCAGCTCTAGGTTTAAATCACCTCCACTGAAGGACCTGGCGTCATCCAGGTTACCGGACACTGAAAGCGGACCTGCCGTGACGTCACCGCTAACCCGATCACATGACACAGACCCGGAAGTGATGCAGGGGGAATTCACCGTCGGCTGGAGGAGACACAACGGAGCAGAATGGGTCCAGCGTCCATTGAGCTACAACTGGGGTTGTGCAGAGTTGCAAGCCCCAATAGGTGAGTGGCCTTGGCCCTCCCCCACAATTTTTGCCATACTGCCATTAGGAGCTTCACAGTGCGCCCCTATTTTCTTTGTTCCACTATGACGCCATCTGTCAAGCATGGTGAAGGTAATGTGATGGCCTGGGGTTGCTTTGGTGCTATTAAAGCGAAAGATTTGTACAAGGAAAGAGGGATTTTGAATAAGGAAGGCTATCACTCCATTTTGCGACGCCATGCCATACCCTAAGGATAGGTCTTGATTGGAGCCAATTTCATCCTACAACAGGACAATGACCCAAAGCACACCTCCAAATTATGCATGAACTATTTAGGGAAGAAGCAGGCAGCTGGTATTCTATCTGTAATGGAGTGGCCAGCGCAGTCACCAGATCTCAACCCCATTGAGCTGTTGTGGGAGCAGCTTGACCGTATGGTACACAAAAAGTGCCCATCAAGCCAATCCAACTTGTGGGAGGGTCTTCAGGAAGCATGTGGTGAAATTTCTCAAGATTACCTCAGCAAATTAACAGCTAGAATGCCAAAGGTCTACAATTCTGAAATTGCTGCAAAGGGAGCATTCTTTGACAAAAGCAAAGTTTGAAGGAGAAAATTATTATTTCACATAAAAATCATTATTTCAAACCTTGTCAATGTCTGGAGTATATTTTCTATTCATTTTACAACTCATTTGATATATAAAAGTATGAGTTTTCATGGAAACAAAAAATTGTCTGGGTGACCCCAAACATTTGAATGGTAGTGTATAAACAAGAAGAGAATATATCCATCAAAAGAAGAAAGCACTCCACGGATATAAAAATTATTCACAACCTTATTCTTCCATTTTTAAAAATCACCCATAGGTATAGGCACAGGTCACACAGGTAAAAACCTCCCCATGCACGGAGATTCCAAATACGCGTTATGGCCGTGTACACAGCCTTAATCATGACATAAAAAATATGCTATTGCTCAGCACTATATATACATGTGCCCCACTTACTTTATGTAGATGCCGGGCACTGCTCGCTGTCCTCAGTCTCCTTTCTGCAGGCCTTGCTCCAGACTGGAGCTCACACTGCTCACACAGCTGCTGATGATTTACCTCTGACTCCTGTCAGAGTCCTAGACACGTGTGGTGCACTTCCAGGTTACAGAGTGTATCTTGTGATATTCAGCAGAACAGATAGATGGCAGCACTCACCGGTCTCCAGGATCAATCCTTTATTTTAGATTTATTTTAGGTAAATACCATTGAAACAGCATAAATGCATGTTCAGGGGTGCAGGGGGGAGGATGGATATTCCCCTAAAAAAAGCAACGGGCCGTTTCACGCCGCACTCGGGTGCTTCTCCAGGCTATGACACCGTGTGCTCGAGTGCGGCGTGATGTTGCCATGTCATTTGAGCACTCTTCTGAGACTTTTGTGACATTTTTAGGGTTTCTACATGCTGCCGACAGTCATTTCATAAAACTTCTCGGGTCTCCCATAGGATAACATTGGGCTCGGTGCTCGGGCCGAGTACACGAGTATCTTGGGATGCTTGGCCCGAGCTTCGAGCACCCGAGCATTTTAGTACTCGCTCATCACTAGTCATAGCCAAAGCTCCATGGTTAATTTTGTTTTCATTTAACATGTATATATACCATTAAAACAGCATAAATGCATGTTCAGGGGTGCAGGGGGGAGGATGGATATTCCCCTAAAAAAAGCAATGGGCCGTTTCACACCGCACTCGGGCACACGGTGTCATAGCCTGGAGAAGCGCCCGAGTGCGGCGTGAAGCGGCCCGTTGCTTTTTTTAGGGGAATATCCATCCTCCCCCCTGCTGTTTTAATGGTATATATAATGAAAACAAAATTAACCAGGGAGCTTTGGCTATGACTAGTGATGAGCGAGTACTAAAATGCTCGGGTGCTCGAAGCTCGGGCCGAGCATCCCAAGATACTCGTGTACTCGGCCCGAGCACCGAGCCCAATGTTATCCTATGGGAGACCCGAGTATTTTTATGAAATGACTGCCGGCAGCATGTAGAAACCCTAAAAATGTCGCAAAAGTCTCAGAAGAGTGCTCAAATGACATGGCAACACCATGGGGAAGACCCCTGTAAGCATTTCTCACTCAAAAGTCACAGCTGTGAACAATGTTGTCCGAGTTTCACGCCAATTTTACGGAGTCACCAGAAAACCTTCCAAAATGACACCAAAATGAATATTCAGGGTGGAAATGTTAAGGGCACATACCCAATAGTGAGATACAGCTGGTGTATGTTACTTTTTGTGATTACATGAAAGATTTCACGTGAAAGCATTGTGCGGCACTCCGATGTCCCTGAGAAGCGACGTACATGAAGCCCTGTCTTGACATAATGTGCCCATTTTGAGGAAATGGGTCTATTGTAGTATTTTCCTTTGCCAGGGCAGTCCAAAATTGGGAGGCTCCACATTGTCCCTGGATAGAGACGTGCAGGAGGGCCTGTAAACCTCAAGTGGGTGTATTCTAGTATAGCCCTTTGGCAGGGCAGCCAAATATTGGGAGGTTCAACAATGCCCCTGGATAGAGACGTGCAGGAGGGCCTGTAAACCTGAATTGGGTGTATTGTACTATAGCCCTTTGGCAGGGCAGCCAAAAATTGGGAGACTCCACATTGTCCCTGGATAGAGACGTGCTTGAGGGCCTCAAAACATTTTTCCCATTGAAAAGGAGTGGGGCTCCTGTCGTTGTAATGCCCATTCTAAAAGAATGGGCAAAAAAATTTACCACTGGGGGTATACCTAAAACAACAGCCTAACTATTGTAACGGTCATCATGGTGGCACATGAGGAGAATGAGGAGCAGTCCAGCGATTAGCCAAAGTCCAGAAGTGTGTACCCATGGGTGAGTGGAGGTACAAGGCAAATTCCCATAACAAAATTTAAATTCCGCTGTCATTTGTTGGTGGTGTGGTGAAGTCTGGCCCAATCCAACCCTTGTTCATCTTGATCAGAGTCAGCCTGTCAGCATTTTCAGTTGACAGGCGGGTGCGTTTATCAGTAATGATTCCACCTGTGGCACTGAAAACACGCTCTGACAAAACGCTAGCGGCAGGGCAGGCCAGGACTTCCAAGGCGTAGAGAGCCAATTCATGCCACGTGTCCAGCTTGGAGACCCAATAATTGTAAGGCACAGAGGAATCTCGCTGTACAGTTGTTCGATCTACAAGGTACTCCTTCAGCATCTGGCCAAACTTAGCATTTCTTGTGGCACTACCCCGCACCTCAGGGGCTGTGGTACGTGAGGGTCTGAGAAAACTGTCCCACATCGTAAAGACTGTTCCCCTACCTCTGGCGAATTGGACTTGTGCCCCTCTCGGCCGTACGCCTTGGTTGTCCACCGATTCCTGACCAATGTCGCTAGCGTTTTGTGAGGGGAATGCTTTGCCTACTTCTGTGACTATGGCCTTCTGGAACTGCTGCATTTTGGCTGACCTCTCCGCCTCAGGAATGGGAGACATAAAGTTCTCCTTGTACCGTGGGTCTAAGAGTGTTGCCAACCAGTACTGATTTTCGGCCAAGATGTTCTGAACGTGAGGGTCACGAGCCAGGCAGTTTACCATAAAGTCAGCCATGTGCGCCAGACTCTTAACAGCCATCAGTTCAGTATCCTGACCAACATGATGACTGAACATGCTGTCCTCCTCCTCCTCCTCATCTCCCCTGTCCTCTGGCCAGCCATGCTGAAGCGAGGGTATGACTGGTGTGCATGTCATATCCTCAATTTAGCCAGAGAGTTGCTCCATGTCTTCATCCTCCTCCTCCTCCTTGTCATAGTCCTCCACTGCACGTTGTGATGAGATGAGGCTGGGCTGTGTGTTATCACCCACACCAACTAATGTTTCTTGCTCCAAGTCATCGCGCTCCGCCTGCAAAGCATCCTCTTTGTTTTTCAGCAGAGACCGTTTTAGAAGGCAGAGTAGCGGTATGGTGATGCTAATAATGGTGTCATCGCCGCTCACCATCTTGGTGGAGTCCTCAAAGTTTTGGAGGACGGTACATAGGTCGGACATTCATCTCCACTCCTCAGGTGTTATGTGTGGAGTTTGACCCATTTCCTGACGGCTTAGGTGATGCAGGTAGTCAACAACTGCCCTCTTCTGCTCACATATCCTGACCAACATGTGCAGAGTTGAATTCCAACGCGTGGGGACATCACACACCAGTCTGTGGGCCGGAAAACGTAAACGGCGCTGAAAGCCGGCAAGGCCGGCTGAAGCAGCAGGTGACTAGCGAAAATGTGCAGACAGGCGGTGAACTTTTACTAGCAGATCAGACAGCTCTGGGTATGACTTTAGAAACCTTTGAACCACCAATTTGAGCACATGGGACACGCATGGAACATGCGTCAGCTGGCCTCGCCTCAAAGCTGCCACCAGGTTCCGGCCATTGTCACACACGACCTTTCCTGGCTTTAGGTTCAGAGGTGTGAGCCAGTGATCTGACTGCTGTTTCAGAGCTGTCCACACCTCTTTTGCATTGTGGGGTTTGTCACCTATGCATATTAGCTTCAGCACAGCCTGTTGCCGCTTCGCAGAGGCAATGCTGCAGTGCTTCCAGCTTGGGACTGGTGTGGAGGGTAAAGTGGATGAGGATGCGCAGGAGGAGGAGGCTGAGGAGCATGACATTCCGGAGCTGTAGAGTGTGGGTGAAACCCTGACTGAGGTAGGGCCTTGGTGTGGGAAGGACATGTTCCGTCACTCGCTCAGACTGGGTCCCAGCTTCCACAATATAAACCCAGTGTGCCGTCAAGGAGATGTAGCGGCCTTACCCACAAGCACTTGTCCACGTGTCTGTGGTTAGGTGGACTTTGGCTGAAACAGCATTGTTCAGGGCACGTGTGATGCTTTGGGACACGTGGTTATGCAATGCAGGGACGGCACATCTGGAGAAATAGTGGCGGCTGGGGACCGAGTAACGTGGGACAGCAGCCACCATCAGGTCGCGGAATGCTTCCGTCTCCACCAGCCGGAAAGGTAACATTTCTAGCGCAAGCAGTCGCGAAATGTGATAATTTAGGACTGTGGCATGTGGGGCGTTGGCAGCGTATTTGCGCCTGCGTGCAAAGGTTTGCTGAATGGATAATTGAACGCTGCGCTGGGACAAGGACGTGCTTGATGGTGGTGTTATTTGTGCGTGGAAAACGTCAGGTGCAGGGCTGGAGGCTTGTTCGCGGCCAGCATGGACAGGGGATTGGCTCGCACACACAACACGTGAAGACGTAGCAGTGACATCAGCAAGCACCGCTCCTCGACTCTGTTGTACTTCCCACAAAGTCGGGTGCTTGTGTCGGGCCCACTGGGACGGGGGTACTCGGTACCAGACCGGTCTGCTGCTGGGGAAGTCACGGGTGGTCCTGGTCCGGTCCGTGTCCCGGGCTCGGCAATAAAAGGGGATATTTACAGGGGTTGTCAGTCGTGATGCCACCCACTTGATGCGGCCAGTGATGGGGGCCGCCGCTGCTGCAGAACCTCCGGGGACGATGGGATAGCAGCTTCTGGTCTTTGCAGCTCAGCACCCTGGGCCTACTCTGGGTCTTTGCTTTTCAGCTCACTGTGGCCTACTGAACTCCTTCCTTCTCCCCCTTCCTATATACTATCAAGTCACCTGACTTCGTGTGTGCCCAACCCACTCCTCCAAATCCACCACTCCTCAATTTCATAGAGTCTCTAATCTCAGGGCTGGATGTTACCTTATCTTACACGTGGGTTATGTGGGCTGTGAGGGTGTTGTTGTGCAACAAGTGTCCTACCTGCCTGGCTGCAGGTCCCTTTTGTGGCCTCCTGGACGCAGGGGCGCCACACTCTCCTGGAGTTAACTAGCGCGTCCCCGCGCTGCCCGTCATGGATCCCCTTGAAAACATTTTATTTTTAAACAACAATAACATTAAGCATTCTTGGTTCTTCCCATCCGGGAGGTTCGAGTCTTCTTAAACGTTACATAAGTTAAATTAACTATTTACAAGTGAACGGGTATATATATGTCATTACCCTTCTGGACCTCAACGTGGTCTAATGCTACAATGCATTCACTTTCTTTTCTGTGAAACACACTATAAAAGTCACTACTTTCTTGCAAAAAGTATAAAACATTCTTCTTCAAACAGTTTCAAAAAGTGCAAAAAGGTTTCAAAAAGCTTCAAAGTGCAAAGTTCACGATTCAAAAATGCAAAGTCTCATGCACTACGTCGCATGTGCACAGCTGGTCTTGAAACCAAAGGGGAGCACACTAAGGAGCTCAACTATATACAGTTCAACGTTCGTACCAGCTTCGTGGTATCAAATGTTCAGTTCAACATATACAAGACAAACAGGGGAATGCTAGCATTCATTCAGGTAAAGGATGGGAGCAATAAGGAAAACACTTCATTCACACTTACAAGTCTTCTTCTTGTCTTCTTGATGCAGGACCCGTGTTCATTCTTTCTTGCTTTGCTTCCACGGCAACACTTGCGATGATCTTCTCCGTGTGATCAATTCTGCAGGGCCTATTTCACCATCGGGATCTCCTAGGAAGCCCATCAAGTCCTCAGAGTTCTTATCTCGCTCCCACCAGCAACGGAGCTGCTCCCCTCTCACCTCTGTAGTGGTCGGTGGCGGTATCAGGGGCTGCGGCAACGCCAGGTATCCCTCCGGCAGAGCTCCAAGTGGGTCGGTCTCTCTTTTGGCAACATGCGGTGCAGTAAGTGGCATGGATAGATCCACCAACTTTGCGGTACGGCACGAGGCTTCGCTTTTAGGGCGGTCACGTGTCGATCCAACCCAGCCAGGTTGCATAGATACAGTCTCGTAGCTCTGGCAATGCTCAACATTAATCTGAATCCGGGTCCGATGCTCCTCCTGGGCCCGTGTCATCTGCTGGGGTAGCAGCCGCAGCACACCCCGCCAGGTGTCTTGGACATATGGACGCTCTCCACCTTCCGCCATCTCACCGCGGTCACACAGGGTCTCTCCTCGGCCGGGTTCCTCCACCGGGTCACTCCGTGGGCTCTCCCGGAATCAGTTGTGTTCTTCCGTCGACAGCACTCTCCTGGGCGTCCTCCGCTTCCGCCCTCGTGTCTTGTAATGGCGACTGCTTCTCTTCCGGTTCTTCGTTCCACCCCCTCCTGATGACGATTTCCTTCTTCGTTCCCGCCAGCTTGTTAGGAGGAGGGTCTAGGGGCGGAGGCTCTTCTTTCAGAGTGACGGCTGGCTCTCCCGGAGTTAAGGGGAGCCAGGGCGGGTCCTTCCCTTCGCGCCTTGGGCCAGGCCGGCCCACGATGGGAGTTTCAGTTACGCCTCCTCTGTACATGGCGTTAGTCTCCCCTGGCCGCCATTAAGGTCAGATTTTGGTGGGAAAGTTCAGAACACGTTGTTTAGGCGCACGGGGTCCAATTCTTTTGGACCAGGTAGATCCTGTTCGTGACGCCAGGTTGTCGGGCCCACTGGGACGGGGGTACTCGGTACCGGACCGGTCTGCTGCTGGGGAAGTCACGGGTGGTCCTGGTCCGGTCTGTGCCCCAATAAAAGGGGATATTTACAGGGGTTGTCAGTCGTGACGCCACCCACTTAATGCGGCCAGTGATGGGGGTCGATGCGGCTGCAGAACCTCCGGGGACGATGGGATAGCAGCTTCTGGTCTTTGCAGCTCAGCACCCTGGGCCTACTCTGGGTCTTTGCTTTTCAGCTCACTGTGGCCTACTGAACTCCTTCCTCCTCCCCCTTCCTATATACTATCAAGTCACCTGACTTCGGGTGTGCCCAACCCACTCCTCCAAATCCACCACCCCTCAATCTCATAGAGTCTCAAATCTCAGGGCTGGATGTTACCTTCTCTTACACGTGGGTTATGTGGGCTGTGAGGGTGTTGTTGTGCAACAAGTGTCCTACCTGCCTGGCTGCAGTTCCCTTTTGTGGCCTACTGGACGCAGGGGCGCCACACTTGGCTGACATGTGCCTGATCATGCTGGTGGTGGTCAGGCTGCTAGTTTTCGTACCCCTGCTGATGCTGGCATGGCAAGTGTTGCAAATGGCCTTTTTAGAGTCATCTGGAGCCAACTTAAAAAACTGCCAGACTCGGGAAGACCTAACATTTACACAGACACCTTGTGTCATGTTGTTGTTCCGGGGAACGGTTGCCTGCCTTCTGCCAGCGGACACGACCCTGCTTCTTACTGCCTGTTGGGAAGCTACGCCCCCTTCCCCCTGTGCACTGCTGTCCTCGCTCTGCATATCCTCCTGCCAGGTTGGGTCAGCTACTGGATCATCCACCAAGTCGTCTTCCTCTTCCGCACCCTGGTCCTCCTCCTGACTTCCTGGCAATTGTGTCTCATCATCGTCCACCCCTTGTTGAGACACGTTGCCAACGTTCCCTTCGTGAGAACGTGGCTGTTCAAATATTTGGGCATCTGTACATACCATCTCATCACCCACTTCAACAGTAGCCAGGGCCGCAGCATCCATGAGGCGACATGAAGTGTAATCCTCAGGCGGCGAGCCCTGCTGGTAGGACAAAGGGCGGCATCCTCAGGAGCAACTGGTGGTAGTGCTGCCCCCCTGCTGATGCCGTTCCCGCTCCTATAGTCCTGGCCGCCGACGCTGCGACCAGGTTTGGCGTACTGGGGCTGCTGGCAGGGTGTCTGCCCCAGGCTCAGCAGACTCCTGATGCAGCGCCTGCGGTCTCCAAACCGCCCCCCCAGCAGTGTGAGCCGGCTACATGAGCCGGCTGCATGCTTCACAGTGCCCCGCATTGACAGGACCTGTGATGATGTCAAAGGAGGGGAGGAGTCACGGGGGTCACATGATCAGCTCCTCAGTATGCAGCCAGGACTCCACCATGGTGCTGGATGAGGTGAAGTGCATGTGTGGGGCTGAGGGATTTACAGTGTAAATGAATGTAGCAGAGCTGTGTATGTATGAGGTATATGGAGTGGAGCTGAGTGTACGAGGTGTACAGAGACGAGCTGAGAGTGTACATGGTATACGGAGAGGAGCCGTGTGTGTATGAGGTGTACGGAGCAGAGCCAAGTGTGTATGAGGTGTACGGAGCGGAGCCGAGTGTGTACAAGGTGTATGGAGCGGAGCCAAGTGTGTACGAGGTGTACGGAGCGGAGCTGAGAGTGTACGAGGTGTACGGAGTGGAGCTGCGCTTGTACGAGGTGTACAGATGAGCTGAGAGTGTACATGGTATACGGAGAGGAGCCGTGTGTGTATGAGGTGTACGGAGCGGAGCCAAGTGTGTATGAGGTGTACGGAGAGGAGATGAGTGTGTATGAGGTGTACGGAGCGGAGCCAAGTGTGTACAAGGTGTATGGAGCGGAACCGAGTGTGTACGAGGTGTACGGAGCGGAGCTGAGAGTGTACGAGGTGTACGGAGTGGAGCTGCGCTTGTACGAGGTGTACAGAGCGGAGCTGTATGTGTACGAGGTGTACGGAGCGGAGACCAGTGTGCAGTGTGTACAAGGTGTATGGAGCAGAGCTGTATGTGTACGAGGTGTACGGAGCAGAGCCGTGTGTACAAGGTGTACGGAGCGGAACCATGTGTGTACGAGGCGTACGGAGCAGAGCCGTGTGTGAAAGGCGTTCGCAGCGGAGCCCAGTGTGTACAAAGCGGAGCCGCGTGTGTACGAAGCAGAGCCATGTATGTACTAGGTGTATGGAGTGGAGCCATATGTGTACGAGGTGTATGGAGCGGAGCCACGTGTGTACAGAGCAGAGCCGCTTGTGTACGAGGTGTACGGAGCAGAGCCGCTTGTGTACGAGGCGTACGTGCTGTACAGAGCTTAGTGTGTACTAGGTGCACGGAGCCGAGCCATGTGTGTACCAGTGGTGGCCCCACGAACATGCCACTCCTATAGTCCCGGCCGCCTCTGCCGGCAGTATTCTTCTCCCGAGTCCCGGCCGCCGCTGTCCACCCCTCTGCAGCTCAGCACGGCGGGGAACAATGATGTCATCACTTAGCGCCGCTGTGCCGAGACATGCAGAGCGGCAGAGGAGATGCTGAGTGGAAGAGGTATTTACTTTTTATTTTTTTAATATTTTTTTTTTAGTGAGTACACTGATGGGAAACTATGTAATGTATAATATAATATAATATAGGAGGACAATGGGGGTGCAATATACTTATGGAGAACTATTGTGGCCCATTATATTATATGGAAGACTATGGGGGTGCATTATACTATAAGGAAGGCTATAGGGAATGCATGATACTATATGGAGGACTATGAGGGTGCATTATACTATATGGATGACTATGTGGGTCCAATATGCTGTATGAAGAGAGCTATGGGGGTGCAGTATGATATATGGGCTCGCATGCTATATGGAGGACTGTGGGGGTTCATTATTCTATATGGTGGACTGTGGAGGTGCAATATGCTATATGAATGACTGTGGGGTGCATTATACTATTTGGAGGACTCTGGGGGTGCATTAATCTATATGGAGGACTGTGGGGATGCATTATTCTATATGGAGGACTGTGGGGTGCATTATACTACATGGAGGAGTGTGGGAGTGCATTATTTTATATCGAGTACTGTGGGGGTGAATTGTTCTTTATGGAGGTCTGTGGCGGTGCAATATGCTATTTAGAGGACTACGGGGTGCAATATACTATATGGAGGACTGTGGGGGTGCGGTTTTCTATATTGAGGACTGTGGGGTTGCATTCTATTTTATAGAAGACTATGGGGGTGCATAATATATGGAGGAATGCGGTATACTATGTGGAATACTATGGGGGTGTATTATATTATATGGAGCAAATTATACTATATGGAAGCCATTATAATATTTGGAGGGCTCTGTGAGAGGCATGATAATACTTTGAGGGCTACGAGGGAGACTTTATACTTTATGAAGGGCTATTTGAGGGCTGTGCTGGGGACCATTATACTGTACATAGGTCCATTTTACTACATGGAGAGCTGGGCGGGGGTCATAGTTGGAGATCATACTGTACTGGGGTAGTTGAAGGAGGTACAGTAGGTTCATCCATACTGTGCGTGTGGAGGAATGCACTGTGGAGGATCATACAGTGTTTGTGGGGCACTTTTGTTGGCAATGAAAGGGGAATCTAGGGGCTTCAGTAGGAGGAAAATTACTTTGTAAAGGCTGACATGTTGTGAGAGATGTACCTATGTGACCCAGGCAAATATTGTTTTTGTTGGGGGTGCCCAATTAGAACTTCTGCTCTGGGGCTCCATGATTTCTATGATGCAGGATGCATTGTCCCTCTGCTGCAGGACTGATTGGACATAACTTAGGCTGGTTTCAGATTTGCGTTTGTGTCTGCATGCGCAGGGCATGCAAACGCAGGACAAACGCTGCCATACTGATGTGAATGCAGCGGAGATTCTCCGCATGCGTTCACATCAGTATGGTGCCCGGCCAGCCAATCAGCGATCTAGACGGCGGCCGGGAGGCGGAGATCCTCCTCCTCCTGGCCGCTGCCGACGAAATTTCAGTGTGATCCGCAGCGTTCTCCTGCGCCGCCATGCGGAGGACACTGCGAATCCATTGAGATCCATGCATTGTTTGTGCGCTTGCGGGCACTTGCTGATAAAACAAGCGCCTGTGAACGCACAAAAAATGCAATATGCTGCATTTGGAGGGCGGAGGAGGGCGTATAAATTATGCGCATCCAAGCGGAACCGTTCCCATGTTAAACATAGGAATGCAGTGCGCATGCGTTTGGCTGCGTTCTGTTACACTTGCGATCTGAACGCAAATGTGAAACCACCCTTACACACCATGTCCAGTGCCGCCCCTCGGTACATTCAGGCATCCAGCCATGTTTCTCCTGAGCAGCGGTTGGTCGGTGGTGCTCTTCCCCCATCCTGCTCCCACATCCTTTGCTCAACCCAATAGGAAGGACCCTGTTATTAATTACGTAAAGACAGCCCCGTGTGTGGCGCTTGTGATTGGCTAAGCAATTCGGGAGTAAGTGTGGTCTGTTGGATGGAGGAGAAGCGCCATTTTACCAACTTAGTGCAGTGGCGGCTTGTTGATGTTCAGACAGCAGGTCGTTATCTGTGGTGTGTGGACTGTGGTGAATGGTGACATGTCTGAATATTCAGTGCCAGGCAGCGGTCCAGAGTTTTGCAGGCATGTGCCAGAGGTTGGCAATCAGTTCTGCCTCCTGAGCTAGAAGGATGCAGGACTGTGTCTGCCTACAGGACCACAGCTCTGACAGTCGTCATTATGTGTCTAAATGCTTGTGCCAAGCCGCCATTGCCATTAATGATTCGTGTTCTGGATTCTTCTGTGTGGTTCTTGTATGCGCGTGTGATGGCGCTGACATCTTTTTTTCTGTTTCTGTAAACTAAAATGTCCACTATTTTGCTCATTTACACAGGATAAATATAAATCTACTATATAAATATAAATTTACTAGCGGGTGGGGGGGGCGCCGTTTTGCAGTTCGCCTCAGGCAGCAGAGAGGCTAGGTTCACCCCTGACAGTAGCTGGCGAGAGGCCAGATTCTGCGAATGGATACGTGAAGAGCTCTTCCGAGTGTCTTAGTGTGGGATCAGTAATGTCCGTGGACGTGTACTCGGCCTGGTGGTAGGAAGGAGGATCAGGTTGGGAAATGTGCGGTGCAGTATCACGGCTACTGACACTTGACCGTGTGGAAGACAGGGTGTTTGTGGAGGTGCCAATCTGACTTGAAGCATTATCCGCTATCCAAGTAACAACCTGTTGACACTGGTCTTGGTTCAAGAGCGGTGTACTGCTGCGGGCCCCAAGAATTTGGGACAGGACGTGCGAGCGAGTAGATGTGCCACTTTGTTGTTGCGAAATTAGTGCTTGCACACGACCTCGGCCTCTGCCTGCACCACAGGCTACAACAGTCTGGTGACTGTTCTGGTCACAGGAAAGCTGGATTTTAGACCCTGCCTGTATAGAGCTAGTCAGCTACAACAGTCTCCTGACTGTTCTGGTCACAGGAAAGCTGGATTTTAGACCCTGCCTGTATACAGCTAGTCAGCTACAACAGTCTCCTGACTGTTCTGGTCACAGGAAAGATGGATTTTAGACCCTGCCTGTATACAGCTAGTCAGCTACAACAGTCTCCTGACTGTTCTGGTCACAGGAAAGCTGGATTTTAGACCCTGCCTGTATACAGGTAGTCAGCTACAACAGTCTCCTGACTGTTCTGGTCACAGGAAAGCTGGATCTTAGACCCTGCCTGTATAAAGCTAGTCAGCTCCAACAGTCTCCTGACTGTTCTGGTCACAGGAAAGCTGGATATTAGACCCTGCCTGTATACAGCTAGTCAGCTCCAACAGTCTCCTGAGGACTGTTCTGGTCACTGTAAAGCTTGGACTCCGATCTGGATCACCCTGCCTATATTCTCCTAAATTAGTCCTGAGAAGGACTGTTGTGGTCAGCAGCAGTTTGCAGCCCTGCTCCGGATCTACCTATGAGGGCCGCAAATCTGTCCCTAAGCAGCAGCAGACACTCTCCCTACACTCACTGTCTGGATGGCTGTGTGCAGAGCACATCGTGGCCGGGTCTTATAAAGGCTCAGTCACGCTGTGCGGGTCGGCCAATCACTGCAATGCCACAACTAACAGGGCTGTGGCATTGCAGTGACTGCCAGACAATCCCTGCATATGGGCTGGCTCTCTAAAGAGCGCCAACATGCAGGGATAAGCACCCCGAGTACAGCACGAGTATCGCGAGATTACTCAGTACTCGCCGAGTAGCCCGAGTACAGTGATACTCGTGCGAGTACCGAGTAGTCACAAGCATACTCGCTCATCACTAGCTATGACATCATGACCAACAACAGTATTTGGTCTTTAGTCACGACATCCACTGATTTTCTACAGCTCGACAGTTTATGCAGTATGCACTTCCACGGATCCTGTATATGTACTCTTGCTCCCCCTCCCTGTACCGCTGTAACCTGCAACTTCAATAAAGTCTGCACATGGAAGTCTAGTGAGTGCCATCTCTCCTTAACTTATGTTTTCTAATTATGATCATCATGCTTTGAGTAAAATAAATATTTTAAGTTGATAAACTTTGGTTATTTTGGAAAACACTGTTCAAGTGGCATGAAGAAAAGTGGGAGGAGTCTCCAATAAAAAAAAATGTTCTTACTTTGTTTATGCAAATATCAAATTGTATAAAAGTCCATGATAGCCGAGATGCAATCTCGACACGTTTCTGGCTTACGCCCTTTGTCAGTGACTAAGAGCATAAGCCAGAAACGCGTGGAGTTTGCATCTCTGCTATAATGGACTTTTAAACAATTTGATATTTGTGTAAACAAAGTAAGAACATTTTTTTTTACTGGAGACTCCTCCCACTTTTCTTCATGTTTCCTGGCCGAGAGTCATGGCATTGTGGGTCTGAGCCCAAAAGATATGAGCAGCAGGATGGACTTAATGCATGGTGAGGCATATATGTGCTTTTTTTTGTTCTAGTGGCATGGTGTAGCCCATAATCAATAACTTTCAAATGATATTAAAGTAGATTACATTCTGCCTGAAAAAATCAAGTGATCATATATTGTTCTCAAATTTTGATCACCAATGTATTATCTTCTGATGTGTGGCACCACTATGGGTTCGAACATAGCTCCATCTTGAGCAATTGCCTACAGGAGCCTCTTTTAAAAACTACACATCAAAAACAATCCATTATTCCAACAATTCTCAAAATGTTGGCTCAGCTTTATAGATGATGTCTTTTGCATTTGGCATGACATCATTGATTCACTCAACAGTTTTATTTCAATCCTCAATTCTTTTAGGCCTGAACTTAAATTCTTTCTGAGCCATGGCCCATTACTTGACATTTTTGTGCTCAAGGATTCAGATGGGTGACTTGTCACAGATTTATATACTAAAACTACGGACTGTAACAATACCTCATCCACTACTCAAGTTGTCATCTGAAATCTACCAAGCACAGTCTATCCAGATCATAGTTTCAGAGAGTTTCCCATAAAGTCTTACACCGTACAGTACTTCCCTCCAAATTACATGATATGTCAAACAAGTTTACAGATAGACACTATCCTTCTGACTTACTCAGATGAGAAGCACACAGGACTTTGGTCACATTTCCACCACTCCCAAAAGGTACCAAATCATAAAATGTACCCTTCATCCAAACATACCATCTCCTCATACCGAAATTCCACAGGATCATCTACAGACACTGGCTTCTTCTACATAAAGCTTACTCAGCCATTAAAATGTTCAAATCCCTTACACTCATGTGCACCAGGAGACCTCACAGCATGAAGAATGACCTAGTTGTGGCCGACATTGTCAGCACTAAGTGTCTACCCACCCAACAATTCCTTAATTCCAGAAGGTCGGGCACATTCCCATGTCAATTGTGCAGAATTTTCCAATGTCATTAAGTCTAATGAGGCATCCTAGAACATGTCACTCTTTTTCAATCAAAGGCTTTTCTCCCTGTGAATCCATTTTTTTTTTATATGTTATCAAATGCCCTTGTTGACGAAACCACACAGCACATCAGGGACCGCATAGCCAGCCACTTGTCCACCATATGCTGTGACAGAACATGGCTACCAATGCCCCTTCATCTCTCTGAAGCCAGACACACAATCTCACAATTATGTTTCCAAGTCCAAGTCCTAGAACAAATCCCCAGACCCCATCATGGTGCAACCACATTAAACTACTTAAATAGAGGGATGCCTACTGGATTCACAAGTTCCAAACTTCATCTCCGCTGAGACTTTTAATAGAGAACTAGACCACCTATCTCAACTATTTGTTCTTCCCTCCTTCAAAGAATCGCTAATCGTCAGGGCACAGGGTATTGTTAGCCTCTTTCTTGTGGCCTACACAGGGAATTTTACTCCCTACAACAACTTGTTCCTCATGACCCTTTTTTCACATTATAATCCTCTTTATTCACACATCCTTGCTCCCCTCTATGGATCCCATATTAGTTACTTTCCATCCCTCTGCTCCAGTTATTACTCCATGTAACATTTCTCATCCTCTATTCTATCTTATTCCTTACTACTTCCCCTTTATCACCACCTTTCTCATGTTATAAATAGCTCCATTTCTTTATCTTCTTTATCTTCCATTTTTCCCTCTTTGCTTTTTTTAGTTCTTTGGTCTATCTCCTGCTATCCTAGCCATTCATCCCCTTTTTTTCTATCATTCCTTCTCCATTTACATCTTCTCAAATCTTTATCTACTTTTCCACTCCCCTTCTGTTTATTCACTGAAGCTGCATCCTCCGCATACTCCTGCATCCTAAATTACTAGGACTAGTGCCTCCTATCTCTGCCTCCCCAACCATGCCCATCACACCACAGCATCTCGGGTTGCCAAGAAAACCGTGGTGCACTCTCTATCGTCCACTTGCACCTGCATTTGGTAAAAATATTAACCACATAATTCACATCCACCCATCGCTCTCATGATGGGTCTCTCCAGAAACACCCCCCTACTCCAACGCTTTAGTACTGCACACGTCATTTCCCACCCAGTGCACACTCTACTATTGCATTTAAAGTAACCCCACAGACACCGAGTGCCATTTTCACAGCTGATAGTGTAGATGGGGTAGGAGCACTCTTTTAACCTCTCTCTACCAAGGTATCTCTGCTGTTTTTTATCTACTAACTAGTAAAAAGGCCCGATGCAATTGCATCGGGAGCGCGGTGAAATGAATTGTGTGTATACAGGCGGCTCTGTGGGTAGCAGAGTATACAGGTGGCTCTGTGGGTAGCAGAGTAAACAGGCGGCTCTGTGGGTAGCAGAGTATACAGGCGGCTCTGTGGGTAGCAGAGTATACAGGCGGCTCTGTGGGTAGCAGAGTACACAGGCGGCTCTGTGGTTAGCAGAGTATACAGGCGGGTCTGTGGGTAGCAGATTATACAGGCGGCTCTGTTGGTAGCAGAGTATACAGGCGGCTGTGCGGGGAGCAGAGTATACAGGCGGCTGTGCGGGGAGCAGAGCATACAGGCGGCTGTGCGGGGAGCACAGTATAGAGGCGGCTGTGCAGGGAGCAGAGTATAGAGGCGGCTGTGCAGGGAGCAGAGTATACAGGCGGCTGTGTATACAGGCGGGTGTGCGGGGAGCAGAGTATACAGGCGGCTGTATACAGGCGGCTGTGCGGGGAGCAGAGTATACAGGCGGCTGTGCGGGGAGCAGAGTATACAGGCGGCTGTGCGGGGAGCAGAGTATAGAGGCGGCTCTGTGGGTAGCAGAGTATACAGGCGGCTCTGTGGGTAGCAGAGTATACAGGCGGCTCTGTGGGTAGCAGAGTATACAGGCGGCTCTGTGGGTAGCAGAGTATACAGGCGGCTCTGTGGTTAGCAGAGTATACAGGCGGGTCTGTGGGTAGCAGATTATACAGGCGGCTCTGTTGGTAGCAGAGTATACAGGCGGCTGTGCGGGGAGCAGAGTATAGAGGCGGCTGTGCGGGGAGCAGAGCATACAGGCGGCTGTGCGGGGAGCACAGTATAGAGGCGGCTGTGCAGGAGCAGAGTATACAGGCGGCTGTGGGGGGAGCAGAGTATACAGGCGGATGTGCGGGGAGCAGAGTATACAGGCGGCTGTGCGGGGAGCAGCGTATAGAGGCGGCTGTGTATACAGGCGGGTGTGCGGGGAGCAGAGTATACAGGCGGCTGTATACAGGCGGCTGTGCGGGGAGCAGAGTATACAGGCGGCTGTGCGGGGAGCAGAGTATACAGGCGGCTGTGCGGGGAGCAGAGTATAGAGGCGGCTCTGTGGGTAGCAGAGTATACAGGCGGCTCTGTGGGTAGCAGAGTATACAGGCGGCTCTGTGGGTAGCAGAGTATACAGGCGGCTCTGTGGGTAGCAGAGTATACAGGTGGCTCTGTGGGTAGCAGAGTATACAGGCGGCTCTGGTGTTAGCAGAGTATACAGGCGGGTCTGTGGGTAGCAGATTATACAGGCGGCTCTGTGGGTAGCAGAGTATACAGGCAGCTGTGCGGGGAGCAGAGTATACAGGCGGCTGTGCGGGGACAGAGCATACAGGCGGCTATGCGGGGAGCACAGTATAGAGGCGGCTGTGCAGGGAGCAGAGTATACAGGCGGCTGTGGGGGGAGCAGAGTATACAGGCGGCTGTGCGGGGAGCAGAGTATACAGGCGGCTGTGCGGGGAGCAGAGTATAGAGGCAGCTGTGTATACAGGCGGGTGTGCGGGGAGCAGAGTATACAGGCGGCTGTACACAGGCGGCTGTGCGAGGAGCAGAGTATACAGGCGGCTGTGCGGGGAGCAGAGTATACAGGCGGCTGTGCGGGGAGCAGAGTATAGAGGCGGCTGTGTATACAGGCGGGTGTGCGGGGAGCAGAGTATACAGGCGGCTGTATACAGGCGGCTGTGCGGGGAGCAGAGTATACAGGCAACTGTGCGGGGAGCAGAGTATACAGGCGGCTGTGCGGGGAGCAGAGTATACAGGCGGCTGTGCGGGGAGCAGAGTATACAGGTGGCTGTGTATACAGGCAGGTGTGCGGGGAGCAGAGTAGACAGGCGGCTGTGTATACAGGAGGCTGTGCGGGGAGCAGAGTATACAGGCGGCTGTGCGGGGAGCAGAGTATACAGGCGGCTGTGCGGGGAGCAGAGTATACAGGCGGCTGTGCGGGGAGCAGAGTATACAGGCGGCTGTGCGGGGAGCAGAGTATACAGGCGGCTGTGGGGGGAGCAGAGTATACAGGCGGCTGTGCGGGGAGCAGAGTATACAGGCGGCTGTTTATGCAGGCGTCTGTGCGGGGAGCAGAGTATACAGGCGGCTGTGCGGGGAGCCGACTATACAGGCGGCTGTGGGGGGAGCAGAGTATATAGGCGGCTGTGCGGGGAGTAGAGTATACAGGCGGCTGTGTATACAGGCGTCTGTGCGGGGAGCAGAGTATACAGGCGGCTGTGCGGGGAGCAGAGTATACAGGTGGCTGTGCGGGGAGCAGAGTATACAGGCGGCTGTGTATACAGGCGGCTATGCAGGGAGCAGAGTATACAGGCGGCTGTGCGGGGAGCAGAGTATACAGGTGGCTGTGTATACAGGCGGGTGTGCGGGGAGCAGAATAGACAGGTGGCTGTGTATACAGGAGGCTGTGCGGGGAGCAGAGTATACAGGCGTCTGTGCGGGGACCAGAGTATACAGGCGGCTGTGCAAGGAGCAGAGTATACAGGCGGCTGTGCGGGGAGCAGAGTATACAGGCGGCTGTGCGGGGAGCAGAGTATACAGGCGGCTGTGCGGGGAGCAGAGTATACAGGCGGCTGTGTGGGGAGCAGAGTATACAGGGGGCTGTGCGGGGAGCAGAGTATACAGGGGGCTCTGTGGGTAGCAGAGTATACAGGCGGCTGTGTGGGTAGCAGAGTATACAGGCGGCTGTGTGGGTAGCAGAGTATACAGGCGGCTGTGCGGGGAGCAGAGTATACAGGCGACTGTGCGGGGAGCAGAGTATACAGGCGGCTGTGCGGGGAGTAGAGTATACAGGCGGCAGTGCGGGGAGCAGAGTATAGAGGCGGCAGTGCGGGGAGCAGAGTATACAGGGGGCTGTGCGGGTAGCAGGGTATACCGGCGGCTGTGCGGGGAGCAGAGTATACAGGCGGCTGTGCGGGGAGCAGAGTATACATGCGGCTGTGCGGGGAGCAGAGTATACAGGCGGCTGTGCGGGGAGCAGATTATACAGGCGGCTGTGCGGGGAGCAGAGTATACAGGCGGCTGTGCGGGGAGCAGAGTATACAGGCGGCTGTGCGGGGAGCAGAGTGTGCGGGGAGCAGAGTATACAGGGGTGTGTGCGGAGAGCAGCGTATACAGGGGTGTGTGCGGGGAGCAGAGTATACAGGGGTGTGTGCGGGGAGCAGAGTATACATTGGTGTGTGCGGGGAGCAGAGTATACAGGGGTGTGTGCGGGGAGCAGAGTATACAGGGGTGTGTGCGGGGAGCAGAGTATACAGGGGTGTGTGCGGGGAGCAGAGTATACAGGGGTGTGTGCGGGGAGCAGATGATAGAGGGGTCTGTGCGGGGAGCAGATGATAGAGGGGTCTGTGCGGGGAGCAGATGATAGAGGGGTCTGTGCGGGGAGCAGAGTCCACAGGGGTGTGTGCGGGGAGCAGATGATAGAAGGGTGTGTGCGGGAGCAGATGATAGAGGGGTCTGTGCGGGGAGCAGATGATAGAGGGGTCTGTGCGGGGAGCAGATGATAGAGGGGTAGGTGCGGGGAGCAGATGATAGAGGGGTCAGTGCGGGGAGCAGATGATAGAGGGGTCTGTGCGGGGAGCAGATGATAGAAGGGTATGTGCGGGGAGCAGATGATAGAGGGGTCTGTGCGGGGAGCAGATGATAGAGGGGTCTGTGCGGGGAGCAGAGTCCACAGGGGTGTGTGCGGGGAGCAGATGATAGAAGGGTGTGTGCGGGGAGCAGATGATAGAGGGGTCTGTGCGGGGAGCAGATGATAGAGGGGTCTGTGCGGGGAGCAGATGATAGAGGGGTAGGTGCGGGGAGCAGATGATAGAGGGGTCAGTGCGGGGAGCAGATGATAGAGGGGTCTGTGCGGGGAGCAGATGATAGAAGGGTATGTGCGGGGAGCAGATGATAGAGGGTCTGTGCGGGGAGCAGATGATAGAGGGGGCTGTGCGGGGAGCAGATGATAGAGGGGGCTGTGCGGGGAGCAGATGATAGAGGGGGCTGTGCGGGGAGCAGATGATAGAGGGGGCTGTGCGGGGAGCAGATGATAGAGGGGGCTGTGCGGGGAGCAGATGATAGAGGGGGCTGTGTGGGGAGCAGAGGATAGAGGGGGCTGTGCCGGGAGCAGATGATAGAGGGGGCTGTGCGGGGAGCAGATGATAGAGGGGGGCTGTGAGGGGAGCAGATGATAGAGGGGGCTGTTGGGGAGCAGATGATAGAGGGGGCTGTGCGGGGAGCAGATGATAGAGGGGGCTGTTCGGGAGCAGATGATAGAGGGGGATGTGCGGGGAGGAGATGATAGAGGGGGCTGTAGGGGGAGGAGATGATAGAGGGGGCTGTGCGGGGAGCAGATGATAGAGGGGGCTGTGCAGGGAGGAGATGATAGAGGGGGCTGTGCGGGGAGGAGATGATAGAGAGGGCTGTGCGGGGAGGAGATGATAGAGGGGGCTGTCCGGGGAGCAGATGATAGAGGGGGCTGTGTGGGGAGGAGATGATAGAGGGGGCTGTGTGGGGAGGAGATGATAGAGGGGGCTGTCCGGGGAGCAGAGTATACAGGGGTGTGTGCGGGGAGCAGATGATAGAGGGGTCTGTGCGGGAGGAGATGATAGAGGGGTGTGTGCGGGGAGCAGATGATAGAGGGGTGTGCGGGGAGCAGATGATAGAGGGGTCTGTGCGGGGAGCAGATGATAGAGGGGTCTGTGCGGGAGCAGATGATAGAGGGGTAGGTGAGGGAGTAGATGATAGAGGGGGCTGTGCGGGGAGCAGATGATAGAGGGGGCTGTGCGGGGAGCAGATGATAGAGGGGGCTGTGCGGGGAGCAGATGATAGAGGGGGCTGTGTGGGGAGCAGATGATAGAGGGGGCTGTGCGGAGAGCAGATGATAGAGGGGGCTGTGCGGGGAGCAGATGATAGAGGGGGCAGTGCGGGGAGCAGATGATAGAGGGGGCTGTGCAGGGAGCAGATGATAGAGGGGGCTGTGCGGGAGCTGATGATAGAGGGGTCTGTGCGGGGAGCAGATGATAGAGGGGGCTGTGCGGGGAGCTGATGATAGAGGGGATGTGCGGGGAGGAGATGATAGAGGGGGCTGTGCGGGGAGGAGATGATAGAGGGGGCTGTGCAGGGAGCAGATGATAGAGGGGGCTGTGCGGGGAGCAGATGATAGAGGGGGCTGTGGGGGGAGAGATGATAGAGGGGGCTGTGGGGGAGGAGATGATAGAGGGGGCTGTGCGGGGAGGAGATGATAGAGGGGGCTGTGCGGGGAAGAGATGATAGAGGGGGCTGTGCGGGGAGCAGCTGATAGAGGTGGCTGTGCGGGGAGGAGATGATAGAGGGGGCTGTGTGGGGAGGAGATGATAGAGGGGGCTGTGTGGGGAGGAGATGATAGAGGGAGCTTTGCGGGGAGGAGATGATAGAGAGGGCTGTGCGGGGAGGAGATGATAGAGGGGGCTGTGCGGGGAGCAGATGATAGAGGTGGCTGTGCGGGGAGGAGATGATAGAGGGGGCTGTGTGGGGAGGAGATGATAGAGGGGGCTGTGTGGGGAGGAGATGTTAGAGGGGGCTGTGTGGGGAGGAGATGATAGAGGGGGCTGTGCGGGGAGGAGATGATAGAGGGGGCTGTGCGGGGAGCAGATCATAGAGGGGGCTGTGCGGGGAGGAGATGATAGAGGGGGCTGTGCAGGGAGGAGATGATAGAGGGGGCTGTCCGGGGAGCAGATGATAGAGGGGGCTGTGCGGGGAGGAGATAATAGAGGCAGCTGGTGCTAGTTGAGGGACGGGGGGGTAGGTGACAGCAGGCTGCAGCCCCGCCGGCTCTGCAGCCTACAATGACAGAGCACCGGGCGAGCTAGTTGAGGGGCGGGGGTAGGAGGTGATAGTAGGCTGCAGCCCCGCCGCCTCTGCAGCCTACAATGACAGAGCGCCGGCCGCCATCTTACCTGGGGAGGCTGGGGCGGCCGGCGTCTGTCATGAAGCTGGGCTGCGATGCTGGCACCGCCCCCTTTTGTAACGCCGCTCCCCCTGTGTGCTGCCGCTGGGGACTCAGGGCTGACACTGTCCAATGGACGGTGCGGCCCTGGCGGCGGGGGAGCGCGGGCATTGGTGGGGATAGCTGGTGTCCAGTGACAGCCTTTTTGCGCTTCCGGTCAGCGCGTGATAGCAGCACAGTGACCAGAAGCGCAAAACTGCTGATTATGTATATAGATATAAAGAATCACAATTGTCACTATGGCGCATAGTAATATTTTTTACTGACGTCTGGTTAGTAATTGTAGTTTCAGAATTTTTGTGGAAAATTATTGTAGTAATTATGCTACAGGTTTTTTTTTCTGCTAATATATAAATAATCAATTAGTGTTAGATTGTTCAGGCACTCACTCAAGTTTTTTACTGATAGCCATTTAGTAATTCTAGTGTAGCTTCAGAAATTTAGTGGAAAATTATTGTAGTAAATATATTACAGCTTTTTTTACTACATAAACTTACAGTTAGCATAATTTAGTTGCGAGTGCTCAGTAATTGTTTTCACTGCTGTCCATTTAGAAACTTTTTTATTTAACAGTTTTTTTTCCCACATATAGGTTATAGGTATACTGAGGAAAAATTACAAAACAAATTTTATGGTCCATTTTCTCCTGTTTCCTTTGTGAAAATGTAAAATTTGGGGCTAAAGCAACATTTTTGTGAGAAAAATAAAAATATTAATTTTTGCCTTCTATTTTGTGGGGTATAACCTTCTGATTTAGGGACACATAAATTCAAAGATTGAAAACTCTGAAATGTTTATATTTTTTGTCAAATGTTCATTAAAAAAATTCAAATATATTGACCAAAATTTACAACTACCATGAAGTAAAATGTGTCATGAAAAAACAGTGTTATAATTCCTGGGATATATTGAAGTGTTTCAGAGCAGCTGCCCTCATAAAGTCACGCTGCTCAGAATTGTAACATTTAGCTTGGTCAAGAAGGTAAAAACAGGCTTGGGGTGAAAGAGTTAAAGAATAACCATTGTTTATTTTCATCAATCCATACTAATGATTTATGCTTATGTGATTATTAACTCCTTCACAACCTAGGACAAACATGTACGTGATAGGTCACCTACCACCCTTTGATGCGAGCTCATGCTGTGAGCTCGCATCCTCCTTCCCACATCTCAGCTGATATCATCAGCTGAGATATTTATCTAACAGCGCTCATCAGATCAACGATCTGATCGCCGCTCTTTATCCTTTGGATCGCGCTGTTCCCCGTCGTGATCGGAAGTCATGCGAAGCGAATCATGGGACCTACATGCTGTTACCTAGACAGCCCGGGGTCTGTAATGACCCTGGATGTCCTAATTTACTTTCTGCCAGAGATGTCCCAATGATTAAAGTATGAAAAAAAACACCAAAGATCAAATCACCCCCTTCTGCGCTTTTGAAAGTAAAACTATTAAAAAAATACACATATTTGGTATCACCACATTCAGAATTGCCTAATCTAGCAAATATAAAATCAATAAATCACATCGATAAACTGCGTAACGGAAAAAAAAGTCCAAACGCCAAAATTATGTTTATTTAATCGCCGCAACATTGTAATAACATGCGATAACGGGCGATCAAAGCATCACATCTACCCAAAAATGGTGTCATTAGAAATGTCAGCTCAAGCCTCAAAAATTAAACTGTCACACTGCCCCAGATCCCGAGAAATGAGAATGCTACGGGTCTCGGAAAATGACGCAAAAGTGAAATTATTTTTCTTTAAAAACTTCAACATTTTTTTCACCACTTAGATAACAGTAAAAGTATACATGTTTGGTATCTACAAACTCGCACCTACCCGAGGCATCATGCCAACACATCAGTTTTACCATAATGTCAACACAGTGAATAAAAACCCCAAAAAACAAAAGTGTGATTGCACTTTTTTTGCCATTTCACTGCACTTGGAATTTTTTCAATTTTCCTGTACACTATATGGTAAAATAAATGCTTTCATCTGAAAGTACAACTCATTTTGCAAAAAACAAGCCCTCTTATGTCTGTATTGATGAAAAATTAAAAAGCTATGGCTCTGGGAAGAAGGAAAGGGAAAAACAGGAAACGGAAAATCGCAGAGGGTGAAGGGGTTAATAATGTGCTTTTTTGTTTTAATAATTGTACTTTTTTGGCTGGTCCAAGACTCTGTTAAGAAAATGAATAGTAGATAGGACAAGTTGGCTAGGGTCACATTTGCGTTGTTTATTTTCATCCTGATCTGGTTTTGAGTTTTAAAAAGGCTCAAAACCGGATCAGGATCCGCAGCCCATAGGTACATAGAAAAACCAGATTGCCCAAATGGCAATCCAGTTACCGGATCCGGCTTTGCAGCCTGTGTTAAAAATCATGCAAGCAGCGTCTATCGCAGAGGTTGCAAAACCGGATCCAGTTTAGTTAACATGGGCGCCTATGGGATCGGATCCGGTACCACAAGGTACATAAATGTAACTTGGGGTACCTGATCCGGTTCCGGATCCGGTTTTGAAAATTGCAAAAACCCTCATTCCAAAACCGGATGCAGTAATGCATCCAGATCAGGAAAGAGGATTGCATTATTACAACATTTAAGAAGTCTGAAGGCACAGCCCAAAACTACATCCGGAAATGGATGCGGTTACCGGATTGTGCCTTCTAAGTGTCACCCTAGCCAACATAAGAGTCGTTTTTCAACTTACCTATACATAATGAATACCTTACTTAATATAGTTTTTTCACCAACAAAGTTTATTTTAAAGTTCATTTTACTCAATAGATCTTGGAATAATAATGATTTCCACAATTGGATGTATTTAATAAAAATGTTTCTGTGCTGAGATAAGCTTATACATGTGCCATTACGATGTACTGTGTAATGGCCATGTCTGACTGTGCACGTAGCTTAACCTTAACCTGTATAGTAAACAAACAAGCACAATAGGGTCTTATCTTCAATAAAGAAGTGCTGGCTGGGGTGGACAATGCTCACCTGATACGGTTGTGGGATCCACAACCGGTATACACGTATATTTTAGCTGCTGCTAGACCACACTTCCAAGTGCACGAAGATCAATGGCTGTAATGGACGGCGTGTTTCGGTCCCCGCTGCTATATAAATACATACACACTGGATCTAATGTGAGTGGTACTTTACTTCAACGTGTTTCGGAGCCAGTTATGCTCCTTCTTCACGAGTATGAAAGCATAGCCTTTGATTTCATATCCTGAAGAAGGAGCACAGCTGACTCCGAAACGCATTGAAATAAAATACCACTCACATTAGATCCAGTGTGTATATATATACATAGCAGCACGGACCGAAACACGCCGTCCATTACAACCATTGTGCATGTAGCTTGGTATATTCCTGGGCAAGGGAGATCGCAAAAGAGTATAGAGATATTACAGCACGGGATTGCGAATAATTCTTTCTTTGGCATAAAACATTTTTTAAAAACAGGCAGGGAAATGTTTTACCTCACAAAAAGAATGAGCTGTGATCGCTACTGTACTCTTTTGTGACCTCCCCTGCCCAGGATTATGCCAAGCTTCGTGCCCAGTCAGATACGGCTATTACACAGTACATTGTAGGGACACATATATATGATTATCTCAGCACAGGAACATTTTTTTTGATCACATCCAATTGTGGAAATGATTATTGTTCCAAGATCTATTGACTAAAATTAACTTTTGTTTGTGGGAAAACCCCATTAATGGACAGAACATTATATATTTGTGATAAAGATAGCTCTAATCTTTATGTTCTGCTTTGTTTTTTTTAGAACATGTGTATGAATTTAAATTCTTTCATCATCAACACCCTGAACCCGTACATCATCAATGTTTCATTATCAGCAAAATTGTGCAGCGCAATACTTTGCCAAAATAATGGGGTTTGCACCCGCAAAGACTGGAACACAAACACTTACCTTCACTTAAATGTAACCAACATTACAATAGAACGATATAAAAGCAGTTATAAAGTGAGGGGAAGTCCAAGTCTAGAAGACCTAAATTATTACGCAGAAAAATTTATCTGCCATTGTTATGCTGGATATAAATGCAAAGAGCCTGTAGAGCCGCTTAAAATTGAACCCATGAATGTTTGTATGGCACACAATATTTGCATTAAGCTCAATCGAAAATCATTGTAGGTTTGTATGTTATGTAGATGCACAGCAAAAACATTTCATATTTCAAAAAGTTTTTGTGGTTTTGATCTGAAATCCCCATGTACAGTATATATTCCATATTATACAAAATAAATATTTATTTATATATTATTTATATATAATGTATGTCTTTGAGATTTTTTCAATCCATACATTGAGCCCATATTGTGCTCCATCAACTGCTGTTATCTAAAGCTCATGCAACCATGGGTACTGAATATGCTATGCGCTACACAATTTGCTTATGCAAATTTTTTTGTGAATGTACCATAAAATGACAGAATAATTATGCTCACACCCAAAACTACATTGTGATAAAAATATAATAACAAAACTAAAATTATTGCACAAGTTCAGTACCACAACTAAGCTTAGTATGTACACTCTTCAACAATGAAATTGCAATGCCAAGAATGTAAAGTCATGCAATTATGGAAATCACTGGATTGATCAACATGTTAATGATATGCAAATGATGAAAAATGGAAACAAAGGTTGCAAGACTAAGATTTTTTGGTATTGAGTATGAGCCCCACAGGCAGAAATACACACACTTACAAATCTTGTCATGCTACATTAATGAGGTTACTAATGGTTATCTCATAAATGTTCAACTATGCAGACATGCAAATTATCAATTTCCACTGCTGGCGGCTACCTTTGCAATCGCTGACCAATGATGTCTCAGATGGGCATAATGGGAAAAAAGGTTAGTTAGCTCATTTAAATCACACAGACTGCATTGCCTATGTAATCTCCAGACAAATCTACAGCTATCACTGCATGCAAGACAAAAGTGGTGCTTATCACTAGAGATGAGTGAACCGTTGAAAGTTTGAATTCAGTTTGGTTCGCTGAACTGGCAATGTTTGTCGAACAAGTTTAACAGTTTGCTGAGCATCCGAACCCTATTGAAATCAAAGGGAGGCAAAATCAAGGGCCTAGGAAACACCTTCAAAGGGACCCAAAAGCTGAAAAATGCAGTTCAAAGTGGAGCCCCACTGTTTTGGCACAGGCATTATCTTCTTACACTATTACTTAGCAAGCTTCAGCACCACTGTAACACACCATGCTTGCGGGCCTGCTCATGAATCTCAGACATCCTCATCATGACTTGTCTGCTGTTGTCTCAGGTTACATAGTAGGTATCACGTAGCAGGGAATCCCACTATGCTCACAGTATGTTATATAATGCTTCTTTTTAAGCAGTTTTCAACATGTGATTTTGATGCAGATTCTCAAAATCTGCATCAAAAAAGCATCAAAAAACACACCATGGGCGCAGAGCCTTAATAAGTCTAGGGAGAGTGACAGTTGCGGTGAAAGGGCTCAGTGAATCCTCTTGCCCCCTGGCTACTTCCACAGAGACTTCTGGGACAGGGATGGCCCACTACAGTCCTCAAGGTCTGAAAACAGTGCAAGTTTTCACGATTTCCATAGCTCTGCATAGGTTCTAATTTCTTCACCTGCAGAGGTGATGATTCCATCACCTTGTGCAATGCTAAGGGAATCCTGAAACCATGCACTATTTGTGATTTTTGAGAACTGCACTTGGCTAGCCCTGTTCTACAGGAGAGCATTTAGTGTCTTGCATTTCCATACCTCAGAACTTCAGGCCAAAGGCCTACGGCTTGTTCACCAGTCTTTGTAGGGCAGTATCAAAGCACCTAATTTCAGAAACAGTCCAGCACACAAGGAGTAAATGCAAATAAACTTTTCTTTAACACAAACTATAAGTCTTGAGCACAAACATAACAATATACACAGTATATAAATATAACAAAAGTCCCACAGGGATCAACAGAACACAGACTGATAAAGTGATGGAAAGTCCATGAAGGGCAGAGCCAATTAGGGTCTTTGAGTTGGATCCCAAAGGATGCATGCATGCCTGGTAGGGGGAAGTGTAACCAGTGCAAAAAGTAGAAGGGGAAATATAACTTTAATAAAAAACACAGGCATCTGTCATGGAAGAACTGAAAAAGAAAACAACTCAAAAAAGTCCTTCTCTAGCCCAAATGCCAACTAAGGGATGGGACATCAATTAAATAAGATGTCTTTTTTTATGAAAGTCCACTCTACTTCTTGCCCAAACTCTCTTGAGGTTTTGTCAGCATTGCTCAGGCTGAGGGTCGGCGTCGGTTATGGTACTCCACTGCCGGACGGTCTGAGGGGACCGCAGAGGCTTCTACTGCTGGGGTATTCTCTGCCACCACCTATCCCCCAGCACACTCCATTATGGTCACCGGTGGAGAAAGTGGAAGAACTAAGGGATAATCATGCCCTATATGACAGACAGGACTAGCTTGGGGAACACCACCAGGTCCTCTGAGTTAGTGTGCAGTTGGCCAACCAAGTGAGGCTTAGGCTGCACCCAAGGCACATTCTCTTCAGGTCAGCTTCCTCCTGCCACTTTGCAAAGTTATCAGTGCCAACCCCCTTGCTTCACCACACCATCATGAAAGTGACCTCCTCTCCAACAAAGATGGTGCATAGTCTTTAGGGAAGATTGACACACAGCAGGGTGGACATGTTGATGTAGCACTCATACCTTATACCTTGTTCCTCTATGAAACCAAACCCCTTATCCTGCAAGAATACTAAAATCTTGCCTTGGGTACACTGGTCATAGAAATAATTAGCCTTAGATACATGCAACCAGTCCCAGGAGATGGCATCCACGAGCTGAATTGCCTCAATAAAGGACACAGGACGAGTTGGTTTATGCCTTGTCGGATAGTTGCTTGGAGGGGGTAGGGGTCGCCACTTGTCGTTGTCCCAGTCAAGGCCTCTGTTGGGGGTGCTACACATGCCTGGTGAGTGCTGCTTTCTTCTTTTACTTATGAATTACTACGGACTTTGTAGTGCACCACAGTTCTCTATTGCTGTCTCTAATGGGAATATAATGAGGGGCCTGGATTAGGCCATTATCACACGGTATATCGAGTGGTGCCTGTGTGTTTATTTTGCAGAACTATAAGATTATGGATGTAAAGCATATAATGGCCATATGCTATTTTTATATGAATTGCATCATATAAATTTAGAACAGATGTTCTCGCATGCTGCTGACCCTCTGCAATAATAAAGATCTGCTCTCCAAAAAATAAATAAAATAATAATAATAATAATAATAATAATAATAATGAAAAAAAAATTCAAAAAAATTCCCCCCAAAATAGTGAGCTCTCTTAAACATTTTTTAAGGACATTGTAAGCTTTACTGGACTTCCCAGCTGCTGCCACATTTTACACTTTTTCCAAAATTCAGACCCTGTAGGTGTCAAAAACACCTGCAAACTCCAAACAGCTTAAAAAATGAATTTAAAGCTCAAAAAAATTCTACACCTTGACAGCTGAGGACACTCCTAACCATATATTTAGGTGTTGTCCCCAGCAAGCGGGTCTTTCAGTGAGGATTTTGGCCCCAAACAATCAGGGAAAGCTTTAGGGCCATTTTAAATTTTAAACTTATTTTTTGAACATAGCCACATTTGCTAAATTATGGGGAAAGTGTTTGGGTTAGTGATCCCTGAGCCGAATCGGCCATGTTCGGCTGAATTTGAAATTGACAAACATGTTTAAGGAAGGTTCACTCATTTGTACTCATCCCTGAAGAGGATACACCTCCATGTCAGTTTCCATTGCCTTCTTGTTTGGCACCATGATAGCCTTTAAGAGTGGTGGTGTAAGGTGAATAGAACTTTAGTTGCTGGATGTCTGGCTCGTAGCCTAATATTGTCCAAATGCCCTCTGATGGTTTGTTTGGACACTACTATATATGCTTGTATGTGACATCCAATTTCAATTGCAGTACAGAATGGATCAAACATGGAACATTTTGTCACTTGGAAAATCCAATCAGCATTATTACTCACTTTCATCCTCTTAAATAATACAAAAAAAGCACAATTAATTTTGGTTTAATGATGAGACATTTTGTCTTAGTCTGGTTTTTGGAACAAATACCTAAATCATTCATGTGTATATATTTTCAAATGCGTGTTTTGGTTGGACGTTTTACAGTTCCTCATCAATAAAACATGTTGCCATATCATCAAACCAAAATGAATTGTGCTTTTTTTTGTATTATTTAAGAGGATGAAAGTGAGTATTGATGCTGATTGGATTTTCCAAGTGACAAAATCAAACAACATTTCGCTGTTGTTGTTAGAGACCTCATCGAATAACATGGCAATGGTATCAGTGGGTTATCACTTTAAAGCATCGTTCTCACATTTCATCTTCAGAAGCAAACATATGCACAGCTCACTGGCTTCCTGTTTGCAGAGGGGGTATGGCCCTGAAAATTGACAGTTTCAACCAAATGCATGCTGCGTGATTCATCAGGTATCCATAGAGATATAATCACAGCCTGAGCACAGCGTTACATTTTGTTAACGTTATGCGCTCAAGTTTCAAGCAGATTCGTCAGTCTTATGGCTGACGCAGGTCTGACCCTAGCCTAACGTTATGAAAGGAGCACAAGAGCACTAAAGGTGTTTGGATCATGTTCTCCAGCAATCTGACTAGATTTGGATAAGCATTTACAAGCTTTATTAAAAAGTGAGAATAAAAAAATATCAATTCTTAGAAACAGAGGATTTTTACATTAATGTATTGTATTTTTTACATTGTTCTCTGCTTTAATTATTATATTGTATTTTTTTTACATTGATTCTCCACTTTAATTACTATATTGTATTTATTATATTGTTTCTCTGCTTTAATTATTGTATTATATTTTTGTAATTGTTACATATGACCGTTTGTATATGGACCAATGAATTGTAAAGCGCTAAGGAATATGTTATTGCTATATAAATAAAGATTATTATTATTATTGAATGAAAAGTTTCTTGTATTTACAAGTACTTTACAATTTTAACCATTAGAGATATTAAGACTAAAGCCAGTCCTACATATTCGATGACAGTTGGTGGATTTATGACTCCTTTGAGTGTAGGATTACTGATTTGGTTGGACATTCTGACTATACATTTCTTGCATCATTATGTCCTTGGTCTCCCCACCTATACTTATAGGAGTTGATGGCCATGGTAATTCAAATGATGTCTAAAATACCCACACAGAACCTGGTATGGAATAGACATACAGAGCATTTTTCCATATCCCTATGCTAGTCAGAGAAAAATACCACCTTATAATCTGTCTTTTATACAGGCTGGGTCACATTGTACACCAGGCAATAACAGCCATGCGAGAATTGGAAAACTGTTGTGGAGAAGTTGGAGAACTTAATTTCGCCATCTTCTCCAATCTTTGTGTTTGTGTATATCGAACTGTACTTGGATGACATCCGACTGTAGTCCAATGTTTTGCATGCACCCAGAGAATTGTATGAGCACGTGCTGTCCGATATATACTGCCAATCGCATCATAGAGCAATTTTTTTCTCATGCTGTCTCTGCCTCATTAGTAAAAAAGTGGTACTCGGCACTGTTCCATAGTATAACATTGGAGTGAGTGCTATCTGATAACTATCGCATAGCACTCGTACAAGTTATACACTAGTTATACACTATTGTGAGCTAACCCTAAATCTCAATTCTGCCTTTACAACGGGGATTCATTTTCACCAGTAGATAACGCACAAAAAATACAAGCAACTACTCGTTCACAAATTGAACTGCTGCCTAATTTCAGAATACACAGAATATGATTTATTACTGCAAAAATTAATGACAGCATTATGTTGACATTACAAAATGTTCAGCAAACACTGGGGAAGCATGAAAATTAAAGTTGAATTCTGGCAGAATGTGATGTTTGCTTAGATTGTTCTGATTTGAGGTGTGATGTTTTTATGCAAATTAACCATAACATATATGTTATATAAGAGCTACCTGCAAACAAGTCTATACAGCTCCAGGACAGTTCACGACACTCATGTTGGGCATCTGGTTTTAAAAATGAGTTTGAAGACATTTGTCCTTCTGGGTCTTCTTGTCATCCTTCTTCACCTCTCTTCATGCTCGGGTGAGTTTAGCATCAGTGTATTCTTTCTTCATTTGTAAAGCAGATTCTCTAAATTGGAAAATTACAACTCTATACATTTATTTTTACCAAGTTTGCAGTTTAAGGACTTAAATGACCAAACAAGGCAAATGTTTGGTCAAATGTTTCTCCTTTAATTGTTGGATTTTATTTTTATATTGTGCCATAGACGTATCCATCATCGTATCATGACTAGTTTTTTTGTTTAACAGCCTGTATTTTCATGGAGCATATAGAATATACGGTATTTAAAACAGTTTTTTTGGGAATTAAAAATTGCATTGAAGCAATTTTAAGTTTCCAAATGTAATATTTACATTATCATCTTTTAGTTTTTATTTGGTGGGGTAGTCTGATCCAGGCAATACCATATATATCTATCGATATACAGTTGTGGCCAAAAGTATTGACACCCCTGCAATTCTGTCAGATAATACTCAGTTTCTTCCTGAAAATGATTGCAATCACAAATTCTTTGGTATTATTATCTTCATTTAATTTGTCTTCAATGAAAAAAACACAAAAGAGAATGAAGCAAAAAGCAAAACATTGATCATTTCACACAAAACTCCAAAAGTGGGCCAGACAAAAGTATTGGCACCCTCCGCCTAATACTTGGTTGCACAACTTTTAGCCAAAATAACTGCGATCAACCGCTTCCGGTAACCATCAATGAGTTTCTTACAATGCTCTGCTGGAATTTTAGACCATTCTTCTTTGTCAAACTGCTCCAGGTCCCTGATATTTGAAGGGTGCCTTCTCCAAACTGCCATTTTTAGGTCTCTCCACAGGTGTTCTATGGGAATCAGGTCCGGACTCATTGCTGGCCACCTTAGAAGTCTCCAGTGCTTTCTCTCAAACCATTTTCTAGTGCTTTTTTTTTTTTTTTTTTTAACAATGAGTTTTTATTGAAAGTTTAATCAAAGTACAAAGACAAACATCTTACAAAGCAAGCAGCATAAGATTAATACTGTTCATAACTAATTTCAAGAATGTAAGGTATGTAATCTTCAAAATAATAAAATCTGCATAAGAATTAAGATATTCGGATATCAGGTATCAAAAAGTTACCAAAAATTTATACGTAAAATCATAGTTAACAAATAACAATGGGGAAAGACCCAACAAGGATATAAGAGAAAGGGGAAAAAGAGGAGGGTAGAGGGGGTGAGGGAGGGGGAATCATTATTCATACAGAGACATTTTCTCTATAGTTAGCCCATGGGTAGGTAATGGAGTTAAACCTCTATTTCAAAGAGACATATAGTTAAGAAGGAATCAAAACAGTGTTATGAAGTGACGATATCCATAGGTCCCACCAAGCGAGAACTTTGTTTCGCTGATGAGCATCATGCGCCAGCATAATCTCATGTTGGAGATGTAGGTTAAAGGGAACCTGTCACCCAAAATCACCCTTGTTAGCTGTAAATACATGTCCCTGAAGCATAACACCACAGTCCTACACATCCCTTTGTGGTGTTTTAGTTCAATATGAAAGTGCACTTTAGTCGTTTCAAAACTTACAAAATCCGTGGCAGTGGGGCGTTCCCAAGCCTTCTTGTCTATGAGGCGGTTCCCCTGTGCCGCTGTATTACGCCCTAATGGGCGTTGTTTCAAACTTTGTAGCGCGGGCACGATTCATAATATCGCGGCCGCGACGTCACGGTCATGTGATGCCGTGACGCGTAATTTCCGGGCGGACGGGGCGCTGTTGTCTGACGCGCACCGGCCGACTTCATAAAGCGATCTGCGCATGCGCTGAAGTTGGCCAGTGCATGCGCAGATCGCTTTATGAAGTCGGCCGGTGCGCGTCAGACAACAGCGCCCCGTCCGCCCGGAAATTACGCGTCACGGCATCACATGACCGTGACGTCGCGGCCGCGATATTATGAATTGTGCCCGCGCTACAAAGTTTGAAACAACGCCCATTAGGGCGTAATACAGCGGCACAGGGGAACCGCCTCATAGACAAGAAGGCTTGGGAACGCCCCACTGCCACGGATTTTGTAAGTTTTGAAACGACTAAAGTGCACTTTCATATTGAACTAAAACACCACAAAGGGATGTGTAGGACTGTGGTGTTATGCTTCAGGGACATGTATTTACAGCTAACAAGGGTGATTTTGGGTGACAGGTTCCCTTTAAGGGCCGTATGTAGTTCTTGTATGGATGGTAATGACTTGGATTTCCAGTCTCTAGCGACACATAATCTAGCTGCTAACAAAACATTTGCTACAGTGGGTCGTAGTGGCGACGGCCAGTCTTCCAATCCCAGCCCCAGGATCGCCAATGAAGGTCGTAGTTGAAAAGAGACACCTGTTAAGGAAGTTAGAAGTGCGGACACCTCTTGCCAGAACCCCTGTAAGGAGCTGCAGTCCCACCACATGTGGAGGGAGGACCCTGTTTGGTCACAACCCCTCCAGCAACTCGGGGACAGTATAGGATTGTCTCTCCTATACCGTGCCATGGATTTTGGGGTGACATACCACTCAAAGTGTACTTTTTTGATCTGTTCATGGTGGTTAACACAGCTTGTGAATGTCGTGTTTATTCCTGATGCATCCTGCCATTGATCCAGTGTGAATTCCTCTTGTAATGCTATTTCCCAATTAGTCATGTAGGGCAGTTTCTCTAGCGATTGCAGTCGGGAGAGGGCCCCATACATGATGGAAACCCCACGTAGGCCTGGAGGGGATGATCTAAAAAATCTCTGTGTTAAACCATCAACCTTGGACAAATCTAGCGGGACCCATGCTACTGAATTAACAAAATGGCTTACTTGTAAGTACTGGTAAAATGTGGATTTAGGGATGGAGTATCTATCTGTCAACTCAGCAAAGGACTTCATGGAGAAATCATCCAGGATTTGATGGATATAGATAATGCCCCTAGATTTCCAGTGATGGAGAGAGAGAGATCCCACTAATGTTTCAATAGCTCGAATAGATACTGATTTTAGAAGAAAAGTAAGTAGTGGGTGAGAGTTTTGTCGCCAAATGTGTACCAAAATCTGCATTGGTTGTAAGAAGGTCGAACTTTCAAAGGGCTTTAGCAAATTCATTTCAAGTAGTAGTTTAGTGGAACCCTGTGGAGCGTAGTGTTTTTCAATTAACATCCACAGCGGATTGGGAGCATCAGCCCACCACTGACAAGCCACTGAGAGATGTGAGGCTACGTAGTAATGTAACAGGTTAGGGACTCCCATCCCCCCAAGATGGACTGGCAAGGTAAGTACCTTCATGCTTACTCTGTGGTGTTTATAGTTCCAGATGAAGTCATTAAGTGTAGATTGTAAAGTTGCAATTAATCGTTTTGGAAAACGTAGTGGTAGGCATCTAAAAATATATAAGATTTTCGGGAGGTATACCATTTTTACAATGTGTATTCTAGCAACCCATGAGAGGATTAGTTGTTTATGTGCCGAAAGGCCTTCTTTCAGTGTATGGAGCAATATTTCGTAATTACGGCGGACCATTTCTTTAGTATGCGAAATCGTTATCCCTAGGTATGGAATACCTGTGTAGGACCATTGAAAAGGGAATAGGGCCTTGATTTTTACTGTAAGTGATGGAGGAATCTGGACAGGATATAGGAGGGATTTGGATACATTTAACTTATAATATGACGCCGCGGAAAAGTCTTCCAGCAATTCCATTATTTTAGGGATGGAAACCGTGAGGTTCGTGCAAATAAAAATTACGTCGTCTGCGTAAAGTCCAATTTTATGTTCTACCCCTCCTATACATGGGCCAGTAATAAGAGGGTCCTGTCTTACCCTAGCCGCCAATGGCTCCATAATGAGGGCGAAGATTAGAGGGGATAGTGGGCACCCCTGTCGGGTCCCATTAGTCAACGAAAAAGAGTCTGATGTAAATCCCGATGCTCTAACTTTCGCTGTTGGGGAGGAGTAAAGGGCCAAAACTGCCGTCTTAAAGTCGCCCACCAAGCCGAATTCGCTTAAAACCGCCTCTAGGTATCCCCAGTGCACCCTGTCGAACGCCTTTTCGGCATCTAATGACAGCAGTGCACTGGGGGCCCCTCCACGCTCCAGAACCTCTAGGAGATCAATCACTCGACGCGTCCCATCAGAAGCTTGTCGCCCTGGGATAAAACCCACTTGTTCTGGGCCAATCAGGTCCGGTAACACTGTCGCTAAGCGTTGGGCCAAAAGTTTAGCGAATATTTTTACATCTCCATTCAAGAGAGCAATTGGGCGAAAATTAGAAGGTAAATTGGGGGGTTTACCTGGTTTTGGAATTGTGGCGATTGTAGCCTCCAGACCCTCAGGACGAATTTTTCCTTTACTTCTCCAGTAAGAGAAGAGGGAAAGCATATGAGGTATCAGGTTAGTCTGAAAAGTCGCGTAATATTTGTTAGAAAACCCGTCTGGGCCTGGGGCTGATGATTTCTTTGTTGAGCGGATTATTGACGCGATCTCTTCAATAGAGAAGGGGGTATTCAGTGAAGCCAGTTGAAGGTCAGTCAGCTTAGGTAAGCATGTGTGGGCCAAAAAGGATTGGATCGTATCTTTATTTGGCTGCAGGGTGGAAGGGTCATCACGCAGGTTATAAAGGGAGGTATAGTAATCTTTAAATTGGGCAGCAATTTTCAAGGGGTGTCTGATTTTCTCTCCGGAAGATCGGAGGATATGATCAATTTTGGTGGTAGCTCTTTTTTTTTTAATTCTGTTGGCCAGGAGTTTACCTGCTTTATCGCCCATCCCGTAATAACGCGCTTTAAGTTTTTTAAGGTTAAATTCCACTCTGTAAAGTAAGAGAGCTTTGAGATCTCTACGGGTAGTCTCTAGATCCGTTCGTAGCTGTTGAGTTTGGGTTTGTTTGTATAGTGTCTCTAGGGTCGCTAGTTTACTGGTAAGACTTTCAAGTCGTTCGTTGCGACTACGTTTTGCCCGAGCCGCTATCTGGATAAATTGGCCACGTATAACAGCCTTGTGCGCATACCATATTACTTCAGGGTCAATGTCTTGGGTTTGGTTTAGTGCGAAATATTGGTCGAGTTGGGAATCAATATGTGCTATGTTGTCAGGTGACGTTAGTAGATGATCATTGATTGTCCAAGTGGGAGACGGAGAAATTTGCAGATCATCCATTATGGTAAGCAAAATTGGGGCATGGTCGGACCATGTGATATGTCCAATAGATGCCTTTTGGCACCTTGGAAGAAGGGAGTCCCCAACTAAAAAATAATCTATTCGGCTGTACGATTGAAATCTAGGAGATAGAAAAGTATAGTCTCTCTCGTCATCATGGGTATACCGCCAGATATCGTGCAGATGGTGGGAGAATAACAAACCACCTAAATCACCCCGGCAGGATGAAGGGGTTGAGCAATCAAGATGTTTGTTTACCGGGATGTTGAAGTCTCCTGCAAGTAGAAGAAATCCCTTAGACAATGAGTCTAATGTATTAAATAGTGAGCGGACAAATTTTAGTTGGTTTGTGTTAGGGCCGTATTACTGACACCAAGGTGTACTGGTTACCATTAATTAAAGCTCGAATCACCAAATATCGACCCATAGGATCAGTCACCTTTTCTATCAGTTGAAATGCTAGTGTTTTATGGACAAGGATAGCCACTCCAGAGGTTTTAGTCGGGGCGTTAGCAAAGTATTGTAGGGGATATTTTATAGACCCTATTCTGAAATTATCCGCCTCAAGGAGGTGAGTCTCTTGGATAAATATAATGTCAGCTTTCAATTTGGTGAGCTGCTGCCACATCAGGGTTCTCTTCTGTGGGGAATTTAACCCATTCACATTAATTGATGCGCACTGAAAACTCATTTTGGCAGATAGCACGGCACAGAGGCAATGGCACAAAACTATCAACTGTCGAAGATGGTAATGCCTTGTATTAAATTACAACTTTGGGATAGGGACGGGTTTGGAAAGAAGGGGGGAAAGAAAAGAGAAAGTGCGGGATACAGAACAGTATACTAAGTCCTGAAAATAAAATAAAATTCTGATTTTCAGACCAGTAATAACATATTTACAGTATTCAAGTTAAACATTGAGGTGTCAACGCTAGTAAGATACTTGAACCGGCAGCAACGTTGAAGTCTTGAGGGGAAGAGAGTGCAAATGTGAAAAGGAAAGATTTAGTGAGAGAGTAAAGAAATGTGGAGCGTGAGGATATATTAAGAGGGTGTATGACATGTGGGGGGTAAGAAGTCTGAGTAGTAGAGAACAAGATCAGGGTAGGGAGAGAAAGAGGGAAGGTAAATACATATGAAGAGGTGCAAGGGTGAGAGGGAAAGAATAATAGTAGCGAAGAAAAAAGTGAGAAAAGTGATGGGGTTAGAATAGAATCAGAAAGAAAATATTATCGAGTATCCAATAACCTCAGAATAACAGAATGAAATATACACTTAACGTAGAGGCCTTCTTGAAGGCACTCGTCGGGCCCAGGGTGAATATCGCACCCAAGTGAAAAGTTCCAATATGGGCCCCTGTGGGGGAGAAAAAAAAGTATAGGGCGATGGAGTAGCCCACGTAAACGTCTAGAACTTATCAATCAGAGACAAGATCTGAAATTTCAACAGAGAAATATGACTTAAGTCATACCAGCGGCTGGATCCACTCTTCGAGGACCAGTCTTCATTTCAGTCCTGAACTCCCTCTTGGAGACGTAGTAGGGCGGTTGTTCTCATGTGGTGAAGAGTTTTCTGGCGGCGAGCCCGGCTTCAGCATTAATCTCCAGTCTATCAGAGCTGATTTCATTTTAGTCGGTGAAGAAAATAGCTGGCGTTTCCCTTTGTACCTGAAAGATACATTAACAGGAGAGCCCCACGCATAGTTGATTCCACGATCTCTTAAGACAGCACAGTAAGGCGCAAAATCTCTCCGTCTAGCAAGAGTTCCCTGGGAGAGATCTGGGAAGAGAGACCACTTAGCATAAGGACCTTCCAGTATTGGGTTCTTGCGTAGTGTGTGCATAAGCAAGTCTCTTAGCTTGGATGATGTTAAATGTACCATGACGTCTCTAGAAACATCTGGGGGAGCTCTTTGTGACCTGGGAAGTCTGAATGCTCTTTCAATGTCTAAATCAGCAGAGGATGCCATGGGAAGGATTAATTGAAAAAAAGGCAGTACAGTAGTTGTTAAGTCCTCATCTTCCTCAGCTTCAGCTATTCCCCGCACTTTAATGTTACTTCTTCTCAATTTATCATCTAAATCCCAGACTTTCGCTCTCATGTTCCTGAGGTCTTGTGCAATGTCTTGGTAGCTGTCAGCTAACTCATTATGGGCCCCAGCAAACTCGGCCATCTTCTCCTCTAGGTGGCCAGTCCTTTCACTCATGGACGCCATGTCCGCTCTTATTTCTCCCACTATATTCCTAATGTCTGACTGAATGGAGGCCCGTAGATCACCCAGGAGACCTCTCAAGGCTCCATAAGTAATAACTGTGGAGTCATCCTGTCTCCCTCTGGGTGAGCGCTCACCTCCGTCGCTATGTGAGCTAGAGTGAGACTGTTGTGAGTGAGGGGAGCGGGGAGAGCGGGAAGCTGCTTCCCTGGTCGGCGCCATCTTAGGTGTTTGTCCTGCAGCACCCGGGCGCTCAGGGGAGAAGAAATCCGATACCTTCTTGCTCGGTCCGCGGTTTCTGGAGCCTGCTCGCGGCATCACCAGTGGTTAGGGAGCTGAGTCGTCTCCGGAGGGGGGAGGAAATATCCCGGTATGTGCCGCTTTGTCCTCGGTTTGTGGAGGCCGCTGGGAGAGCTCTCTGGTTAAGCGTCCGGCATTGCTCACAGCAGGACACGCCCCCTTCTAGTGCTTTTTGAAGTGTGTTTTGGGTCATTGTCCTGCTGGAAGACCCATGACCTGAGGGAGACCCAACTTTCTCACACTGGGCCCTACATTATGCTGCAAAATTTGTTGGTAGTCTTCAGACTTCATAATGCCATGCACACGGTCAAGCAGTCCAGCGCCAGAGGCAGCAAAGCAATCCCAAAACATCAGGGAACCTCTGCCATGTTTGACTGTAGGGACCGTGTTCTTTTCTTTGAATGCCTCTTTTTTTCTCCTGTAAACTCTATGTTGATGCCTTTGCCCAAAAAGCTCTACTTTTGTCTCATCTGACCAGAGAACATTCTTCCAAAACATTTTAGGCTTTCTCAGGTAAGTTTTGGCAAACTCCAGCCTGGCTTTTTTATAGTCTCGGGGTAAGAAGTGGGGTCTTCCTGGGTTTCCTACCATACAGTCCCTTTTCATTCAGATGCCGACGGATAGTACGGGTTGACACTGTTGTACCCTCGGACTGCAGGGCAGCTTGAACTTGTTTGGAAGTCAGTCAAGGTTCTTTATCCACCATCCGCACAATCTTGCGTTGAAATCTCTTGTCAATTTTTCTTTTATGTCCACATCTAGGGAGGTTAGCCACAGTGCCATGGGCTTTAAACTTCTTGATGACACTGCACATGGTAGACACAGGAACATTCAGGTCTTTGGACATGGACTTGTAGCCTTGAGATTGCTCATGCTTCCTCACAATTTGGTTTCTCAAGTCCTCAGACAGTTCTTTGGTCTTCTTTCTTTTCTCCATGCTCAATGTGGTACACAAAAGGACACAGGACAGAGGTTGAGTCAACTTTAATCCATGTCAACTGGCTGCAAGGGTGATTTAGTTATTGCCAACACCTGTTAGGTGCCACAGGTAAGTTACAGGTGCTGTTAATTACACAAATTAGAGAAGCATCACATGATTTTTCTACGGTGCCAATACTTTTGTCCACCCCCTTTTTTTTATGTTTGGTGTGGAATTATATCCAATTTTGCTTTAGGACATTTCTATTTGTGTTTTTTCATTGAAGACAAATTAAATGAAGATAATAAAACCAAAGGATTTGTGATTGCAATCATTTTCAGGAAGAAACTGAGTATTATCTGACAGAATTGCAGGGGTGTCAATACTTTTGGCCATGACTGTGTATATATATATATATATATATAAATAATATAATTGTCTAATGTTCTCTGTCTGTCAAGGAAATCGCGTGCTAGCGCTGATTGGTCCACCCGGCCGGGCTCGACCAATCAGCGACGTGGGATTTCTGTACACAGAAAGAGACAGAGCAAAAGATGGTGGCTGCAAGCGCGGCCGCAGCGGACTCCCACCGCAGCATCACTGCAGCCTCATGGACACTAACCCCTGCCACGAGCCACCCACTGATACCGGGGACAGGGGGCTGCCGGGGCTCCCAGGGCGCAGGGAGCGACGGGAGCGTGCATCGTGCGGCTGCTCCACACTCTCCTCCTTCCTATGGCTGCACAATCTGTCACGTCCCCTTGGATCTTCTGCACAGATATTCCGTGCCTGCCAGGGGCGGTGACAGACTGTGTGGCCATAGGATGATCCCGGGTGTCAGCCGCCTCCTGTCAGTGCAGCTGGGTGGCAGCAGCCCATGCCAGCTGGGGCCCAGCTGCACTGACAGGAGGCAGCTGACACCCGGGATCATCCTGCACACCGTCGCCTCTGCGCCCACCTCCTCCACACCTACTCTCTGCAGGACAACACGCTCAGCACCAAAGACATGAGGGAAAGCACTGGGACCACCAGGGGATGGAGAGGTGAGAGCCTGTGAGGGTGTGTGTGGCTGTGAGTATGAGTCTGTGTGTGTGTCTGTTTCTGGGTGTGTGTGTCTGGCTGTGGGTGTGAGTCTGTGTGTGTATGTGTGTGGGTCTGAGTTTGTGTCAATGTGTGACTCTGTATGTGGGTGTGAGTCTGTGTGTGGGTGTGAGTCTGCTCCTTCCTCCCCCTGCCTGTGTCGCTTCATCCTCTGTCCTCCTCCCCCCCACTGCTCTGTGCTCTGTCCTCCCCCTGCCGTTCCATCCTCCCCCTGCCTGTGCCGCTCCATCCTCTCCCACCCCACCGCTTCCTCCTCCTTCCTTTCTCCTCCTCCCCTCCGCCACTCCATCCTCCGTCCTCCCCCTGCCTGTGCTGTTCCGTCCCCCCCAACCCCACCACATTGTCCTTCGTCCTCCTCCCCTTGCCGCTCTGTGCTCTGTCCTCCCCCTGCCGCTCTGTCCTCCCCCTGCCTGTGCTGCTCCATCCTCCCCCCCCGCTTCCTCCTCCTTCCTTTGTCCTCCTCCCTTTCGCCACTCCATCCTCTGTCCTCCCCCTGCCTGTGCTGCTCTGTCCTCCTCCACCCTGTCGCTTGGTCCTTCGTCCTCCTCCCCCCACACTCTGTACTTTGTCCTCCCCCTGCCGCTCCCTCCTCCCACTGCCTGTGCTGCTCCATCCTTCCCCATCTCTTCCTCCTCCTTCTTTTGTCCTTCTCCCCTCTGCCACTCCATCCTCTTTCCTCCCCCTGCCTGTGCTGCTCTGTCCTCCTCCCCCCCGCCACTTGGTCCTCCGTCCTTCTCCCCCCGGCCGCTCTATGCTCCATCCTCCGCCTGCCGCTCCATCCTCCCCCTGCTTGTGCCGCTCCATCCTCCCCCACCCCACTGCTTCCTCCTCCTTCCTTTGTCCTCCTCCCCTTCGCCACTCCATCCTCTGTCCTCCCCCTGCCTGTGCTTCTCTGTCCTCCCCAACCCCGCCGCATTGCCCTTCGTTCTCCTCCCCCCGCCGCTCTATGCTCCGTCCTCCCCCTGCCGCTCTGTCCTCCCCCTGCCTGTGCTGCTCCATCCTCCCCCACCCCACCGCTTCCTCCTCCTTCCTTTGTCCTTCTCCCCTCCGCCACTCCATCCTCCGTCCTCCCCCTGCCTGTGCTGCTCTGTCCTCCCCCACACTGCTGCTTCGTCCTCCATCCTCCTCCCCCAGCTGCTCTGTGCTCCGTCTTCCCCCTGCCTGTGCCGCTCCATCCTCCGCCACCCCACCGCTTCCTCCTCCTTCCTTTGTTCTCCGCCACTCCATCCTCCATCCTCCCCCTGCCTGTTCTCCTCCGTCCTCCCACAACCCGCCGCTTCATCATCCTTCCTCCTCCCCCGCCGCTCCATCCTCCATCCTCCCCTTGCCTGTGCTGCTCTGTCCTCCCCCACACTGCCGCTTCGTCCTCCGTCCTCCTCCCCCCGCCGCTCTGTGCTCCGTCTTCCCCCTGCCTGTGCCGCTCCATCCTCCCCCACCCCACTGCTTCCTCCTCCTTCCTTTGTTCCTCCTCCCCTCCGCCACTCCATCCTCCATCCTCTCCCTGCCTGTTCTCCTCCATCCTCCCCCACCCCGCCGCTTCATCCTCCTTCTTCCTCCCCCCGCTGCTCTGTGCTTCGTCCTCCTCCTGCCGTTCCGTCCTCCCCCTGCCTGTGCCGCTCCTTCCTCCCCCACCGCAGTGAGATCGGGGGGGTGAGCGGAGATCGGGGACGGGGGGTAGTGAGCGGAGATCGGGGGGAGGGAGCAGAGATCGGGAGGAGGGAGCGGAGATCGGGGTGGAAAAGCGTGGGATGACTGGAGAACAGCAGAGGGGAGAGGAGGACAGAAGAGGGAGGAGAGGTTACCGGCTGCTGGTGAAGTTCTGCAGCAGCGGCGGATCGCGGTGGCAGCAGTGGCAGGGACCTCACTCTTCACCTTCCTTGGATGGGATGAAGCTGAAGAGCGTGGTCGGCCATTGTAAACAGCCCCCTGCTAGTGATGGGCGAGTCCTAAATTACTCGGAATCGCTTGACTCTAGCGAGTCCGAGCCGGGGACTCGCTACTCGTTGCGAGTCTAGCGAGTCCAATGTTAATGAATGGGGAAGCGAGTAATAGCGAGTAATGTGCGATTTACAAATCGCAGATGTGTCTCGGAAGCTTCAGGCTCTATCTGCTACAATAGCTAAATCATGTTTAATAGGCTCCCACTGTTACTTCCGGGGCCACCTATTAAGCTCATTACATATTCACTGCACTGTCAAACTAACAGCTAATCACAGGAGCTCACACTCTGTGGGAGCCTCTGTGAGTGGCTGTTGTAATCAGACTGGATTTTCTCAGTCTGGACAGTGATTCTGCTAGGTTGCCATACACATTAGTGTATGGCAACCAACCTGGCGTTGTAGGGTGTAAAATAAATAATTATTTAGAAGAAAAAACGCGTGGGGATTCGCAGCATTTTTAAGTCTAGCCCGATGAAAGCAGGCAAACTGCGAGCTGCCACCCTCAACTGCTTAATTTCCCCTTGGCTGGCAAAAAAAATGCATGGGCTCCGCCCTATTTTCCATGCCAGCCAAGGTAAAACTAAGCAGCTGAGGGCTGGTATTCTCAGCAGGGTGAGGGCCCATTGTTATAGGGCCCCCCCACGCTAAAGAATAGCAGCCCGCAGCCGCCCCTGAAAATGGCGCATTAATAATAAGCGCCATTTCCAGGCGCCTTACCGGGCTCTTCCAGCGGCCCTGGTGACGGTGGCACGCTGGGTAATAAAGGGGTTAATACCAGCTTTGTTATACAAGCTGGTATTAAGCCCAAGATTCTTAATGTCAGGCCAAGTTTGACCCGTCCACTAAGAATCTCCAATATAGGGTTAAAAAAAACACCACACAGAGAAAAATTCTTTATTAAAAATAAAGACACAGACAGCATTAGGGACTCCATCTGTATTACCACCACATATCCCTCCAAAGATCCAGGTCTTCTCTCTTCTTTCTTCTCTCTTCTGTCTTCTGTCTTCCTTCTTCTTATTGAACTCATTCAGCTCTGCTACATCACACATCACACAGTAGGGGGCGAAAATGCGCTCCCCTGCTGTGTGATGAGTCAGTGAGGCTGTGAGCATTAAGCAGTGCCGACTGCACAGAGCCGACTCATTCATAAGCTGCTGGATTTAACTCCCTGCTTACCGATCACTGCAGCGCCGGCAAGCAGAGAGTTAACTGTGCTGTGACAGCGGCTGGTATACGCGCCGCTCATATTGCAGCCGCTGTCACAGCAGAGTTAACTCTCTGCTTACCGGCGCTGCAGTGATCGGTAAGCAGGGAGTTAAATCCAGCAGCTTATGAATGAGTCAGCTCTGTGCAGTCGGCACTGCTTAATGCTCACAGCCTCACTGACTCATCACACAGCAGGGGAGCGCATTTCCGCCCCCTACTGTGTGATGTGTGATGTAGCAGAGCTGAATGAGTTCAATAAGAAGAAGGAAGACAGAAGACAGAAGAGAGAAGAAAGAAGAGAGAAGACCTGGATCTTTGGAGGGATATGTGGTGGTAATACAGATGGAGTCCCTAATGCGGTCTGTATCTTTATTTTTAATAAAGAATTTTTCTCTGTGTGGTGTTTTTTTAACCCTTTATTGGAGATTCTTAGTGGCCGGGTCAAACTTGGCCTGACATTAAGAATCTCGGGCTTAATATCAACTTGTATAACAAAGCTAGTATTAACCCCTTTATTACCCAGCGTGCCACCGCCACCAGGGCCGCTTGAAGAGCCTGGTAAGGCACCTGGAAATGGCGCTTATTATTAATGCGCCATTTTCAGAGGCGGCTGCGGGCTGCTATTCTTTAGCGTGGGGGGACCCTACAACAATGGGCCCTCACCCCGCTGAGAATACCAGCCCTCAGCTGCTTAGTTTTACCTTGGCTGGCATGGAAAATAGGGCGGAGCCCATGCATTTTTTTTTTTGCCAGCCAAGGGGAAATTAAGCAGCTGAGAGTGGCAGCTCGCAGTTTGCTTGCTTTCATCGGGCTAGACTTAAAAATGCTGCGAAGCCCCACGCCTTTTTTTCTTTTTTAAATAATTATTGATTTTACACCCTACAACGCCAGTTTGGTTGCCATACACTAATGTGTATGGCAACCAAGCAGAATCACTGTCCAGACTGAGAAAATCCAGTCTGATTACAACAGCCAATCACAGAGGCTCCCACAGAGTGTGAGCTCCTGTGATTGGCTGTTAGTTTGACAGTGCAGTGAATATGTAATGAGCTTAATAGGCGGCCCCGGAAGTAACAGCGGGAGCTGTTATAACAATTATACAGGACTCGGATTCGTAGACTCGCTCAGACTCGGTCAGACTCGCTCAGACTCGCTGCTGACAGCGGGTATCCGTGAAGCGGTGCGATTTTTAAACGATTTGGGGAGATTCAAACTACATAGCGATGTGATATAGCGAGTCTAGCGAGTGAGAAAAAGTTAACTCTGACAAAACTAGGATTGCCATTGACTTGCATTGGACTCGTTACTGTGCGAGTAATCGCTGGGAAACTCGCCGAGTACCGAGTCCTGCGAGCCCCTTACTACTCGCCGAGTAACAAGTCCTAGCGAGTAGACTCACCCATCCCTACCCCCTGCACATCTGATTGGAGGGCTAGCATCACATGGACGCTAGCCCCAATCAGATCTGGGGGGGGACACATAGGTCTCACTCCCCCCAGCCAATGCCTGATGCTTTGAGCATCAGGCCATGCCCTGATTGTAAAATATTTGACCAATTTCTATTGGTGAAATATTTCAATCATTACTATTGGGAATCTGTCTTTTAACTGCCCAATCAGAGGGCTCCTAGCAACGGGGGGGCAAAGCCACCCCTGTGAGGTCATCTACAGGTCCTCACATTCCTACGGCTCTATTAACCCTTCACTGACCCCGGTTAATAGAGCCGCAGGAAGGGAAACCCGAGATGATGCAGCATATGGTCGGGAACGAACTTGTTTTGATAATGCATATGCTGTGTCACGGGTCGGGAAGGGGTTACAGGAGGGTTCCATCTCAAGCCAGAATCCCAATTGCAGCCATCTAATGAACTGTTGCACTGTAAAGCTGAATGAGAGTGTTCCAGTAAAGCTACCCGGTGAAGTGAAGCTTTGACTCGGCTGCATCCTTTCAAAGATAAACTGTTTGCTTTTCCGCATCACTGCCCCGGTGGTCCAGTCCCACCTGCTGGGTTTATTCCATCCAAGCCGCAATACCATCGACCACCGGAGGACTGTGGCGGCGCTGGTGAACATCATCAGACTCAGCAGGTGGCGTCACGACAACGACAATTTGTAAATAATTCCCCTTGTAAATATTCCCCCTTTTCAGTTGACCCCCAGGGCCACGGCTCCGGGATGGCCACCCGTGACTTCCCAGACTGAGGAGAGTCCCGAGAGCCGAGTACCCCATAGCCCTGGGTGAGGGCACGTCATAATGCGTAGAGACAGATGTGGCAGATTATACTCCTGTGTGAAATATAGGGGCGCAGTGTGACTAATCCCTAGGTACCCTGAATATAAGGACAGGGATTATATGTGAACATAGAGGGTGGATCATCTAAGGACACATCTGTGCTACATAAGAAAGCCAGTATAGGATTTGGATTTATATATAAACTATTGCGCCGAATGCTGTTGCTTCCTGCTGGCATTTCTATATATCAAAGAAGACGACCTCTATGGAAACACTGTCTCATTTGAGGGATTCTGTACCTCTTTTTTTGAGTTTTCATGCATTTTGTGGAGTTATTTATGTCCTACTGATAATTCTATGAATGGTACCCTCTTTTTTATTTATGCACTGACTCTGTGAGGTATATTGGATATTATAGAGGATATCGCTGATGTAAATGATCTCCTGTTTATCATAAGTCCAAGCATTTTCTCTGTGTATCTAAGATTCCTTCCTTTAATTAGGGGCTACTCTGGATAGTCTTTATACTTTATGAAGGATATGTTAGGGTGCTTTTTAATACATATCTAATAAAAGTTATGTTTTAGGTAATTTTTGTCCACCAACTCAGTGATAAATATTGGTATTGCCACCCTTCATAGGACCCACAATCTACCAAAAGGTTGGGGGTACCTGAGGTGGAATCCTGATAAAAGGAACATTACTCACTCAGGAATTTTTCAGAGCTCCTGTTCCTTATCCAGCCCCAACTGATCTCAACTTCTTAGTCCTGTTCTTGATGCACTGAAAAAAGGCAGGAAATGTCTGCTCAACCAATCACTGACTGAGGAGGGCCCTTGCTGTGGCCACAGATTGGCTGAGCCTGCACTTCCTGTCACTTATAGTGTATGTACACCAAGAAGTAGAGAAAAATAGAGATATAATAGACATCACTAAAGCAACCTGGGGGCAAATGAAATGGGAATATTACTACATTTTAGTTATTTTTAAGATATTTAGAACCTTTTAAAAATATATTGTAGACACCCCCTTTAAATCTATTCATCCATTTGTGAATGAACTTACTCATGATAGGCATTGTATTGCCCACAGGTTAGAACACAGCTTCCATATGGCATAGAAATACCTCCCAAATCTATTTTAATCTAAATTGCAGTTCTAGTTTTGCATTCAAGAACCAGGTAGCTCAGGATGAACAGTTCAGATACCAATTAAATGATAGAAAAATGTATATAAAATACAACTTCATTTGATAGGAGTGGCTATTAGTTAATGGTACAGTTAACAAATGTATTTTTCAATTGTAATCGAAAATCTTCTGAATCTTACAATTAATATTTCTTTTGGGGCAATGATTTCTTTGAGGGGGATCGCTTCTTTGAAAAATGTAACACTTATGTTTTGGGAATATGACGGGTCGGATAGCAACAGTCTGCACCTGGCAGAAACCTACTGTTCCTGCACCATAATAATACCAACAGAGAGAAACCTGGGTCTCAATCAAGGAATGAATTGATCAATCAAACCAATTATAATCAATAATTGAATCTTTATTATGAAAAAGTTTAAAAATCAAACCAGAGCTACATTACAGGAAACACCACATAGCACATATAAAAACCTTCAGATTTACAGGCTCAATACAACAATTGCACATATAATCACTGCAAGCAGGATTAAACCTCAAGCGATACCTCCATAAGTCTAAGCACCTTAATTTCCTTTTTGTTGGATCAATATCCTATCTGTTTCCCTAAGTTATACTTTAGATCTAAACAGAAGGGGTCCAAAACCACGGAGTACTTGTGTCTACAAGAGGTATCCTGGTCACAGGATAACAAATAAATAAATGTTGATTTACCTGTTCAGAAGGAACGTAGTGCCTGGGCTTCCCACCATGACAGGCACAACATTGACAGGAGATACATGTTTATTAGGCTTAATGGAGCCATTTTCTGTCAATAGCAGCAGTTGTCGAAAGTACATGGCCAATGCATGTTACTGCGTGTATTGCTGGTTGTCCCGCAATCCCCAATACTGTCTGACAGTTGAGGTCCCCAGAGTCTTGTACAGAAGGGCTCTGGTGCCAGTGGACCATACTCACCTGGGAATAGGAGCTGCCAATCTGTAGTTGACCCCTGACATCCCTGAAGAATTCATATTTCTTTTTACCAAATGCAGAATTTTTATCCTGCACATAGATTGTTGCTGGGGAGTAATTTTTTTTCATTTTTATATAGCATATGTGGCGCCCCTGCGTCCAGGAGGCCACAAAGGGAACTGCAGCCAGGCAGGTAGGACACTTGTTGCACACCAACACCCTCACAGCCCACATAACCCACGTGTAAGAGAAGGTAGCATCCAGCCCTGAGATTAGAGACTCTATGAGATTGAGGGGTGGTGGATTTGGAGGAGTGGGTTGGGCACACCCATAGTCAAGTGACTTGACAGTATATAGGAAAGGGGGAGGAGGAAGGTGTTCAGTAGGCCACAGTGAGCTGAAAAGTAAAGACCAAGAGCAGCAAAGACAGAGAAGCTGAGAAGCACGGCAAGGCCAGAGAACAGCAGCAGGTTGAGCTGAAGTTGAGCAGGAGAAAGCTACACGTCCTGGAAGAGTGAAAGCATAAGGAGCGCAGAATCTGTACCGAGCCAGTGTGAGCCGGAGGAGAGAGAAAGCCCATCCAGAGCTAGATCCCCAGGTTGAGAGAGCCGAGAGGGACGGTGATACCCGGGGCCCTAGAACTACAGCTAAAGCAACTGACTGCAGGCGGAGTAGCCCTCCTATATACCGAGAGACGCAGAAGGAAAGGAGCCTGGTAGAGCCTCAGGCTTGAGGACTGCTGGAGGCTAGGCTGAGTAGAGTGTTGGCAGGGAGCAAAGGGAACCTGGAGAGGGAGAATGTGCCCGTGTACTGTAACTTGTAAGAACTGCACTGAACTGTAACTGACTTGTAAAGTGACTGGAAGAACTGAGAGTAAAACACGGAAAACCCTGGAACTGCTTCCCTTGTGTTTCTGCATGAAAGAGATTCTCTCCTTACAGGATACAGCCTGTCAGCACCAGCCAGGAGGAGAGATCCCTGCAGCGTCTGCCAAGTAAGTCTGCTACACACTCCACAATTGACTTAACTCTTACTGCCCCGGGGAACCCAGTTCTACCCACTGGAACTATACCACCTAAGCTGCTATCCCATCGTCCCCGGAGGTTCTGCAGCAGCGGCGGCCCCCATCACTGGCCGCATCAAGTGGGTGGCGTCATGACTGACAACCCCTGTAAATATCCCCTTTTATTGACGAGCCCGGGACACGGACCGGACCAGGACCACCCGTGACTTCCCCAGCAGCCGACCGGTCCGGTACCGAGTACCCCCGTCCCAGTGGGCCCGGCACATACAAAAATAGTTTGGAGGAAGGAGAACGCAGATTATTTTAGAAAAATTAACATACCTAAAAGTTAAAGCATTGTGGGGAAATTACCTTACAAATACTTACACATGTCTGACTGTCACATCCTGTATGCTGATAGCCCTGGGAGGTGGATTCAGTAGTCACCTGAGATCCATCCTGGCCCTCTGAGGATAAAAAAAAAATCTTTTATTGTACATTATGTAGAATAGTTTACCTGGTGTGATGCATTAGGAACAGAAACTTACATTCTGCGATCCCCCAGCTTCCATTACTTGCTCTATTGCCTCTGGATCCACCTTGGCCACTGGTCGATTCATCTATGGGACAGGAACATTTTGCATGCTAACTTCACCCACAAATTTCATCCAGCCACTGACACTGATCAATGTGAGGACGTAATCCTTCAATGCATGTGCATGCAGCAATTAATAGTGAACCCATAGACCATAGGACCAATGCTATAAAACAGTGAGGAACCTATTTTCTACCAAGGGTTCTTTGGATTTCTTTACCATCAGTTGGGGGGGGGGGGGGGGACCCAAAATTATCAACTTAAAAATTATCCTGCAATATTTGGTCAAACAATTAATTACCCCACTCCTAATGTGGTGACTGGGGCTTCTCTCTTGGGTGCAGCTGTGATCTTAGGTGATATTGATCAAGTATCTTAATAAAGTGAGGTATGTTCCAGCAGAAACTATCCAGTAAGTATAAAACCACTTTATTGAAAGTGATTAAAATCCAGAGCTACATTAAAAGTAACATGTTTCAGGCAATGCATGCCCTTCTTCAAAGCATACAAATAGAATAGCATAGCATATATAGTCACATATACTGTGTATTATTATTATTATTTATTTATATAGCGCCATTAGGTTCCATGGCGCTTTACATGAGGATGAGGGAGACAAGAACAAGTGCACTAAATCTAGGCAATCAGGACGTACAGTTACAGGAGGGGCAGGGACCCTGTCCACAAAGGCTCACAGTCTACGAGGGGCGGGTTGGGATACAGTAGGATGTGGGAATGTCAGGTATGGGGCGGTCGCCTGGGTCTCATGGCAGGTTGTAGGCTTGATGGAATAGGTGAGTCTTCAGGTGACACTTGAAGCTTCTCAGGGTAGGAGAGTGTCTGACGTGTTCCGGCAGGGAGTTCCAGAGTAAGGCAGATGCCTGGGAGAAGTCCTGGACTCGGTTGTGCGAAGAGGTGATGAGGGGGGAGCAGAGGAGGAGTTCTTGGGAGTAGCGGAGGTTGCGTGAGGGTAGGTATCGGGAGACCAGGTCAGAGATGTATGGTGGGGCCAAGTTGTGTATGGCTTTGTACGCCATGGTTAGTGTTTTGAATTGGGATCTCTTGGAGGCGGTTAGCCAGTGAAGGGCTTGGCAGAGGGGGGAGACAGGAGAGTAGCGGGAGGACAGGTACATAAGTCGGGCAGCGGAATTGAGGATAGACTGGAGAGGTGTGAGGGAATTAGCCGGGAGGCCATTGAGAAGGAGGTTGCAGTAGTCAAGGCGGAAGATGATAAGAGCATGAATGAGTGTTTTAGCGGTGTCGTGGGTGAGGAAGGAGCGGATCCGTGAGATGTTGTTGAGCTGGAGCTGGAGGGATGTGGTGAGGGCCTCGATGTGGGGCTTGAAGGATAGGGAGGAGTCAAGGATTACCCCGAGGCACTTGGCTTGGGGGACTGGGGAGAGGGCGCAGGCGTTGACGCAGATGGATAGGTTGGGAAGTGGGGGGGAATTTCTTGGGGGGAAGACTATGAATTCAGTTTTGTCCATGTTAAGTTTAAGGAAGTGAGCACAGAAGAAGGATGAGATGGCGGAAAGGCATTGTGGGATTTTGGAGAGTAGGGAGGTGATGTCAGGGCCGGACAGGTAGATTTGGGTGTCGTCGACGTAGAGGTGGTACTGAAGGCCATGGGACTCAATGAGTTGCCCTAGGCTGAGAGTGTATATGGAGAAAAGTAGGGGTCCCAGGACCGAACCTTGGGGAACTCCGACAGAAAGGGGGTAGGGTGAGGAGGAAGTGTGGGAGTGGGAGACGCTGAAGGTCCGGTCCGCTCAGTATGAGGAGATCCAAGAGAGGGCAAGTTGGGTGATGCCAAGGGATTCCAGGATCCGGAGAAGAAGGGAGTGGTGAACTGTTTTGAAGGCGGCAGACAGGTCAAGGAGGAGGAGGATGGAGTAGTGTTTGTTCCTGGCGGTCAGTAGGTCGTTGGTGACTTTGGTCAGGGCTGTTTCGGTGGAATGGAGGGGTCGGAAGCTGGACTGTAGGTGGTCGAAGTGGGAGTATGAGGAGAGGTGAGAGGACAGTTTGGAGTGGACGTGATGTTCAAGTAGCTTAGAGGCGAATGGGAGAAGAGATATGGGGCGATAGTTAGAGACAGAGGTAGGGTCAAGTGAGGTTTTTTTTATTATGGGTGTGATTAGGGCGTGTTTGAAGGCTGAGGGGAAGGCGCCAGTGCTAAGTGATAGGTTAAAGAAGTGGGTGAGGGCTGGGATGAAAATGGTGGTGTGGTTCGGAATGAGGTGGGATGGGAGCAGGTCGTGGGCGCTGGTGGTGAGGTGTGATTTTGACAGGAGAGAGGAGAGTTGGTCTTCAGTTATGGGGGGGAAGTGGCTAATGGAGGATGAGGGCAGTGTAGGTGGGAGGGGGAGTTGTGGGGATAGTGGACCGAAGCTGTTTCTGATCTTGTCGATCTTCTCCTTGAAGAAGGTCGCAAAGTCTTCAGCAGAGATGAGGGGAGAAGGGGGAGGAGCAGGCGGGTGAAGTAAGGAGTTGAAAGTTTTGAAGAGCTGTTTGGGCTTGCGGGACAGAGAGGTTATTAGGGGTGAGAAGAACGCTTGCTTGGCAGTAGCAAGTGCCGTCTTGAAGTCAGTGATGGATTGCTTGAACAGAGCAAAGTGATCGGAGGTGCGGGACTTTTTCCATCTCCTCTCGGCGACCCTGGACGCCCGTCTCAGGTTTTTAGTGAGGGTGGTGTGCCAGGGTTGCCTATTAATGCGTGGAGCATGGAGAGTGAGGGGGGCGGCTAGGTCTAGAGCGTTCGTTATTGTGGTGTTGTATAGCGTGGTGGCAATGTCAAGGAAGGAGGCGATGGGTCCGGGGATGTGGTAGATGATGGCTAGTTGGAGGTTGCAGGGGGAAAAGATTCGGAACTAGTGGGCTTCGAAGGAGGGGACAGTGATGGAGGGGGGCGGGGGGATAGGGCTGAAGGCGCAGAAGTTGGACAGGAGTATGCCGACTCCACCGCCGTGTTTGCCCAAGGGACGGGGGGTGTGGGACAGGCTGAGGCCGCCGTAGGATAGTGCAGCAGGGGAGGCCGTGTCGGAGGGGGTGAGCCAGGTCTCGGTGAAGCCAAGGAATGACAGTTTCCTGGAGATAAAGAGTTCATGGATGTCAGGGAGTTTGTTGCACACTGAGCGGGCATTCCAGAGTGCGCCGGGTAGAGCGGTAGGTGGGGCATGGGTTGGGGGAATGGGTCTGATGTTGGTGGGGTTGCGAGGGCAGGTGGTGATGAGGTTGCGAGGGTTGGCAGTGGGTCGTGGGATGAAGGTTGTTGAGGGGATGTGGTGGGGGCCAGGATTGGGGGAGATGTCACCGGCACGGAGGAGGAGTAGGCAGAGGGTTAGCAGGTGGGAGCATGAGAGCTTGCGAGGCGGGCGTGCTTGTTTGGTGATTGAGGATTAAAAGTGAATGAAAAGGTCGGTGAAGTGGGTGAGGTGGTTCGGCAGGATGGAGGGTGAGAGCAGTCTTTCGTTGCTGGGAGGGGTATAAGTGGGGGTAGTAGCAAGTGGAGAAGGATGGGAGTGAGAGTGAGGAGTAGCGAGAACATTGTGTACGGAGAGCAGGGAGTGAGTGTGGTGGCAGGGGTCAGAAGCAGAGGGTGGAAAGTTGTGGTAGTGGGTGAATGGTCATGAGTGGGGAGCGGTCACGGGATGAGGTGATGACCGGGGATGAGATGCAATGCGGGGGGTCGGATCGATAGTCCGGATGGGGCAGTTGGGGGATCGGTCGAGGCAGTCGGGGTTGACAGAGGCGGTTGCGGGGTCAGCTGATGGAGCAGCCGTGGGACATTTGAGGCATCCAGGGGTCAGTCCGGGGTGGGATGCCATCAAGATATGAGCTACAGTCCAGGGGAGATGTGGCTGGGGACGAGATCTAGCAGTCCGGGACAGGATGGTGGAGCCGAGGACGAGGTGATGCAGCCAGTGTGTGGCGGAATAGTAGTCAAGAGGAGGTAAGATGGCTAGGGAGGATGGGTGGAGAGATGACTAGTTCCCTGTTGGAGGGATTTAAGGAGTTAATATGAAATGAAGTAGTAAGGGGTGGTAGTGAATAGAAGAGAGACATTGTGGTGACTTTCTATTCCTTTACCTGCCAGTCTTTTCCAGTCCATTTCTAGTCTATTTCTAAGTATTGTACTTAGAAAATGTACTTTGAAAGATGTAGTTTGAAAGATACATGGATCAGACAAGTCTGGATCAGACTTGTGGTTCTGAATATATCTGCAGCTAAAGATGAAACAGGTGTGGATTAGGGGCTGGGTGGGGATGAAGTGACCAGATGCTGAGAGTTAGACAAAGGTAATAAAAAGTTGGGAGGGGCTGGAGTACTCACTCCAGGTCATGGAAGGGTGATCATGAGGAATGATGGAAAGCAAAGACATAATAGGTATAAAAATATAAACATATATACAGATTAAATGCACAGTACATGGACAGTCAGGGTTCAGGAAAGCTGAGTAGAACACAAGGCGTACCTAACACAGATTAAATGCACAGTACATGGACAGTCAGGGTTCAGGGAAGCTGAGTAGAACACAAGGCGTACCTGTGGCAAGAGGAAACAGCCCGATTAGATGATACTGATAATGATGAGGTTGATGATACAGCAGTTACAATGGTGATGAATGGAATAATGTATCATAGATGTCTAGTCTATTCCTGTTGGAGGGATTTAACGAGTTAATATGAAATGAAGTAGTAAGGGGTGGTAGTGAATAGAAGAGAGACATTGTGGTGACTTTCTATTCCTTTACCTGCCAGTCTTTTCCAGTCCATTTCTAGTTTATTTCTAAGTATTGTACTTAGAAAATGTACTTTGAAAGATGTAGTTTGAAAGATACATGGATCAGACAAGTCTGGATCAGACTTGTGGTTCTGAATATATCTGCAGCTAAAGATGAATCATGTGTGGATTAGGGGCTGGGTGGGGATATGCTATATAATTCCATGTTTGCATGTATCTTTATTTTCTCACTTTAGAGATACATTACTCTTGGTTACAGACAGGAAACAAAAATCTCTGAGCGCTATAGAAGAGATGAGAGCACAACCCACCTGTGACGCGAGTCACTACAGTAATAACTAGTCCCAGAAGTGGAGAGAAAGACTACAATTACATAGAATAATAATATTATAATACTACTTACTGGATAAGTAAAGAGAGGTCAAATGATCCAATGTGAGGTCCAGGAAATGGCGCAGCACAACAAGGGGTAGTCAGAGACGAAATCCAATTCATGAGCTGAGGTCAGGAAAACCAGAAAGACAAGACAGTTTACAGGGAGCAGGAAAAAGAGTTGTCAGGTTACAGGCAAATGGTAAAAGTTCAGGTAAGGGAATAAAGTCAGGCACAGAGGGATCAGACTTACACAGGCTGTAGCAAGTGTATGATTGACACTGTATGAAAAAGCTAACATGCTTAAGTAGAGGACTATTCAAGGGAAGTGAACACAGATGATTGCAGCACAGACCCATCACAACCAAAATAGACTGACAGCCCCCACACAATAATAACATAGCAGACAAGGACAGTGCAGAAATTGTAACACCACAAAATTAATAGGATTAATACCAGCTGGAAAGAAAATCTGTGTATGTATGAGCTGGCTTCTCTGTGGACTATATATTCTGAGGATTTCCAGTAGCCTGTGAACACCATGAGTAAGGATCCTTCGGATGTGGGCTTGATCTTGTAATTTTGTATCTTTTTGCTGGCTCATTTAATTCAGGTTTTGCATATGCCTGGATCCAGTCTTTATTTCTGCTGGAGAGTTCTCCTTTCTTTGGTTACCCTTTAAAGTCCAGTTCGCTCATCCCTACTTGCTACCTAAAAATAACTATAGAGAAGAAAAGGGTAAAAGATAGGGGGAAACATAAGCAGAAAAGTACAAACATAAAATTGCTAAAAATACAGGATGCAAGACTTTTAATGAGCAGAAATAATATTATTCTTTATGTGCACATAACAGATTATTTAAAAATTAATTTAAAAGGGCAATTCTACTTAATTTTTTTCTTTATAATTTGTGTTTTTATTTCACATAATTTTCAAGATTTGTGCTTTTTTTTCCTGGATGGAAACAACTCATATAACACCTAGTCTTTAAGCGTAACTGTCATTTACATTTTTATTTAATGGTAATGTAGAGCAAGTGATTATAATAAACTTTCACATATACCTTATTAATTTAACCAGGAAGGAAAGCTTTAAAAAATACTTCCATAAGATGTCCTCAGCAGGCTGTGTAAGAAGCTAATTCTCAGTCACCTCCATCTTCAGGGGGCGTCGCCTAAACTGCTGTCACAATACAGATAAGATCACTGCCAAATTACCTCATGCCATCACCCTGCTGAGGTTAAACAGCTGTTGGGAGATCTCATCTGAATCTTCTGTTCACATGGCCTCTGCTAAGTGTTATCACAGAGCACAGAGCAGAAGCCATCTGAATGGTGGATTCAGATAAGATCTCAAAGCAGCTGTTTGAGCTCAGCATGGTGTTGGCATGAGGTAACATGAGAGTCTTATCAGTTGTAGTATGAACGCAGTTTAGGCCATGCCCCCTGAAGACGGAGGTAAGCTTCACACACAGCCTGATGAGGACATTTTATGGAAGTTTTTTTTTTAATGCTTTCCTTCCTGATTTAATTAATAAAGTATATGTGAAACTTGATTACAGTCATTTGCTCTACATTATTATTAAATAAACATTTAAACGATGGTTATGTTTTAAGGTTAGCCAATTGGAATGTGTTTTATTGGATCTCTGTGGGTGAAAGGTGGAAATCCATGACAAGAAACAGATACATGATCTTGCTATACATGGCTCACTTATACATTTTAAAATAAGTGTAGTTGTGTGAAGGCAAATCTAGGTCAATGATGGTGATCTGCTTTTAAGGGAATTTGTTAGCTGGTTTTTGTTGCCTCATCTGACAGCAACATAATGTAGACAAAGAAGCTCTGAATCCAACGATGTATCACATAGAGCACTGACTCCAGCCATTCTGACTTAACCAAATCATTTAATTTTAGGAACACAGCAGAGATGGGAGGGCTGCCCCCACCCACACCAGGCTCTCAGTAGAGATTGTGCACTGATAGTGAGGTGTGAATCACAGCAGGGGATGTGTCCAACTGCTGTATGCATGACATTGTAGTCCTGTAATCACAGGGTAATAAAGCCTTTAGTTTAAGTAAACAATAGCTCAGAGCATAGTAAGAGAGACACAATTTGCTTTTGTTTTTTAACTCTTACAGCATAGCGTCCTCAGAAGCCTGCAGACAGATTCCTTACAAGAAAACTTTAGTAACAGTTCATTCTATCTCCCATGAACTCTTCTGGACAAATAATGGTATCCATAATACAAAACAATCCTAGTTGCTGAAAAAAAATAGTAAAAATCAAACATTAAGTGCATAACCATTTTGAAAGCACAAAATACTCTGAACTAATTTCATAAATGCTTTGCATTCACCTGCCTATTGAGAGTTTAAAAAAAACATATTCACAATGTCCTAAATCAAAAGTATATTAAGTATTTTGTTATGCATTGTGTAAAACATTTTTTATTCATTTTTGCCTATGTTAAATGTGGGCGCGGCTAAGCAGAGTCATAATTTGTGACATATTTATTACTGATGTGGCCAAAATTTTGCTGGAAATATTGCATAAGAGTTTATTAAATAAAAGTATTGCATCTATAAGTGATAATCACATAATTGTGATTAATTTACATTATAATCTTATCTGCGTTATTGGACTCTGGCCAGTTGACCTTTGTATATTAGCCTTTATTGGAGCAGAATTCAGAAGGAAGGTCACATTTACTTGGTGATGACTTCAGGTTTTGATACTTTTTTCATGTTTTTCATGCTTTTATACTGATCCCCCCCTTAATTTATGGATTTACAAAACTTGATACACAATTTACTATTTTGTGGCATGTGTCACATTTGTAGTGTGCTGATCTCGATATATGAAAATTGGCTCCATTGCACATCATCTGCCAGTTATTTTCTATATTTTTACCCACACTTGCTGGTTTGCAACCTCAGACTTGTCTAACTGGTCTAATATGTATGATGCTCAGATATAATACTAAGAATCACTAGAATAGATTATAGAATGTCTTGTTTTAAAGTTGGCCGTGCTGATTTTTTGTGCTCTAAACATTCTTATTACTGTTTCTCTTTTAGGAAAACATCATGAAGGTATGTTGTATATGCTGCTAAGGATTTATTGCCCATGGCGAACCTGTTATATACTTTGAAGATCTGAAATTTTATTGATGAACAGCAGTAGAAGAAAAATCACGATTGCCAGATATAGATCAACCACAGTGGTGTAAGCCGGGGGCTTTTATACTAGCTACTAAAGGCTAAATCTAACTGAGCAATAAGGTGTTTAAGGTGGAATTTCACATTGACAATAATTATTGATATATTTCCATTGCTACAATGCTTTGAGAAATTGCAAGGTTTAGATACTTCCCACTTTCTTGTAATAATTTTCAGATACTGGCTCTGCTTATCATATAAATCTATGCAAATCTATTAGATAATATTGTGGTTTATTTGGTGAAAAAATAACTTTAATCATTACAATTACAATTGAGGTTTGTAATTAAATTTCATCCAGGACCTGTCTTTATTATAGCTGCTAAATGTAATAATTTAAATATTATTTATTTGCAGAATCCAAAGAAAATAAAGGCAAGTATTCACTTGGGGCTGCAGTAAAGTCCATTTTATTATATTTACATAAATTATATTTAAATAAATAATTTTTAATGCTGTACTACTTCCAGGAAGACTTGAAGATGTTATCAATTGTAGGATCCGGGAATAAGAGGACTTACATGATAAATCACAGGGGTTACTCTGGGCCAACTCATTTTAGTTGACAGATCTTTTGTCACTATGTCTAAAGGGAGATATTTTTCACAAAGAATTGTGGCCTAAAGAAGGCAGGATAGTAACACTATCTGCAAAAATAGAACTTTGCATTCATCTATCTTTTCACCTCTAAGACTCTAGGGAAAGATGGTGTCTAGGGAAATAATGATTGGGCAGTTGGAATGCAATCATCAGATACTTTTGTTCTGAGGGCAGATAAACAACTACAAGATGATTCTGACACTTAGGCAATGTGTCAATATAGAATGCAGTGTAAATAGAGTCTGTGGAGCCTCTGTTAGGAGTCTCAAACACAGAACTAGCCATATATCCCTCCAGGGAAGGACCCAGCCAAGGGGTGGCTCCTTGCGGAGAACACCATAACCACCATTTGAAGTGGCCCTTTAAGTCAATATCCAACTCTTTTACAAGTTTACAGATATGACAAGGGAATACCAAGGCCAAGTATCCATCCACATACAGCTGTTTCGGGGTGTTGCCCCTCATCAGTGTGGAGTAGGATTCTGGCTAGGTGGGAGCAAGGCCTAGTAGACCAAGATTGCAAAGTATTCACTGATCTCAGGGAGACCAGTCCAAGAAAACACTGCGGGCAGCTGGCTAAAGCGCTCAAACACAGTGAATTCCTAGGCACATTGCCCCTGGGAAATATGATAATAATAGAATGCAGAATAATATAGAATGCAGGGCTCTGCTGTTTCTTTTGGTCACCAGCCCAGGTACAGCAGGAGGTTACGGGCTGCCACCCACCCCCAGCAGCCTAGTTTTACCTGGCTGGTAATCAAAATACAGGGGAGCCCCTTTTCAACATTATTTCTTAAGATAATTTTTAAAAAAATGACGTGGAGCTTTGTAGTACTTTTGGTTTCCATACAGGTAAAACTAGGCAGTTGGTGGCTGGAATCCTCAGCATGGTGGAGGGCCAAGCATTCTGGGCTCCCTACGCTGCGAATTTCAGCCCATAGCTGCCCCAGAAAATTCATAGAAGAGCCTTTTCTACCTCTGTACCCGCTGCCCTTTGGCAGTGGCAGACTGGGTAATAAAGGGTTAATGCCAGCTAAGTACTTCCAGCTGGCACTAAGCCCAAGGTTCATAATATCAGCCAATTTTAGACTAGGCCATTAAGAACCTCTAAGTAAATAGTAAATGATACATCACACCATGAAAAATCATTTATTTGTAAAAGAACACAAATACATCTTTCATTCCCATCTTTATTATTCCCACGCAACTGCTCCATGGCCCTCCACGTTATCCGAACATGGCGGGACATGAAACTGCCTGAGTTTTGCCTCCCGCTGTGTGCGGGGTGACGTCCTGGTCTAGGTCACCAGAGGTCAGCTAGAGTGATGCGGCTGAGCTCTAGCCTCAGGTGAACTTTCCCAACGTCACCCTGCTCACAGCGGGACCCAAAACTTACTAGTTGTTTCAACAAATAATTTAAAAAAAGGGCTCCCTTGTATTTTAATTACCAGCCAGGTAAAACTAGGCAGCTTGGGGTGGGTGGCAGCTTGTACTATACTAGTGCTGGTGAACAAAAGAATAGCAGAGCGTCAAGTCATCAGCGCAAAATCTGTGCCAAAATCCATGCTAAATTTGCAGCAAATACTCACTGTGTAAACAGTGCTGCACATTTGCTGCAAATTTAGGAGCTAACATTGAGATGTTTGGGTGAATATCACAGCACTAGTATTTGTACCTTAGAGATTATGCTCTAAAACAGTTGAAGAACACTGATATAAATAATTTTTTATGAATATGATACTTACCGGTAACTAAACCGCTACAAGGACCTTATCTATAAATTTATACATTTACAGTGGGTATGGAAAGGATTTAGACCCCTTTAAATCCATTTGGTAAATTCAAAAAAGTTATTTTTTTCTCATTACTGTACACTCTGCACCCCATCTTGACTGATAAAAAATAGAATTGTAGAAATTTTTGCGAATTTATTAAAAAAGAACAATTGAAATATCACATGGTCATAAGTATTCAGATCCTTTGCTCAAACACACATTTAAGTCACATGCTGTCCATTTCTTTGTAATCCTCCTTAAGATAGTTCTACTCCTTTATTGGAGTCCAGCTGTGTTTAATTAAACTGGTAGGATTTGATTTTGAAAGGCACACATCTGTCTATATAAGACCTCACAGCTCACAGTGCGTGTCAGACCAAATGAAAATCATGAGGTCAAAGGAACTTCCCAAGGAGCTCAGATACAGACTTGTGGCAAGGCATAGATCTAGCCAAGGTTTCAATAATTTCTGTAGTACTCAAGGTTCCTAAGAGCACAGTGGCCTCCATAATCCTTAGATGGAAGATGTTTGGGATCACCAGATGTCTTCTAGACCTGACCGCCAGCCAAACTGATAAATCGTGGGAGAAGAGCCCTGGTGAAAGAGGTAAAGAAGAACCCCAAGATCACTGTTTCTGAGCTCCAGAGATGCAGTAGGGAGATGGGAGAAAGTTCCACAAAGTCAACTATCACTGCAGCCCTCTACAAGTTGGGCCTTTATGGCAAAGTGCCCTGATGGAAGCCTCTCCTCAGTGCAAGACATATGAAAGCCCGCATAGAGTTTGCAAAAAAAACACACAAAGGACTCCCAGACTATGAGAAATGAGATTCTCTGATCTGATGAGATGCAGTTATAATATTTTGGAGTTAATTCTAAGTGGTATGTGTGGAGAAAACCAGGCACTGCTCATCACCTGCTCAATACAATCTCAACAGTTAAATATGGGGTAGCCTCATAATGCTATGGGGGTGTTTTTCAGCTGCAGGGACAGGACAACTGGTTGCAATTGAAGAAAACATGAATGTGGCCAAGTACAGAGATATCCTGGATGAAAACCTCTTCCAGCGTGCTCTGGACCTCAGACACGGTCAAAGGTTCACCTTCCAAAAAGACAATGACTCAAAGCTCAAGACTAAAATAACAAAAGAGTGACTTCACAATAAGTCTGTGACTATTCTTGACTGGCCCAGCCAGAGGCCTGATCTAAACCCAATTAAGCATCTCTGGAGAGACCTGCTAATGGCTGTCCACCAACGTTCACCATCCAACATGACGGAACTGGAGAGGATCTGCAAGGAAGAATGGCAGATGATCCACAAATCCAGGTGTGAAAAATTTGTTGCATCATTCCCAAGAAGACTTATGGCTGTAGTAGCTCAAAAGGAAGCTTCTACTCAATACTGAGCAAAGGGGCTGAATTCTTTTGACCATGGGATATTTCAGTTTTTCTTTTTTAATAAATTTGCTAAATCTATACATTTCTTTTTTTTTTTTTCAGTCAAAATGGGGTGCAGAGTGTACATTAATGAGGAAAAATTTAACTTTTTTGAATTTACCAAATGGCTGCAATGAAGCAAAGAGTGGGAAATTTAAAGGGGTCTGAATACTTTCTGTACCCACTGTATACTATTTATCCATTTGTATGAGTCTATAGCATCCTAAAAAGGCAACACATGTCAAATGAAAAAAGTACAAGTTTAATATCTGAGACAAAGCAATATATTTATTGATACAGCTTCTAAATAAAAATACAAGAACTGCGCCACTGAATGAAACAAGTGAGAATGTTAAGGACTGTTACACGACACGATGTTGCAGCGATGTTGGCTGATATATCACGGGAGCGCGCACGTTTTTGGCATGATGCCAAGATCGCTTTGGAGATGTCACACGTAGAGATATCGTAGGCGACACGCCTCTGATTTTGCAAGCAACTTTCGCTCACTGTTTATGCACAATCCAGCGAGCGATACTTATCAATGTAGTGGATAGGGGAAATCGCTCTAAACATCATTATTGCCGTGTCACACAGAGCGATGCTAGCAGATCGCTTGAGCGACATCGCCAGGTTTTTGAACATGTTCAAAAACCTGGCTGCTCCGTTCAAGCGACTTATCATAGTTGAATAGTCCAGTTGCACGGCGCACTTGCGATATCAACTGCAACAGAGATGAATATGTGACTTTTGAGCGATATTGCAGGTGATATTGTGTTATGTAAAGGTACCTTAACTCTCACTCAACTGCAACTTTGAAAATCGCATACTTGCAGTCATGTGATCACCCATTGCAATTGACTGCAACAAAAAATTATGTGGACCCTTGAAAATCTGTTTAACTATAAACATATGTATATATGTATAGTTTCCTAAAACATTTAAGTAGCTTTTTCTTAACTTCTAGTCCATGTAAGATCCTTTGGGAATCAAAGCCTTAATACTTGATGACCTGATCATATGATTTCAGCTGTCTAATCAATTTCTTATTTTTGTGCTCCAATTTTCTTTTACAGGAAAACACATTGGTTCAGGTAACAATAGACAACAATAACAACAGTAACAGTAACAATATAGAGTGCAAACAAAACAAAGCGGGTTCCCTGAAGATAATCTGATTACTTTAAGTCCCTCTATTTAGATCAGCAGCAATTATGTGCAATTTCAGGGGAAACTGGTATGAAAATTAAAGTGCTATACAGAAATGAAAAGAAATCTGTAAATTAACTTAAGCTGCCTAAACCATGGGCAGCAGGAATCAAATATAGTCTATGTGATTGCAACAAGGTATGTTTTACTCTAAAAATTGCAGCATTTCAATGTATACTTGCTTTGAAAAGTGGCTGGAGACTACTAGTGTATCTCAATGAATTAGAATATCATCAAAAAGTTCATTTATTTCAGTAATTCAATACAAAAAGTTAAATGCAGATATTGTATAGAGTCATTACAAACAGACTGATCTATTTCAAGTGTTTTGTTTTGTTAGTGTTGATGATTATGGCTTACAGCCAAGGAAGGCCCAAAGGTCATTATCTCAGAAAATTAAAGTAGAGAGGATGAAGCGTTAACAACCATGCGGCCATATTCCATGAGACATCAAAGGGTGAATATAATATTGATTTATTAGTCAACGTGTTTCAGGGCTCCCAGAAACGCACTGAAACATGGAAATATTACATTGAATTTTGATGATATTCTAATTAATTAAGATGCACTAGTATGTCTCTTATCCAAGGCCTATATTTTTCAAGATAGGCACCCAGATTTCTCTTGCATTTTAGTAGAGGCTCAACCATTTCAATATCATGTGGCACACAGTTCCATAGTCTCACTGCTTTTACAGTAAAGAATCTTTGATTATGGTTAAACCTTCTTTCCTCTTCATAAAGTGGATGCCCCCTTGTCCCCAAGACAGGCATAGGTGTAAAAAGTACATTAAAAAGATGTCTGTACTGTCCCCTCATATATTTGTATATTGTAATTAAAACATTCCATTCAAACTTGCAACTTGTACATTCATGTCAGCCCTCACCTCGGTTAAACAGAACTACTTAACAAGCCTCATATCCTCTTTATACTACAACTCTAAACAGTTATTCAACACTTTTAACCACCTCCTCTGCCCACCACTGTCCCCTCCAACCTCCCTCATCTCTACAGAAGACTTTGCTGCATAGTTCAAAAATAAGATTAATCAAGTCTTTACTGTTCAAACAATACAACCCCTATGTACACCAGACCACTGCCCCTCATCCATAAACTTACTCCCCACCATCATTAAATTAAAGCCTACTCAATTTTTCTGCAAATCGCACCTCACCACTTGTGCACTTTACTCCATCTAATCGAAACTGCTCCTCAACTTCACCATCATTCTTATCACAGCCCTAACCCATCTCCTCAACCTATCAATAACATCGGGCAACTTCCCTTCTGCTTTCGAATATGCCACCATCTCACCTTTCCTTAAGAAACCAATCCTTAACCTGACTCGTACATTCAGCTACCTTCCCATATTGCTGATCCTGTTCAACTCCAAACATCTTGAACGGTGTGTCCATGCTAAACTTTCCTCCCACCCAGAGATGTACATAGAAGTTATGGGTCTCCATAGCAGAATTTCTATTTGGGCTCCCCGGAGAAAAAGAAAAATATTAGAATCTGAGAGTTCTCAGTGTTTGATACCTTTTAATTGATAACTGAAAAGATGGTAAGCAAAGCAATCTTTCGGGACACTATGGCCCCTTCATCATTCTGATAATGACACAAATTCTGAAGTCACCCACATATATACATAAGCAGGGTGAGATGATGCAGTAAATACGACAGGTGACGTAAAGCAGAGTCAGGCTTGGGAGAGGGAGAGGAGCTGGCGAGGTAAAATCAAAATTCTGAGATAAGAGGAACCGATTGTATTATTGTTCTATGATTAGTGGCCTGTGGAGACCTGAAAATTCCTCAGTGGGAGTAGAAATCTATAGATCCATGTGAGACAGTCCATGTAAGAAGTTTCAAAAGTTCATTGTCCTCTAACTGGGGTCTGTTGGAAAATGTGATATCCGCAAATGCCCTTTCAAGTGATATAAAAACACATGAATCCATGTGAGACATTCAATCCTTTTTTGAATTTGTCAAAGATAATTATCAATTTGTATTCCCAAATTCTTCTCTCTTTCTGAGATTTGAAGTTACTTTTTAAAATGAACAGCCTCATATCAGTTTCACTGTGATCAGAGCTGCAAAAATGCTTTGCTACAGGTAGATCCATATGCCTTTCTATTATTGTGTGGTGATGAGAATTCATTCTTGTTCTGAATTTTTGTCCGGTCTCCCCTACGTACATGCCACCTGTTGGACATTTGGTACATATAATTAAATACATCACATTGCTTCTGGTGCATCTGAAGCTACCTGGGATCTTGTAGTCTTGATCTGTCCTCGGAATCTTTATCTTGTCCGTTGTCATTATAAATGGACAGGTTTTGCACCTGTTCTGGTTGCAGGGAAAGGTTCCTGTAGCTGCTAGTGAGGAAAGACAGGGCACTTCTGACAATGATTTTTTTTAGATTCGGAGGTTGTGTAAAACACAAGAGTAGGGATCCAGAAATATTGATTTTAGTCGGGCATCTTTTTGTAGGAGTGGATGCAGTTTCCGTGCAGCTCCTATTAGTGTCGCACACTAGGGACCGGGGTATTCGAGACTGGGTTGTACTGTCTTTGGGGGATGTCAAAGTTCCTGGCCCGGTCTCGTTGTCCCAGATGCGGCAAGTAAAGGAAGTATTTACAGGGGATTTCTCATGACACCACCTGGGGTATGTGGTTAGTAGAACCACTGCTGCTGTATTCCTGCTGGGGATGGTGACTTGGGCAGCATGGATGGTAAGCCCTCCTCGGCAGTAGCGTAGCTAGCGGGGGGGCAGGGGGGGCGATCGCCCCGGGCCCCCCCCGGCTTGAGGGCCCATTGGCCGCCCTGGGGGGGCCCCGCACTCCCTGGGGGGGCCCCGCACTCCCTGGGGGGGCCCCGTGCTGGCAGCTGGCAGCCGCGCGACCGGAGGGGAGGGAGGACGGGACTTCCTGCTGTGCAGATCTGCACGCCCCTCCTCCCTCTCCTACAGCAGACGCACGCACGCAGGCGGCCGGCCGCGGTGAGTATCAGCGCCCTTCTGCACCTGGTCCGGTCCTCCTCACACCTCCACCCCACACCCCGGTCCTCAAATCCCTCCACCAGCACCCCCCCCCCCGTCCTCGCATGGGGGGCCTGGGCGGTGATCTCGCCCCGGGGCCCGAAGCTGGCCAGCTACGCCACTGCTCCTCGGGTAGGGCTGAGGGTCCCCAGGTCAGGTGTAGTGTTTATGGAGGGGCTTAGTGAGGGATTGTGCTCTGTGCAAGACACTTACTTCGCTGCTGCAGCTTCTCCAGCCAGTGTGTAGGGATGACAGTCTGTGGCTCCTCAGGCGGGACTCTGCTGCGACTCTGGAAAGAAGCAGTCTCAGGCAATGGTGAACTTACCGAGTACTTTACTTAAGGTTCTTTAGCAGCAGTTCACAACAGTTTACAAGTTACAGTTCTTTCAGCTCTTCCAAGTTACAGTTCTCAAACTTTAGCACTGCTCCTGGTAATTGGGTTATGCAGCTCAGGCAGCTCCTCTGCGTTGCTTCCCTCAATTGCTTTCAGGCCCTTGTCTCTCTCTGTCTCCTCACTCACGCGTTTGGTCTGGCCTTCACGGGCTCTTGTGTGATAATTCCCTCTCTGTCAGGGTCTCTAGCCCTAGTCTGATGGCTGTGTTCCTAGACCAGTGATGGCGAACCTATGACACGCGTGTCAGCACTGACACGCGTAGCCATTTTCAGTGACACGCGGCCGCCGGAGAAACTAGACTCGCTATTTGGATAAAAACCACAGACACGGACACAGCAGCAAAAAACTGTTGCGAGTCGGGTTTCCAAAACGGCAATGCGAGCGCTTTCCGAGACATCTGCGATTTGTAAATCACACATTACTCGCTATTACTCGCTTCCCCATTCATTAACATTGGACTCGCTAGACTCACAACGAGTAGCGAGTCCCGGGCTCGGACTCGCTAGACTAGAGTCAAGCGATTCCGAGTAATTTAGGACTCGCCCATCAGCAGAGCTCCGGCACAGAGCGTCTAGTCCTGGGACTTCCGGTAGGGCGGCGGAACTTCTGGCTGGCGCAGCAGGGAGCAGCGGAACGCTGTGGGGGACGCATATCTGAGGCCCTGTGATCGCTGTCTGGAGGTCCAGTGATTACTACAGCAACCATCCTCCAGTGAAAGGTTCTGGGCAGAATCTGGGGTGTCATGAATGTGTGATTGGCCATTACTGAGATAAGTGAGGGGGAGGCTGGAAGAGGCCTGTGCTATGGGTGCCGTTTCCCGCCATTAATTTACATAAGGAACGCCATCTTGCAGCATAGTACAGACTCCATTTCACCACTATTATTGTTGCGCACCCTATTAATCCCTATTTCTGCTTATTAACTCTGCCCTTTCCTAAAAGACAGTTAACCCCTAATTGCCTGCAGGGCTATCTATAAATCTTCTGTCACTGCCCCTCTTATGGAGAAGCCAAAAAAACCAAGGTTAAGTAAAGGAAGTGGTAGTAGTAGCAGTAGCCGACCCTTTCAAGAGACATGGACTGAGATGTATGGCATTATAGAAAAAAATGGCAGATCATTTTGCGTTCTATGTAGTGAAACGGTAGTAAGCAGAACGTGGACTATAAATAGACATTTTGACAGATAACCTTAGTAGCGCTTGCTTGGCCTTGAAGTGTACAAAATACCAACCTTCAATTGAAGATTTAGGCAATGAAATTCAGCAACAAAAAAGTCACTAAATCAGTGATGGCGAACCTGTGGCAGTCCAGCTGTTGCTGGACTGCCACAGGTCCGCCATCACTGGAAGAATTCCCCCTCCCTCTCACTTATCTTAGTTCATGGCACCCGACACAGGTTAAATAACAGCAAGACCAACAAAAGAAACCAACTGACAGATTAACAAAGAAGTCACTAAGCAAGTAAGGTAAATAATTATACATATTTGTTATTTAAACTATAAATATCGTAAAATTAGGTTTTTTTTTTCTCAAGGTGACACACCACCCGAGTTATGCTCGGTTTTTTGGCGAATTTTGACACACCAAGCTCAAAAGGTTGCCCATCACTGTCCTAGACCGTGGTAGTAAGTAGGCTGCAGGTCATGGAGTACACCATGCCGGTGTGTCTCGTGATTAGGGTCCTAGAATGCCCCAGTCACATCTACAGAGCCACACTTCAATAAGTATTTTACCTGTAAGTTTATTGATCAAATCACACTAGGTCCTCTCCCACAGCATGTTTCGACGCTCAGGGCGTCTTCCTCAAGTGGGGTCCCACTTGAGGAAGACGCCCTGAGCGTCGAAACATGTTGTGGGAGAGGACCTAGTGTGATTTGATCAATAAACTTACAGGTAAAATACTTATTGAAGTGTGGCAGTCTTCAAATCCCAGCGCTCACCCAAACATCGCTTTATTCCATTGCCTGCACATCCATATCCATCTCCCTTTGGGAGAGCGGTGGAGCTGCTTCGGAGGAGAAGACAAACCTAATAGAGGAGAGGAATACATGTGAGAGATCACGTGCAACTACACAGGCGGACACCGAGGAAAAAAGGAAAAAAATCCACACCGTGCAGAGAGAGACCCCGTGCACTCACTACGTGAGCCCCCCTGTTGTGCGGACAGCACAACAGGTAAAGGTGAGTGTAACGGTGATTTAACAGAGGGTGGACATAAAAGATAAAGCAGCGTGGCGCAACCAATTTTTATATCTCATTACATCTACAGAGCCGGCTCTCTGGCTGTAGCGGCCTAGCCTCCAGTGTCCCAGTTATGGCTGCGGGATCACCAGGCTCCCTCTTCCTCACTGTCGGGTGTCTCTGTTTCTTGCTTCTTTTCCTTGCCTCCGGGTATGGAGGAAGCTTTCTCTCCTAGGAATATAGCCTCTAGGATTCTGCATCTTCCAGGGAACCTTTCCTCCTGGGAAGTGTACCTAACTCAGTGTTCCTGTGCTTTTCTAGTGTTGGTCTCTCCACCCACTTGTTCAGTGCTGCTCTACGCTCCACCCACACTACTCTTAACCCCTGCTACCCCTTGCCTAACCTAGAGTCCTAGGCATAGGGTCAGTGTTTTTTTGTCAACCGTCTTTAGCTTACCTGGCTGCAGTTCTACAGACTTGGATTGTAGGTGACTACAAGAGGAACCTGGTTGTTTTCTTCTCTAGTTTTGTAATATAGGAGATGATTCCTTGACATTCTGGTGGCTCTTGTATTCTGGTTTTCAATTGTTCTTGGATGGTAGCCCTGGTTCAAAAAGGTCTTTCAGAGGTCCTCAAGGTGATTGTCTCTATCTATAGGGTTGGAACATTTCCGCTTGTATCTAATGGCCTGGCTTTTTTCAATAGAGTTTTTATGTGTTTTGGATAAAAACTGTCCCATCGGAGATATGTTGGACGGTCAATTGGCTTCCGGTACAGAGATGTCTCTATTACATTGTTCCTTAGCTTAATGATGGTGTCCAGAAAACTGATTTCAGTGAAGGAGTAGTTGACTGTTAAGTTGATGGTGGGATGAAACTGATTAAAGTGTTCATGGAACATCTTCAGCTCTTGCTCAGACCCTGCCCAGATGATTAAAATGTCATTGATATAACGGTAATAGGAGAGATGACTGATAGAACAAGAGGATAAAAAGTCACCATCAAGCTTGGCCATGAAAAGATTTACATATTGTGGTGCCATTTTGCTTCCCAATGCTGTGCCAATCTCCTGTAAATGTATTTTGTCGTCAAATGTAAAATAGTTGTGCGTGAGGATGAATGTTGTAAGTTTCACCACAGAGTCAGAATCAATCCCTGTGTTTTCCAGGAAGGTTTTGCAGGCATTTAATCCATCCTGGTGTGGGATGTTACTGTACAGAGATTCCACATCCATGGTGGTGAGGATGGTTCCTTCTGGTAGAGGACCTATTGCTGTACAGTTTATTCAATAGGTCAGTTGTGTCCTGGATGTAGCTGGGTTTCTCTTTTACCAGGGGTTTGAGAACACCCTCTACCCACCCAGAAATTTGTTGAGTGAGGGTGCCCACACATTGGTCTTCCTGGATTTCCTGATTTGTGAATTTTGGGAAGCATGTAGAATGTGCTTGTTTTTGGACTTTCTGGTATTAGGTCATCAGCTCTTAAGGTTATGTCAGGTAGACAAAAAAAAGCGTTTTTAGTTCCTTGTGATAGTCCTGTGTGGGGTCAGACTCCAATTTCTTGTAGTAGTGTGTGTCCGTCAGTCAGGGCTGCCACTAGGAATTTCGGGGCCCATTACTGCCAAAATTTTGGGGCCCCCCAGCCACCACCCATGTTTCGCCTCCACTTATGCTCCGCCTCCACCCAAACATATATTATATTTATAGTGAAAAATTGGAACAGAACCAAAAATTACCTCAATTTATATGCAAATTTTCCCAACCAGCAATCCAGATGGTTCCTTACAATAGGGTAAAAAAAGGAAAAACAGCACAAAAAAATTGAAAAAAGTGGACTTCATTGCCCAATGCGTGGCCACGCCATTGGGCAATGAAGTCCACTTTTTACTATATTTTTGTGCTGTTTTTCCTTTTTTTTTACACTCTCTCTCTCTCTATTATATATTACACACACATACACTTGAGGCTGCTGTGGGCTGAATACACAATAGCTGTATATACAATAGAGAATACACAATAGAGATGGCTGTAGTCCATATAGACAATGGAGATGGCGGCGGGCCGTATAGACAATGCAGACGGCTGCGGCCTATACACACAAAGAGAGAATACGCAATAGAGACTGTTGCTGCCCGTATACATCATGGAAACGGCTGCAGGACCTGTGTACATTGCAGACTGCTGGGAGACATATGCACATTAGAAACTGCTGCTGGTTGTATGCACATTAGTGACTGCTGCAGGACGTATACACAGAGACTGCTGGCCGTATGCAGAAACTGCCAGCTGTACATCTTGTATACACAGACAGCAAACTACTGTATATACAGGTCCACACTATATACATACAGTATATAGATACACAAATACAGAATCCAGTGTGGACCTGTATATAGAGTATAGTGCTGTTTAGAGAGACAGACAGAGACACAGAGAGACACAGAGAAAGAGACAGACAGAGACACAGAGAGAGAGACAGACAGAGACACAGAGAGACACAGAGAGAGAGACAGACAGAGACACAGAGAGACACAGAAAGAGAGACAGAGACAGACAGACAGAGACAGATACAGATGGAGAGACAGACAGACGGAGAGACAGACACAGACAGAGAGACAGACACAGTCAGACAGAGAGACAGACATAGAGACAGACACAGAGACAGACACAGACAGACACAGACAGACAGAGACAGACAGACAGAGACAAAAATAAAAATAGAGAGGTGCAACTTGAAAAGGACCTGGTGGTCTAGTGGGGGAAACTTTTATAAGGTGTGGGGGTTTGCCTCTCACCTATTCCGGTTGTGCACCCTCGCTCAACATCGGTATTCGCATGGCGGTAGAGGACTGTGGGCTGTTGCGAGACCGCTCCTAGGCGTCTTCCTTCTTGGTGTGGTCATGTGCGAGATCCCGATCACCTGACGTCCACGTCAACAGAACTTCATCATGCAAAGTCCTTAAAGGCTGTTGAGAGCTCTCTGATAGCTCCAATCCGCTCCGGCTACAATTCCAGGGATGAGAACAATGAAATTAAAGATACATAAACTGAGTGGTCATATTAGGAGCACTAGGTAGCAAGGAGCTCTCACAGGGAATTAGCTTACAGACCTATTTATTATTACTATTATTATTATTATTATTAAGATTTTCCACTACGTGTTTATTCCCCACCTGATGAAGACAACAGGCTGTTGTTGAAACGCGTAGTGGAAAATCATAATAATAATAAACAGGTCTGTAAGAAAATTCCATTTGAGAGTTCCTTGCTACCTAGGGCTCCTAGTTCATGTATCTTTAAAGAAAGAGACAGAAAGACAGAGAGAGAGACACAGTCAAAGAGCGAGAGAGAGAGAGACAAGACAGTCAGAGAGAGCGCGAGACAAGACAGTCAGAGAGAGACAGACACCGTCAGTCAGAGAGAGAGACAGACACCGTCAGTCAGAGAGATCAGTCAGAGAGACAGACACCGTCAGTCAGAGAGAGAGACAGACACCGTCAGTCAGAGAGAGAGACAGACACCAACCATCAGTCAGAGAGACAGTCAGTGAGAGAGTGACATCCAGTCAGAGAGAGTGACAGCCAAATAGAGAGACAGCCAGAGAGAGTGAGACAGCCAGTCAGAGAGAAAGAGACAGACACCGTCTGTCAGAGTGAGTCAGTCAGAGAGAGACAGTCAGAGAGAGAGACAGTCAGTCAGAGAGACAGAGAGACACAGTCAGTCAGAGAGAGAGAGAGACACAGTCAGAGAGACAGTCAGAGAGACACAGTCAGAGAGACAGTCAGAGAGAGAGAGACACACTCTGTTTGAGAGAGACACAGTCAGTCAGAGAGAGACACACCATCAGTCAGAGAGAGAAACAAATAGACAAGATGTAGGGGAACAAGAGGCGCAATAGTGTCTTATCACTAAAGACCATCAAAATGTGGGTGGTAAAACAAGGTTCACTCACCTAGCCCAGTTGTGTGATCCACAACTGGCTTGAAGGCAAAGGATTATATTTGGCTGCTGCAGGACCTCCACCGACCACTCACACATGGAACGGCCATCAAAGGATTGGGAAAACAAGGTGTGTTACAGTCCGCGCCTCCAAGTCATCACAAATTACCAGGAATCCAATTTGGATAGCAAAAGATCTTCTTTATTTCCTTTCCTACGCGTTTCGATGTGCAGGAATGATTGTGTTATTCTGTGTAAAAGATAATGTATACATACAAAATATAAGTAAGGTGTGTTAGAATAAAAATAAAAATAATAATAATTTTTGCAAAAATAATAATAATTTTTGCATAAAAAAGGAAGGTGCATTAATATATTAAAATATTGGTATGTTAAATTAATAAGAGTAATTTACTTATAAAAAATATATGTAATAAAAATAAATCCATGTGCATCAGGGTTATCAAGATGTATTTGTTGGTTCTATATCAATTCAGAAATTATATTCAACCCCCTAGGTTTTAGGGTGTCCAATTTAAACATCCAGTATTTTTCACGCTTTTTGAGCCCCTAATTACCTGTACTTGGGGCTATAAAAACCCTGACATGTTGTACCATGTAATATCCCTGAGGAAGGTGCCAGGAGGGGTATCGAAACGTGTAGGAAAGGAAATAAAGAAGATCTTTTGCTATCCAAATTGGATTCCTGGTCATTTGTGATGACTTGGCGGTGCGGACTGTAACACACCTTGTTTTCCCAATCCTTTGAGAGAGAGAAACAGACACCATCAGTCAGAGAGAGAGAGACAGACACCATCAGTCAGAGAGACAGTCAGTCAGAGAGAGAGAGATACACCATCAGTCAGAGAGAGACAGAGAGAGAGACACAGTCAGTCAAAGAGAGACACAGTCAGTCAGAGAGAGACAGACTCAGTCAGTCAGTAAGACACACACCTTCAGTCAGGGAGACAGTCAGAGAGAGAGAGAGACAGTCAGTCAGAGAGCGAGACAGACACCATTAGTCAGGGAGAGAGACAGACACCAACCATCAGTCAGAGAGACAGTCAGTGAGAGAGAGACATCCAGTCAGAGAGAGTGACAGCCAAATAGAGAGACAGCCAGAGAGAGTGAGACAGCCAGTTAGAGAGAGAGAGACAGCCAGTCAGAGGGAGACCTCCAGTCAGAGAGAAAGACAGACACCATCAGTCAGAGAGACATTCAGAGAGAGACAGTCAGTCAGAGAAAGAGACACAGACACCATCAGTCAGAGAGAGAGAAAGACAGCCAGTCAGAGAGAGAGAAAGAGACAGTCAGTCAGAGAGAGAGAAAGACAGCCAGAGAGAAAGACAGTCAGTCATAGAGAAAGAGACAGTCAGAGAGACAGACACACAGTCAGAAAGACAGATAAGACAGTCAAAGAGCAAGAGACAGACAGAGAGTCAGAGAGATAGAGAGACAGAGGTGTATACTCACCACCAGCAGCAGCTCCGTGACTTCAGTGGAGTCTTCTTGCATCCTGCCAGTGGCTGTGCCGCAGCTGCTGAAGAGGTGAGGAGATCAGGGCCAGCCCCCTCATCTCTCCTACAGGCCATGTGACTTCCGGTAATGCGGTGATCCAAGCCTCTCTTTCACTCTTTGTCCTGGGTGGGCAGGGGTGGGAGGCCGGGCCCTGGCTATAGTGGGGTGGGTCTGTGTGGCCCTTTGTGAAGTGCCAGTGGGACTTGGGTGGACGGGGATGGGCAGTCTGGTGCCGGGCCCCCACACAATAATACAATACTATACCACTGTGTGACTGTGCCTCTCATTCACAAGAGGGAGAGTGGGCGGGCCCCTGCACTTTGTGTCTGAGCGGGCGGCTGGCGCTGCTGTTGTGTGTGTCACAGTGTGTACAGGCTCAGGCTATGCTGCTGCAGCTGCAGCTAGCCAGCCTGTGTGTCTGTATGAGACTGATGACTGTGCAGCAGCCTGTGCTCAATGTATTACTGCGCCTGCGCTGGCCGCGCCGCTCTGGCAAAGAGCAGAGGCAGAGCAGAGAGCACAGTCAGTCACACTGATCTTGTTCTCGTCTCAGCCTGGCCCCGCCCCTGGTGACGACGACGAGACTCAGCGTACGAACTACTGTGCTGGCCAAAGGGGGCGGCGGGCCTCCTTGCTCCAAATGGCCTCGCCCACAGCCAGCGTGCCCGGGCCCCCCCCTGCTGTTTGTATGGCCACGCCCCCTCCACTGATCACCGGGCCCCTTACAGCTGTATGGCCTGTAAGGCCCTATTGGCAGCCCTGCCGTCAGTTGTCTGTCTGCTTCCTTCAGGTAGTCAGATTTGTTAATCATCATTATTGCACCACCTTTGTCTGCAGGTTTAATGATTATTTTTTTGTTGGTTTTCAAAGACTGTATTGCCCTTCTCTCCAGGGCATTGACCTTGGATGGTTGACTCTTGTGTGTAACTAAAATAGTGGATTTTAACAAATGTCTGAAAGTATCTATATATTTATCCAAATGGGAGTTGCGTTCAGGTTCAGGTGTCCAGTTTGACCTTTTCTTTGTTATCAGGATCGCTCTGCCTTCGGCCCAGTTGGGTTTGGAATCCACTTTGACACTGTAAAATTTCTTCAGGCGTAGTCTCCAGAAGTAATCGTCCATGTCGCTGCACAGTTCTATTGTATCCAGAACTTTAGTAGGACAAAATGAGCGTCCCCTAGAAAGCACAGCAAGTTCCACTTTGTTGGGTTTGTAATCCGAAAGGTTGATGACACAATTAGATGCTTTTTGACAGGAGTAGTTGTCCAAATTAAATACATACAATAAGCGGCACTATTTAATGACAAAATATGATAAAAGAAAATTTGCAGCTACCGGTAAGCTAAAAGGAGAAAAAGGAGACACTGAGCTTTATCAATGCGCATTCATAAACCACCCAGTTACCACATTGAGGTGTGTCTTTTCAACTGGGTCCCTGACTTCCTTACTACCTATTTTCTGGCACATCTTTGATTAATTTTTATAGGCTGATACCTGCGCGCAATAGAGAACGTAGGCCTATAGGGGCAAGGAAAGGTGTTATTCATTAGCAATCTCTGCCTGGTTGGAAAAAAGTTAACCTCTTCAAGAATAGACTAGAAGGCTGACATCAGAAAGCAATAGCATATATGGTGGACACAAGATAACTAGGTGGGGAAATGTACATAACATAGGGGGTGAACCCATATTGATTCATTTATAGATGCAGTACTCATTCCTATCAGTGTTAGTGCAACGCTAAACACAATTTAGATACATACAATAAGCAATCTCTGCCTGGTTGGAAAAAAACAGGTCTTCTAGTCTATTCTTGAAGAGGTTAACTTTTTTTCCAACCAGGCAAAGATTGCTAATGAATAACACCTTTCCTTGCCCCTATAGGCCTACGTTCTCTATGGTAAGATGGTAAGTAAATCAAGCTTTCGAGACACTGTGGCCTCTTTGTCAGGCTGATAATGACACAAATTTTGAAGACACACACATATATACATAAACAGGGTGAGATAATGCAGTAAATATGACAGGTGACGTAAAGCAGAGTCAGGCTTGGGAAAGGGAAAGGAGCTGGGGAAGTAAAATCAAAATTCTGAGATAAAAGGAACCAATTGCATTATTGTTCTATGATTAGTGGCGTTTGGAGACCTGGAAATTCCTCAGTGAGTAGAAAGTTATAAATCCATGCGAGACAGTTCACGTAAGGCTGGTTTCACATCGCGTTTTTTTCCTGTCCGTGGGATCCTACTTTTTGCAGGACCCCAAGGACAGGAAAGAAAAGCATTGGAGGTGACCTCCAGATCCTATTTCTGTCTCCGGGTCCGTGATTATCACGGGTCCGGACACAGAAAGAGCTGTGCGGGGCACTTTCACTTTACATACATTGCGGAAGTGAAATTTAAGCAAAAGCAAGGGTTAAAAATAAAAAAATCTCTATTCTCACTTTTCCAGCCATCCTCCGACGCCTCTGGCAAGCTCCGGGTGTCTACAGGACCTGCTGTTACGTCACAAACCGGCAGCGTCATCGGGTCACATGACCGCAGTTACCCCGGTAACTGGACATGTGACCTGATCAGCTGATCGGGTTGTGACATAAAGGCAGGTCCTGTAGACACCAGGAGCTTGCTGGAGGCATTTGGGGATCGCTGGAAGGTTTGAATAGAGTTTTTTATTTTTAACCCCTTGCTGTTACTTAATTACACTTCCGCAATGTATGGATATACATTGCAGAAGTGAAATTAGATGGTTAGGAGCAGTTTTAGTGTACTGAGCATGCTCAGCACACTGAAATCGGGTCCGAGAAAACATCCTGTGCTTTCTCGGACCCGTGCTCCATAGGCCCCCATATTAAAGGCAGCGGATTGGGTCGGATCCGATTTGAGTCTGATTTTTTGCTGTTTCCAAAATCGCAGCAGTCTCCGATTTTGGGCACAGTAAAAAATTGGGCACAAATAGGATTCAACAAAAATCGGATGGCAATTAGACCAAACTCGGTCCAATCCGTGCCCATAGGATAACATGAGGATCAAATTGGATCCGTGGCTGACCGTTTCCTCAAAAATTGCAATGTGAAAGCACCCTTAGAAGTGTCAAATGTTCATTGTCCTCTAACTGGGGTCTGTTGGAAGATGCAATATTCTCAAATGCTTTTTCAATTGATATAAAAACGCATGAATCCATGTGAGACATTCAGTCCTGTTTTGAATGTGTCAAAGGTCGTTATGAATTTGTATTCCTAAATTCTTCTCTCTTTCTGAGATTTGAAGTCATTATTAGCCTGATGAAGAGGCCATAGTGTCCCGAAAGCTTGCTTTGTTTACCATCTTTTCAGTTAGCCATTAAAAGGTATCAACCACTGAGGACTCTCAGATTCTAATATTTTTCTATCTACTGGCAAACACGGTATAAACATATTTTACCAGAGAAAAAGAAAACATTCATATTCGTCTGGGCCTCATAAGAATTTATTAAGTAATATTGCTCCTATTGAAGCCCCTAGATTTCCCTTTCATTGCTCCCATAAAGTGTGATAATCCACAAATACTATATACCTCCACAGTGAATTCCTCTACAGTACCCACCACAGGCACAGTATGATGACCCTACAGTATCCTCCTTCATCTATGCTGGCAAAATATGGTAACCCCAACACAGTATGAGTTCTAAAGAAAAGATTTGACTGAGCAACAATGCATCACTTAGTTATTAGCCACAACTCCAATTACTAGCACACCGCAACTGAGAGACACAGACGTTCCAAGTGGGAATGCTTGCTTGATATAAAGTCAATATAACACATCCAGCAAAAGAGTAAGACAAAGCAGCAACTCACCAGATGATGGATAACAGAGTATTCTTTAATGTACAGATACGGGTCCCATGAAGTGCAGGGGCGGGGGTATAAAAACCTTGGACTATGGTGACCGTTTCCGCTTGTAGCGTGAACAGTCACCAAAGTCCGAGGTTTTTGCTCCCCCTCAATGCACTTCATGTAACCTGTATCTGCACATTAAAGAAGACTATATTATCCATCATCTGGTGAGTTGCTGCTTTTTTTCCCTCTTTTGCTCTATGGACCAACACAGTATAATCCACTTCTGTGACCCCAACACAGCCCTACATACAGTATAATGTGCCTACATACAGTATAATGGCCCAAGAAACTCTTTATACTGTATTAGGACCTCTATTAGCCTTCCAAACTGTATACTTTCCTCCACACAGCCTTCTGCATAGTATGTTGGACCCCACACAAATATTCTCACTGTATAATTGGTTGCTTACAGTATAATGGCCCTCAACTAACCCTCTATAAAGTTTTAAGCCTCTCATGTAGCCCTCCAAATATTATATTAGCCTCCACATACAGTGGAGAAAAAACTATTCAGTCAGCCACCAATTGAGCAAGTTCTCCCACTTAAAAAAAAAGATGAGAGAGGCCTGTAATTGACATCATAGGTAGATCTCAACTATGAGAGACAAAATGAGAAACAAATAAACAAATCCCGAAAATCACATTGTCTGATGTGGAAAGAATTTTTTTTCAAATTTTGGTGAAAATGATTATTAGGTCATCACGTAAAAACAAGCAATATATCTGGTTCTCACAGACCTGTAACTTCTTTAAGAGACTCATCTGTCCTCCACACATTTCCTGTAGTGCTGGCACCTGTTTGAACTTGTTATCAGTATAAAAGATACCTGTCTGCAACCTCAAACAGTCACACTCCAAACTCCACTATGGTGAAGACCAAAGAGCTGTCGAAGGACACCAGAAACAAAATTGTAGTCCTGCACCAGGCTGGGAAGACTGAATCTGCAATAGGCAAGACGTTTGGTGTGAAGAAATCAACTGTGGGAGCAATAATTAGAAAATGGAAGACATACAAGACCACTGATAATGTCCCTCAATCTGGGGCTGCATGATGGTTACATTCCAGAGAAAGGAGCGAGGTTTGCTCTGAAATGCGCACAAATAAAGCACCATTATCTGTCGATCCCTTTTGGTCATTGTTCATATACAGTTAGCGCGGATCACAAAAGCACCGTCCATTGGATTTTTTATCATATCATCTAACATATTGCTGCCAGGTAATTTTTACTGCACAGTGAATGTCATAAAAAAACAAATCAATGGCTAAATTGTATTTTTTTTCACCATTTTAGGCTGTGTTCACACTTGCGTATGCAAGCGCAGCGCACCGAACGCAGCCAAACACTTGCGCACTGTGTTCTTAAGTTTAACATGGGAACACATGTGCCTGCATTTGGCTGTGTTTGGCTGCGTTCGCGCTCGGATACGCACAATTTGTGCACTCTCCGAGCGCACTCTGAACGCAGCATGTTGTATTTTTTGTGTGATCGCGGGCGCTTGTTTTATCTGCAAAAAACGCATGGATCTCAATGGATCCGCAGTGTCTTCCGCATGACAGCGCAGGAGAACGCTGCGGATCTCATTGAAATCTCTCCCGGTGGCCGCCGGTGATCAGCGGCGGCCATCGGGAGATCAGCTAGGGCCGCCGCTGCTCTCCCGCCGGTGTCAGCGTGGGAGATTTGGAGATACAGCTGATCTGACAGCTGTTTAAATCTCCTGCGCTGACACCGAATAGGTGAGGTCGGCGTGGGAGATTTGAAACAGCGATCAGCTGTTTCTTATCTCCTGCACCGATATAACCCTATTCGGTGTCGCTGCGGGAGATTTAAACAGCTGTCAGATCAGCTGTTTCTCCAAATCTCCCACGCTGACACCAGCGGGAGATCAGCTGTGTCAGGAGGAGGAGATCTCTGCCGCTGATTGGCTGGCGGGTTGCATACTAATGTGAACGCATGCTGAGATTCTCCGCTGCATTCACATCAGTATGGGCTACGTTTGCACTGCGTATGCGTCTGCATGCCCTCCGCATGCAGACACATACACAAATGTGAACCTAACCTTACCTATTTGTCTTTTCTACTCATATTTTAGTATATTATATTGTAAAATGAATGGTGCCATTGAAAGCTTTATTTTATCAGTCAGAAAACAATATAATGACAAAATAAATATTATGCTTGTTGTAAGAAAGAAATGAAAATGAAAATGCAAAAGCGAAAAATTCACTCGGATCTTAAGTGCCTAATGCTATATTTACTTTTCACATGGAAGTTACTATTACAGCATATATTACAGTGCCTATATTTAGAATGTGTATTAAAGGGAACCTGTCACCTAATCTATGGCCCCTAAACTATCACTACCTGCCCCTACAGACCCTAACTAGCTCCCTAACCATCCCTGCCTGTCCTAATAGGGCTTTATAGAAGGTGAATAAACCACTTTATAAACTTACAGTTTCTGTGACAGTGGGGCGTTCCTGTGGGCTCTTGTCCGAAGGGCGGGTTCCCCAGAGCCGCGCTCCCCCCGCCTCGCTCCATTCCTAACGCCCTAATGGGCGGCATTATCGATTTGAAGAGCGGGGAGCCCATTGGAATCATCCCGCCCCGCTCTTCATGACGCGCGGCCCGGAAATGACGATGAGAGCGCGTCATTTCCGTGCCGCGCATGCCCAGTGCAGCGGGTGAAGCCGATGCGAGTGCCGTCGTCGCTAGGCAACGATCGGCGTCTTCGGAAGGTGAGTATCGGCGGCCCCCTCACCCTCCCAAAACTGCACATATATATGTGTGTGTAATCCACATGTACATATGGATTACACACACACATATGTACATTCACTTTTATTAGGCACATTTCATATGTGCATCTATATATATATATATATATATATATATTATATGCACATATATATAGTTAGATTGTGTGTGTGTATACGTGTGTGTGTGTGTGTGTGTGCGTGCATGTGTGTGTATACATACTTGTCTGTGTGTGCATGTGTGTGTATACTTACGTGTGTGTGTGCATGTGTGTGTATACTTACGTGTGTGTGTGTGCGTGCATGTGTGTGTATACATACTTGTGTGTGTGTGTGCATGTGTTTGTATACATACTTGTGTGTGTGTGTGCGTGCATGTGTGTGTATACATACGTGTGTGTGTGTGCGTGCATGTGTGTGTATACATACTTGTGTGTGTGTGCATGTGTGTGTATACTTACGTGTGTGTGTGCATGTGTGTGTATACTTACGTGTGTGTGTGTGCATGTGTGTATACGTGTGTGTGTGTGCGTGCATGTGTGTGTATACATACTTGTGTGTGTGTGTGCATGTGTTTGTATACATACTTGTGTGTGTGTGTGCGTGCATGTGTGTGTATACATACGTGTGTGTGTGTGCGTGCATGTGTGTGTATACATACTTGTGTGTGTGTGTGTGCATGTGTTTGTATACATACACGTGTGTGTGTGTGCGTGCATGTGTGTGTATACATACACGTGTGTGTGTGTGTGTGTGCGTGCATGTGTGTGTATACATACACGTGTGTGTGTGTGTGTGCATGTGTGTGTATACATACACGTGTGTGTGCGTGCGTGTATACATACTTGTCTGTGTGTGCATGTGTGTGTATACTTACGTGTGTGTGTGCATGTGTGTGTATACTTACGTGTGTGTGTGTGCATGTGTGTGTATACGTGTGTGTGTGTGTGTGTGCGTGCATGTGTGTGTATACATACACGTGTGTGTGTGTGTGTGCATGTGTGTGTATACATACACGTGTGTGTGCGTGCGTGTATACATACTTGTCTGTGTGTGCATGTGTGTATACTTACGTGTGTGTGTGCATGTGTTTGTATACATACACGTGTGTGTGTGTGCATGTGTGTGTATACGTGTGTGTGTGTGTGTGCGTGCATGTGTGTGTATACATACTTTGTGTGTGTGCATGTGTTTGTATACATACTTGTGTGTGTGTGTGCGTGCATGTGTGTGTATACATACGTGTGTGTGTGTGCGTGCATGTGTGTGTATACATACTTGTGTGTGTGTGTGTGCATGTGTTTGTATACATACACGTGTGTGTGTGTGCGTGCATGTGTGTGTATACATACACGTGTGTGTGTGTGTGTGTGCGTGCATGTGTGTGTATACATACACGTGTGTGTGTGTGTGTGCATGTGTGTGTATACATACACGTGTGTGTGCGTGCGTGTATACATACTTGTCTGTGTGTGCATGTGTGTGTATACTTACGTGTGTGTGTGCATGTGTGTGTATACTTACGTGTGTGTGCGTGCATGTGTGTGTATACATACACGTGTGTGTGTGTGTGTGCATGTGTGTGTATACATACACGTGTGTGTGCGTGCGTGTATACATACTTGTCTGTGTGTGCATGTGTGTGTATACTTACGTGTGTGTGTGCATGTGTGTGTATACTTACGTGTGTGTGTGTGCATGTGTGTGTATACGTGTGTGTGTGTGTGTGTGCGTGCATGTGTGTGTATACATACACGTGTGTGTGTGTGTGTGCATGTGTGTGTATACATACACGTGTGTGTGCGTGCGTGTATACATACTTGTCTGTGTGTGCATGTGTGTATACTTACGTGTGTGTGTGCATGTGTTTGTATACATACACGTGTGTGTGTGTGCATGTGTGTGTATACGTGTGTGTGTGTGTGTGCGTGCATGTGTGTGTATACATACTTTGTGTGTGTGCATGTGTTTGTATACATACTTGTGTGTGTGTGTGCGTGCATGTGTGTGTATACATACGTGTGTGTGTGTGCGTGCATGTGTGCGTGCATGTGTGTGTATACATACGTGTGTGTGTGTGTGTGCCTGCAAGTGTGTGTATACATACGTGTGTGTGTGCATGTGTGTGTGTATACATACACGTGTGTGTGTGTGTGTGTGCATGTGTATATATATTTTGTAGAGATAGAGAGACTGAGGGTGAGAGGGTCTGTGAGTTTTGTGTAACGCTGGGACCTGGGTGACGCAGTAAACTTCACCTGAGGTCAGAGTTAATCCTCGTCACTCTATCTGACCTCAGGTGATCTACACTGATGTCACCCTGTTCACATCGGTAACAGAAAACTCACTCTATGTGGGTCACGCTGTGAAGTGGGAAGTTTCACATGAGGTCAGAGAAACACATTGCTTTATCCGACCTCAGGTGACACAGACCATGAATGCTTCACTGCACGAGCCTTCAAATATAATTGTTAGTGAATCTTCACTAACGGACGGACCTCTACCAGGATCCTGGATGGGTATGTGGGAGTAATAAAGATGGAGTCAAAATACGTGTTTGTGTTTTTTGTTGTAATAAAAAAATTTTTCTCGGTGTTGTGTCTTCTTTAATACTAAATAGAGATTCATAATGGCCGTGTCTAACATTGGCGCGACATTATAAATCTCGGGCTTAGTGCCAGCTGCTAAAAGAAAGGTGGCATTAACCCCTTATTACCCAGTCTGCCACCGCCACAGGGCAGCTGGAAGAGCTGGGTACAGCTCCAGAATATTGCGCTTCTATAAATGCGCAATTTTCTGGGGCGGCTGCGAGCTGCAATTCTCAGCGGGGGTGGCCCAGAACGCTTGGGCCTCCCTACGCTGGGGATTCCAGCCCTCAGCTGCCTAGTTGTACCTGGCTGGCAAAGAAAAATGCGGCGAAGCCCCACGCCGTTTTTTTTCTTGTCAGCCAGGTACACCTAGGTAGTTGGGGGTGGATGGCAGCTCCTAGCTGCCTAGTTGTACCTGGCTGGCAAAGAAAAATGTGGCGAAGCCCCACGCCGTTTTTTTTCTTGCCAGCCAGGTAGACCTAGACAGCAGTGGACTGCCATCCACCCCCTACTACCTAGGTGTACCTGGCTTGCATGAAAAAATGGCATCTGTCTTCACCACATTTTTCTTTGCCAGCCAGGTACAACTAGTCAGCTGGGGGTGGATGGCAGCTCACAGCTGCCTAGTTGTACCTGGCTGGCAAAGAAAAATGCGGCGAAGCCCCATGCCGTTTTTTTCTTGCCAGCCAGGTACACCTAGGTAGTTTGGGGTGGATGGCAGCTCCCAGCTGACTAGTTGTATGTGGCTGGCAAGAAAAAAATGGCATGTGGCTTTGCTGTATTTTCCTTTACTAGCCAGGTACAACTAGGTTGCTGGTAGCTGCCATCCACCCCCAACTACCTAGGTGTACCTGGCTGACAAGAAAAAAAACGGCGTGGGGCTTCGCCGCATTTTTCTTTGCCAGCCAGGTACAACTAGGCAGCTGAGGGCTGGAATCCCCAGCGTAGGGAGGCCCAAGCGTTCTGGGCCACCCCCGCTGAGAATTGCAGCTCGCAGCCGCCCCAGAAAATTGCGCATTTATAGAAGCGCAATATTCTGGAGCTGTACCCAGCTCTTCCAGCTGCCCTGTGGCGGTGGCAGACTGGGTAATAAGGGGTTAATGCCACCTTTCTTTTAGCAGCTGGCACTAAGCCCGAGATTTATAATGTCGCGCCAATGTTAGACACGGCCATTATGAATCTCTATTTAGTATTAAAGAAGACACAACACCGAGAAAAATTTTTTTATTACAACAAAAAACACAAACACGTATTTTGACTCCATCTTTATTACTCCCACATACCCATCCAGGATCCTGGTAGAGGTCCGTCCGTTAGTGAAGATTCACTAACAATTATATTTGAAGGCTCGTGCAGTGAAGCATTCATGGTCTGTGTCACCTGAGGTCGGATAAAGCAATGTGTTTCTCTGACCTCATGTGAAACTTCCCACTTCACAGCGTGACCCACATAGAGTGAGTTTTCTGTTACCGATGTGAACAGGGTGACATCAGTGTAGATCACCTGAGGTCAGATAGAGTGACGAGGATTAACTCTGACCTCAGGTGAAGTTTACTGCGTCACCCAGGTCCCAGCGTTACACAAAACTCACAGACCCTCTCACCCTCAGTCTCTCTATCTCTACAAAATATATATACACATGCACACACACACACACACACGTGTATGTATACACACACACATGCACACACACACGTATGTATACACACACTTGCACGCACACACACACACACACGTATGTATACACACACATGCACGCACACACACACACATGCACGCACACACACACACGTATGTATACACACACATGCACGCACACACACACACAAGTATGTATACAAACACATGCACACACACAAAGTATGTATACACACACATGCACGCACACACACACACACACGTATACACACACATGCACACACACACACGTATGTATACAAACACATGCACACACACACGTAAGTATACACACATGCACACACAGACAAGTATGTATACACGCACGCACACACACGTGTATGTATACACACACATGCACACACACACACACGTGTATGTATACACACACATGCACGCACACACACACACACACACGTATACACACACATGCACACACACACACGTAAGTATACACACACATGCACACACACACGTAAGTATACACACACATGCACACACAGACAAGTATGTATACACGCACGCACACGTGTATGTATACACACACATGCACGCACACACACACACGTGTATGTATACACACACATGCACGCACACACACACACGTGTATGTATACAAACACATGCACACACACACACACAAGTATGTATACACACACATGCACGCACACACACACACGTATGTATACACACACATGCACGCACACACACACACAAGTATGTATACAAACACATGCACACACACACACAAGTATGTATACACACACATGCACGCACACACACACACGTATACACACATGCACACACACACACGTAAGTATACACACACATGCACACACACACGTAAGTATACACACACATGCACACACACACAAGTATGTATACACGCACGCACACACACGTGTATGTATACACACACATGCACACACACACACACACGTGTATGTATACACACACATGCACGCACACACACACACACGTATACACACACATGCACACACACACACGTAAGTATACACACACATGCACACACACACGTAAGTATACACACACATGCACACACAGACAAGTATGTATACACGCACGCACACGTGTATGTATACACACACATGCACGCACACACACACACGTGTATGTATACACACACATGCACGCACACACACACACACACGTGTATGTATACAAACACATGCACACACACACACACAAGTATGTATACACACACATGCACGCACACACACACACGTATGTATACACACACATGCACGCACACACACACACAAGTATGTATACAAACACATGCACACACACACACAAGTTGTATACACACAATGCAGACAACACACACAGGTATACACACATGCACCACACACACACGTAGTATACACACACATGCACACACACACACGTAAGTATACACACACATGCACACACACACGTAAGTATACACACACATGCACACACCACACAAGTATGTATACACACACATGCACGCACACACACACACGTATGTATACACACACATGCACGCACACACACACACGTAAGTATACACACACATGCACACACACACGTAAGTATACACACACATGCACACACAGACAAGTATGTATACACACACATGCACGCACACACACACACACACACACGTATACACACACACAATCTAACTATATATATGTGCATATATATATATATATATATATATATATATAGATGCACATTGAAATGTGCCTAATAAAAGTGAATGTACATATGTGTGTGTGTAATCCATATGTACATGTGGATTACACACACATATATATGTGCAGTTTTGGGAGGGTGAGGGGGCCGCCGATACTCACCTTCCGAAGACGCCGATCGTTGCCTAGCGACGACGGCACTCGCATCGGCTTCACCCGCTGCACTGGGCATGCGCGGCACGGAAATGACGCGCTCTCATCGTCATTTCCGGGCCGCGCGTCATGAAGAGCGGGGCGGGATGATTCCAATGGGCTCCCCGCTCTTCAAATCGATAATGCCGCCCATTAGGGCGTTAGGAAGGGAGCGAGGCGGGGGGAGCGCGGCTCTGGGGAACCCGCCCTTCGGACAAGAGCCCACAGGAACGCCCCACTGTCACAGAAACTGTAAGTTTATAAAGTGGTTTATTCACCTTCTATAAAGCCCTATTGGGACAGGCAGGGATGGTTAGGGAGCTAGTTAGGGTCTGTAGGGGCAGGTAGTGATAGTTTAGGGGCCATAGATTAGGTGACAGGTTCCCTTTAAAAATCTTTTTAAAACAAACTTTCTAATTATTGATTCTGCCTTTTTACAGGAAAAAAACATGATTTAGGTAAATTCCTTATTTTGACATTACTGTTGATAGCAGGGCACACTATACATTAGGTAGTTGTCTTATCTTTAGCCTACAATCAATAAGCTTCAGGAAATAGACCTGCCCGGTGGAAGCAATACCAGAAGGGGGTCTCAATAGGCTACAATATATGTGTTTTAGATAATGTAAGTCTTCAGGGAGAGGTTGAAGGACCTGATCAGATTGATATTCAATTTTGTGGAAAACGTTTTAAAAAAAAAAAAAAATGCTTTTTTTTATTGAAATCCCTGATGTTTGTATGCACGAATGCAGTGGGTGGTCCTACTAGTGATTGAGAGTCTTGATGCAGTTGATGCAGACACAGCTGTCAATCACTTATAGGACCGCCCACTGGACTCATACAAATACCAGTGATTTCAATGAATAAAATACAACTTATATATCATTCTGCTCAGATTCTCCAGCTCTACACTGTGCTGTCAACAGTTTGAGATGTACATACAAACTGACCGATTCCCTTTGCAGTTGAATCTTCAAAAAATGATGAAGTATGAACTGTGAACCCACTTTTACTTTGTAACTTACAAAAGAATTAATACCTATAATTTAATGTTGACTTTTTTTTGTTACCAAAAATTATAATTATTAACAAGTAAATACATGCTTTAAAGGCTTTATCCAACTTAGCAATTAGATGGAAACAACAATTACAATTACTGATGTATTTTTTTATACTACAATAGTTTGACACATAGCTGCTCCTTTGATATATTTTTCTGCACTTGGCATTACTCATTATTCTAGTTTATGGTATTGTAGCTTAGAAATGTACCGTAGTTTATCAGGTGAATTAAGTTTTTCAGAAAAATAGTTGTTAGGAGAAGTTGGCAATGTAATGAATTTGATTTAGGTTTTGCATTAACTATGAATGACTGATGTAATTAATGTATTTTCTTATTTTACAGATTCTAAGGAAAACAAAGGCAAGTATTTACTTGTGGCTGCAAAAAAAATAATCCCATTTCATGCTTCTCCACTGTCGCCAGTCACAAGGCTCAGCAGTGTCATGCCAACTTGCCTTGGAGTCACCGCTAAGCTAAGATATGAGCCTCTGTGGTCGCATAGATTGTAGTCATGATGTCACCATTGCAATTTATCAATATAGACCAGAGCAGCAGTGGATGTATATGGGTTAACCAATGTTACGGTAATATTAAAAATTGAAATGAATAAAATTGATTATTATTTTCTGCTAAAAGTAAAGGAATATAAACGTGTTGTTGTTCCAAGCTATACATATTTAAATAGTTAAGTTTTAAATGTAAATGAATCAGTAACAAAAATGTACAGTTGTCTGCATCTGTATAAATTGCTGATAGTCATAATATTGCTCAGATGTTATTAGTATCTATTTCAGTACATAACTGCATGCTAGCTGCATGTACTCTGCTAAAAAGAAATAAAGGGAACACTAAAATACCACATCCTAGATCTCAATGAATAGAATATTCCAGCTGCAAATCTTTCTTCAATACATGATGGACTGTGTTGAGAACAATAAAACATATGAAATTATTAATATTAATCAAAATTAATATCACATTGAGGTCTGGATTTGGAATTATATGCAAAATCAAAATGGAAAATCAAACTACAGGCTGATCCAACTTCATTGGCAATGCCTCAAGACAAGGAAATAAGGCTCAGTGGTGTGTGTAGCCTCCACGTGCCTGCATGCCCTCCCTACAATACCTGGGCATGCTCCTGATGAGGCAGTATATGTTCTGTTGAGGGATCTCCACCCAAACATGGATTAAAGTACCAGTCAACTCTTGGACGGTCTGTGGTGCAATGTGGCGTTGGTGGATGGAACGAGACCTGATGTCCAAGCCGTGCTCGACTGAATTCAGGTATGGGGGATGGGCAGGCCAGTCCTTAGAATCAATGCCTTCCTCACACAGGAACTGCTGACACACTTCAGCAACATGTGACCAAGCTTTGCCATGCATCAGAAGGAGCCCAGTACCCACTGCACCTGCATATGGTCTCACAATAGGTCTGAGGGTCAAACCCAGGACCTAGTGGCAGTCAGAGCATCTCTGGCTAGCACATGGAGGGCTGTGCAGCCCTCCAAAGAAATTTCTCTCCTCACCATTACTGACCAACTGCCAAACTGGTCATGCTGGAGGAGGTTGCAGGCAGCAGAATGTTCTCCACGGCATCTCCAGAGTCTGTCACATATGCGCAGTGTGAGCCTGATCTCATTGATGAAGGGCACAGGGCATCAGTGTCACATATGCCAATCTTGGTTGTCTCTGGCAAATGCCAATTGCTCTGCATGGTGTTGGGCTGTAAGCACCACACCCACTAGTGGATTTCGGGCCCTCATACCACCCTCAGGGAGTCTGTTTCTGACAGTTTGAGCAGACAAATGGACATTAGTGGTTTGCTGGAGTTTTTTTGTGCAGGGTTCTGGCAGTGCCCCTCCTTGCATCCTCAAATTTTCCTGTTATATTGACCTGTCTTTTGGTATCTGCTCAATGCTCTGGACACTGTGCTAACAGACACTGCTAACCTTTTTGCCACAGCTCGCACTGATGTGCCATCCTGGATGAGCTGCATTACCTAAGCTACTTCTCTGGGTTGTTGACACTGCCTAATGCTACCCCTGGGGGTGTGAGCAATGACAAAATACAAAAGTGACTAAAACAAAAACCAAAAAAGATGACAATAGATACATAGTCTGTGATCACCATTTGCAGAGTTTGTCCTTTATAGGGGTGTCTTGCTAATTGCCTATAATTTCTGCCTGTTGTGTGTTCCATTTGCACAACAGCAGAAGAAATTGATTCACAATCTGTGTTGCTTCATAACTAGACAGGTTGATTTCACGGAAGTGTGATTGACTTGGAGTTACACTGTGTTGTTTAAATGTTCCCTCAATTTTTATGGGCAGTATATACACAATACTTTTGGTTGAGTTGGTAAACAAACTTAACCTTAAAAAGTTTTTTGGTTGTTTCTGTTCATTGTAAGAGTAACAGACTAATTAAAGAGGTTTTCGAGGACTTTTTTTTTCACACTGGGCATAGAATGTATGGGCAGGTACAGTCATGGCCGAAAGTGTTGACACTATCAAAATTGTTCCAGAAAAATAAATATTTGTCCCAGGAAATTATTGCAATAACACATGTTTATTATACACATGTTTATTTCCTTTGTGTGTAATGGAACAACACACAAAAAGAGAAAAAAAAAAGGAAAATTGGACATAATTTCACACAAAACTCCCAAAATGTTCATGGCAAAATTGTTGGCACCCTCAACTTAATATTTGGCTGCACATCCTTTGAAATAAATAACTGCTATCAATCACTTCCTATAACTATCAACAAGCTTCTTATACCTATCAACTGGAATCTTGGATCACTCTTCTTTCACAAACTGATCCAGGTCTCTCATATTTGACGGATGCCTTCTCCCAACAGCAATTTGAAGATCTCTACATGGGTGTTCAAAGAGATATAGATTTGGTCATGACTGTAGGTGTTAATTATGTGCTTGTTCTACCCTGTGAAGATGTATCCAAGTTCAGACCAGTCACGGACCACTCCTGAATGCAGTTCTCCTTCTTCCAGTGATGTAATGTTGGATCTTCTGCTTTGTTCTGTTGATGTGGCACCTCTGCTGATGTCATGCTTATTGATAGCATCCTAGCTATGGGGAGATAGCTGTCAATCAGCTTGACATTGGCAGTGATGCAAGTCAATAGAGAAGACCAGTACAGAAGGCATGGCTCTGAGGTTAAAAGAAGCAGGGAAATTACTACCTGAGCTGGGATAGATCTTTGCAGGGCAGATCAGGCAGGTAGTTAGTAACTACGTACCAGTAAGTTCCTAGCCCAATAGAAAAAACACACCCTAAGTACCTGATAATCGCTTCAATACTTTAAAGTGTAACCGTTGTTTTAATTTTTATTTAATAAATCAATAGTACACATGAAAATAAGCAACTTTGTAATATATCTTATCAGGCAAATTTTCTTCTTTCTCTACCAGAATTAATCAATCATTATCAAAATTTTCAATTCTGAGGTAAAATCTGTATTCAGTGAAGACTTTACCATTACTAAGATAGGAGATGGCAGTTGTTACTGACAAGATTCTATGTAAATAGAAGAGGGGGTTTAGCTCTGCCTCTAGCTCGTCCCTCTGCCTATTCGCGTGCTAGAGGGAAGGAATAACGCAAATAGGGTCTTATATGGGATGTAGAGGGTGTAATGTGGTGTTGTTGCACTCATTCCTGGAACGGTTGTGCAGTCACGACACCCTGTTAGGCTCGATCGGCTGCGGCACCTCCTGCTGAAAATATTAATAGACCTCTCCTGAAGAAGTGAGGGTCACTCACGAAACGCGTTGAGACTCAATAAACAGGAATTGGGGAAAATTCCTTGGATTCATTTAGACGTCGGGGCAGCGCACGCCAACTCCTATTCCTCCCTCTATCGCAATATCTCCTATCTCTGTAATGGGAAAGTCTGCACTTGAATACACATTTTACCTCAGAATAAAGAATTTTGATAATTGTAAACTACTGATTAATGGACTAAAAATTAAAATGATGGTTATGCTTTAAACAACAGAAAGCAATAAAAGTGTCATAAAACAGACAGTTACCTTGAAGTGGTGAGCAACGGCATCCTAATACAAGCACAACATTCTTTACACTTCCCTTGTATAAAAATAAAGAAATAAAAATATGAAAGGCAGATACACATTCCATTCCAGAATAATAGTAAATATGACCGGCTAGAACATTATAAATCAGATCTGCATTCAATATTCAAGATCTCATCAATAACTGCCATCTCCTATCTCCGTAATGGGAAAGTCTCCACTGAATACAGATTTTACCTCAGAATTAAGAATTTTGATAACGACTCATAAATTCTGGCCGAGAAAGAAGCAAATTCGACTGATAAGATTTATTACAAAGTTGCTTATTTTCATGTGTAGGATTGATTTATGATATATAAATTGAAATGATAGTTATGCTTTAATATTTCATAAATTGTTCTTATAATTTCTATAATTTAACCTGTTTCTGTTTTTGTATTCACGTTTTATAGGCAAACACCTTGGTTCAGGTAACAATTGCGTAATATATACAGATGACACAAGATACAAAATAGGTACACAGTATGCCACACTACTTCTACCCCTAATGACCAGCTGAACCTGGAGAAGCACTATACAGTGTGTATAAAAATGAATGAAACATCTAAGTAAAGCAAGTCCATGGTCTCCGAAACCGATGGCTTTTTGCTCTGCTCAATATATGAGAACCTAGGACAGGGAAGTTGCTATCTCAAAATTCCCCAATAGTGAATATAAAAATTATATTTCTAATACAGACAATCCATTTCATGTCAGCTATCCACACTTGCAATATATTTGACAACCAGTAGTGTAACTACAATGGGTGGAGGGGTTGCAATCACAACCTGGCCCTGGAACCAAGGGAGGCTGAAAGGTTCCGTAGATGGATTTGAAAAAACTATTACTATTAGAGAACTCTGATCATTGAGGCCTTGTTGGTGATTTTTAAAAGTTTCATAGTTTTTAAGGTTGAAACTAAGTCCATTGGGATCCACTTGACCTAACATGTAAAGATGAATGGATCGCTTCACGCAACCCATATGCACGATCCAGGTCAGTGATCTCCAGTCATGGACAGGTTCCCAATCTCAGTTTATGTTTAGCTGGGATTGCGTCCTGCCAAGGACAGTGAATCAAATGCCATGATAGAAAATATAGGAGCTTAGGAAATTTACGTAGCTCCTATACACAGCCAGAGAGCACTGATCTGGACCATGGACCAGGGTTGCACAAGTTGATCCAATCATCCTTTCCAACATCTTAACCCAGAGGAAGACAAAACCTGCAAGCAGAAGATACTTGCTACCTCATATTAGATGAAAAAGCCTTCCTGATTTCATAAACGACAATCAGATTGGTTCCCTGGATCGATGTCCAATTCCAGAATAAAGTACCCATAATTTTATATTTTTTATAACGTTGTATTTTATTTTAATAATGCCATCTAGGCCCTCCTTGTACTATGGTGGTAAATGAACCATTAAATCATTATGCGGCGGAGAGTTCCAAAGTCTCACTGCTCTCAGAGTAAAGAATTGACATCTATCATTGAAAAAGAACCTTCTTTCCTCGTGACATAGAGGATTCCCCATTGTCATCATTGCAGACCTAGGTGTAAAAAGATTATTGAAAGATCTCTGTACTGTACCCTGATTTGTTCTTTGTGTCATTTGGCTTAAATGCAACTTGTGATTCAATTACTTTGGATTCAGTGAGATTAGAAGGGAATAATTTGCACTAATTCACTGCTTATATTTACACTAATGTCACTGCTTGTATATTGGCAAGCTTGTTCACTCGTTATTTCAGATGCTTTAAATGGCTGTTTATCTATCTCTGCAATACAACCTGTAATTCACTGCAATGTTTGCCCAAATACAAATTTTGGATTAGGGCAAACAAGCATTAAGCATCTGTCAGCAAGAACAACATCCTAATCTGACTACATGGTCATGTAGGTCATTGAAAATTGAATGAAATGATTCCTAGATATCTGCAATCCGATGTATTATTCTAGAGTTATCCACATTTTTCTTATACTGCTGGGAGATTAATATTAAACACCTCAAATTTTCTAGGTAAATATATTTCTAAAGGTGCTATTGACATGAAATTATTATTATTATTATTATTTATTTATTTATTTATAGACCACCATTGATTCCATGGTGCTGTACATGAGAAAGGGTTACATACGAACAAGTTAAAAATACAATGAACAAACTAACAGTGACAGACTGGTACAGAGGGGAGAGAAGACTCTGCCCTTGTGAGCTTACATTCTACAGGGCAATAGGATGGGAGGCAGTAGGTTGGGTCTGTTCTGGTGGTGGTGGAGCGCCGGATCCAGTGGTGGTGGCGCACCAGGTCCAGTGGTGGCGGAGCACCAGGTCCAGTGGTTTGAGGTGGATCCATGGTCATTGCAGGCAGTAGGCTGTTCTGAAGAGATTGGTTTTCAGGTTACGCTTGAAGGTCTCGAGTGTAGGGGATAGTCGGAGGGATGCTCAGGCGAAGTCTTGCAGGCGGATAGATGAAGAACGTACAAGTGCGGAGGATAGAAGGAGGTCTTGGGAGGATCGAAGATTATGAGTTGGATGATATCGGGAGATTAGTTTGAAATATATGGGGAGACAGATTGTAGATTACTTTGTAAGTCAATGTTAGTAGTTTGAATTGGATACGCTGGGGAATTGGGAGCCAGTGGAGGGATTTGCAGAGGGGAGATGTGGGGGAGCAGTGAGGAGAGAGGTGGATTAGTAGGGCAGCAGAGTTAAAGACAGATTGGAGAGGTGCAAGATTGTTAGCAGGGAGGCCACAGAGGGGAAGTTTGCAGTAGTCGAGACACGAGATGATGAGGTCATGCACTAGTAGTTTAGTAGAATGAGGGTTGAGGAAGGACGGATTCTGCTAAGAAAAAGCAGCATCAGAAAAAACTTACCATCGAGCATGGGGATCCGTGACAGGGATCATGAGCTTAAGTGTCTTGGCCAATGATGCTGCTTTTTCTTAGTAGTTTTTGTACAAATTTGTTAGGACTCATGAGCATGGGGATCCGTGATGGGGATCGTGAGCTTAAGTGTCTTGGCCAATGCATGAACCCCATTTCTAAGGTTTTTTGTTTATCATATAAAAAACTTTTTTGCACTTTTTTATCAATTCAGGGTGCAGTTGGGCCCCATGGGGCGTCATTCATCTAGTGTTGCAGAGGCATTGTACTGTGCGGCCCATTTGGTCAGGCAGTAGAACAAGTGAGTAGCTTTCAGACACTCTGCATCATATGTATCAGTGTGAATGGAGCTCTATGCAGGCCCATTATGTGCATGGCAAGACGCCTCCCATACATTGTTGTAGGTTGAGGTGATTTATTAGCCTGCACCTGGGCTTGCTTTACATAGTGGGGTCTGACTGCATCCTGCAAGTGCAGTGTTGGTTTTTGTTTTTGGGATCGATGGTAAGAAGGACGGATTCTGGAAATATTTTTGAGCTGGAAGCGGCAGGAGATGGTGAGAGCTTGGATGTGTGGTTTGAAGGATAAGGTAGAGTCAAGAGCTACTCCAAGGTAGCGTACTTCAGGTACAGGGCAAAGTGTGATGTCATTTATTGTGATAGACAGAGCAGGCAAGGGAGGTGCGCGAGTTGGGGGAAAGATGATGAGTTCAGTTTTGTCTACGTTTAGTTTAAGGAAGCGAGAGGAGAAGAAGGAGGATATGGCTGATAGACACTCTGGGATTCTGGACAGCAGAGAGGTGACGTCTGGGCCAGAGAGAGAGATCTAAGTGTCATTAGCATACAGGTGGTACTGGAATCCATGGGACTTTATGAGTTGTCTTAGGCCAAGGGTGTAGATGAAGAAAAGAAGGGGTCCCAGGACAGAGACATGAGGGACCCCAACAGAGAGGGGATGGGGCGAGGAGGTAGTATGGGTGTGGGAGACACTAAATGTGCGGTTGGAAAGGTAGGAGGAGATCCAGGAAAGGGGAAGGTCAGTGATACCAATGGGAGAGAGGATCTGTAATAGGAGGCAGTGATCGACTGTGTTTAATGCAGAAGACAAGTCAAGAAGGAGGAGGATGGAGAATTGGCTAAATTCTCATCAGATGTCAGTAACAACCCATCCAATCCACACAGGCAAAGAAATAAAACCATGCATGTCCATATATTGAGTCATGTGTAATAATAAGGTGCGATTTTGGTCCGTTATACCATACAAACACTGTGTAGTAGAAAACTAATTATCTATAGGATTCAGGTCAGGTGGTTGGCTAGCAGCTTTATTTTATTTCTCTGAAACCATTTGAAAGCTTCCTTGGCTGTGTGATTGGGGTCATTGACTTAATGAAAAGTGTACCCTTATTTCATCTTCAACATTCTGGTAGATGGCAGCAGATTTTTATCCAGAATGTCTTCGGTACAATTGTCCATTCATCCTTCCATCAATACTATGAAGTTTGCCAGTGTTGTATGGTGAAAAACAGACCCACACCACAGTGGCGTAACTTCAGGCCCAGGGGCCCTGATGCGAAAGCTCCAACGGGCCCCCAATTCTTGCAAATCTTTCATATTATTAGTCTTTTTCTATAGGCCAAAGGGACTTCCGGGGCCCCCCTAGGCTGCAGGGCCCAGGTGCGATCGCAACCCCTGCACCTGTTGTAGTTACGCCCCTGCCACACCATGATGTTCCCACCTCCAAATTGAATTCTTGGTGTGGTGCTTTTGGGATGATATGCAGTGCCCTTTGACCTCCAAACATGGTGTGTATTATGTAATTTAAAGAGTTTAATTTTGGTCTTACCTAACCATACTATATTCTCCCAATATTTCACAGACTTCTCTAAAAGTTGTTAAACAAACTTTAAATGCTCTTGATCATGCTTTTTGTTCAGCAATGGAGTCTTGAGTGCTTAGCATATATACAGGCTATGGCGGTTGAGTATATTACTTATTCCCTTTGAAACAATTGAACCTGCTGATTCCAGGTCTCTCTGTAGCTCTCCATAGGGGGTCATTAGCTCTTGGAAAACTCTTCTGATGATTTTTACTCCTCTGTCTGAAATTTTGTAGGGAGCATCTTGTCGTGGTCGGTTTATGATGAAATGATGTTCTTTGCACTTCCAGATTATGACTCCAACAGTGCTTACTGGGACCTTCAGAAGTTTTAAATTTCTTCTGTATTCAATCCCATCAGTATTATTTTAAAACAATGAGTTTACAAAGGTCTTGGGACAGCTCATTGGCTTTAGCCATCATGAGAAGTTTCTTCTTTGGCTCCTTGGCAATGAGACATCTTTTTATAGGCTAGCATTTGGACCAGCTGACTCGTAATTGTCACTAAGGCTGGTTTCACACCACAGTTTTTTCCCTGGTCAAGTATAGTTTTTCTCTACAAGTTCCTCTCCTGGTTTTTGCACACAAACTTGATCGAACCTGATCAAGGAAAAAACTGCAGTGTTAAGCCAGCCTAAGCGGCAGGATTGCTTTCTAATTACTGATAGATTTCAGCTGGTGTCATGACTTTCCATAACTTTTTGTACTTCTATTTCTTCATATGTTCAATACCTTTTACCTGTGTCATTCTCTCATTATTACACAAACTTAATTTATGAACATCAATGATTTGATTTCTTTTCCTGTGTGATTTGATTAAATTGTTACTGACATCTAGTTGTAATTTTATGTCAATAGCACCTTTAAAAATATATTTGTCTAGAAAATGTGTAATGTGTTTAATATTTATTTCTACTGCTAAATGTAATTGAGCTCCTCCTGGCCATGGGAAGGAGACTGCTTTGCATGATAATTTGCCTCCAGAATGTTTATAATGGCACTTTGATGCTGATTAAATGTCGTGTATGTAGAAATCCATGTTGCTCTTGTAGAGAAATTTACAATTAAAATTATATTCTAATTACAACTGTTTAGGACACAATTGCATCTATAGATTTCTGTAAAACAGTAAAAGAGATTTCTGCAAGAAAGTTAAGGATGTACTCAGCATTAAAGCACCTTTATATAATATATATATATATATATATATATATAAAATATATATATATATATATATATATATATATATATATATATACATATATATATACAGTGCCCACAAGTAGTCTTCAACCCCCTGCTGATTTAGGTGGTTTGATAAGATGCAAATAAGTTAGAGCCTTCAAACTGCAAACGAGAGTAGGATTTATTAACAGAAGCATAAATCTTACAAACCAAAAAGTTATGTTGCTCAGTTGAATTTTAATACATTTTAAACATAAAAGTGTGGGTCAATTTTTATTCAACCCCTAGGTTTAATATTTTGTGGAATAACCCTTGTTTGCAATTACAGCTAATAATCGTCTTTTATAAGACCTGATCAGGCCGGCACAGGTCTCTGGAGTTATCAAGGCCCACTCCTCCATGCAGATCTTCTCCAAGTTATCTAGGTTCTTTGGGTGTCTCATGTGGACTTTAATCTTGAGCTCCTTCCACAAGTTTTCAATTGGGTTAAGGTCAGGAGACTGAATAGGCCACTCCAACACCTTGATTTTTTCCCTCTTGAACCAGGCCTTGGTTTTCTTGGCTGTGTGCTTTGGGTCGTTGTCTTGTTGGAAGATGAAATTACGACCCATCTTAAGATCCTTGATGGAGGAGCGGAGGTTCTTGGCCAAAATCTCCAGGTAGGCCGTGCTATCCATCTTCTCATGGATGCGGACCAGATGGCCAGGCCCCTTGGCTGAGAAACATCCCCACAGCATGATGCTGCCACCACCATGCTTGACTGTAGGGATGGTATTCTTGGGGTCATATGCAGTGCCATTCAGTCTCCAAACGTCACGTGTGTGGTTGGCACCAAAGATCTCGATCTTGGTCTCATCAGACCATAGAACCTTGAACCAGTCTGTCTCAGAGTCCTCCAAGTGATCATGAGCAAACTGTAGACGAGCCTTGACATGACGCTTTGAAAGTAAAGGAACCTTACGGGCTCGTCTGGAACGGAGACCATTGCGGTGGAGTACGTTACTTATGGTATTGACTGAAACCAATGTCCCCACTGCCATGAGATCTTCCCGGAGCTCCTTCCTTGTTGTCCTTGGGTTAGCCTTGACTCTTCAGACGAGCCTGGCCTCGGCACGGGAGGAAACTTTCAAAGGCTGTCCAGGCCGTGGAAGGCTAACAGTAGTTCCATAAGCCTTCCACTTCTGGATGATGCTCCCAACAGTGGAGACAGGTAGCCCCAACTCCTTGGAAAGGGTTTTGTACCCCTTGCCAGCCTTGTGACCCTCCACGATCTTGTCTCTGATGGCCTTGGAATGCTCCTTTGTCTTTCCCATGTTGACCATGTATGAGTGCAGTTCACAAGTTTGGGGAGGGTCTTAAATAGTCAGAAAAGGCTGGCAAAAGAGATAATTAATCCACACATGTGAAGCTCATTGTTCTTTGTGCCTAAACTACTTCTTAATACCTTAGGGGGACCAAACAGAATGCTGGTGGTTTGAGGGGTTGAATAATAAATGACCCTCTGAATTAACTTTTAACGCTTTAAAAAAAAAAAAAAAAATCTTGTAGGCTGCAGTGCATTTCCAACTTCCAGGCTGATCTACAGTCCAAATGTCACAATGCCAAGTTAATTCCGCATGTGTCAACCAGCTAAATCTGCAGGGGGTTGAAGACTACTTGTAGGCACTGTATATATATTTATATATATGTATATATATATAAATACAGTGTATGCCAATAGCTTGGGGTATATAATACAGATGATAGGTTTTATTTTAGATCCTATTGTTTGTGATGGGACCATTTCATTTTCAATTGTCCTGTCCTGTGCATTGTGATAGTCTTGGACCAGCACCTGGGAGTTCAATACTGAAAAATCCTGATGGCGACTAATACATAATTTTCCCATCATTTGTGGCCTATTGAGTGATTAAATGCTACTATCCATATATCATGTTTTTTTACGAATACATTACAATGATAAAGATAGGAATATGTATTTGTTCTTTATTATTTATTACATTGTTAATGTAAAAAACAGATAACATAAGGATGGACAAAACGGCCATGTTAATGACATCGGAATGTAAAAAAAATACATACACACGGTTGGCATACAGTTTGCATACAGATGACAATGCGGATGAAAAAGTATTATTTAGTTTTTGGATGTAAAATAGATGATTTTGCATACACTCCTGTGAACCCAGCCTTTCTTTGCTCCTTTATGCTTTGATTCCTGACATCTGTGGAGAGGCGACCATCCCCGGTGTAATGTTCTCATCTCATCACCAGAAGACAGACATAATTATAACAAACTAAACATTCAGGAGAGTGAGGAGGGGTATAAGGGAGAGAATTTTACCACATACTAACCTCTATCTTCACGTGCAATTTGCACAACAAATGAAGACGAATCATACTAATCATCTATTTATTAAAACATCATCACTAACATTGTGTTACTTTCTCTTCATAGATTCAGATGAACACGGTAGGTTTTATAATATTTCAATGTATTTATTTTGTTAAAATGGATTGTAATAATGTACGTACTGTATATTTATTTCACTTACAATACCCATTATTCTACTAAACATGGTGTAGTATTACTGCCTCATACTATGATCCTCAAATATAGATCCAATAACTGAGTATTTAAAGGGAACTTGTCATGTGAAAAAATGCTATTAAGGTGCAGACATAGGATTAATCTGCAGGGTAATAGTGTTCGGAACACGTCAATTGCCCACTCAGAGATCCACTAACGGTCCGGTAATGAACTTTATTCCTCCTGACAGCTTTCAGCTTCCATAGTAACAACAAAACAAGGGCACTCTGCTAAGACTAAGGGTGCTTTCACACGCTGCATATTTGCTGCATTTTTTTTACGCATGAGCTCATCACAAACCAGGAGTGGGTGATTAAATCCAGAAGTGGAGCACTTGTTTCTATGGTACATTTACACGCGGCCACAGGAAGGTAGGAACAGGCAGGCATCGGACACAATTGTGCCTGTTGCCTTGAAAAGACCACGATGTGGCTGCGTGTAATTCAGGACTTTCCTTCCTTCAGGGAAGACACAGGAAGGAAAGTCCTGAATTACACGCAGCCACATCGAGGTCTTTTCAAGGCAACAGGCAGAATTGTGTCCGATGCCTGCCTGTTCCTACCTTCCTGTGGCCGCGTGTAAATGTACCATTACACTTTTCCTCTGATTGTTCCACTCCTGGCTTGTGATGAGCTCACTTGTAAAATAATGTAGCAAATATGCAGCGTGAGAACGCACCCTTATAATAGAAACTGGAACCATGTTACAGCTAAGGAAAAAAAGTTCAAAAAATGAGACACTTAGCTTTACACTTATGGCCATATCAATAAACCACCCAGTAGTCACGTCGAGGCATATCCTGTAAACTGGGTATGCTCAGTCACAGCCTCTAACTGGGTTAAAAACCTCCTATTTTATGGGCATATAGGTACTGTGAAGAATCGGCCACCGAACCGGGCAACTCTATAGCGCTTCTTCTAAACTCAGGCCAGTCAGGTAACTACCGGATGATAAAAGAAGGGCAGCAGCTACCCTGTCAGCCCTGGTTTATTAAAGTAAAGCTGTCACCTAGATAAAGCCCCCCAAGCTATCACTACCTGTCCTTTCACCTTCCTATTACTACTCTAACTATCCCTTTCTGTGCTAAATTTGAGCTGTGAGTGTTTAATAAAATATTTTTAAAACTTACTGGGTCTCATGTTAATGAACTGGGGGGCTACTGTTATTAGCCCCCCCTTGGCATCCTCTTTTGGTCCCTCTCGCCACCTCCAGCATTCTTTATCACGCCCCCATGAGCGTGTTATTGAAATTAAATTGCGGCCCCTCAGCCTGCCTCATAGCCATCTATAGCCTTCCTGGTATGACGCCAAATGCGTAATTTATGGAACTGCGGGGATAGCCCGACTTCAAGCTGCGCATTGCGCATGCTCTGTGGAGCACATTATGTCAGCTCATCTGTGATCACAGATGAGCTGACTTAATGTGCTCCACATGGCATGCGCAAAGCGTAGCTTGAAGGTGGGCGATCCCCGCAGTTCCAGAAATGACACGTTCAGCGTCATACCCTGAACGCAAAAGATGGCTACAAGGCAGGCTGGGAGGCGTGCAATTTAATTTCAATATCATGCCCATGGAGGTAAAAATGCTGGAGATGGCGAGAGGGACCAAAAGAGGACGCCCAGGGGAGTTAGTAATGGTAGCCCCCTGGTTCATTAACATACTACGCAGTAAGTTTTAAAAACATTTTATTAAACACTCACAGCTCACATTTAGGGATAGTTAAAGTAGTAATAGGAAGGTGAAAGGACAGGTAGTGATAGCTTTGGGGGCTTTATCTAGGTGACAGGTTTACTTTAAGGCACTTCTCAGTGAGGGTGATATATGCCTTCTATGCCCATATAATAACTGCCACCCCTTCACTGATAGAGGCCTTGAATAACCCCAAACACTAATTGCTGCCACCAGTTCCTCGTTTGATTAAAGTGTGGTCCATGATCGGGCTTATATTGGGTCAGAAACTAACCCAAGTAGCATTAAATGAGCACAACGATGTGGGAAGTCGTGATCGAGACAAAAGGACAATTCAAGATTAAATTTATATATTTAATCGCCCTATCGGCACACTATATATTAATATTTATATGTACAAGTATTATTAAGATATTACAAATATTACAGTCAGTTATGCAAATAAAAGATAAATAAAATACACACAAAATTATAGCCACATGCGATTAGTTACCTTAATGCTGGTGGCACCACAAGGGCATGGGCCAACCTGGTTCTTGGGTACACTCTGGCTTGATGTAATTATGCCTCTTCAGAAGAATACCAAGATGGAGAAGAGGTGGGACATTACTGTAAGAGGCCTTCCTATGCCATCTCATAACTCCTGCCCCCTGAGTGGAAATATCCAAAAGGTTTTATGGGTCATAACTTTGCCTGGAAGTGTTGTAGGCGAAAGACAATGCTTTCATATTTTCGTTATGATTTTAGCTTTGTAATGATATGACACATGACTATTCTGCTGGTGTCCTACTGGCCAACATCAAGTTTAGGTTACTTATGATCATCCCACATTTATGTAGAAATAAGTGTGATGACTTTCTGAATCTCTAGATTCCATATTTATGCTTGACATTTTTATAGGATTTTTATGCTTGTGAGATATTAAAAGTTATTCTTTGTCTCTGGCCTGTCTGGGTTATGTGAAAGGATTTCTTTTTATACGCTGAACACAGTAGGTAGTAACAACAAAACAGTGGCACTCTGCTAAGACATATGATACATACTGGAACCATGTTACATCTAAGGAAAAAAATAGTTAAAAAATGAGACACTTAGCTTTATAAATATGGCCATATACCAGAAGCCACGTCAAGGCGTGTCTCGTATACTGGGTCGCTACGCTCAGTCACAGACACTATACACTGAGTGTTTTTTAAAATTGCAATGGTTGCCACCCCTATGAATGAAAAACAAAATTTGCCAGGAGGAATGAAATAAATTTCTTCCCAGCAGCGGGGCTCTAAAAGCTTGCGTTAGGCATGTCCCCTTTAAAAAAATCCTTCCATGAACTTTTGTTTCATTGAACAAGTTGTATTGTGTTTTCTAAAATGACAAGTCTATAGCCACTCTATGTGACTGCAAACTTTAATTCTCATATTTCATGCACTGTGCAATGTAAGGATTTTCCGGCGGCAATGCTGGAAACAACAATCATGCTACCACAAGAATACATACTCCTGCCAGGAATCCGACTAGACTTTTTCCGACTTTGTGTAAAACACTTGCATTGAATATGTCGGAAACTGTCTAGTTGGATTCTGGCTGGGAGCATGTATATCTAATACTTGCGGTCACATGACCACTGTTCCTCAGTGCTGACACTGATCATAAGTCTGCAGCCACATACAGTGACTGCAAACTTGTCATTTTAGACAATGTAACCCTTTTAAATCTGTGTATATTTTAGTGTAGTGTGTTAATATACTTACCTATCACTGCTTTTTCAGGCATTCAGTGTCGTTTCACTCTTCTCCTCAGTGATATCACCACCCTAAAGACTATCCTCAGGCTCACTCTATGCATAAGCTAGAAGTCACTTCTACAATTTAAATCTATGGAGCCTTGTTCTGATGCTCCATAGACCTACATTGTAATGCCACTTCTAGGTTATGCAGAGCTCAGAATTATCTGGAGAGTGTAAAGAGCAGTGACTTCACTGAGAAGAGTATTAGAATGGCTCTGGATACCAGAGAAAGCAGCACTATGTGAGTATATTACCACCATCACACTGCAGGTGTGTCGCCCCAGGGTGTGGGGTACTCGGGTGTCAGGCGGCAGAAGGGGTTAACGGTGTTGTCACGGGGAATGGCGGCCGCGCCTGACCTCGTGTCCTGGGGGACGGTTCTCTTGAAAAGGGGTATTTACAAGGGATTATTTACAAGTTTATAGTTTGTCGTGACGCCACCTGCAGTACCTGGTGAGATGTCACCAGCACCGCTCCAGTCCTCCGGAGGTCGGTGGTAATGTGGTTTAGATGGTTTAGTCCTCCGCAGGCAGGACTGGGACCTCCGGGTAGGAAATCTGTTGAAGGAATGGGTTCATGCAAAGAAGATGCAGCAGAGTCAAAAGTCACTTCACCGGGTACTTTACTGGAACTTCAGCAGTGATATTACAGTCCTCAGTGCAGTTAAATGTTATATGACAAGTGGCTACGGGTGGCTGCAAGCATATCTCTGGTAGCTGGACTGAACCCCCAGTATGTGCCTTTCTTGTTCCTTTTCTTCCCTGCTTCCCAGTAGCTTTGTGAAGCCTGATCTCATATAGAGTAAGTCTGACCTCCTGCTGTTTCTCTTTCCTTCCCTTGCTCCTGTCGGGTAACATTCTGTTGATCACTGCAGCTGTCCTGCTTTGTCTGGTCCCCTCTAATGGTCACTTGGGAATCAGGGCCGTATCTAGAGATACCCCCGTGTCGCAGATTTTCTGCAGGCCGTAAAGGTTTCTATAGGTACCCGGTTTCTCTCCTAGAGCGAACTCCCTCCGAGCTTCTTGCTCCTTTCTCTGTCCTGTGTCTGGGATCTGTTCTGCTGTCCTTGGGTCCCTCAGCCGAGGAGACCCTCCTTCATGCCTCAGGCTCCCTGCCTGAACTTTTCTAGCTCTCCAACCCGGAGGCAGAGACCTGGAGCCCAAAAGGCCTCCAGCCAAAGACCTCTTTTCTCCCCCTGGGGGTGACTAAATAACCTCCCGGGTTCCCTCCCACTGCATGATATAGTGTGTTGTGTGGGTTTAGGGTTCCGCCTACCATCCTGAAATCCACTTGCAGCTAGAGTTACTACACCTATTTTACTGGTGCAGTACCCCTCTGTTGCACCGACATAGTGGGGCGCCACACAGGCACATAAACACAGATCTAAAGAAAAAAAATCTCCATGGAAAGGTTTCTGTATTTAAAGGTTTGCACAGCACATTTGTGTATATGAGCATGGAAATATCAATATACAGTATAACATGTGTCTTTTTCTTCCCCAGATTCAAAGGGAATAAAGGCAGGGATTTAAAAATGTATATAGATGACTGAATGGATTGATAGATGGATTGATAAATTATTCTTGTTCTTTTGATGCATATCAAAGCAGTATGGTTTATTTAGGGACTAAATCTTAAACATAACATATGTCAAAGTGTATCTTACATGTTATACATATGTTTTGTGGCCAGCATAGTTTATAGACAGCTGAGCAGATTGATACATGGTTTTGTTGCAGAAGATTCAGTATAACTTGTGATTTAATCATTAAAATCATTATTCTTTCAATGCTTAGGAGTCCAGTGGACGGTACTACATAAATTGAGAACTATTTCTATATGCACATTCGTAAAGGGAATCTGTCATGTGGAAAAATGCTATTACCTGCAGATATGTGGTTAATCTGCAGGGTAATAGGGCTCTGAACCTGCCGAACACCAGCAAATTAAAACCCAAGGCATAGAAAAATTAATTTTAATTTTTCTGGCAGCATTTTGGTTGCAGTCATGGATGGAGCACCGATGTGGGTTCAGTTACCGCTCTGTGTTTGAAAGGCGTCAGCTGTAACCACACCCCACATTGACTGACAGCAAGTTCTAATGCTGAGCGACTGTCAGTCAGTGCTAGGACATGGTTACAGCTGCCACTCTTCATACACAGAGTGGTGCCTAAACCTGTGCCAGCTCCCCCTTCTTGATTGCAATCAGGACACTGCCAGAAGGTTTACAGTTCATTTGCTCTTTGCAGCAGGGTGTCACGTCCTACCGACGGACTACACACGTGGACCCACTGGACCGCGTAAAGCGGATGCTGACACCGGGTGACAGAGAGGCAGACAGGTACCGTAGAGTTAACGGGTTTATTAAAGACAACAAAAACACAGAACCACACGCCCCTGGAGAGGGCCACAAGGCCGCAACACTGGAGACCCAGCGAGGGAGACCCCGGAGCGCTTGACCCCTATACAGGGGTATCGCCGGGATCAGCCTCGAAGGGGCCAATGCAACGGACACGAGTGTTCAACCGACCCCAGGCGACGTGGTAACAAAACAGAACCGGGAATACAATGAGAGACGGGAAGCAGGAACACAGAGGACCAGGAACACGGGGAACTAGGAACGCAGGGAGATCCAGGAACACGGAGAGATCCAGGAACCAGGGAGATCCAGGAACACGGAGAGATCCAGGAACCAGGGAGATCCAGGAACACAGAGAGATCCAAGAACCAGGGAGATCCAGGACCACGGGGGATCCGGAGCCGGGCGAGAACCAGCGATCAGCTTGGAGGGAACCAGGAGGTCGTCCAGGAACACGGTGATCAACCAGGAGCCGGCAGGAACAAGATCTGGAGGAGGTAACACGGAAAGATCAGGTAACAGACCAAACGAGGAGCGACCTGACAGACCAGTAGTGGCAGCTTCCCTAAGGGGAAGGGAGAAGTTGCCCTGGCCCCGACTGATTGCAAACAGGAGGTTTAAATCAGAACAGGGCAGGCCTGATTGGCCGGGCACTGAGACCTGGTGATTGGCTAGAGGGAGGAGCCAGATCCCTGCAGTCTCTCCCACAGAAACCGAGTAGGAGACAGTTTCATGCACATAAGCAGTGATACCAGAAGTGAGAGGAGCAATGTTGCTCCAGCAGAGGGAGTAAGGGCAGCAGGCCGCGGGCACGAGCGGCAGACCCCCGAGGGGTAACAGTACCCCCCCCTCTACGCCCCCTCCCCGGACGGAGACCGGCCCGAAACCCGCGCAGGGGGCTCGGGGCATCGGTGTCCCCCACCCCGGTCCCAAGGACAGAAGGGACCCGAGGGTGGTTACTCGGGCGTCATGTGACGAGCACAGGAGAAACCGGACGTCGGTAGGGACACCGGCAGGCGGCAGGACGCCATCAGGGACACCGGCAGGCGGCAGGACGCCATCAGGGACACCGGCAGGCGGCAGGACGCCATCAGGGACACCGGCAGGCGGCAGGACGCCATCAGGGACACCGGCAGGCGGCAGGACGCCATCAGGGACACCGGCAGGCGGCAGGACGCCATCAGGCGGCAGGACGCCATCAGGGACACCGGCAGGCGGCAGGACGCCATCAGGGACACCGGCAGGCAAGACGTCATCAGGGACACCAGCAGGCAAGACGTCATCAGGGACACCAGCAGGCAAGACGTCATCAGGGACACCAGCAGGCAAGACGTCATCAGGGACACCAGCAGGCAAGACGTCATCAGGGACACCAGCAGGCAAGACGTCATCAGGGACACCAGCAGGCAAGACGTCATCAGGGACACCAGCAGGCAAGACGTCATCAGGGACACCAGCAGGCAAAACGTCATCAGGGACACCGACAGGCAGGACGTCATCAGGGGCACCGACAGGCAGGACGTCATCAGGGGCACCGGCAGGCAGAACATCATCAGGGGCACCGGCAGGCAGAACATCATCAGGGGCACCGGCAGGCAGAACGTCATCAGGGGCACCGGCAGGCAGAACGTCATCAGGGACACCGGCAGGCAGAACGTCATCAGGGACACCGGCAGGCAGAACGTCATCAGGGGCACCGGCAGGCAGAACGTCATCAGGGGCACCGGCAGGCAGAACGTCATCAGGGGCACCGGCAGGCAGAACGTCATCAGGGACACCGGCAGGCAGGACGACATCAGGGACACCGAGCGGCAGGACACCCACCGGATCAAGGCTGGAGACTCCCCAGGAACACGGAGGAGGAGCCGGTCCAGGAACAAGACACGATGGGACGGTACCTGGGTCTCCTGTCGTGCTCGGTAGGCTGGCAAGCCGATCATCCATAGAGGACACCTGGGAATCCATCTGAGTCTGTAGCTCACGCAGAAGGTCCCACTCCTGGTGGAGACTCAGCACCCGAGAAAAGAGAGTGGGATCAACAGTAGAGGGCGCCCCCAAGAATGTGGGTGCCAGGCGGGGAGTCCTTCTCCGGCTGCTGAGGGTGCAGGGAGAAGAGGACGCTCGGGCCTCTAACGACTGGAAAATCGCCACAACCCGGTCGTAACTCTGGTGGAGTGCGGTCAGCTCTCTTTTGACATCAAACCTGGTGTCAGCGGAGTCCATGGCCAGGGCAAAATCTGTCACGTCCTACCGACGGACT